>OY728135.1:64859280-66109280 GCA_963277665.1 Viscum album | reverse complement strand
TCATTGTCAGCTGAACAGATAAAGAAGTTATAATCATAAATCTTGAATAACATAGCTGATGCTCAATTGTATATCACATTGCATATTAATGAGTTGAAACAATGTCATCCAAAGAAGAAAGAAATGTGTATTTTGAATGAGCACAACAGAACTTTTTTGTCATGGATTAAAAAGACTTTTCTTGGTAGATCATATGTTTCAGAGACCTTAAAATAGATAGTGGGTGGTCCATGTTTAAATGTGATAACATGGTCTGGTTATGACATTAATGGTCATACATTTCATACGAAAGCTCAGGACAACAGAAGTGCAGTTCAGAATAGTGGTGTATTGGTGCTTGCAGAAGCAATGCATTTTTCGAGTGCTAAGGACAAAAACCCAATTTCTGCATCAAGTGCATATTATGGAGTGATTGAAGACATATGAGAGGTTGATTACTTTAAAATTAAACTTCCCGTTTTTAACTGTAAATGGTTTAACGGAATCAACAGTGTCAGACATGATGAATTTTGAATGACACTTGTTAATCTGGATAGATTGGAAGACACAACTGATTCTTTTATAATGGCAACACAAGAAAAACAAATTTTCTATGTAGTAGATCAATGAGATATGCAGTGGGGTGTTGTTTTACAAGGGAAAAAAATATGTTGGTGGGGATGAAGTTGATGAATATGCTGATTTATGTGAGATCCCTACTTCCATGGAAAGATTAACAGAACATAATGATGATCATGATGAAGATATAGTTTGTGCTATAATTAATGATCACGATGAAGTAATTTGGGAAAACAATCCATTTTTACATTCCTAAAATTACAGGTAACATATGTTTATTTCTTGTTTACATTTATTTTTTCCATAAATGTTAGATATTGTAAGTTTCTTATTTATTAAAACATGTTTTAAAACAAAATAAGTATATGTTTTTGTTTGTTTTAAGTTTCTTTAGATTACTTTATCATGGTTATAACCATTACATGAATTATATATCAATTATTTTTGTTCACAGACAATTACTTTACCATGTTTACACTGTTTACCAGGTTTACCATTTTTACCATGTTTACCATCTTGACCATCTTGACCATCTTGACTATCTTGACCATCTTTACCATCTTTACCATTGTTTAACATGCTTACCATATTACCAATGTTTACTATTATGTAACTTAGTACACTTCTATTTTCTGATTACAGTAGTATTAAAATATTTGAATTTGTATATTTGTGAACTGACGTTTTTTTTTATGTGAAGGATAATGACAGATCATTCAGATGATCAACCACATGATTCTGGAGAGGAGCATATCGCTGGTCATACCTCTGGGGATGAAAATTCACATGCTCCTATTATGACAAAGATTTCAAAGCTTCGTAAACGTGGTTAAACACGGTTACCAAAATTATCACTTGCCCGTATGCAGGATCAGAGGATAGTCGTTTAGTTTGATGATGATGATATTCCTAGAGGTCTGAATGCAAAAGATTTTAAGAGTTTTGTAGCAACTCAGGCTAAGAGCAAAGTAAGAATTCTGTATGATGATTGGAGAAGTGTGGATAAAGAGATTATCTCTCAGTTGTGGGAGATGATTTTGGTAAGATCTTTTGTCATTGTTTGACTATTCTTTTAATGTTTCTAGTATATATAATATGTTTAACCTCTTCTTTATTAGATGACATTTGATATTCCTGACACTGGAGGAGTTAGGAAGAAATGCTTATCGTTGGTTTCCAGGAGATGGAGGGATTTCAAATCAACCCTCTCATCTTATTTCATTTATAGTCATAGGAGTCATGACAATCCATGTCGTATATATCCTTTTATAGATGAAGACACATGGAGACAGTTTTTTGAAAGTAGAAGAAAATAGTCATTTCTGGTAAGGGAAATGTAAACTTTTATAAACTTTCTTATATAAATGATTTTATTAATGTTTTGTTAATGATTTCTTATTCTTAAATTACAACAAATAAGGAAATCTCATCAAAAGATCCAATCTAAAAATGTATACCCTCATTTTTTATCTCGGGGAGGGTATGAATTATTGGAAGAACAAATGATGGCGGAAAAATTTCAACAACTAAGAGCTGAGTCTTCAAGCTCTGGAGAGGTGGCCCCTCCATCCCCACCATCTAGACATGAAAAATGGAAGAGAGCTCGGAAGGGAAAAAAGGGAAATATCTTTCGGAAGAATCAAGAATCGTAGCTGAGACGATTATAAGATATCTATTTTATTTATTTAAGTTAACTATTTTCTTCATATAATTTCAATCATTACCGAAATGTTCAATTAATTAATACAAGACTCTCTTGAGGATCAGAGTTCCGAGGGGACATTTACAGCTACTGGGAGGGAAGATATTTTATTTGCATCATTGGGAAGGCATGAACATCCTGGTCATGTAAGAGGATTTCCGGCAGGTGTATCGATAAGAAAATTTTTTCCACGTTCTTAAACTTCTAACATTGAGGGGGTTTATAAAAAAAATATAATCCTTGGAGGCTGAAGTTCATAATATTAATGCGACGATGGAGGAAAATATTATAGAGTCGGTGCAGTCTATGTTTGCAGAAATGCAAAGACAATTTCAGACTGTAGCTCCCACTCCTCCACCTCCCCCTGCAGACACCATTATTTATCCTCCACCTCCACCAGTAGCTCCCACTCCCCCACCTCAGCCTGCGGACCCCATTTTTTATTCTACGCCTCCGCCCCAGCTTCTTACATATTGCGAGTTTTATGTTGATGATTCTCAACATCATATAGTATCATATGGGTTGGTATATTGTATAGGAGATATAGTTCCTCATCAACAATTAGAGGTAGAGAATCAAAGGGTCACTATACAGGATATTATAGATAGATCAGTTAGGGTACCAATACCTACAGATGAGGTGGCGACAGTTGGACAGAGTATCGGCCATTTTTTAATTTGCCCATCCAGACTTCTTCGACTCATTACCATAGAGGTATGATTGTTATATATTTTATTTTATTTTTTTATTAAAGTTTTTTTGTCATTTGAAAACTAAGATATTTTTTAATTTTTTTTACAGGAATACTTCAAAGGTAAAGAAATACTGTATAGACAACAATAAAGAAAAATGGCTATGACATCAGATACAGATTCAAATGGTCTTGACAGATTGTCAAGATATTCACATTAGTTGACGGGTTATTATGAGTTTCCAATGGAAGCTCATGTTTGTGGATGTGAAATAAGAGTGGGGATTATAAAAACTGATATCATGGAGCTTGTTACTGGAGATAAGTTGGGCATCAACGTGGTGAAAATTTTTTCCATGTAAGTCTTAACACCTTTTCCCTGCGTTATATTTATTAAAAATGTATACTTATGTATGTTTTGTATTAGGTATCTTTATAAAATTTGTGATAGGAATGAGCTGACAGAAGTATATGGAATCATGGACCCTCAATTGATTTCCCCTGAAGCATGTGCATTGAATGAGGAACAAAGAATGGTTTATATTGCTGAAAGATTTGAAAAGAATATAATCACACAATGTTGGATGATGACTTTTTTTGAGAGGTATGAAACACATTTCTCTCAAATAGTTAAATATCTTTTAACATAAAAAACCACTATCGTCAAATTTCCTTTTATCAGTGATCATTGGATGTTAGGGGTTTTTCCCAACGGAGAAAGCCCTTTATTGGATATGCTCTGTCCACGGTGATGTGCGGGAAAGTTTTAAGAATATATTGGAAAAGTAATTTTCAATTTCTCAATAGTTTGATATATTATAATGAATTTTAAATTTACCCCATTCGTATTATTTTCTAACAGTGCATGGGCCTACTTTCGAAAAAACACAAAGAAAAGAGGTGCAAAGATCAAATATGTAAATGCGAAGGTAAATATCCATTTATAATTTGTACTTTTTGATTTATTACATAAAAATAATATATTGAATTTACACTCATTCAAACAGAATTGTCATGAACAAAAAGGCCTCATCGGATGTGGATATTATACGTTAAGATTTATGTATGAAATAATAACAACTGTGACAGTTGTGAATTTTGACCTGGTATGATTTCCTCTTAAACTTTGCCATAATATTTCAATTTGATTTATTCATTATACACGATAACTACTTTCTTTTTCATTTGTAGCTTTTTGATGACCCTAAACCCTATACTATTGAAGACATCAAACACTTACAAGTGGAGTGGAAATATTATTTTACAGGTTTGATTGAATTTTAGTTGTTTGTAATGTAAAATGTAATTTTGAATATTGTCGTTGTAATTGTGTATTTGGTAGTTGTTTAGGTTGGATTTAGTTTTTTTTAAGTTGATAGTGTATGTTTTGAATGTTATATAGGTTAATGTTTAATTTTTCTCTGCTTTTTGTTTTGGTTTACTTATGATGGTTTTTCTGGTATGGATTTGGGTCAGTGGGGGAGGGGTTCCAAGGGTGTGGGGGTGTGTTTAGTGGGGTTGGGGGGTGTCTAGTGGTCTGGGAGGGCTGCCCGGTGGGGTGGGGGGACAGTCCAGGGGGTGGAAAGTTTGTCCAGGGGTGTGGGAAGGCGGTCCAGGGGTGTGGGAGTGCTGTCTAGGGGTGGGGGTATACATGAGGGTGGGGGGTTGTCCAGGGGTGTGGTGGGGGCTGTCAAGTGGGGTGAGGGGGTGCTGTTCAGGCGGGTGGGGGGTTGTCGAGGGGTGTTTGGGGCTGTCCGGGGGTCGGGGGGAAGTCCAGGAGTGTGGTGGGGGATCTAATGGGGTGGGGGAGGGCTATCCAAGGGGTATACATGAGGGTGGGAGCTCTAATGGGGTGGGGGAGGGCTGTCCAGAGGGTATACATGAGGGTGAGGGCTCCAACGGGGTGGGGGAGGGCTGTCCATGGGGTATACATGAGGGTGGGGGCTGTCTAGGGGGTATGTTTTATATGCTATCAATGTACATGCTTAATTTTGATCTGCTTCTATTTTTGTGGTACGATTTCTTGATTTGTTTTCTGGTTGATTCTGGTGGAGAGCAGATGACTGTATTCAATTTTTTTAAAAAAAATTGGGTTTATCACGTCGGTTATTTAATAACCGACGTGATAAAAGGCCTGGGAAATGGTTTATCACGTCGGTTATTTAATAACCGACGTGATAAAAGGCCTAGAAAATGGTTTATCACGTCGGTTATTTAATAACGGACGTGATAAAAGGCCGGGAAAATGGTTTATCACGTCGGATATTTAATAACCGACGTGCTACACCACCTCCCCCGGTTTATCACGTCGGTTATTTAATAATCGACGTGATAAACCCCCCTCACCCCAGTTTATCACGGCGGTTATATAATAACCGACGTGATAAACCCCCCTCACCCCGGTTTATCACAGCGGTTATATAATAACAGACGTGATAAACCCCCTCCCCCGGTTTGTCACGGCGGTTATATAATAACCGACGTGATAAACCCCCCTCACCCCGGTTTATCAGGGCGGTTATATAATAACTGACGTGATAAACCCCCCTCCCCCCGGTTTATCACGTCAGTTATTAAAAACCCGACGTGATAAACCCTCCACCACCCGGTTTATCACGTCGGTTGTTTAATAACCGACGTGATAACCCCCCCCCCCCCTAGGATTATCATGGTGGTTCTATAATAACCGACGTGATAAACCCCCCGCCCCCCAGTTTATCACGTCGGTTATTTAATAACAGACGTGATTGATCATTTCCCCGTCCTTTTATCACGTCGGTTTTTTAAGAACCGACGTGATAAACCATTTTCCAGGCCTTTTATCACATCGGTTGTTAAATAACCGACATGATAAACCCTTCCCATTTTATTTGTCACGTCAGTTCTAAAATAACCAACGCCATAAACATCGCGATTTTATGTTTTTGACATCGGTTTTTAAATAACCGACGTCAAAAACATTATTTATAACGTCGCCCGTATTAACGTCAGCTAGAAACCGACGTAAAAAATGAAAAATAACCAACGTCAAAAACGTTTTCTACACTAGTGGGGATAGCTTGGTTGGAATATCTTGGACCCTTTTATTTAGTGACAACTATTGTACTCAGTTGTGAACACCCAATAAAAGGGTTTCTTTGGTGAAAATCACCAAACTCATGGAGTAGAGTGTTGGTGAAGTAGACTAGAGGATTTATGTTCCCCAAACCACTATAAATATCATGTGTTAAATATCTTTCATTTAAATTCTTTATTTTCCGCTGCATACTAATTTAAGAAAAATATTTTGATCAATCATACCTGAAGAGGGTGGTTCTCTTTAAAAGAAATTTTTTAGATAA
The DNA here is from genome assembly GCA_963277665.1 of Viscum album. Classification (NCBI taxonomy): domain Eukaryota; kingdom Viridiplantae; phylum Streptophyta; class Magnoliopsida; order Santalales; family Viscaceae; genus Viscum; species Viscum album. Next base: position 66,102,988 of record OY728135.1, on the reverse strand, counting down.
TAATCCACCCATCTTGAGTTATTCAACCAATAATCATCTAGTAAAACAATGAAATCTATCAAATTTAATATATAAAGAACCAAACACATGTAAGTAGAAAATGAAACCTAACACAGTAGTTTTACTCGGTTCAACACTAAAGGATTGTCCGAAGATAATAACGTGATAATGTGTCAGTTATACCAAAAATAAAATTTGCTTTTCTACATGATGTGGATTAATATTTTTGGTATTGTGGTAACTACATGCTATTATAATTTCATTTTCAATAATTTTAGGAGTAACACAATGCCTCCATTCGATAACTTACATCAACCCTCACTTTCCCACTATTTTGGGTGATGTCTTTCTCCATGTATTGATATGAATGTCACTTACTTATCTGAGTACATGAAAATGATTTTTTGAATCATTGAGGTATGATTATGATTATTCAATAAATTCCACATAATTTCCCATGTTCAGGTAAATTTATGTAAGCATATTTCTTGACACACCCTTTTTTATGAAACCAATTTCTTTTTCCAAGAATTTTTAATCTTTTTAGAAACTCTTAAAATTCATGAATTTTTTAAATTTCATGAAATTATTCCTTTTTTAAAACCCCCTTCACTAAAATCCCATTACATTAACTATTTCTCTACCAATATAATCAAAAAATGTATGTTCACATAATGTTATTGATTCATGTAAGAAATATGTTCGCATAAAACATTTCTGAAATCAGAGGAATAAGACCTCCTCCAAAAACATCAATCCTCCAAATTAAAAATAATTATCCTATTTATAAGTGAAAATCAAACTTTCAAAAAACTATATTATAATATGAGAACGCACGGTCTCTGATTTTCCAAAGTCACGTTGTGTTTCACAATCTCGATAAACATGTTATTTCATAAACCCTTTTTACATTCATTCATGATAATTAGAATCATTTGGGAAACTATACCTTTCAGACAAAACCACTTAATTTTTTCTTAGAGGAATACTTTCCTAAAACAATGACATTGATTTGGATTTTCTGGGCCAATACATTTGAAAACACTGGAGAACTATTCCACCTTCAACACTAAATCCAATTTCATAGATAATATCACATGGATTCCAAAATCCATGATCAACTCAGTCTGCATTGATAAAACGAAAAACATATTATCCATTTAAAAAATGGATACCCTTTTTTCTAATAATCTTACTACACACAATCATCCTAATGTTCCCTCATTTGTTCACATATTTGTCTCACCATAACCAAGACCCATCCAACTTGAGGTTGGTACCACCATAAGTGACACGATACTCCCCGCTATAGGATTATTTTTTTATCATTACCTTTTAAAATAGAACCTAATCACTATAGACCATGATTCTAATATCATTAAATATAATAATTGTATATGTTCATCCCACTCACACCTGTGTGCCATCATGAAAATACTAGCCACATACCAATCTCACCCTACTAAGAACATTATCCCCATTTTTATACCCACCACTTATAATGAGTATCATAACCTCCAATATTCAATGGTGTGATCCATGCCATATCGCTTACCTGACACCGCTCATTGATCATCGACCCTAATGGGTCCCAACATCACTCTCACCCTTCCTTTCAAACCTTTTTTGGGATCAAATCCCTCAGATTGACTATACAATAACTCCTTAATCCATTTCTAACATCCTCTCCTACAATGGAGGGACATCATCCATCTCCCTAAACCTTGTGACTTCGTGCCCATATATACCTCATTGAATCAACTATTTCATTTCTCATATTCACCTATAACACAAATAATTCTTAATGGATCCACACATAATATCTTCCAATAATCTGCAACTCAATTGGGAATCACATGTAACATGTGGTCACCTACCTCTTTTCAATGAAGCGTTTTCTCAAAAATAATTTTGGACCACACTCCCTTCCTCTAAATTCATAATAAACCTTTGAAGAACCATCACATAACTTCTTTACTTATTTCTAACTTGATCCCACAAAAACATAATGGTTGCATTCAACCTTAAAAACTGAGTGTACCATGAATGAAACTCTCATGATTCAAATCCTATAAAACATAGGCTCATGTTACTTACTGACTAATCATGATCCTCTCACAGGACAACCTCATCCATCCTAAAGCACCCTCACTACTCCTCTTCAAATTTTTTGAATTTCACCGTTGTCAAGGCATTCCAAATGATCACCACCCACACAATATCGATACAAAATCTACCATAATATACCTAAAATATATCTATAATAGACTCTACCACCAAGTATCTAAGTCCACGGTTTCATGAATTCAGATGATTATTCCCTTCGTAATGAAACCTTGATACAAAGAGAACATCACACACTACATACGATAAATAGATGTCATTTTTCAGACTTGTATTCACAATCCATTATGGTTTCTAAATCCACATAGTTTAGTAAATTATAATTACATAAAAATGTAAATTTTTAAAAACCATATAGGTTTTTTGAATCATTATGTAATTGTAAAACACATCCTCAAGGAAAACCATTCCCATCCTATGATCATTCTTCAACAATTAAAATCTGGAACTAAACCTTCCAACATTCCATGTTTGAGGTATAAAATGCATGCACTGGCCCACTAAGGGTAACTATGCATCCCTCTTATAAATAAAATTTATAGTGGTCTCCAAATAACACACACCACTGATCAACATAACCACCCACAAGAAAACTTCTTATTAATGAAAATCACAGTCTAGCTAAGTGTAATTCCACCAACAAGTTATATGGGTAAACTCCATATATCTATTTTTTTTCAAATTAAACAATTGAATATATATCATAAATAAAAACCAAAAACACACAATATAATATATGTCTTATGAATCCTATGTGTTATGTATAATTCATGTACATAGGTCTTATTCTAATGGTCCAAGAGAAAAAAACAACAATATCCATAACCACATCATATTTGAATATAAATAACAATCATAGTTGATAAAATCAAGAGAATCAATAATTTACCTTTGTTACTATGACTTACCACTAGAAATGAGTTCTCAAGGAACTGATTTAAGATCTGTCACAAGCAATGAAACATTTCTAGACCACCTGTATACCATATCAGAAAATGGTAACATATAAAAAATAGGTATAATTGTAATTTCCCTAACTCTATTAGCATAGAATTAGTGGTTATTTTATTATATTAGATAATTTTAAAACAAATAAAATCTTAAAGAACCAAATAGTTTAATAATATTGGTAAACTAGAAATGTACTATATTCACTCATTATATTTGAAAACATAAATTACAATATAGTGAATGTAAATATACTACATCATTGGAATAATTAAATGATTTCGTCTTCATATACTAGGAAAAGGAAAATAAATCAAGTGTTTTCTCAGATTCTCGATAACAATTATGTACAATTATATTTATCATGAATCAATAAGGAATAGTCGATATTTAAAGACAAATAAATTAAAACACATTCCATTTAATCAATAACATGACCATAAACTGCATCCATGGATATCATCAATTAAATTATATCATTTATAATAATAACTAAATTATCAATGAAATAAACAATTAATATTGGACCTCGTGAGCTCTGAAATCCAGATATATATATATACACCTAATACCTTACGATAAAAAAGATTAATTTATGGGTAGGTATACATCAAGAACCAATTTCATTCTAGCTTACTGATTTATCTCACGAGACTTGTCGCTGCATCGAGGGGCTATCTATAACCGCACCCCACCATTCACTTTATGTCAAATGAATTCGTTATATAATTTATAATAAATTCAATTCAAAAACAATATTACTTATCATTAAATTTCTATATTGAATATATAATATATAATATGAATATTTCTCTAGTCAAACAATTAAATTTAAAAGTAAAACCTTATAAGTCAAAATGATATACTGTTTAAGAAATATGAATATCCATTATAAAAAATATGGATAGATATGGGAAATTTAATGTCTAATAATAAAAATAAAGTGAAATTTTTTAGAAAGATATAACAACTATAAAAATATTAAGAGGGAAGAGTTGACTATAGATTGAGAAAATAGGTTTTGAAATTAAATCATGTCATTAGACAAATAAATAAAATGTATGTGAAAAATTAAAATAATATTTCATTTATTATTTTTCTTTGTAAAACCATTGATAACATATAAAACAAGCTAAATATCATAAAATTATTATGGAGGGTAGAAATTTGATTAATGTAATGGACACTAGAAAACATTCCCTTTGACTTTTGTAAATAAATTAAAAAAATAACCAATTAATAATAAAAATATTAATATTCATTTCATAACATTAAAACAAAATAAGGATGTATTAATATTTATTTGATAAATCATTTAAGTAATAAAAACGACTTTTGTATTTTTTTAAAAATATGGATCCTGAAGAAAAAATGTGCCCCATTAAAGGGGAAATAATGTTTATTTTTAATAAGAAATTAATTTCTTAATTCATGCATCAAATAAATGAAAATTTGAAATAAAACATTGAAACTATTTAAATATACATAGTATAAGAAAATAATTTGATATTTTGAAGGATAAATGATAATATTCCTTCAATGAAAATATACGAAATCCCAAAACAAAGGGAGATTGTAAAATAAATCCTTTCTTCATTGGAAACATTTTAATTGTAACCCATTGAATGAATAAACATGAATTTAAACAATAATAATTAATTAATTAATAATTATTCTTGTCAAATATATCGATGATGAATCATATACACCACATAAAATAGAATAGGTGTATAATAAAAAATATGTTTCAATGGAAAGTGAATTGAGAAAAAATCCCTTAAAATGATCAAACTGTTAAAGTTAGAATTAATCAATGAATTGATTATGTGTGCCAAATTTAAATCCATATATAATCATGAAATATATTATAATATAAAAAATTAATTTCAAATATAATCTTATAATATCAATGACAATGAAGAAGTAATATATCCCAATGAAAATAAATAGAGTTATAAAAAACCTTACAACTCGGTAACTATTTTGTAAAATTCCCTTAGATGAAATAGTTTGAATTATAACATAAAATATAATTAATTGTGAATAATTCATTTCATAACGTATAAAAGAAGTAGTATTTATGTGATGAGGTTAGATGAATCACATTGCCTCGTAGGGGTGGTAATCCACACGTACTTATGAGCGATTTTGTCATTTTTTAAATGAATCGAATAAATTGCATGATATATAATATTTGAATAATGATAAATATTAAATTAATATCATATATATATTTATATATTAAATAAATCATTAAAACCATTTTTGATTTGTGGTGATAGAAAATTAATTACATCGGTTTGCGAGATGGTAGTCCGTCGTAGACACGAACAACAGTTAATTTTCCCATTTCATGGATGATGGCATGGATATAGGGTATTACATTAACATTAAAACATCTCAGTATATTGAAGATACTGATTTTATTATATTAACTTGGTTTAATAATATTCGATGGAGGTGGAAAAATAAATATAAAAAAAACGCTCGATTAAGAACGATACCTCTTCTTCAGACAACTTCTTTATGTTTTCTCCAATATCATTCCTATTATAGGAATTTTTATAAAAAAAGACATATTGGACATGTAAAGTTAATAAAGGAATGTATTTGAGAAGATAGTTTCTAAACCAAATGGTTTTATATGTTTGAATAAAAGAAGATAAGAGGTTCCCTTTATATGTGAGGGGACAGAAATTTGGGAATTTCAAAAGATATTAAATTATAAAAAGGAAATATTCAATTAAAATACATCAAAATGGCCAAAGATTTTAATTTTATATATGATAATGTTGATATAGGACCAAATAATATAATTCATAAAATTTTAATTATCAAACGGACCCATATATCTTGGTTTAACCCCCGGTAAACCTTGGTTTACCTTAACCAAGGTAAAATATTTTTCAAAATGAAAGAATAAAATTTTTAAATAGGATTAAAATTGGATAATAAATGGAAATGGTATGAAATTTTAGACTATTTATCACACTAATTTCCTTCATGCGTGATTTTTAGTATTTTTAAATATTTTATTTAAATATTATTTTATATAAAATATTTATAATTTCATTTTTGACACTATTCATATATTTTTACTTAAATGAAATGAATATAATACTAAATTTCATATATAATCAATTTAATAATAAATAATACCGCATTAGTAACAATAAAAATATTTTTAACCCGAATCCATCCCAAATACATTACTTTTAATGTTTTTAAAATTATTTACCTTGTGTTTTCCACTATTTGTACAAGCATTGTGTCAGAATCTTATAAACATTTTACGGAAACTATACAATCCCTAAAAATAAAAAATAAATTACAATTTTTAAAATAATTTCATTAATCTCAAAATTTCCTTTAATATTCATCCTCTACTTATTTTAACCCCTATGTGAACATATAAGATATATTTAATGGAAATAGAGTGTAATTTTTATCTTTTTATTTACATAAATTATTATATAGGTCATTTTTAGGGAAACATGTCCCATAAATAATTTAATTTCAACCCTATCGTGATAATGGTCGAAATCAATTCATAAAATCATAATTATGAAAAAAAATGGTGTCCATATTATTTATTTTTTTAACACCCCAAGCTTCCACGGTACACTTCACTTTGAATAATATAGTAGCATGTGTTGTACGCAACATCGAGTTCTAACATACACCACAACCAATCAAACTAGCCATTATGAATAGTAATACCCACTTTCTGAAATTTTATAAATTTTTTCTTTCAAAATTTACTTCATTTTTGGATTAGGAATATGGAAATTAGCTTAGGGTAAAAGTTTGGTACTTTTCGGATAACTTTTATATTTTGATGAATAGTGAAAATCACTAAAATTTATTTAAAAACATCTTTTTCAATAGAAATAATTAATAGTGATAAATTATAAATTTGAGTGGTTTTAAAGTATATTTAGAATATATTTTTACAATTTAATAAAATTTTGGTCATTGGACGTAATTTCACTTTTAAACCAGACATAAACAAGTGTCAATCTTTTGATAGTTATTATTTCATAAAAACACGCTTTTTGTTTTGACAGCGGGAATTAAATTTAAATTTATTTCTAACACTTATGTGTTTTGAATTTGGAAAAATGGATTCCATATTTGGAATCAGGATTTCCAAATTGTGTAAATATATAACTCTTATTTTTAGACATTTTGAATAATTAATTTGGTAAATATTTTATTTATCATGGTTAAAGGGTAAATCCGGTAAATAAGGGTAACAAAATAATATTTCAAAAAACCTTCAATACAATATGGATGTGATATTTTTATACCATTCATGATTATTGGTTAGACTATTGACATTTCATATTCTTGTTTTAATATGAATGTTTAGGATATGTTTAAGCCTTTACATGTGAGGAATGTATAGGACTTATTATGTGATGGTTAGAGCCCTATATAGCTCCTTGATTAATTGGTAGGTCTCATGAGACAACTAGACATGGAATTGGATGAGGCCCTTTCTCAATTTTATTTATGGTTTTGGCCGAGGCCTTAATCATTTTTAGGCATCTTGGCCAAGGCCTTGATAAAATGTTTCAGAATGTCCAGCATTGTACATTCCCTCATTATGGAAATAATATTGATGGTTCATGTGGTCATTCGACTAGTAGAATACCCATGATTATGTTTTATTATGGAATTATTTACTTATCTCATATTCTTTCCATAAAAGTATTCAGGTTTATTGTTGGTAATGGCATGTGGTTTAAATTATTTACCATGGTTAATATTTATGTTATCTTTCGCGGTATTTCTTACCCTTACTGAGCATTTGAGCTCACTGCTTTCTTATATTTCATTTCCCATTATATGAAGAAGTTAGTTATGAGTGACTTGTAGGAATTATTTAGGAAGCATGGATGTTTTCAATGGAATAAATTCGTGTTGTATTTCTTTTCATGTTGTAAAGTTGAACTAATGTATAAATCTTGTTTCCAATAATACTAAACCGACCAGTCTTTCGAGACTGATTTCCTTTTTATCATGCCAATGTTATATAATAATGCACTGACTCTGGGCTTCTGGGGTCGGGGGGTTACAGTTTTATCCTAGGTTAACATGATTTAAACTTTTACCATGGTGAATTGTTTTATAATTTTTTAATTTCCTTATGATAAAAAATATTAGTTAAACTTATTAACAAATATGATAATTAATATTCCAAAACATTAATTCATTTTATGAACGTTAATTAACAAAAATTTTATAATTTCACTTCAAAATGAAACCGCAAAACATGTCGAAAAAATGGTTTTTCATGAAAGGAATTTTTCAAGTATAAGATGATCTTACATTAAAACTAAGAAAATTATTATTAATTATAGAAATTTAAACTCATATATACATATATATATATATGATATATAAAATTCATTTAAATCAGTCCTCATTAGGGATTATTTTAATCAATTAAATTGGAGAATAATTATGCATATAAAAATAGTTTTCAGATAAATGTGTTTTTAATCATAAAATTAAACTTATTCAAAAATCTGGTATAAATAAGATTCAAATGTGATTAATTAAATTAAATATTAAAAAACAGTATGTATGTTACTTTTAAATCAATTTCAAATAATAATGGGACTTTTAAATTACGTAATTTATTGAAAATAAATAACAATTATAGAAAAATAGGTATTTTTCTCTATTTAATGAAAAATGACTCATTTCTTAAAAATATCAAAATTACACACTAATTTAATTTTTTCATACTAGTTCAAAAAATGAAGTTTATTTTAGATAACACAATTTCTAAAAATTTCAGATATTAATTATATTATTTTTCTCCAAAAATAAATAAAAACAATTTTTAGGAAAAATATATTTTTGAAGCATTTCAAGACTTTACTAAAAATTGAGTCCTTATTTACCCATTTCATTGATTAATATTTATATATAATTTTTAAAAGAATTTATTCTTCTTCTTATCACCAATTTTATTGGAAAGGTTATAACATTCATGTTTAAATATTTTATTGTAATTTGTATTTTCATATTGTTGTGAGTCATATATATTATCAAACACAATGTTATTCTTTCAAAATCATGGGGTGTTAAATTCTCCCCAACATCAACAAATATCATCCTCATAATATAAACTTGTACCTAGAAATTAATGGATTTCAATTAGAAAATTACTTTGTGGAAAACCGACTATGTGAAAGGGATAATAAAAATTCTTCTTAAAAAGTTTTAGAACATAATACGAAGGTAATCACGGATTAACAAAAAAATAAGATTCCAAATAAAAGAAAATTAATAGGATGTGAATATATGGAGAGAGAGGAAAAACTAATGTATCATACTATTCAAGACACCACTAAACAGTGGTCTGAGATGGTGGGCCATAAGATCTCAAGCATGCCTCCCTGAATTCCAGAGGCTACCAACTAGTAGCGTGGGATTATAGTGTGTCTATGTGGAGACTATCCCATCATAGTTCATAGTTCAGTGAAACAATATATAAGGAATAATAAATAGTATATGTAATAGCTATATGACCAGACCAGCAACCTGCCATAGCGGAAGCAGTATCAACAGACTAATAGCAGCAAAAAAATAATATTTAAACATGAAAGAAAAATAAATTACTAGTAGAAGCTATGTAATAAGTATATACCCTATGACGATGATCATGGTAATACTGCTGTACAAAATTATGCATGGTATTTAGGGGATACAAGAATATACCACATGCTATAAAAACACAAAAAGGCCAAAAAAAATAATAACTAACATCAAGAGCATTGGCTCAATCCTCTTCCCATGAACTCCATCCTAGAACTATCAATCAAGCATCAGAAGTTGGTCTCTTCACATTATCTACACATACACTCATGATGTCATCATGGGTACCAAAGGTGTCCCAAGAAGGGTGTGAGATATAATCATTAGACCACCACTAAAAATGAATAGATAAATCATGTTCATACATTATAAAATGAATAGTTTTCTAGTAATTATAATTGCAATGATGAAATAATTAACTAAGTACATTGAACGGGGTTCCACATGGGACACCCATCCAGTTTCACTGCCTTCAACCTTAGCTGGTGTGTCTAAAATAAGGGATGTCGCACAAGTATATTGAGTAGTATAATTTATAAATAGATTGAATTTACCCAATATTGTGATCTGGATTTGTAGAAACACCCTGGAAGTTCCATTTCAAAAGGATAATTTCTTATTTAGAAACATTAGCTAACATTTAATTCAATTAAACTCTTTAAACAGTTATTGAGATTCGCCATGATCATGTCCATTGTAATTCTAATAGAATTAAAAGTATCACTCTAGTGTCACTGTATAAGTCCAATTCCATGGGATTCCATCCATGGTGACCCAATAATGAGATCTCAAGTGTCACTCTAGGCATGGTGTGAAAAAAGCATGACCAAACCTTTAAGTTTGTCCCTAGTATTGTATGTAGGGTCCAGAGTCTCTCTTATGGAATGGGGGAACAATCATGTCCCTGATCCCATCCACGGGGTCTCCCATAGGGAACCAATTTCACTCGTTTAGAGGTAAAAGGAAGATTCATGGTGATCTTGTCCCATACATAGCTAGTGTCTCACCGAACATGCTTACAATGCATTAATAAAATCTAACTATAAGGCACAAAGATCCCATACAATGGGTCCTTCAGTCAACACACCCTATATTTCCCTCAACAATAGATGACGGTATGATTTGGTTATAAAAACCATACAAATCAAAAAACAATCACATAACATGAAAGAAATTTTTTTCAAGTCATTCAATTACGAAAACCATTAATGGAATATGTCGTAAGGAACATGTCCTAACCTCTTTTACAATTCATTTAGATCAAAAATTTAATTTATGGAATGAGATATAGGGTCCTAACTCATGGATAACCCTTCTAATACATTCAATTTAATAATTAATGTTATTTATGATAGTAAAAACTCCTCAAGGGATGTTAATAAAATTATAAAAAAGTGGAATATTGGCCTCAATGGTGGAGAACACCCATTTGGATGAAATAAATCAAGGAGGCCATCCCAATTGGATGATTCGAAACTATCTAGTGCAGCATTTGGAAATATAAGGCTTTCATTTTAATTTAAATATCAATTTAGAGACATCTCTCGAATGTTCTATCTCAGGGTATAATAATGCATATTTTAAAATGAAAAGAAATAAGGGGTATGGAACTAGATCACCGACCTTATCCTCATAGTGATTCCCTCATTGAGTATCAATCATTGATTTGAGAAAGAATAGAAGATATCGAAGATATCATCAAATAACCTGAAAATAGGGCAATATCCTTACACCTAAATTATGAAAAGGGTGAGGGAAAGAAATATAAATAGATAGAAGAGGATCATAGAGTTTACCTCAAGCCTTATGATTCTTCCAACATTGATATATTTCGATGATTAATGGGGGAGATATCATGAGAATTAGAGGGAGGAGAACATTGAAAGATAAAATAGGGGTTCGTCCATTAGAAGAGATAAATGGAGAAGAAGGGGGAGGAAAATATTTCATTAAGGAAAAAACTAGAAATTCACCCAGACATGAAGGAATTTATGGATTTGCCTCATGGCTTCCCAATTCGTGCACCAACCATGAGACACATTCTACTCAAGGGGGGGACCACACATGTGATAGGTTCAAATTTGTTATATAAACATGTCATATTCAAGTATAAAGACTATATCCAGGGGGTCACATAGTTGCAGACAAACCCTGTAGCCCCAAATCTAGGTGATACACTCAGAAAGACCCGATATCCCACCTCATAATCTGGGGTCTACTATAATGATTAGAATAAGAGTTATTCATGGAATGAGTTGTATCCATACATTTTAGAATTATTTAGTCTTGTTCCAATGTCTCCAAAATGAGATGAAGACCCTGTATAGCTACCCCAGCTTCCTCTAACTAGCATAGAGGTGAACAGAATGTCCTATTGTAATTGGCCTTATACAGATCCATCCGAATTTTTTTCTGAAAGAAATTATTCTAGGAAAACTCAACAAGTGTTATATGTTTTTCTCATGAACCTAAAAAATCATGGATACATGCCTGAATCATATCCTCCATCACTCATATCGTCGGTTCAGACTACCCATGATTCTCAGGGTGATTTGTTTTACTCAAGAGAACCTATGAAACGAGTGCCTTTGGAAACCCTTTCAAGAACCACGATTTAAACCAGACATATTGGTATGAAATTATAGTACATTGTATAACATAAATAAACACTATCTCCAATATTTAATTCCATCCTAGATCTACAATAGAGTTAGACTCTCAGATCTGTATGAATAGTGAAACCTTGATCAACCTATCAAATAACACTCATACTACATCACTTCCTTATGGGTATCCTAGAAAGACTATTAGGAAATATGTGGTGATGTCCTTTTATTTCCACTCTATAATGGATGGAGGTTGTAGAAGTCATGAAAGTTGATGGTGATCTGCCCTCATCTACTAATAGGTGGAGCATCCAGTAATAAATCCTACAAGCTGCCTCTTTATACCTACCCATCAGTATTATCGATTCATGTCTCGATAGATCATGGTAATACCAGGATGAATTGTCCAAACAGAGGCATGGGATTCTATCATCAACTCTTCTCGTATATCAGAAGGAACCAAAACTCTCGCAAGGAAGTGCAGGATCTCATTATCATAAACAACCCACCAGGATGGGGGGTTTTCAACTATGATTCTCTACCTCAATATGAGACCCTCATAATCGGATAGCTTCCTCATTTTTACCCAATCCATATAGGAGGATTTCACTGCCAGAGTTGGAAAACCTGGATTCCCATTCTCCTCATGAACCGCCAGGTTTATCTTAGAAAACAGAGCCATCAACTGCCACTCACTTCTCTCCTCCTTGATGGCATTAATATGAGTCTTCCATACCAAGGAATCCGCTATGGAATTTCACTTTTCATGTGTGTAAGAAAGATCAATGTCGAACGATTAATGGTATTCCACCCACTAGCACTACTTCATAATCATGTCTCACTGTGTGGATATGTATTTGAGAATTTTATGATCCATGTAAACAATGAACCTCTCACCAAACAAGTAGTGCCTCAAATAGCACAGAGCATGGACCACTACATCTAGCTCGAGGTCATGTGTAGGATAGTTCCACTCATGAGGCCTCATATAACTAGACCCATATGCTACAACCCGAGCACCCTACATTACCACTACCCACAACCCCATTCATGAAGAATCATAGTAAACAATATAGATTCTTCTTGATCGAGTCATAATCATGATCCGTGTTACAGTTAACCTTCTCTATAACTCATGAAAAGATGCATCATAAGGTTTAGTCAAGTCAAATTTTACACCCTTCTTAGTCAATCACATAATTGGTACTACAAGTGGTGAGAAGTATTGTATGAATCACCTATAATAGACATTCATCCCTAAAATAAATTTTATATCAAATATATTCTCTGGATTCTTCTAGGAAACCATGGAGCGTGTCTTCTTTGGGTAAACATATAATCTTACCTCAAATATTATATGACCCAAAACGGGAACCTTTCTAATATATTAGTGGAATATACTAAGCTTATCATGTATCTGGTGATCTCTTAGTGAATTCAATATAATCTCAATATGGTTGTAATGGTTATGTCTAGTGAGAGAATTAACTAGTATGTCCTCTTTAAATACTACCACAATGGAATAATGATATGGGTGGAAATCACCATTCATCAAATCCATAAATGGCTAACACAAATTTACTGAAAAATTGCATAACAAGATACTCATGCAAGCGATAAATACTTAAAAATTTATATGTGGTTTGTCTAATGGTCTCACATGCACCTGATGATAGCCCGCCATCAAATTGAACATGGAGAAAACTTCCACTCCTTAGGGTTGTTAAAATAGGTCATCTATATGAGGCAGTGTATAATTGTTCATCATGTTAAGTTTATAAGGTTTTCCTCATGACTTTTTCCATTCCTTATTGTTTTGAAAATCACAAACACCCTATACTTAAGAAAATCTACAATTTAGTTATATAAGGAAAATTTCTTTCTCAAAGGGATTTACCCCTACCATGTTTTCATTATTCATATCAATGTTTTTCTTAAGTATAAAAATCGGATTCATATCAAAAACATCGGAATCATATAATACTTAGATATAAAGCATTCTGTTTTAGGATCCGAATTCTGGATATGAACTGTAATGAACGTCCAATCCAAATTCTGGATATGAACTGTAATGAAGTTCCACTCTGAATTCTGGATCTGAACTGTAATGAAGTTCCACTCTGAATTCTGGATATGAACTGTAATGAAGTTCCACTCCGAATTCTGGATATGAACTGTAATGAAGTTCCACTCTGAATTATGGATATGAACTGTAATGAAGTTCCACTCCGAATTCTGGATATGAACTGTAATGAAGTTCCACTCCAAATTCTGGATATGAACTATAATGAAGTTCCACTCTGAATTCTGGATATGAACTGTAATGAATTTCCACTCTGAATTCTGTATATGAACTGTAATGAAGTTCCACTCCGAATTATGGATACAAACTCTAATGAAGTTCCACCTCGAATTCTGGATATGAACTCTCAGGAAGTTCCATTCCGAATTATGGATACAAAATCTCATGTAGTTCAACTCTGAATTCTGATTATGAACTTATCTATGTTCTGACTTCATGTTCTTTGAATTCAGATTCTGAACTCTTATGATTTTTGACTCCAACATCCCATGAACTCTGACTCCGAACTTTGTAATTTCTGACTCCGAATTCTGATGAAACCAGACTCCAGATTTCTACAGAATTCAGGTTTCGAATTCCTACAAAACAGAATCCGAATATCTTTTTATTATAGACTCTGTATTCCATTTTGGTAAGACTCCAAACTTTTATTTTCTTTCATTCCGAACTTCAGTTTTTTTTATGCTTACACTCGTTTCATTATAAAACGATGTCGTGCTTTCAGTTACACATATTTTGTAATAAAACTATGTCATCCATTCTGTTTCTAACTAACCATTGATTGAGTGACACGTGTACAGGTCCCTCCAAGATTTAAGGAAAATATTACCGTTGGAGGAGGGATCTGACCATTCCAACCGAGCCTATAAATAGGGGCTCATTTGAAATAGCTCAATACATTGAACAAGTTGATCACTCTAGAAACCACACGCTGTTAAGGTGATTTCTAGAGAGAGAAGCTTTTCATGCCTTGTGCGTACTGAAATGCTCATTCAGATTGCTTTGTGTGACTCAGAATGTTGGTGATTAAATTTGAGGGCTTCCGGGGATAGGAAGACAGAGGTTCCAACTACCTTGAAGTTCGAGGGCTTCCTTGCCGAGGAAGACAGAGGTTCCAACTACCTCGAAGTTGTGAGATTCTGGGGATAGAAAGACAGAGACTCCAATATTCATATCGAGGGATTACCTGGGTGTGGGTAAGACATAATTTCATGAAATTATAAATCAAGGGACCTTTATCTAAGGTTATTGGATACCCTTATCATTGGGTTAAAATATTTATATCTTGTTACTTGTTTTTGTTACAAGTTTTTCCGCTGCATTTTGTATTGTAAGGAAAGTATAATCTTCGTATATTTCCTTACACATGTATACTCTGATTCAGTTAGATTCTATATGCTTTAAGGTAGAATCTCATATTGTAAACATTGGATAAGTTTCATTTATTGGATCCATATTTCTGGAATCAGTTTTTCGGAATCACTTTCGAAATTTAAGAAAGTATATAGAACTAGAAGTTTGTAACTTAATACATTTTCCCAATCATTCAATTGTTGTTAGAGGTGTTGTGAATTTTCATAGTTTAACATTGTTAAAATTATATCTTTCCTTGTTTAAGGAAATTTTTAAAGTGTACAATTCACCCCCCTCTCTTGTATATTGAGCATCTATATCATTATTTAGATCCTACAATTGGTATCAGAGGAGGTCTCTGAAATACTTATATTCATATATAAGTTTTTATTGATCAGTTTTTATTGTTCTATATTTTTCATTGCTAAGGAATATTCTCCTTGAATCCTAACTTTTGTTATTAACATGTTTTTGTGTAGAAAGATTTTAAGATGGCAGGAATCAATGTTTGTTCCATCGACAACTTAAATCCTGCAAGACCACCAATTTTTTATGGTAATTATTACGAGTATTAGAGTGGTCGAAAGAAGATATTCATTATCAATACTTGAGTAGAAATTTTTTTTATGCTTACTGGAGGATATCAAATTCATGATAAGGAATTTGGTACTTTCACAAACCAAGAGAAGCATGATTATCAACTCAACTATAAGGTATGCAATACTTTACTATGATAAATGACTAGGAATAAATATAGCCAAATTTATTCTTGTGAAATAGCTAACTGTATATGGAAGAAACTTGAAGTTACTCATTTTGGAACATCTAAAGTGATTGAGACTAGAAGAGCTATGCTTAGAGCTGAGTATGATGGTTTTAATTTTCCATATAGAGAACCCATTTGTAAAGTGCAACAAATATTTATGACTATCGTAAATAGCTTATAATCTATGGGAGAGAAATGTCTGGATGATGAAGCTCTTATTGAATAGATCATTGATATTATGTCCAATGAGTGGGAATCAAAGAGAATCGCAATTGATGAGAACATGAAGGTTACTCAAATTTCCTTAGATGAACTGTTTGGAACTCTTTTCCAACATGAAACAAGAATGAAAAGAGATGCTGGAAACATCAAAAAGAAGAATTGGAATGATTCTATTGCTTTTACTAAAACATCAAATCATATGAAAGATAAGACTCCTTAGAGAGTAACTAGAACCAAATATAATAAGGTTGTTATCCAATCAGAATCTAGTGAGAGTGAAGTCTTAGAGAATGAGTTAGAAAATATTTCTAGAAGGATGAACAAGATAGCTGGACAAATATATTTCCAATCCAAGTATAAGAATAAGGAAAGGAAAGATAAGAATGATTCAGAAGTCACATGCTATAAATGTAAGAGAGCTGGACACAAAAGGACTCATTGTCCCTTTCTCAAGAAGAAATAAAGAAAAGAGAGGCATTCTGAAAGGAATAGGAATAAGTATTACAAAGCTAAAGCTAAAAAGGTTATGAAAGCTAATGATACTTGGAGTGCTAGTGGTGGTGACTCTTCAGATGAATCGTCTGATTGTGAATCTTCATGACAGAAGAATCTTGTACTTATAGCCATATTACCTATTAACAATCATTTCATTATGGCTAAGGTACACAATGCTGAATTATTGACCAATGTTTCCTTAAATTCTAATGATATTAAATATTATAACTCTCTGATGAAAAATCCTCTTTTGATAAAGACAAAACATTACCTACCTATGAAGAAGTTTCTAGGTTTTCTGAACTTCTTGAGGTTGAGAATTCAAAACTCAATAAAAAACAAGATAAGGAAAACTCTAGGAATATTATTCTTACTAAGGAAATATCAGATCTTTCTAATGATCTTGATAAGAAAAATTCTGATTTTATAAGTATTTCAAAAAGTCTTGAGGATGTAAATTCTGAGAAGAATAAACTTTATAATGATCTAAAAAAAGTAATTTCTATGAAAAGTGTTTTTGAGTCTAGATCTAGTTCAGAATCTAATGATTTTGAAGATAAAAACTTGGTTATAAAACTCAAGAATGAAATATTTTCCTTAAATAAGTGTTTTTCTAACTTTACCTTATGTAAATAAAATTTTGATAAGATGTATTCACAGATACAACCTTTAAGAAACAAATCCAGATTTGGTTATGCCCATAAAAAACCAACTTTTAGTAACAATTATTTTGTTCCTCAAAGTGCCCCATTTTGTAACAGTTGTCAATGTGGTGGTCACTGGGTAAAGAATTGTTCTTTAAAAAACCAAATCTTTAGGTTTTCATAAGGCATATTTTTCTAAAAAGATGTGGGTACCCAAAATTTTATTATCTTAAAATCTCGGATCCAAACAAGTTTGGATTCTGGAAGTCTAATTCTTTTCTTATTTTCCGGAAGATAATGGCAGTACCAATAGAAATACATGGTACATGGATAGTGGATGTTCCCAGCATATGACTGGTAACAAAAACTATTTTGAAAAGATTATCAAGACAAAAGGAGGAAAAGTATCTTTCGGAGTTAATGCAAAGGGAGAAATTGTTGGTATATATAATATTGTTCTTCTTGGTAAAACATTGATTTCAAACGTTTTGTTTGTTAAGGGTCTTAAGCACAACCACATTAGAATAAGTCAATTAAGTGATTATGGTTACCTTGTGAATTTTAGGAGTGATAAATGCTTAGTAAACAATTCCAAGGAAGAGTTTATTCTCTCTTCCCATAGGCAAGATAATGTTTACACTTTGAATTTAGAAGGCCTTAGGAGCTAAGACATACCTTGCCTTAGTGCAATGGAAGATCATTCTTGGTTGTGGAATAGAATAATAGGTCACTATAACCTTAGAAACTTATGTAAACTCTCTAAGAAGAAACTAGTTAAGGATCTACCAAAGCTTAGATTTGATTCTTCTAAAGTTTTTTATACTTGTCAACATGGAAAGCAACATAAATCTAGTTTTAAATCAATTGGTGAAGTCTCAGCAACTAGTGAATTACATTTGGTACACATGGATCTTTTTGGTCCAACACAAACTGGAAGCATTGGAGGCAAATACTATGTGTTTGTTCTAGTTGATGATTACACTTGATTTAAATGGGTCTATTTCCTAGAAAATAAATCTGAAGCTTTTTCTTATTTCAAAAGTTTTAGAGCCCATGTTAAAAATGAGAAAAATATTCCATTGAAAACTTTTCATAGTGATCATGGAGGAGAATTTCAAAATTCTGATTTTGAATCTTTTTGTATTAGAAAAGGTATTACTCACAACTTTTCAGCCCTTAGAACTCCTTAAAAAAATGGTGCAGTTTAAAGAAGAAATATAATTCTTTAAGAGATAACTAGAACCATATTGAGTGAATATTCTATAACTAGACATTTCTGGGTGGAAGCTGTAAGTACTTCTTGTTATACTATAAATCGAGTTTTGGTTAGACCTTTTCTTAATAAAACTCCATCTGAGTTATGTAATGGTAGAAAACCTAGACTTTCCTACTTTAACATTTTTGGATGCAATGTATTCATTCTGAATACTAATGATAACTTACACAAATTCTCACCAAAATCTGATGAAGGAATTTTCATAGGCTACTCAACAACATCTAAGGCTAATAGATTTTTAAACAAAAACACTTGTACTGTTGAAGAAACAGTGCGTGTAAAATTTGATGAATCTGATCCTTTTGTTTTTAAATCATCCCAACCTACATCTTCGGATGTGTTTTCAAAAAAATATTATCAACATTTGATAGAAAATCCTTATGATAAAGAAAATGTTCAAGAAGATACTTTTGAAACATTTACCCCAGAAGATTTCCTACCCTATGTTGATGAACATGTTTTACAAAACCCAAACCAGTCGTTTCTTAAGAATAATCCTAGTGATAACATAATTGGCGATGTCAATAAACCTGTAAGGACTAGAAGTTCCTTATGAAATGAAGCAGAAAATCTAGCATTTCATTCCAAATTAGAACCAAAAATCACTGAAGAAGCTTTAGGTGATGATGTTTGGATAAAAGCCATGCAAGATGAACTAAATCAATTTAAATGGAATAAAGTCTGGACCTTGGTTGAAAGACCTAAGGAAACTTCTGTTATTGGAGTAAAGTGGGTCTTCAAAAGTAAGTGTGATGAAAATGGAGTCATTGTTAGAAATAAAGCTAGACTATTTTCTAAAGGCTATAATCAGTAAGAGGGAATAGACTATGAAGAAACCTGTGCTCCAGTATCTAGACTTGAGTCTATTCATGTTTTACATGCCATTGCATCATTCATTAATTTTAAACCTTTTCAAATGGATGTGAAATGTGATTTTCTTAACGGTTATGTTCAAGAGGATGTTTTTTTTATCAACCTCTTGGATTTGAAGACACAAAATATCCTGATCATGTTTTTAGACTTACCAATGCTTTGTATGGTCATAAACAAGCCCCACGAGCTTGGTATGATAGACTTACAAGATTTTTTCTTTAAAATAACTATGTTAAGGGAAATTCAGATCCAACTCTTTATATAAAGAAAGATAAGAAAAATGTTTTGATTGTTCAAATTTATGTTGATGACATTATATTTTGTTCAACTCAGCAATCTTTAACTGATTATTTTGCAGATCTAATGAAATATGTGTTCGAAATGAGTATGATGGGTGAGTTAACATTTTTCCTTGGTTTTCAAATTTCTCAAAAACTAGAAGAAACCTATATATCCCAACATAAGTAAATTAAAGATCTTCTTAAAAAGTATGAATTTGACAACACTAAATGTATCAGTACTCTTATTGGTACCTCAAACACACTTGATCTTGATGATGTTGGGAAACCAGTAGATCAAACATCTTTTAGATGTATGATAGGAAGCCTACTATAATTGACAGATAGTCGTATAGACTTATTGTTTTCAGTGTGCTTATGTGCAGGATATCAATCCAATCCTAAGGAATGTCACTTAAAGGCAGTGAAAATAAAAATTCACTACATAACGGGATCCATGGATTTAGGACTTTTTTCTACTTCTGGAAATGATTTTCTTTAAATATTTTTGGATGCTGACTTTAGAGGATGTAAAATGGATAGAAAATGTACATCCAGAACATGTCATTTCTTAGGAGATTCATTGGATTCTTGGTCCTGCAAGAAGCAACACTCAGTAGCACTCTCCACTGCTAAAGCAGAATATGTAGCAGCTGGAAGTTGTTGTGCTCAAGTATTGTGGATGCAACACACCCTCACAGACTATGGCTTGAGTTTTACTAAGACTCAAATTTTGTGTGATAACACAAGTTCCATTTCACTTAGTAAAAATATTGCACATCACCTTCATACAAAACACACAGATATTAGGCATCACTTTCTTAGAGATCACACACTAAAAGGAGATATTATTCATCAATTTATCGGAACGCAAGATCAACTTGCTGACATTTTCACAAAATTTCTACCCTTTGATAGATTAGAATACAGTAAACAGAAGTTAGGAATGATAACCGTGAGGTAATCCTTCTTCACTAACTTCTTGTTGAATAATTCTCCTTACAGTAATGAACTATTTTTCATAGGGGGGTACATTTTCTTGTTAGCATATTCAAAATTTTCATAGTTAGTTTTTTTTTCAAGATTTTGTAATCAAAATTTTCGTAGTCAGTTGTTTTAAGCTTTTGTAATAAAAATTTTTAGTCAGTTTTTTTTCTTCTCAAGCTTTTATAATCAAAATTTTCATGGCCAGTTTTTCAAACTTTTGTAACTGAAATTTTTCGTAATGAGTTTTCCAAAATTTTCGTATTGAAATTTTCGTAATGAAAATTTCGAACTGGAAATTTTCATAATGAAACTTTCGGAACTGAAATTTTCGTAATGGAAATTTTCGGAACTGGAACTTTCGTAATGATAATTCTCGTACTCGGAATGTTCGTAATGGAAATTTTTCATACTCAAAACTTTTGTAATGGAAATTGTTTGTACTCATACTTTTCGTAATGAAAATTTTTCATAGTCATACTTTTTGTACTGAAATTTTTCATACTCATACTATTAATGCTGGAATTTTTCGTACTCATACTTTTCGTACTGGGATTTTCGTACTCATACTATTCGAACTATATTTTTGGTACTCAAAGTCTTTTCAACTTTATGTTTTTCATTGTCAAATTTTTCTTCAAGGAGAATATCACATATTACGAATAAACTTCTTGGCCAATCCGAAAGGTATGATTTCCTTACAAAAGTGTTCGTAGTCATATTTTGTTTGCTGGTATTTTTCTATGAGTTTTAAAATTTCTCGGATTCTAGTTTACTTAAATCTAATTGTTTCTTCTTAAAACCTCAATTGATCTGATTAAATATTTCCTTACGGGTATGTTTTCAACTGTCAGATCAGATCAAAGAGTTTTTCAACCATTAGATGGTTTTTGGAAGCTCAAAGGTCACATCCATCGCCTATATCAAGGGGACCCCCGATGGTTGTCCCACATAGATCTTCAAGCTATCACGTGTTGAAGTTCATCCTCCCTTCTTAAAGCCCGTTCTGAATCTTCCAGAGCTCTTCATTCCGAATGTCTGCTGAAGTACTTCTCAGGATATGTCAACTACGAATCCAATCTCAAAATGGTTAGTTTATAGGGAGAGGTTAGTGCATCAGAGTTACTACAAGTATGATTCTCTTATATCTCAGAATATCATATTAAATGGATGGTAGGATATTTTCCTATCAAAGCTAGCGAATCAGGATCCGGTTTATATAGATTTGCTTGTTGAGTTTTACGAGTCTGTTTCCTTCCATAAGGAATATGGCAGGAAGAATTTTTCGTTCATGTCTAATGGGAAGACTTATATTCTTTCTTACATCAAGGTTGAAACCTTGATGGGTCTATCTTATGAAGGTGAAGTTGAGTTTTGTTCACATAAGCTTTCAGATGAGCAAGAAAGTTTCAACAAAGTGAAGGCATTGAAATACCTTGGACTTAAATATTCCAAGGCTGCTAAGATTGCTCATCTCTCATCGAATAATCATATTCTACAGCTGTGGGTACAAGGTTTTTTCATACCAATAAGGGGTGATAAGGATAATCTCAAGAAGAGTGATATATAAATCATAGTTTTTTGGTAAATCTATGGAATTTTAATTTGATGAGGCATGTTTTGATTACAATTTAGAATATTAAAGAAGGGAATATGAAAGCTCAGATCATAATTTATCCAACCTTGCTTTCGAAGATTATTATCAGATGTCTTGATTCATTTAAAGCTTCTTGCACTTCCAAAAAGAGAAATTGCAAGGTAATGCTGGTTAGTGATGATCCATTAAAGAGGATGAAGATGGGTTTTTCTGTTGAATCCAGAGAATTCTACCCTTTACCAAGGGAATAGGCTGAGGCAGCTCAAAAAGATCAAAAAACTCTGGAACCATATAAAAAGGCGGGGAAGAAGAGAAAATTGAAAGAAGTGGTGGCTGAAGACAAGACTCAGAAAGATAAGGAAACTCAATCTGGACCACCCAAGCCAAAGAAACAAAAAGCCTTCCCAGACGAAGTGCCTTCTAAGTGGAGGGAAGATAAGGAGAAGACGAAAGAAGGGGACCCTCAATTCGGATTAGATCATGTTGAGGCCAAGGCCTTAAAAGATAAAGCTTTTGATGAGTTGAAAAGACAAGAAAAAGAAAAGTAATTGAAGAAGAAGATGTCAGAAGAAGAGATTGTTCAATTTCTTTTGAAAGCAATAGAGATGGCTTCTGAGCAGATTCCAGTTCCGGAAATGTTTCTGACTAAACCATTACCAGAGACCCCAGGAAAGAACTACATCTCTTAGGAAAATCGTAAAGAGAAAGTAGTTGTTGAAAGAACAGAATAAGAAGTTGTTGAGAGAGTAGAAGAAGAAGTTGTTCAAAGAGAAGATGAAATATTAGAGGAAGAAGAAGAAGTAGAAGAAGGAAGTGTTGATCTATATGACCCAATTAAACAAGTTAAAGATTATTAAGAAAAGGATGAATACGAAAATCTTTTCACTCTGGGAAAGGGAGTTGAGAAAGAAGGTAGGAAGGATGATGATAAGGAAGAGGAAGAGAAAGAGTATGAATTGTCTGAGGAAGAGACCTATGAGAAGAATTTCCTTTTGGAAGGAGCAGAAAAAGTGAAAATAGATGACGACAAGATTGTTCACCTGTCAGATAGTGAGGAAAAATCTCCAGATGATCAACCCATTCCGAAAATAGATAAGGTTGATCACGTTCTCATTGATACACCAACAAAATATATTATCAAGAAGAAAGAATTTGGTGGTTCTTCTGGAAGAAAGCTAGTGGAGGTTGAAGAAGAGCATTCACCTAGTAAGGTATCAGATTCGGAGTCATCAGGTTTGGTTCTTGACTATGTTTTTGAGTCTCTGAATAAATTGGTGGACACCATTCCGATTTTTCCAACCATAGACTCAAGGTGCCAAATGCTTCAACATAGTCAAAATCCGAAATGAGAATCCTTATTCATAGTGATGGATAAGTGTGTGAAAATTGATGGTGACCATAGAAATTTTTTCATCAATTATGATGTTCATAGAAAATCATGCAGCCAAATCACCCTTTGGTCAATGAAGGTGGATGATTACTTGGTTTAGTTTGATAATTTTCAGAATGAGGTAAAAGATGATTTTGATACCGAGGATGAAAAGATAAAGAATCTTCAGGAGAAGCTAATCCTTTAGAAAAATTCTCGAAATCAACATGTGAAGGACTTGAATGATATGTTTAACTCTATTGCTCAATATTTTAAAAGGGATAGAGATCTCTAGATTGAGCTTGATGAAAAGATTTTAAAGCAAGATGAGTTAATGAAGATGCAGGAAGAGGCCATGAAGGCTCATGCAGAGGTGTTGAAAGCTCAACAAGAAAGGATCACATCTTTGGAGAAGCAAGTTGAGAAGGATCATAAAGATTGGAAGAATCTGAAAACTCTCTTGAAAAAGATCATTCCAAAGGAGAAGGAATACAAATGAACTCAATACGATCTTTTGTTGCATTTGATTTTCCTTGTATAAAAAATTCGTTTAACTCTAATGAAATCACTGGTTGTTTTAATCTAGAGTTATTTTGTACTGATGTTTCAGGTACTTTATTTTTTTCATTCCCACATTTATTTTGGAAAATCACAAAGGGGGAGAAGGAAAAAGAACTAATCCTAAGGGGGGGAAGGAAAATTTCTAAACTAATAAGAACTATCCTTAAGTAAGGGGGAGTTCTCATTACGATTCCTTCATTCTAATGAAAATTCTATTCCGGAAATTCAGAATACAATCCTTAGAGTTACAAAGCCTAAGGGGGAGTTTGTTGTATTCACTATCATCTATGAACAAAGGGAGATAAGTTTTAATTTCAAAGTCTAAAGAAATTTTTCCAAATTATTTTATATTCTTTTGCGTCAAGTAGTTTTTTCTTTCCAAAAAGGGGGATATTGTTGAGTCAATAAGGTTTTACTTATGACTTTTTCCATTTCTTGTTGTTTTGAGAATCACAAACACCCTATACATAAAAAAATCTACATTTTACTTATATATGGAAAATTTCCTTCTCAAAGGAATTTATCCCTACAATGTTTTCATTGTTTATATCAATATTTTTCTGAAGTAGAAAAATCGGATTCATATCAAAAACCTCATAATCATATAATACTTAGATATGAAGCATTCTGTTTTTGCATCCGAATTCTGGATATAAACTGTAATGAGGTTCCAATCCGAATTCTGGATATGAACTGTAATGAAGTTCCACTCAGAATTATGGATATGAACTGTAATGAAGTTCCACTCTGAATTCTGGATATGAATTGTAAGGAAGTTCCACTCCGAATTCTGGATATGAACTGTAATGAAGATCCAATCTGAATTCTGGATATGAAATGTAATGAAGTTCCACTCCGAATTCTAGATATGAACTGTAATGAAGTTCCCCTCTGAATTCTGGATAAGAACTGTAATGAAGTTCCACTCCGAATTCTGGATATTTACTATAATGAAGTTCCACTCTGAATTCTGGATATGAACTGTAATGAAGTTCCACTCCGAATTCTGGATATGAACTCTAATGAAGTTCCACTCCGAATTCTGGATACGAACTCTCATGAAGGTTCATTCCAAATTATGGATACGATCTCTCATGTAGCATGACTCCAAAATATGATTACGAACTTATCTAAGTTCTTACTCCAAGTTCTCTGAATTCAGACTCCAAACTCTTATGAGTTCTGACTCTGAATTCCCATGAACTCTATCTCTGAACTGTGTAAGTTCTGACTCCAAATTCTAATGAAACCAGACTCCGGATTTCTACCAAAATCCGGTTCCAAATTCCTACAAAATAGAATCTAAAGATATTTTTATTATAGACTCTGAATTCTATTTTGGTTAGACTCTGAACATTTATTTCCTTACATTCTGAACATCAGTTTTGCTTATGCTTACACTCATTTCATTATAAAATGATGTCGTGCTTTCAGTTACACGTGTTTTCTTATAAAACGATGACATCCATTCTATTTCTAACTAACCATTGGATGAGTGACACGTGTACAGGTCCCTCTGAATATTGAGGAAAATATGACCGTTGGAGGAGGGAGCTGACCGTTCCAACCAAGCCTATAAATAGGAGCTCATTTGAAAGTGCTCAATATATTGAACATGTTTATCACTCTAGAGACCACACACTATTAAGGTGATTTCTAGAGAGATAAGCATTTCATGCCTTGTGCGTACTGAACTGATCGTTCAGATTGCTTGGTGTGACTCCGAATGTTAGTGATTACATTTGAGGGCTTCTAGGGATAGGAAGAAAGAGGTTCTGACTACCTTGAAGTTCGAGGGCTTCCTTGCTGAGGAAGACAGAGGTTCCAACTACCATGAAGTTGAGGGCTTGCGGGGAAAGCCAGACAAAGACTCCTATCTCCGTATTGAAGGATTACCAGGGTGTGGGTAAGATAGACTTTCTTGAAAGTATAAATCAAGGTTCCTTTATCCAAGGTTGTTGGATACCCTTCTCTTTGGGTTAAATGATTTATATCCTGTTACTTTTTTTGTTACATGTTTTTCCACTGCATTTTGTATTGTAAGGAAAGTATAATTTTATTATATTTCCTTAAACTTGTATACACTGATTCAGTTAGATTCTATATGCTTTAAGGTATAATCTCATATTGTAAAATTTGGTTAAGTTTTATTTTCTAGATACTTATTTCCAGAATCAGTTTTTCGGAATCACTTTCCAGATTTAAGAAAGTATATAGAACTAGAAGTTTCTAACTTCATATATTGTCCCAATATTTAAATTGGTGTTAGAGGTGTTGTGAATTTTCTTAGTTTAACTTTGTTAAACATAAATCTTTCCTTGTTTAAGGAAATTTTTGTAGTGTACAATTCACACCCCCCCCCCCTCATGTATATTCAGCATCTACATCATTATTTAGATCCTACACATCACCCTAAGCTAGTTTAGTTTGAGTTAATCCATGAACAATATAAGGGTATCACCTTCCTTCTTGAAAGAAATCATTGGAGAACCCCATGTTGATTTATCGGATTGGATAAAACCATTTTTCCTCCAGATCTTCCAGCTGCTTCTTGAGTTCCTGGAGCACTGTTTGTGTCATTTAATATGGAGGAATGGACACTGGTGTCGCACATTGAATAATCTCGATGTTGAACTCCACCTATCTCACAATAAGTAAGTTAGAGAAATCATCAAGGAAGATGTCTCTAAAATGATCCACAACCGGAGGGAATTCCACCAACTGCATTCCCTTCTCACTCATAAATAGACTATCTATTTGGGTTGTCACTCCAACTGGACCTGTATGCTTGGTTCCAACTCAACATTTTGGGATATCTCATTCTCTATTATAGATATACATGCTTCTCATATGTGAAGTGAATGATACCCGATGGAAATAATAGTTAACTTGGGCTTGATAAGGAAAATTCCAAACCATAATGAGAATGATATCAAATATAGTAATCTTGAGGATAATGAAAATCCAGAGAAAATGGAACCCACCTATCTAAAGGTGGAACCCCTTTCACTAGTGTACACTCTCAAGTAGAACTCGTAATGGTGTGTCTACATTCATCATACAACTGGAATACTCTTCCACTAGTCTCAGACTTCCAATATTTTAATCAGAAAGAAAAGACCGTGATGAAACTATAAAAAAGGTTGATACTAATGTAAAGGATACTAGAATAGTTCCTCAAACCATAGATGTCCCTAGACTCTGCTCCTCTGTTGTTGGATGTACTGTATAGATATGGTTGGTACCACGACTCTTTGATTCTGCCTAACTTGCCTGATAATGTCCACTCTATTGATGCTGAATCACTAAGGCCTGACTACCTCGACCACGACCACCTTCTTGGCCTAATCATATAGTAGAATACCTTCTTATCATGATGTGGAGTCGCTAACCCTACATTTGAACGTTGAACTTGAATATAACCCAACTCACTAGTCACTATAGAAATTTATCCACATAAATGATGGAGGTGACCCATCCTACTGTAATCCCACTAATCGATCAGGTTCCTTGTACACGTGGGTCTTTATGGAATTTTCTACCACACTAGTGACATACTATAGTGTTTCTGGTGCATGAAACCTAGCTGGTACTTCCCCCATGTGTACCCTTGAAATGTTTCATCCTACCATTGAATAAACCACTACACTACCTAGAAGCTAAACTTCCCTGCCTCATGCTCCCAGATTCCCTGATGTTTTTCTCAATGATTATATCTTGGTTCACGAATCCCAAAATGGTGGTTAGCCAAATGAAATTACCTTGTGATTATATGGCGTATGCAAGCCCATCCTCAAATTTTTCCACATTTATTATCTCGTCATTGGACAAGGTAAGTGAAAAACCCTGTAATTTGGTGAAACGAGCTAAATATTACATCACCAAAATTTCACCTTTCTAAATGTGCTTGAATTCTCCAGATCGATCATTTATCAATGTCTACAAAAATAATTAGTTCAAGAAGTCTATTTGGAAGTCTGCCCAGAAAATTCCCTATTGTTGAACAACCTAAATAAGGACGTCCTAACAAAGCATGGTAGAGTAACATAGCATATTGCTGGAAACCATGCCCCTATACACTAGAGGTGTCTTGGTTTTCCCTTAGATAGACATCATGGCCTCTATCCATGACTAGGTTTCCTAAGGTCCACTATCCCTTAAGAAGGTATGAGGATTATACTTTTGGAACTTCATAGTCAACTCTTCTTTATAAGGGGAAGGCCAGGTAGCACCTCGTATAGAGTACATGAACTAGTAAATGATGTAGAGGAAATGTGAATTTTTTCCGAAGGGAGGATCTATAGGAGGTTACTCAAGTGGCATAGTAGGAGGTATCAAGAGTGTCTCATGTCCCACCACCTCTAATTGATTCTCATCACCACTTTTCGGGCATAATACATGAGTTCATTGTGTTGAAAATGCTCTACATTTTCTATGTGCATGCCTGAGAAAGAATTTATGACATATATGGAATGAAATAAAGAAAGGAACACGAACAAGGTACAAAAAGACATAATCCTCATCATTCTCCTATAGCTAGGTCTATATGGTCAGAAATGGTCCTAAAAAGATCATAAGAGCCAGGACCTACTTCCCACTACTAAGGTCTTGTCAGGATCAAAGTCTCGTATCACACCCTTAGGTGACCATTTCATTTTAACAATTAAACATTTTAATTTAAAATTAATTTATTCAAAAAAATCTCAATAAATGATTGGATTATATGGGTCAAAATTTTCAATATTTAAGGGCCCAACCACCTTATAAATTTAAATATGGAATCAGACTAATCCTAACCATAACTCATAACAGTCCATGCGACCAATGGTGCACTACTCAACATTCCCTAATCGGGTACTTTAGGTGTATACATTAACCTATTTAGGAAAACACTATTTGTTTAAGGAATTCACTTTAAGTTTGGATTACATTTTCTCTTTCCTATAGGGAATAAATAATAAGGCACTATAAAAAACACATGAAATCCATGTAATGCATTTAGAAAAACATATATGGCATGGAATAATTCATAGAAATTTAGTCCTACGGTGCCTAATATGATTCATGACTTTAATATATCATTGTATCATTGGTAATGTATAAAAATACTTTTAATGGAATAAAAATTAATAAAATCAAAAATAAGTGCATCACCCAATGGATAAATCCATTAAACTGTAACAAGAACAAGAAATAATACCACTTAACAAACCCAGGTAATTTGGGTTTACCCTGTACATGAGTTAACTAAACCCCAAAACGAACTCATTGCCAAATTCTAATATCCCATTCTCATGTCTAAACCCAAACAGTAAGACAAAAGGATGAAAAAAACCTATGATACCACTTTGTATCATCCCTCCCTAGATTCCACTTAATAGTACCCTGATATGGTTGTCCATAAGACCTTATGTGGGCCTCCCAGAATTCCAAACACTACCAACGTGAAATGAGGGGCTAGTGTATGTCTATAAGGATATTATTCCCTCATAGGTTAGAGTGTAGTGTAGAAATATATAAGGAATAATGAACTGAAAAAATGGACATTATATGACTGAACCATTATCCCAGTATAGTAAAAGAAATATCAATAGACAGATAGAAGGGTAATAATAATAATTGAACATGAAATATAAATAAATAACTGGTAGAAGCTACATAATAACTAGAAACATTATGATGATGATCTTGGTAATTTAGTTATAAAAATGTATACATGAGATTCAATGGATAAAATAATATACCACATGCTATCAAAATAAAAAAAATACAAAAAAACAACAACTACTAGAATCACGAACTTAGACTCAATCCTCTACCTCCGAACATCATCCTAGAACTATAAATCAAGCATTAGATGTTGGCTGTTTCCCATTATCTACACTTGTAGCCATGATGTCTGCTTGGCTACCAAAGGTGTCCCAATTAGGGTGTGAGATATACTTAGGCCACCCCCAATGGTTTCTAGATAAATCCATATCATAAATTATAAAATGAATAGTGTGATGGTAATTATAAATTCAAGGTAAAAATAAATAACTAAGTACATCGGATTGGGTTCTTCTTGGGAAACCCATCCAATATTACCTACATTGACCTAAACTAGTGTATCTGAACTAATGGATCATATCCATGTTATGTGAGTGGTATAATATATAAGGAGATGGACTATCCCCAAGCTTGTTATTTATCTTGGTAAACACATCCTGGATTTTTCATTTCCAAATGTTCATTTATTATTTATAATCATTCACTTATATTTAATTCAATTAAACTTTTTATAAAATTATTGAGAGTCACCCAGATCCCATCCATGAAAATTAAAATATAATTCCATTAATCACTCTATGGGATCGGTATAAGTCCAATGGAAATAGTTTCTATTAAAGGAGGCCCAAGAATGAGAGCCCAAGTGTTACTCTCAGAAAAGTTTGAAAACAATATGAAATAACCTCCAAGTCCATCCATGGTATTTCCCGTAGGGGGCTAAGTCACTCTCTTGGCATGGTATAACCATCATTCCATTGATCCCATACACGTGGTCTCCCCTATGGAACTTGTGTCCCTCATCTTGACGTACCAAACATATGAAAGATGATTTTATCCGAGAAATAGCTATTGTATCCCTCTATGTGTTTGCAAATCATTAATAAATTCTAACTATAAGGCATGAAGAGCATGTACAAGGGTTTCATAAGTTAGAACCATTGTATCTCGCTCAGAACTAGATGAGGGTGTGATTTTGTTAGAAAACAAAAACCACTTAACAAATAAGAACTTAAATTAAAAGGCATGTTGGTCAAGGCATTCTATTAGGAAATCCATTTATGGAATAAATCTTAAGTTACAAGGCCTAATCTCTTTGAAAATTTATTTAGTTAAAAAATTTCATATATTCCATGATATGTAGTGTAATAACTCATGTTTCATCCTTCTAAACCATTCAATTTATCAATTCATGTATTTTTCAATATGAGATAACACTCAAGGAGTGTTACGAAATTTAGAAAAAAAAGTTTCAAATGTGCCTAGAAGGTGGAGAACACCCAATGGGGTGGTAAAAGTCAAGGTGATAAACCCAAGTGGTAGATTAGCCACTAGATAGGGTCACATTTTCAAACCAAACAATGTCAATTTAATTTAATAAACAATTTAAGGCATCTTCGGAATGTTTTGGATTAAAAAAGAATAAAATATATTATTAAATGAAATTAAATAATGGGAAATTACTTAAACCACCTATCACACCCCATAGTTATTCACTCATCTAGAATTGGCCTTTTATTTGAGCTAGAAAGAAAAATATCAAAAAAATTTAAAATTCCCTGAAAAAAGGCGAAAACAATGTTTCAACTAAATAGTGATACAGAGGAGGTAAGCTAAGAGAAAAAGAAGCATGAGGATTATAGATATTGTCTAAAGATTTCTAATTATTCTAAAGGTGATATATTTGGATGTCAGAGGAGAGATATATCATGAATGCTAGGTTTAGAGAGAGGAGAGAATATGCGAAATAATATATGGGTTCATTTTCTGGAAGATTGAAAGGTAAAATAATGAGCAAGGAAAACATTTCCTTAAGGGACAATTTGATATTCCCTCCACGAAAGAAGGGTTGTAGGGTTTGGTCGCACGGTTGGTAAAACTGTGAACTAACCATGTGGTTAGTTTTTCCCAAGGGGGCTCCCTGCATGGGCTTGGCACACATTTTTTCTGCCCGTGAGTTATCCATGAAGAAAGACTCTCTCCAGGGGGTCTGCAATCTCACACGGTCATGCACCTAGGGTTGTACGGTTGATAAAACATCATGTATCCTCTATCACCCCTCTATCCCTATATTCACAATTAAATAAAGTATGTGGTTTTGGCTACATAGATTCCCCTAATCATGCGGCCCAGCTAATTTCTTCAATTTTTGAGGATCTGGGCTCCAAAAAATCCACAGACGGGCTCCATATCTCTATCACTCTAATAGGAATCACCATTAGGTGTAAATAATGATTTTAAATCAAATAACTAATAGTACTTAACATTGATAAAATATATTATTTTTCAACTATTTCCCAATAAAAAACAAGGAGTGATAGAGAACATGGTGAGAATAAAGTTAACAACCACAAAACCATAAATATATCATGGGTGAAAAGGCCATAAATTTATCAGAAATGACTGTAATGGGATAACATTTTTTCAAGATATTTTTCCAAGATTTATAGAACTCATTTACTAACTATAATAAGAATATAAATAAATAGACTTACTATATATCATTCTATTTTATACGCACAATTTCATCTTTTGGTTATACTTCGATCAATTTACACATCATATCTTACTCCAAGGATTGAATATCCAAAATGATTTTTTAGGCCTTAATCACTGATGTTATTTTTTATTAGATCATAAGACAACAAAAATAATAATAATTCAGTCTTCCTGCTTTTAAATATTAAACAAAACTAATATGTTTAACAAAAGGTAAGACTATACAAAAATTGTATAAACCTTCATAAAAATAAAAAATAAATTTTACTTCAAAATTTATGTCTATGATTCAACATAGATTATTACAAAAATAAATAACCCTACATACCAGTTCACCTTAATATTCTCAAAATTAACTATTTTTTCACAAAAAATTTGATTTCATATATTTTTGACTTAAATCACAAAAAACATAATTGAAATCCTCCCAAATATTAATTTATGTTAAACTTAGGATCTATATAACTCAACCAAATAAAAATTCTCTCAAAATATTATTAATCATCTCAAAATAGAAAATATTTTACATATTATAATTTTTCCAAAATTAAAATAATATTAATTTATAAACTAGTTTAAATAAAAACAATTTCATACTAACAGGATATCATGTAGTCTGGTGGTAGGTGTTGCAACCTTGTCTCCCTTTAGTTCAGGGTTCAAGCCTCATGGTCTGGATGAATGTGATGGGTTTTCATTCGATATGTCGTTTTTCCTTCTTCAAAATCTATATTAATTTATTTCATATAATTTTCAAAATATATAATTAATATCTTCAAAAATTAAATTATTCATCAAATTACGTTTTAACCACTAAGGTTTTCTGTATGCCTGATTTTTTCACAAAATCAAATAATCGTAATTGACTATTATTACCTTAACATCAATGATATTATTAACCCTAAAGTTTTTCAATAACATTAAATTTATTTCCAGTAAATATAATATCATTATTCCTTAAATTACCTTCTCACTAAAACACAAGTTATACCTAAGGGTTACATATACATCAAAAAATTACTAAAACTGATTAAATGTATCTAAGGTACTTCCATCACATAAAATCTCATAATGGGAATCTTTTCCTTTAAAAATATAATCAATGTTAAACTTATTAACTAATTTTGGTACCTAAAAATATCAAACTACCCACTTCTAAACCATAAACATAGTGTCTTTGGGGAATTTCAGCAAAGTTTTTCATATGGTTATGTTCTATAATCTATGTTTTTATAATTCTAGTTCCAACCTTTTATAATAAACTTGATCTAATAACAACTTTATAGTCCTCAATTCCAATATCATAGAATAAATGCTTTTATATATTTTATTGGAATAAGATAAAAATAACCTACTCCTAAAAACTGGAATATTTTAGTAGTCTTGATAAAATGGATACATAATTGAGTCTCTCATTACATTTCAAAACATAAATTAAAATATAGTTAAACTAAATATTCTTTATCCTTGAACTCATTTTGATCTTTCTTCTTTGTATCATAGAGAAATAAAAACAAGTAAAGGGTGAAGTAAGCTTAGAAACAGAGTAAGGGTTATGTATATTGAAATATATCATAAATCGATAAGGCTTAATCAATATGGAAAGAAAAGAAACTAAAAAATCCATTTAATCAATAACATAATAAAAATGCATCCATTGATAATATCAATGCAATAATATAGTGGAAAATAATAACTGAATTCGTAATAATGTAAATTCTTAATAATGGACGTCTTAATCTCAAACATCGTGACATATATACCATCATGGCCTTGCACAAATATAGTTTAATTGATGGGTAGGTATACACCAAAAACCCTTTTAATTCTAGATTATTAATTTTTCTCATGATACACGTCGATGTATTGAGTGGATATATATCATTGGTCCCTAACTATCACTGCATTTCCAATTCATTACTCATATAATTAAAGAAAACTTAAATTCATAAATAATATTCCTGATCAACAAATTTCTATTTTATATAAAGTGTATAAAATATCAATATTTCCTCTGTCAATCAAATAACGTTGAAAGTAAAACACTGCATATAAATATGGTATAATATTTATGAAATAATAATACCCATGATGAATAATACGTACATTTAAGGGAAATGTAATGTCCAATGATCACTGGAAAGAGAATGTTTCAAGATAAAGATAATGACCAAAAAATTAATAATAGATAAGAGTTGACCATAGATTCATTAAAAATATTGGTTTTGAATTAAAATCACGTCCTTTGGAGGAATTAAGAAAATAGAATAAAGATATTAAAATAATATTTCATTCAATATTTTTATTTGTACAACCATATAAACATGCATAAGAAGATAAATACCTTAAAATGTTTATGAGGGTGGGAAAGTCTGTTAACATCATATATGATAAATAAACATTCTTCTTGAATTTTATAAAGAAAGTAAAAAATGAATATTTGTAAAACATGAAAAAGATTCATTTTATACCTTTTAAAAGATAAAATTATGACATAAAATTTCATTAATAAATCATTTGATTAATGAAAAATACTTTTGTTAAACAATTTTGAAAAATATGGATATGAAAGAAAAATATAATCAATTAAATAATAAATAAAATCATTTTTTCTTGCATTTAATTTCTTATTTCAAGTTCCAAAGTGTAGAATATCTATTTTAAAATAATAAAACTCATTAAAAATATGGATTATATGAATATGATTAGAACTTATTAAGGATAAATGATAAGATTCCTTCAATGAAAATATAAGAAATACCCACTGAATGTGAGATTGTAAAATAAATACTCATCTCTTATGAAACTTTTTTAATATATACCCATTGAAAAAATAAAATTTAATTGAAACATTAATAATAATTAATAAATAATATTTCATTTAAAATATACAATATATATAGAATATGTACCATATAAAATTGAATTGTTGCATAATAACAAATATGTCTCAATGGAATGGAAATTAAGATGAAATCCCTTACCAAGTTCATACATTTGAAGTGAAAATTCATAAAATAATTTATTATGTGTATCAAATATAAATCCACATAAAATAAGAGGAAATAAAATATAAAATAACCAAAATTAATTTCAAATGAAATCTTATAATATAAAAGAAAATTACTAATTAATATAACCCGATGAAAATGAATTGAGTTATAAAACCCTTACAACTTGGTAACTTTTATGTTAAATCCCCTTTGATGAAATAATATTAATTTAAACATAAAATACCATGAATTATGAAGGATTAATTATATAATTAGTAATATTAATAGTATATACCCCATAAAAAATAATTTAGGTTCATTACCTTAAAATATGCCTCAAATAGTAAATTGAGACAAAATATCTTACCCAAGATCTGACTCATGAAGTACGTTATTTATCATCTTGAATAATAAAAATATGATAATTATTTACATTCTTGAGAAAATTTTTCATTTTTATTATTCCTTTAATTTTATTAAACACCATGTTATATTTAATTAGTTAATCAATTATGTTCACATTGTATGATTTGTTGATATTTAGTTAATATATCCAAAAGGAATTCGGTAGGATAATTATGGTAAAAGTGGTCGTTGTTAAATAATACCAATAATAAAAATTTCAACACAATTATAATTTTTATATATAAATTATACTATTTAAACCATCCGTGAAATATGTCTATGAAAAATGAACTATGTTATAATCATGGAGACGTTAAGTCGTACGCACACATGTGAAATGTTTGCATTTTTCAATGATCACAATGGAAAGAACATAAGTATTGTTTTATCTATCCAAAATTATAATTATAACCTATATATAATATTATTTATTTAAATATTATAATATTTATTTTTCGTGTGATGTAGTACTGAGAAATGAATCACATTGCTTCGAGGATGTGGTAATCCACATATATGCACGAGTGACGTTATCATTTTTAATTGAATAAAAATGTAAGAAATCATTGTTATCTATACATAATGATTAGTATGTATTGAATATAATATATATATATATAAAGTAAATATATCATTAAACCCATCCTTAAGTAGTGGTTATGGGAAATAATTACATCTATTTGCATTGTGAGAGCCCGTCGTACACACGAACGACGGTTTTGTATCTCATTTGATGAAAGAGGTGATATTTATTGGGTATAACATTAAAATAATTAGATATCATTATGTGGGAGATAACAATGTTATTATATTAGTATGAATTAATAATATTTTATGGATGTGGAATAATAAATAAAACAAAAACAACCAGTTGAGAGTGATACATTTTTTTTAACTTATTTAGTTTTACACAAAAATATTTTCTAGGAGGGTTTTTTAAAATTAGAAAAATGCATCTATGGAATGAGAAGGGTGGTAAGGAAATTAATTTTATATTTAATTTCTATGAAATGTTTTCTTGAAGTGTGAAAAAATGTGTACAGGAGTTTCCCTTGTATAAGTGATGAATGGTTCACTTTTGGAATTTCATAAAATAAAAAATTAAAATAAGGCCATACTAAATTAAAATACATCCAAATGAAAAAGTATTAAAATTTTGTGTTGTATAATAATTAAATATCTCTATAAAATAGTATTTATAAAAATTTAATTGGAAATACAACCCTTATCTCTTTGTTTAACCCCTCATAAAAAAGTTTTATCCTTAACCACGGTAACACCTTTATCCAATTCAAAGTGTTATAATTTTACATTTGATAAAATTTGGATCATAAATATCAAATTGATGAATTTTTAGAATATATATCACCTAATTTTCCTATATAAATATTTCTAGTAATTTTAAATAATTTAATAAGATATTATTTAACATAAAATATCATTAATATCATTCATGAATCTATTCAATTAATTTGAATTTAAAGACATGAAAATAAATTTTTATTTTAAATATAACTAATTTTACCATAAATAATATATCATTAATAAGTATAAATTCTTTTTTAACCATAATGTATTCCAGATACATTACATTCAATGTTTTTAAAATTATTTATCTTGAGTAGCCACTGTGTGTACAAGCACTATGTCAGCATTGTATTAGTATTTAAGGTAACTATATAATCACTGAAAATTGAAAATAAATTACCACAATAACAATAATTTTATTGTACTAAATATAATATGTAATATTTATTCCCCCACTTATTTGTATCCCTATGTGAACATATAAGAGGTATTTAAAGGAAATGGTGTGGCATTTTGTGTTTTTCTTTACTTTAATTATTATATTAGGTAACTTTCATTAGAAAATGTCCCATGAATAATTGAATCATTGAAAAAGGAGATAAAATTATAAATAAATTATTCCAATAAGTATTATGATGGGAAACGGTGGCCTTATCACTTAGTTTTGACCAAGGTTAACTTTAGATAATCTTTTACCATGGTGATTGTTTTAAAAAAATTTATTGTTCATTATGACCAAAAATTAATTTAAAATTATTACCTAAAATTAATTATGATTATTAAATATAGTGAATACATTTTATCAAATTCAAGTTAGAGTATTGTTATAATAAAATTCGAAAATCATACTGTAAAACCTTTTGAAAGAAATTGTTTTTTAAGAAATGTTTTTCTCAAGCATAAGATGGTCTTATATTAACTCTATGAATAGTAATAATAATTAATTTAATTGAAATTAATATATTTATATATAATATAAAAATTTCATTTAAATAATTCTTTGTTAAGGGTAATTTTAAT
Organism: Viscum album; assembly: GCA_963277665.1. Classification (NCBI taxonomy): domain Eukaryota; kingdom Viridiplantae; phylum Streptophyta; class Magnoliopsida; order Santalales; family Viscaceae; genus Viscum; species Viscum album. Next base: position 66,064,206 of record OY728135.1, on the reverse strand, counting down.
TAATCAAAATATAGAAACATTACGCACTTAAAAACTATTTTCAGAAAACAGTTTTTAAAGCCTATAAAAAAATTATACCAAAATTTGGTATAAAGATGATTCAAATGTAATTAGTTAGAATAAATATAACTAAAGAATAATTATGATTCTTTTAAATAACATTCAAATCATAAAGGTATTCCTAAATCACTGAATTTAATTAAAATACAATACAATTTTACAAAAAGTGGTATGTTTCACTACTCACTAAAAAATAATATTTTACAAAAAAACATAAAATTTAAATCTAAGTTAATTTTTTTGTTCTAATTTATATAATTAAATTAATTTTTTAAAAGAAAATGTCTAAAATTTGTAGAAATTAATTACATTATTTTCTCACAAAAAGAAATAAAAACAATCTTCATGCAAATTTTATTATTGAAGCATGTAAAGATTTTACTAAAACATTAGCCTCTATTTAAAAATATATATTCTTCATATTTGTACATAATTTTCAAAAAGTGGTTATTCATATTCATGAACCCAATTTTTACAGCTTTAACTTTTACAAAAAAAGGTCTTTAATGGTGCTGAAAATGGCCTTTATTAGCGCTGGAGAAGCACTGACTACTAGAGCGAGATTAAATGACCAAGAAATTTATCAATCCTTTTAAAAGAAATGATAAAGGAACCCATTTAACATATTATATATTTATCACTTACAAAGGTGCATACTACAACCTTCTATAACAATACACATTATCACAAAAAAAAAACACCTGAAATCAACAAAATCATGTTGTGATATTTAATTTAAATGAAATAAAATTTACAGCATAAATAAAAATAAGAAACAATATATTATATAAATTTCAAACATTGGAATATAAAATTACTTGATTAAATACAAATTATTATATACAATCAAAAACATCAATTTTTTGTCTTCATTTCCTAACATGACTTGTGCAATTATCAAACAAAATATCCCTACTCGAGTAAAAGAACAGACCTGTATAAGAAAAAAAATATTATGTGAAATATAAGAAAATAAAATAAACTGAATGTTTTAATTTTAAACGAAACATTGGGTCATACTAGAAACATTGTGTATCAAATTGATTTGTGGTTGATTCTTGCATATAACACCATTTCTTGTTCTTCTTCAAGAATTACCTCGGTTAAAATTAACTAAATAAGTATAATATAAATATGATAATTAAATTAACTATTTAATATAATATAGAGTGGTGAAAAAACAATCGAGACTCTTTTTATCAGTTTTGGCAATGCCATGAGAATTTCAAACTAAAATGTCACTTATATATTAAAAAGACACAATTAGAGTCATATTAGTCACATAATTCATCCGATTGAGGTGTGAATGAATCATTAATTTCCCAAAAGACTTATAGATTTTTTTCCTAAACTTTTAAGACAATCTAAATGTTTTTGCTTAGTTTTGAGAATACAACTTTTCTTTTTTACAAAAATGTCATTTTAAATGGGAAACATGTACTTTGAGTCATTCGGATCACATCATGTGTCGTTTTGATGTGATATTGATTCCTAAATGTCAAAAATGTCTTATGAAACGTTTCCCTAAATTTGCAAGATAATATGAGTGAATTTTCTTATTTTTCAGTGACTGATACATTTTGAATTAAAAGGTCAATTTTAAACTAATAACAAATACTTTGAGTCATACATGGAACATAGTGTATCAGATTTAGGTGAGTTTAATTTCATCATGTTAAGAATGACTTATTGATAATTTAACTAAACAATCTAGACAATATGAATGTGTTTTCTTGATTTTGAGTAGTCTGTTGTCAATTTTTTTTAAAATTGATGTCAATTTAAAAAAAGACACTCTTTGAGTCATACTGGTCACACCATGAATCAAATTAGAGTAACGATAATTCATACACATCCCAAATTACTTATAGATTGTTTCCCAAAATTATTAATACAATATGAATGTTTTTTACTTGTTTTGAGTACTTCACTTGTTTTTTTATAAAATGGAATTTTAAACTAGAAACATGCCCTTTAATTCATATTGGACATATCATGATTGGGTTTGAAATGATATGCATTCCTATATTTCAAAAAGGAATTATGAATCACAATTATTAAGACAATCTGAGCACATTTTCTATTTTTTTAGTAACTAACAAATTTTGAACAAATATATCAATTTTATACTGATAACAAATAATTTTTGTCATACCAGACACATAATGTATTAGATTGAAGTCTGTCTAATTCCTGCATATCAAAAATGACTTATGGATCATTTTCATTAAGTATCAAAATAGTATAAAGGAATTTTATTTGTTTTTAGTATGTTATATGTCATTTTTACTAAAATTAATGTCATTTTTAACTAAAAATATGCACACGAAGTCATACCAGTCACACCATGCATCATATTATGGTGAAGATAATTCCTAAAAAACACAAATGAATTATTTATTTTTTACCTAATGTATTAAAACAATCGAAATGAAATTTCTCATTTATCAGTATGTAACTTTTATTTTTTACTAAAATGTCATTTTAAAAAATATACACACACTTTTAGTCATACCTGTCACATCGTGTATCAGTTTTATGTGATACTGATTCCTACACATAAAAAATTACATATCAATTGGTTTTAAAAATTATCAACACAATCCGAGCGTGTTTGCTTAGTTTTCAGTGAGTGACACTTTTGGAACACAAATTTCAATATTAAAATGATAACGGACTCTTCCAGTCATATCAGGCACATCATGTTTCATATTGAGTTAAGGATAATTAATAAATGTCAAAAATGATTTATGTTTTGTTTTCCTATAGTATCAAAATAATCTGAATGCATTTTCATGGGATTGAGTATGTCAGTTGTCTTTTTTAATAAAATTAATGTCAAATTCCAATATAAAGGAACACTTTGAGACATATCGGTCACATCATGAGTCGGATTAAGGTGATTATTATCGCTACAAATTTTAAATAACTTATGGGTTGTTTTCCTAAAGTATCAAAAACAATGTAAATTTGTTTTCTCAGTTTTCTTTACATCACTTTTATTTTTTTTCTACAATGTAATTTTAAAATGGAAACACAAACTTTGAGTTATACTAGTAACATTGTATGTCAGTTTAATGAGATAATAATTATACACATAAAAAGGTCATATGAATTTTTTTCATAGATTATTAAGATGATCTGAGTATGTTTACTCGATATTCAGTGAGTGACACTTTTTGATTTAAAATGCCAATTTTAACCCGATAATGGACATTTTGAGTCATATCGAGAACATTGTGATTCAGATTTAGGTGAGGATGATTCCTACAGGTCCAATATTACTTATGGGTAATTTTTCTAAACTATGAAAATAATCCAAGTGAATATGATCAGTTTTAAGTGTGTTAGATAACTTTTTTACAAAAATTAATGCGCATTTTAAATAAAAAGATGCATATAGAGTCATATCGGTCACACTATGTATCAGATTAAGGTACAAATATTTCCCATATATCCCATGTGAGTTATATATAATTGTACTAAAGTATAAAAACAATACGAATACATTTTCATAGTTTGGAGTATGCCAAATTCCTTTTTTACTAAAATGTCATTCTCAACTAAAAACACACACTTTGATTGATACCAGTAACATCATGTGTCAGTTCAATATGACACTTGTTCATAATAATAAAAACTAATTTTGAATAGTTATCCAAAATTAACAATACAATCCGAGTGTGTTTTCTTGTTTTTCAGTGAGCGACACTTTTTGAATTAAAATTTTATTTTTAAACAGATAAGTGACACTTTGAGTCATACTAGAAAAATCATGTATCAGATTGAGATGATTCTAATTCCTATACATTAATAATAACATATGGATTATTTTAATAAAAATAAAAATATTCCAATTGTGTTTTATCAGTTTTGATTATGTCATTCGTCTTTTTTATGATAATTAATCTCAATTTAAAATAAAAAACACACTTGGAGTCATATTGGTCACAACGCGTGTCAGATTGAGGTGGCTCTGATACAAAAACATCCCAACTGACATATGGATCATTTTCCTATAGTATAAAAACAATATGAAATACCAATTTTACCACACATTCAATTTCATTTAATTGTCAAAATTTCAACATTTCATATTGATTTGATGTCATTAGCTGAATATGTTTTCTCATTGTTGAAAACCAAAAGAGTATAGGATTCTCTTATGGTGATGTCTTGGGATATAATGGGAACAAAAGATTACTATACACATCTGGTTTCCAATAACAAGATATTTTCATTAGATAATAACATTGTCTCAATATGATTTGTTGGTTGTTCGACAAATAAGGACAATGGAAATATTGGTAACATTGGAAGAAAGAAACATGTTTAGTCTTTTATAGCTTGTTTTAGGTAGCTGAAATCAAAATATGTATTCCCAAAAAATCTGTGAAAAAAACTAAATACGTATTAGAAAAAACTAATAAGGAAATTAACTTACAAATAGTAGATAAAATTATGATAAAATTAATTAAATAAGTAATAGGAATTCACCTTTTCAATATAGTTGTATACATTCACGAACAATTTCATTATATTCATTTTCTCATTTTCTTCTTTGAAATCCAATATCTCTTGATCATGATTAGATTTGAACAAACCAACCCAACTCGATCAAAATAATCCAATTGTATAAGAAAAAATATTATTTGAGTAATACTAAAACAAAATAAATTAATCATATGTATGGAACAATAAATTAATTATATGGGAAATTATTTTATTGTAAAAACATAAATATTGCCTCTATGAATGACCATAGGTAGCATTTTTTCTCTTCCCACATAGGTAGTGGAGGGAACATTAAGTAATGTGACAGCCAACACTATAGGGGTGAAAAGGTTTTGAGGGAGAAAAAGTCTGTAGATGTTTTGGTTCAAAAAATAATGAAAGATTGAAAACAAATCTTCTAAATTAAAAGAACTATGGAATGAATAATGAAAATTAAATCAATATTTAATTATATATTTTTTCAGTTAAATGGATAAATTATATTATAACATTAATTTTACATCATTAAAAAAATTTCCTCAATTATATTCATTTCTTCTATGGCATCGGTAACATCATCATGTAAAAAAGACACTTTATTCATGGAAATCCAAACATTTAATTTAGATTATGTTAATGTAGTAATGAAAAGATAATAATATTATTAAAACATAGTATATTTTAAATAATATTTACCTTATCATTGAACTCTCGTTATTTTTTAATGGTTTTAGGGATTTGGAATCTCTCTCATGAATCTAAATTCCCTCTTTGTGGTCCCCTCTAACACACAAGGCATTGTATATAGTAAGACCAACATGAAATAATTGTGATATCTCAATTTAAGGGACTTTCTCGATGGAATTTTCATCTTACCTGACAACTGTATTAGTTTTTATTAGTAAAATCAACAAATTCTTGTTTATTGGATTTCAGACATAAAATAGATTCATTTATTTTCATTCCATTATGAATGGGTCATATTTTTTCCCCTTGTACACTAAAATTAACCACAGAAAGATCATTTAATCAACTTTCACTACACTTCTATTTTTATACCATTTGCAACAAAAAATCTACACTTAAATTTTCATATAATCCAACTTGTATATCTGTTCAATAAGTCCAAAATATGACATATTTCCTTAAACTGGATCTCTATCATTGTAACCAAATATGTGTATCTCATTCATTAAAAGTGTAACTCTACTATTTTGTATTGTACTGCATACATCTTTTTCTTTTTATAGAAAGTATAGCCATTGATTACAAAACTAGTGTAAGATATAACATTTACATTATATCCTTTAAATAACCCTGAAATTCGTTTTAAATTTGAATTTTTATTTTTAGATAACTACTTGTGTATTTGATCTTGGAACCATCCTATAAATTTTTTATTATGCATATTTGATATCCATCCTTCAGTCCTTGATGGATACAAATCCCCATGAATTTCTTTTCTGGCATCAATTTATGGATCAACATATATACTATTATGTAAAAAGTAATGGTGTGAATTCTCGTAATCTATAAAGGTAACTATAACAACATCTCTTCTAGAAATATCTTTTTCCATAAGGCTTTCAATGTGATGAGACTTTAGGAGACCTTTTCTATCAATATCTAATTGTTCATCGATATAGAATTCAATATTTTTTTCAACAATATAGCATTATTCAAAAAAACCATGAGGGGAAATTTGATTCTTAACACACCCTTTCAAAATAATCATATACTATTCAATGTAGTACATCGAACTATAATAGATATAACAACATAGTTTAACTTTTCAACCCAAATAAAACATTAGGTGGACCATTATATCAAATAATTATGGTCGAAAGAACAACTCTAATTCCTATAATATTACTGCAACCTAATTATTCATGATTGGAATCCTTTTCAGGTTTATTACTTTAATATATATGGATTTGAAAAATAATAAGAGTGTGATAAATTCATGCCATACTTTTTTAGACAGAATTAAATGGAAAAAAATCGACATTAAATCATTTATCATAACAAGAAATTCATGTCATTTTAGTCCCAATAACATCAAATTAGTCATTAAAATGACATTATTTATATTTAATGAAAAACACTATGTAAGTTTTATACAATTAATGAAAAGGAAAAATTGCAATTTTTCATCTCTAGAAAGAGTGTATGGTTCTAGAGGAATAATGGTATACCCTTTACACTTCACTGGTGCCAAATCATCCCTTATCCCTATGTCATTCTTGTCCATCCTAGCCCTGATGCCATATTTCTTCTCTCTAGGAACATTTCATAATATTACATTAACACTATCAAATACATATTTTTCTACATTCATGGTATTAATAAAATATTTGACATAACAAAAATTCCAATACGGCAATCCAAAGAAAATTGATCTCTTCATCCAATCTGATTTTATAATGTTCATTGAAAATGTTTAACTGAAAATATTGTTAATATATTTTAATTTATTGAATAGTTGATCAATAATTAGAAGATATGGTGTTGTACCTTGTTTTATAGTCTCATCAATGTCGTCATCTAAGCTGGGTATTTATAACATCGAGTTAAAAATATCTGATGTGCTAAAAACATAGTCTTAAAGGAATGTTTTAACCCAACTAAGTGTGTGAATTCTTCAAAAATGGGACAAAAAAACCTTTATTTAATGTTATATCTTGACCCATTTTCATAAATAATAATTTCATTTATATCCCATACAACATGGCCCTTAATATAAATTATTCACTTCTATGAGCATTATATATTATAACATAAGTTTCCAACATCAATTTCAGATCTTCCATCAATAGAGCCAAATAGTCATCAATATCATTAAGAGGTTTCTCTAGTATAGATATATGTAGATACAACATAAATTATATCCTCTTCATCTATAACCATAGCTCTAATTTTTAATTTACCAACATGACCGGTCATATAGTGTGAGTACTACTTTGTACACCAAAAGGATTTATTTCATCTGTAGCTAAGACAATACGAAAGTTTCTCTCCTCATTTAAAAATTTAGGATACTCATAATAAATTTTTTTTCTACTAAGGATAATATGTTAGATGACTTAGGTTCCATATTTTATTATTGTATCTTGATGACATTTCAATTTTCTTGTGGTTTCTTTCCATCTATATAATCTTTTAATCATGGAATGATAGTAAAGTACCGTATAAATTTTGAAGGACTTGATTCATTTTTATTGTATCGATCCATGCCACACATAGGGAATATTATGAGTGATTCATAGCCATTTTGAAACAATATTAAATCAATTGGAAAATATTGTACTATTTGAGAGATCATTCCTATTAAACATTTCATTTTTTAGCATCATATGTTCGACATGGTAGTTCATTTTAGTTGGGTATCATCCCATTCATGAGAATAAGAAGTTTTATAATGTTGGTGTCACTCCATCTACTTCCAACTATCAAATTATATAACTTTAATAAAGTTGAAAATGATGTGTATTTAGTACAATCTATATACAATGGTCTCTCGACACAGCTATTTAAATTCTCACGCAACACTATACAATCCTGAAGGTCATCTTAAATTTCCATTTTCATTTCATTCATGCAATCTTCATCATTAATTACACTGGTATTTATATAAAATTATCCATAAATAGTAGTATCATCCATGTAAGTGTTCATGTTCCATTTTTTCCAACGTTTAGTCCAATATTTATATCTTTTATCTCTTCTATGAAAAATAAAATTTTCTTCCTACTCTTACAGAATAACATTTCATGAATAAAAAAAATGTAAACACAGAAAAAGGATTTGAGAAGGGTAGTATAAATTTTCTATTGAAAACTTTATGAACTCTTTAACTACATATTTATAATATTTTATCATATTATTGTGACCCTCAATTTTCAAACATTAATATTACACAAATTGTTCAACATACATAAACATTATATAAACAGACACCCAAAGACCATAGTTGGTATTGTGCCTTTGGAAACATGGAAACATAAAAACAAGTATATATGTGAGATAAATAATCTCCCAAAAGGTTCTTCTTCACTATAACCCTTCAAAGACATATCAAACAAAGTAACTATCATCATATCCTAGGGTAAAGGAAATATAAATGGGGTGAGATCAAATGCTCAGTAAGGGTAAACAAGAGAGACATGTAAGCATAAACATGAGCATAAGGGTGTGAGAATGTGATCATGAAAATAGAAGATCATACCTATCATAGAAAAGATCATAATAGAGATCATGGAATAAATATTATCAATTCATAATGCATGAATCATAATTGAATATAATGATTAAGACATGAAATCATAATGTAAGAATAAAACATGGAATTATGACAAAACACATATGCATATCATGATTTCAATATTAGCCAATGCATCAATTCCAAGACCATTTTAGTAATATGGGTTCACTCCCAAAACCATCATAGTAGTCATGGTTCACTCTCATGGCCATCATAGTTGTCAAGGGTTAATCTTAAGACCATCTTAGTTTGTATCATGAGATATAAAACTTTAACCAATGCATTAGAAGAAGATATAGGTACCACCAATCACATAATGAAATCGTACATATATGTTCCAGAATATAATAATTAAAGATATCATATTCTATGAAATCAAATGGGTATCATAAACATGTAAACATATCACAACCTATGAAAAAAATTTAGGTTTCATAATCATTTCATCAAAAGCATGACCCATGAAATAATAATAGATTTCATATACATATTACCTATAAAAGAGAAAAGGATTTCACAATGACCATGAAATTTATAATAAAAAATTCATAAAAAGGATATGAATAGAAACTTCAGATTTTGTATGAGTAAGATAAATATATGCCATCAATGATGGAAAATAATTTTGAAATATCTTTTAAAAAATGTTTCTGGAATAAAATATCCTTTCTTGCTTGAAAAAAGTCATTTTAATACATAAAACCATTTAAAAATATTTTTCTTAGAAACTATATTGAGAACCTATAAAGAATTCATGAAATACCTTTGAAAATTGTTTTCCATAAAAAATTATAGAATAATGTTTATAACATTTTAATTTTTTTTTCAAAAACACTTTGAAATTGTATAAAAAGTGCTTGAAAACGTTTTGAAAATAGTTGTTCCTGAAACATATAAAAGAATATTGATAAAATTGTGTAAAACATTTTCATTGAAAATATCATTTAAAAATATTTTCTAAAATATTAACCTTTTAAAAATGCAAAGGGGTTAGCAATGAAATAACAGAGAGTGAATCTGTACTTGTCATACAAGGTCAAAAGAACATTCCTTTTCATGGTAAATAGGATAGATAAGAGCCTTGTTCAGAAAGGAAGAAGAACAATAACATGAATATAATAAGAAAAGAAAAAAAGTTAAACATTTATATTAAATCTTATATGATTATGGTATACTATTCTTGGAATCACTTATTATAAAACATATATTTTCTACAGAAGAAAGGGTAAAGATGGGTTTTCCAAAAAACAATTTCTTAACTATATTATGTCCCAAAGAGTAGAATATTGTACCATTAAATTATTAAATCAATAAAAATAGAGGATAAGGAAACTCATGAATATTCATTAGATATGTATAATAGTATTTCATCAAAGGAAACATAAACATAAATAATCTCGAAAATCATTGAGATTGTCTCAAAAAACACTAATAACATAGTTTCTTGGGTTCATACTCTCCATGTGAAAAAAGTAAATTAAATGAAGCATATAATATCATGAAAATATTTAGATTCATGATATTTCATGAAAACTGGAAATATATGCACCACGAAAAAGAGTTTAGGTGCATAACAAAACACGAGTCTCAAATAAGGCAAATTGAGATAAAACATTTTATCTATTTGGTAACTTTTGAAAGATAACCCCCATGAAAGAAGGATCATAAAATGGACATGTTAATACCCATAAATTGAATTAAAATATACATATAATACTACCATGGTCCGTACATACACCACATGAAGGGAAATAGTGGGGAACATAAAATGTATCTCATGGAAATTAAAAGTGAGATGAAATCCTCTTAGCTTGTGTCTTGACTCTATCCATAATCGTACAAGCTTATTGTATAATAAATATAAGTTTATAATAAATATTTTAAATAAGAATATTCTTATATCTATTTCCATATATGGTTTTATTTTGATCTTATGTTATCCACTTGTTAATGGTCCTTTGTTAAGGTTTTACTTTAGGTAATATTAGCTTGGTTCTTCGTATGTGTCTTAATTTGTTATATAATTGTTACTTATACTTATATCATGGTTCCAAAATGTAGATAATGATATAAATATCATGTATATAAATCATATTTATATTATAATAATTTATATCATAATTAAGTACGAAATGGATAACACTGTTCATATAGACGGTAAGTTGTACGTACGCATGAACATTGTTTCTGTTTTTATTTTCGTATTGAAAGAAAGTATGTAAATAGAATATATATATATATATATAATAATAATAATTACAGTATCATTAATAAATTATATATCATATAATTTCACTAAAACTATCCTTAATAACTTCCATGTGGCTTGTGAACGAATCACATCGCTTCGAAGGGGTGGTAGTCCACACTGCCTCAAATGAGATTATCATATTAACAAAAAATAGGAAGTAAAAAATTATGTGATGGAAAAATTAATACATAATCTTAAATAAATAATAGATACTATATATAAAATATATAAATATACTTTCCAACATAATTTCCACCATGATTGGTGGTAATGGAGAAATGAACAATCATCTTTTCATGAGGCAGTAGTTTGCCGGACACAAAAATGGTATGTTCGATATCAATTATATGGATGTGTGTATAATAATATGTCAAAATATTTTCATAAAATAATCCTAGTAGATATATGATACTGGTGTTGTTACACAATAATGTAATGAAGAGAGTGGAGGGTTGAAGGAGGGAAATAAAGGAAAGGATCTTTAGAGAATATGTTACCTCTAAATCTGGTAACTCCATTTCGTTGGTGCCAAAAAAGGATTCATTGAGAGTATTTCTGACCAAATGGAGTATTCATTGTCAACGGTAGGATTTTTCAAAGGATATTTGGGAAGATCTTGTCTGAGATTAAAAGGTTTGAGTGGTGGACGAATGGGTAGAGGTGGGGACCTTTTATAGTGGAAGAGGAGTGACACGCTTGTAAATATTTGAAGAGAGAATTTCTCCCATGATTTCCATGTTGAAATTGGATCCAATAATGTTTCAAGGTATATAAAATAGAATATATGTTCTAAATATGTACATGAAATGTGTTTTGGACCAGTTTTTAGGTCATCAATGGTCTTAATTTAGGGTTTAGTACTTTGTTAACCTAATTTTCCTCTTAACCGATGTAATTAATTGTAATTACCTTCACTAATATTTTGTGTCAATTTTTTTCCCTTAATAGATATTATAAAATATTCTAATTTAAAATATGGAATCCATTTTTCCATATTATAATCATATAATTGGATGAAATTAATTTAAACTTAATCTCGTTGTCGATACGACATTGCATGTTTTTAAAGTTAAAAATATGACCAAATGTTTGCAAAGTGTTTATATAGAATTTCATGATGAAATTGGTTCTAATGAAATAAATTGGATTAATTGGTAAAAATATTATCTAAAGAAAATATTAATAAATTTAAAAATATAATTTAACCTTATAAATATATTATATGAATAAAGTAGTTTTGAAGTAAAATCTAGTATTTCTAACTACCCATTAAAAGTTGAAACCTTTCTTAAAAATATCAAAATTTTAACATAACCTAATTTTAATGTTTATCATCCAAATATAAAGTTTATTTTGACATATTAAATCTTTAAAAGTTCTATGAATTGTATTTAGAATGGGTTCTCCATTAAAAGGATGTTAAAAATGCCTTAAACAATATGTGAGTTTTATGTCTAAAATTGGGTTAGTTAAATTTTATGTCTATTGAATATATTGGATAAATTTAAAAAATATTTGATTGAATATATAACATATGTATTATATTAATAACACTTAACAATTTTAAATAATTTTATTTACTTGGTTAAAATACTTTTGTGACTATAATAATATTTTCAATTATATTCAATCGGTTTCCATATTCATTTATAATTAATTGGTAACCTATGAATCCATCTATTATTTTTTGTGAACCACATATTTTAATAATCTATTCACTACTATTCATATCCATAAACATAATATCTTGGTTATATCTCATTATAATAATATTTTTAATAAAATATTGTTGTTAGGTAATACTCGGTCTTGCATATTATGCAAGCCATCGAGGAAGGTCAATGTTGCATAAAATGAATGTCATCCTTGTTATTCCATGGAATGTATTCCTAGATGGGAATTTCTGAAAAATACACATAGTTGTCTCTATGTGAAAGGAATTTTTGACTTAGTGAAAATATATTTTTAGTGTTGCATGAAATGAATAATATCAAAAGATTAAATTAATTCGGAAAACAATTCCTCAAAATCTCGGGGTGTTACACTCTACCCCCCATAAAATGAATTTATACCATGAAATTAATCTAGTTTATCAATGGTTTAATACATTAATGTTTCATTCATAGAAACCCACATCAAAAAATGGATACTCAACCTCCCTAGAAAGGGAAAATTATAACCATAACTGTTACCCAAAGTAACGTATAACTAGGTTTCCACATAAGAGAACATAGGTTAAGAGGTGAATAATTTTCATGGAGGAAAAGATTAAATATTTATAGGGAGTTATTGAGGCCATCAATGAAAATTAATGATCAAAGGAAAGCTGAGGGCCTCATAGCCATAAATATTTTATGATTCTAGAAGCCATTTGTTCAACAGAATTTAAGGTGTTAGGACAATATTTTTTTGCATCACGTTCTGAATGTTGTGTAATTATTGAAATATTTATATAATAAATCATTCATGTCTTGTTCTTTTATTAGTTTCTAATACATCCATTACCCCATGGAATGAATATTCAGAAATAAACATTGATGGAAAAAAGCAATAAAATACACCTTTAATGGATCTTAACGGCCATAAAAGAACGAAAAAGATTAACTATTTTTCTATTCAAAATCAACATGCATAAACTTAAAAAGTTATTTTACTGCTTCTTCATATATATTTATTCATTAAAAATTAATATACATTAACCAGGACATCGTGTAAGCCAGTGGTAGGCATGCAACACTTATCATCCTTCCGTTACGGGTTCAAGACCGATGACCATACCAGACTTGATTGTTTGTCACCTGAAATAAATGATATCCTTTTATCATAACAACACAAATATATTTTAAATAATATAAAATATTTACATCCTTGAAATAAGTTTAACCAGTATATAGCCTTTTCACCAAGGATTTAAATACAAACTCAGTGCAGAAATACTTAATTCTAAGTTTAAATTAATCATTTCATGTAAGGTTAACATTATAATCCTTCACAATGATTTAAATCCAAAACTTTAGAAATAGAGTCATGAAGTCATATTACCATTGGTTCCCCTATATATCATAATTTTTCTCTTGGATTTTACATTCCAAACATGTGAATACCCTCATTATATATTCTCTTGAAACATGTTAACAACATGAATTACCAAAAATACTTCTTAAAAACATGAATGCTTCCTCATTCCAACGTATATTATAATTACTCCATAAATCCAAAAATTTTGTAAATATCATCTGTTGTAGAATAAACTACATAGAAAAATGTCTTTACTTAGTTTCAAGGTAATCAATAATGCCCAATTTACTTATTCATATCCAATGTATCTTTATCAATATAAAATTATATTATCATAAAGATCATATTGAGGGTTACCTTCCCTTAGTAAAAATATCATCTTACCATTAAATCACATCACCATTACAACATCATATTGTAAATACTGAGAAAAAAACATAAGTATAATAATCCTACTATATTTCATCCTTCGTAACTTTTTAATCCAAATACATAAATACTTCGATTACATCATCCTAAATCCATTAATAATAATACCTCTTTCCTTCCATATTTTATTTGTAGTCGCGTCATAATCCACAATGTAACCATTACTCACACCACCATGCGGATTCCCTTCAGTAAATTTCCTCTTAGGGCATTGGGTTTCATAATGACCATTTTCTCATGACTTAAAACCCTTAACTGTAGATGACAACTTAGGGAGGCCAAAATTCCTATCCATTTTGTTAACCAAACAGTTCATTTTTTCTTATTATTCACTTGCTTTGTGTCCTTATTTTCTATAGTCAAAATACCATCTTGTTCTTCTAATACATTCACTTAGGTTATTCTTTCTGCATTCCTGACACAAAGGAAACTAAATCTTTATTCATATGTGGTCTCCATTACCCGTACTCTTAGTGAAATCCTTATTTCTCTTTCTTATTGAGTATGAGAGTTGGATAAGGTTAATATTATAAATCCTGTTTCATGAAATATTATTAAGCATGATCACAGCATCTTTCACTCTAGTGATCATTCCACTTGACTGGTCATCATAAAATATTCCATCACATTGCACACAAATCCAGTTCCATCTGGTTCCCTCCATTGACTAAAACCAGAAGCATAGTGTGAGCATTACATATCAGAGTATAGAACCACATAATCATGAAATAATTACTTATAGGATGTCTAAATCCTCACACCTTCCATACTATATAACAACATAGGTTTACCTGAGTTTATTCATAGCTAACTTATATCTAAATCCTTCATGATGGTCCATAAGGAGTTTGTCAATTCCCAAAGCATATCCACTAGGATTATCAAACCAGGTGTGAAACAAGGCCTATTTTCGTGTACTAGATTACCCCAAGTCAATCCTGGGACATCTTGTTATACTTTTTACCCCTAGGTATATCTGTGCCAAAGCAACACCAACTTGTAGTATCTAGACAAGGATGTATTTCTATGGAACCACTCACTCTACTCTTCGCGAAACTTCCAAGGCATTTTCCTAAATGTTAACTCATCCTTATACTTATAGTTAGAGACATCCCTATATATATCCTTATAAATATACCTTTGGATCTCGCTAAATTTTTCTCATACTAGTTTCTAATGGTTAACTATACATTTTCTCTATTTATAACTATAGAGAACCTCATTTTTCAAACAATAACATCACATAACATTTATCGAATACTTAAACATTATAAAAATAGAAGCCCAAAGACCATTTTCGGTATAGTGCCTTTGGAAATATGGAAACATAAACACTGGTACATATGTGAGCTACATTATCTACCACTATTTTCTTCATGACTAGCACCCTTCTTAGTCAAATTAGACAAAGTACATATCATCATAACTTGGGGGAAAGTATACATTAAAGGGGTGATATCAATTTCTTAAAAAGGGTAAATTAAGGATACATGTAATCATAAATATGATCATAAGGGTATGAGAATGTGATAATGAAAATAGAAGACCATACCCTACATATCAAAGATCATAACAGAGATCATGGCATAAATATTTGTAGTTCATAAGACATGAATCATAATGAAATAGTGAGCATAATAGAGGAATGAATAATGTAGGAATAAAACATGGAATGTTGTAAAACACATAAGAATATAAGTAATTTCATAGTATCCAATTCATCAGTACCAATACAATATTAGTAGTATGGGTTCACTCTCCAAACCATAAAAATATTCATGGTTCACTCCCAAGGCTATCGTAGTAGCACAAATTCACCCCTCATACAATCTTAGTAGTCATGGTTCTCTCCCATGGAAATAATAATAGTCAAGGATCACTCTTAGGACCTTCTTAGTTTATCTCATGAGATTAAAACATTACTCAATGCATTGGAGAGAGATATAGGTCCCACCCATCACATAATTAAATTATACATATGTGTGCCACAAGATCATAAATGAACTTATCATAGCCCATGAAATGAAATGGGTATCATAAAAATGTAAACATATCAAAACCGGTGTAAAAGTTATAGGTTTCATAATAATTTCATCAAAATCATAACTCATTAAACAGTAACAGATTTCATATTCATATTACCCATGAATAAGAAATAGGTTTCATAAATACCATGACATTATGAATAACCCTTTTATAGAAAGGATATAAATGAAACCTTCAGATTGGTATGAGTAACATCAATATATTTCATCTTATATGGAAAATAATTTTCAAATATATTTTAAAATAACTTTCTTGTGGAAAATATCATTTCTTGTTTTAAAAATTCATATTTGTACATAAAACCATTTAAAAATATTTTTTATAAAAAATGCCTTGAAAACTTATAAAAAAGACATGAAATCATTTTGAATATATTTTTAATTGAAAACATATAAAATAATATCCAAAACATATTTAAAACCTTTTACATTGAACACACATTGAAAACTTATAAATAGATCATGAAAACATTTGGAAACCATTGTACTTGAAAATTTACAAAAGAAGCTTAAAAATTTTTTGAAGACTTTTTTCTGGAAAAATTATTAAAGAATATTGAAAATATTTTGAAACCCATTTTCAGTGAAAATATCTTTCAAAACATTTTCTTAATGATGACCCTTTTAAAAATGCAAAGGTATCTTCAACAAAATGACGACGGTTAAATATGTACATGTCTTATGAGGTCAAAAAAGATTCTTTTTTCATGATAAAAAGGTTCAAAAGGAGTACAGTTGGAAAAGAGACAAGAATATTCCATTGAATATATTTGTAAAAGAAAAAGGGTAAATATTTATTTTTAATCTTATAGGATAATGGTATAATATTCTTGTAATCCCTTTGTAGAAAATACAGATTTCTGACTGAGTGTAGGGTAAAGTCAGACTTTCCAAAAAAACACATTCTTAACTATGTTTTCTACCAAATAGTAGAATATGGTATCAATACATGAGTATATAATTAAATAATAAAGGATAAGTAAATTCATCAATATTATTGAAATATGGATCATTGTATTTCATCAAAGGAAGCATAAACATAAACAATTTTGAAAAGCAATGAGATTGTCTCAATAAACTCTTATAACTTGGTATATTGGGTTCATACTCTTTATGTAAGGATTTTAAATTACATAAATCATATAATATCAATAAAATATCTAGATTCCATATATTTCATAAAAAATTTAAATATATTAACCTTTAAAAATAATTTTTGTGCATAATAATTCATGATCCATAAAGAAGGAAAATTGTGACTAATCCATTTACTAATTGGGTAACTTTGGAGAGTTAAACACCATGAAATAAGGATCATAAAATGGACAGGTGAATACCCATAAAATTATTATAAGACAAATATAATATAGTCA
Organism: Viscum album; assembly: GCA_963277665.1. Classification (NCBI taxonomy): domain Eukaryota; kingdom Viridiplantae; phylum Streptophyta; class Magnoliopsida; order Santalales; family Viscaceae; genus Viscum; species Viscum album. Next base: position 66,046,275 of record OY728135.1, on the reverse strand, counting down.
TGGGAAGTTCATACACCACACAAAATGAAATAGGGGTGAACATAACATGTATCTCACGAAAATTAAATGTGAGATGAAATCCTCTTACATTTGTTCTTGACTCTCTCTGTAATCGTACAAGATTACTTTATAATAAATATAATTTTATTATAAATATGTTACAAAATAATAATCTTATATATATTACTATATATGTTTTTATTATGACATTTTATTACCATCTTGTAAATGATCCTATGTTAAGGTTTCACTTCGGGTAATATTCGCTTAGTTTTCTGCATGTGTCTTAATTTGTTATATTGTTGATCCATATAATTATATCATGATTTAAGAATTTAGATAATTATATAAATATAATATATATCCAATATATTTATATTATAATAATATATATAATAATGAAATATGAATTGGAAAACAATGTTCATAGAGATGGTAAGTTATACGTACGTATGAACGTTGTTTCCATTTTTATTGTCGAATTGAAAGAAAGTATGTAAATGAAATTTATGTATTTATATAATTATAAAATTTTCAGGAATATATTATATATCTCATATAAGTTCACTAAACCAATCCTTTGTACATTAAATTTGCTTTGTGAATGAATCATATCGCGTTGTGGGGGCGGTAGTCCAGACATCCTCAAACGATATTATCGTATTAACACCAAATGGGAATTAAAATGTTATGTGATATAAAAATGAATAAATAAGATTAAATACATAATATATATTATATATACCATATATAAATATAGTTTCAATTGCAATTTACACCATTATTGGTGGTAATGTATAAATGAACAATCATCGTTTTGTGAGGCAATAGTTTATAGTACACAGAAACAGTATTTTAGATATCCATTAGATAGAGGTGTGTTTAAGTTTAGGTAGAAATATATTCATAATAAAATACTAGTAAATGTATTATATTGGTTTCGTTACACAATAATTGAATAAAGAGAGTGTAGGGGTGAAGAAGGTAAATAAAGGAAAGGGGTTTAAGAGAAGATGTTACCTCTAAATCGGGTAACTCTTTTTGGTTTATGCCAAAAGGATTCCTTGAGAATATTTATGTCAAAATAGAGGATTAAATTTATAATATAGGATTTTTTTAGGATATTTGGGAATATATTTGATGAGCATAAATGTTTTTAGAGGTGTGATGAACAGGTAGAGCTGGTGGCCTTTTATAGTGGAGGAGAAGTGGCACTCTTGTAAATATTTGAAGATAGAATTACACCCATGTTTTTCATGTTGAATGTAGAAAAAATAATAGACCAAGGTCGATAAAATTTATTATAGGGTCTAAATATTGAAATTATATGGGTTTTGAAAATGTGTATAGTTCATTTTGGGTCTAGAATTTATGTTTTAGTACTTTATTAACCAAGTTTTTCTCTTAACAGATTTAGTTAATTTTAATTACTTTCACTAATATTTTTTGTAAAAAATAAAGTTGAACTTATTAGATATTTTATATTTGGATTATTAAAAAATATTTAATCCATTTTTCAACATTATAATCACATATGTGGTAGAAATTAATTTAAAATTAAACCCACTGTCGGGACGACAATGCGGGAATTTAAAGTAAAAAATTAATCAAACGTTTGCTAAGTTTTGGTATTCAATTTCAATGTGAAATTGTTCATAATGAACTAAATTGGATTAATTCATAAAAATATAATCTTACTATAATATTAATATTTTTAAAAATATAATTTATCCTTATAAATAAATTAGATAAAAAAGCAGTTTTGAAAAAAATTCCAGTATTTTTAAATATTCATTAAAAGATGAAACCTTTCCTAAAAATACCAAAACATTTATCCGAACATAATTTTTATGTTTCTCTTATAAATATATTTTTAATTTGTATATATTAAATCTAAAAAAGTTCAAAAAATTGGATTGAAAATGGTTTCTCCATTAAAAGGCAGAAAAAAATGCCTTAATAAAAATATATGTTTTTTAGCATAAAATTGAGTTTCATCATATCTTTCGTCTATATAATCTATTGGATAAATATAAAAAATAATTTATTGAATATATAACATATTTATTATATTAATATCACTTTAAAATTTTAATTAATTTAATTTACTAGATTAATATATCTTTGTGACTATAATGATATTTTTTGATATATTCAATTGGTTTTTGAATTCATTTATACTTATTTTGTAACCTATATATTCATCATGTATTTTTTGTAAAAAAATATTTTAATACTTTAGTATATAAAATTCATTTCCATCAACTTAATGGATATTTTATATCACATTATAATAATATTTTTAATAACATATTATAGTTAGGTAACACTCGGTTTTTTGTGTTACACAATCCATCGAGGAAGGTCAATCTTACTTGTAATGTACGCTATCCTTATTGTTACATGAAACATATTCCAAGTTAGTATTTCATCAAACATATGGAAAATTTGTTCTATGTTAAAGTAATGTTGAAATTATTGAAAATATACTTCCAGTGTTGCATGAAATGAATAATATCCAAAGATTAAAATAACTCGAAAAATATTTCACCAAAATCATAGGGAGTTACGCAAATGATTTGAATGCATCCATTTTTTATTCATATCCATCCTATTAGGTTCTTAAAATATTTTTCATATACACATAATATATTCATTATCATAGGTGAATTTTATAGATAATTATAATAAGGTAATCACAACATTTGATTGTTTCAAATAATTTTAGTATGCTTTGAAAGAAATGGGTAATTGAATTTAAGAAATGAATTACTCTACTATTGTAGGTGATGTCCTATGAATTCATCCCTTGGTGAATGTTATAGAAAAAAATCAATCTCATCATTTTCATCTCCCAAAAATTTATAATTTAAATTTTTTTCTTGAGTCTCATCCTTTATGTCTTATAGACATTAACCTATATCACGTGAACTAATCTAAGTAGTAGTCATCTATGGGATACTACTATTCAAATTAGTTTGAGAAACAAAAAAGGGATGGTGGTTGATTCTCAAGAAACATATTTCATTAATAACTGTTTGGGAGATGAATTTCATGAGGATAAAAATTGTACGATATTTTGTTTCTAAAAGGGGTATTGCTACTCATTTGTAATAATTACACCATTGGAATAGGTTATTAACTTGTGGACTATTTAAGGTGATACATGGTGGGGGATACATACTATTTTCAATGATTCAAGGTGACTTAGTAAGGATGTGATATGATATATGAATCATTGGGGCCTCTATGAATTCTATATTTAAAGGATAAATACCTCTTTTAATAATTTCAATCCTATAACTAAAACTAGTATGAACTCTATAAAAATGATCCATCAAGTCTTTCTTAAATCCCCTAAACAAATAAAAATATAATATAAGAAATTATGGAGTAATATGAAATCAAAATAAGATATATAAAAAAAATAAACTCTCATTCCATCAAGTAGAATATTTAAAATGTATTGATAAATCATTTTAATAAATAAAAAGTTATTCTACATACATGTATGGTAATTAAAGATTCATAGGTGTTGAACAAATACATGTATACCTAAATTGATTAATACCTAAAAATATTTCTCATATTTATTCCAACATATATAGAATTTGATTGGCTCCATTTTATTTTTTGGAACAATTGATGTAACATCCCAAGGGATTATTACATTTAATATTAATGGTATATCAAACATCATTAATCCCCCTAACTTCTCTTAATAAATATATTCACAATAATAAGAAATATTTTATTGAATGAAGATACTTCTAGACACTATAAATATTCTAGTGTTATTGAATATTCAAATTTATAACCATACACAAGAATAATAATATATAATAATAAAATGAAACATTAGTTAGAATAATAAATAAATTAAAACAACCAAATATAAAATATAAACATTTGTCACATTATAATGGATCAATATAAAATGTTGATTAAGTCAAAAATAATATTAAAATAAAAAATATTAAATGTACCATATTTAATCTTTGTAAACTCCAAAACATCATGTTTGGTGACTCTGACCATACTTGTGTTGGAACCACCTATAAGCATTATGATCAGTTCTTATAATCACAACCTACTAAAGTCCCACAACTAGCCAGCCCTGTTGGACTCCAATATGGTCTTTGATACAAGAGGGGACCCATAAAGTATAATTAGGACTACATTTTAACTATCTCTAATCCCTCACAAAAGATTTATATAATACTAATTATGATATTAAAGGAAGGTATGGTCACCTTTCTAGAAAAAATATCACCGGAAAATCAATATAAACAAAACATGTCTATTCAAGAATACTGCCAACAGCGAACAATGTGATCTCTGTATATAAAATAAAAAAAATATGACTTCATAAATACTAATATATAAAAAATTTATAGATGGTGATAAAGTTTTCTAAAAACCATTTCATGGTACAAAAAAGGCCATAACATTGGATACTACTACTGATTTTCAACAAAAAAAATTAATTCTTTATATATTATTAAAAATATAAATGTGAGTATCAAAGTTATTTTAGAAAGTTACAAAAATTCCCCCAAGTCATAATTTTCAAAACCACAAATTATTAGTTTCTCTTGGAATGCATTTTTTATTCCAATAAAAAAATTATCATCAACTTTATTGAATGAATCCTATATGTATTTAATATAACTACATACATACATATGTACTTAAATAATGTGCTCATATATATATATATCAAAATTAATATATATATATATATATATGGATGTTCTTATATGATATCAAAAAAAAACTAATAGATAAAATTCCGGACACTTAACATAAAAAAATCTCAATGTAATGCCATTGAAGCTTCAAAATAGAAACAATATAAAAAAACACACATAAATTTCAAAAACTCATTACATGAATCCATTTTAATTTATTAAATAAAAACTGTGGGTGAAATTTTAATAAATACTTTTTTTGCATTATTTCCATGGAAGGATGTTCACAACATTTAAGCTTAAAACAATATAAGGATAAAATGAGTGTGTGGAATTCTTAATACGGTAAAAGTCCACAATAAATTCCCTTAAAGGATCAATTCAACACCAAAATCATAGAAACCCTCAATTAGAAATTCATTCTAGATGGAAATGTAGTGATGGAAAGTTAATCACAAGATATAATGAACAAAATAAATGCTACAAAGATATCTCCAAACAAGAAATCAATGTTTAAGGAGGATGATAAAATAACATACCTTGGATTGAAGCTTAAAATCATCTAAGAGAAACTGGAGTTTTTTCCAGTCTTTGGAATCATTGAAGTCTTGGATTCATTCGACACTTGAATCAATTGAGCCTTGGATTCAATCCTTATAATTGTTTGATCCTTCATTCGAGCTTGGTTTCGATGTGGAAGAGTGTCGCCAGTATGTGGCTTCTACAGAAAGCCTCAGATATCGTGATTGGTTCGTAATTGGTTAATGTTCTTTAAATTGATCGGGGAAACTTTTATTAGTGCATCCAAAAAATCACTGATAAAGGATTTAAAATCAATATTATAAATATATTTTTTAAAATATTCTGATATAATTTTATATATATTTAATAAATATAAGTATATTAAATATATTAAATATTGAAATATATTCATTATCATTTTATAACAACTTAAATATATAAATATTTATAAATAATTATATATATAATTTTTTAAAAAATAATATTTATATATTTATATATTTATATATTTATATAATTATATATATATATATATATTTAATAAATATATATATATAAATATATATGCAGTAAATATATTCATCATTTAAATAAATTTATTATCATTTTTAATTATTTGAATATACATAATTATTTATTTATAATTATATAAATACCTTTTAAAAAATTATTTTTTTATAATTGTAAATATATAAATGTATAAATATAGAAAATACACATTTTTAAAAATATTTATTTATAATTTTTTTATTTATAAGTATTTAGTTATAAATATATTTTTAACATTATTAATGGATATTTCATATATTATTTTGATAAAAGTTAGCTCAAAGGATCTTGGATAAAAACAAGAAAAAGATTACAAGAGTCTGAAATTTGGGATTTTACATTTATCACATTATAAGATAGAAATCATGTCAGAAGGTAGGGAGGTATAATGATAGTAAGCCTCTTCAATCACTCCCTTGTTTGCAAGTCCATCTGCAATGTAGTTGGCTTCGTGATAGGTGTGTGTGATAATGGTGTTCATTGAAGAAGGCACATCAAGATAGTTATCCCATCATGTCGTCATCTTCCATGAGAGATGGACAACTCCCATCATGGCCGCTTGAACAATGGTTGAAGAGTCACACTAAAACCATATTTTGTTCTAATTCCATTTCCTAGTAGTATAAGTAGAATCAATAAAACCAGACATTTCTACTTCAATGGAATCGACATGGTCAAAAATCCAACGGATATATTCCACCACGTCACCATTATGATCACTAAAAGTAACTTCAAAACTAGTGGGGCCCAGGGTTCCCCTTGTGGCACCATCCATATTTCATTTAATCCATCCACAAAATGAAGAAGTCTAGAATACCTCAATCATTGCTCGAGGTTTGGTAAAATTTCCATTACTGTTCATCCTTCTTAGAATTATGAATTCATTCACTGAATTACGGAATGTTGCAGTCAGCGTTGTGATGGCCTGCTAAATAGCCCCAGGGATCCTGGTAATAGCATCTTGTGTTCTGAATCACTGTTTCCCTTGAATTTCCATGTTACATTCACTCCAAATGTAAGGACCATCTCCCCACATGCTACCCAAAACAGGATATAAATCTTCTTAGATAAATGAATTTCAAAGAGATTCTTCAGAAAAACATAAATAGAAGTAGCATAAACGGGATTCATATCAATAATATGAAAGACATAATTCCAAATGGAGTAAGAGGTTTCAAATAATAGAAAGATATGATCAATACCCTCCTGGTGATGATTACAAAGGGTACGTTTTGAGAAAATAAAATTTCTAGGGCATTGTATGTTGTCGCCAATATGAACTTTATTGTTGGAAAGTCTCCATAAAAGCCTGAACCATGAGGGAAAGGTGCACTTCTTGTACTCAACAATCTAGTGTATACCTCCCTAAAGAAAATTATGGTATAATTTATTGGAGTCAATAATTCCATTGGGAGAGGGCTCCTGAATATGGATGTCATCCTTATTAAGAAAATAATAAGTAGAAGCAGTTATAGAAATGTCATCAGAAAAGAGTTATAGACTTCCCATCTTGTCTGTGATAGATATACCATGGTCAATATTATGCTTAGAGAAGTTACCAAGATAAATAAGTGGAGTTCCAAGCCAATTTTCATACCAAAATCTATGAGAAGAATTCCTGCTAATAAGCCAACATGTGTGCATAATGATTTTTGAGCAACTATCCTCAGGACAGACCAAGTGTAGGATTCCATGTATTTTAGGCATCCTACAAAAAGAATATAAAAAAAATCTGGACTTATGGAATCCTGGGGAATCATATAGATTATTGATAACCCTGTAAATGAATATTTTAAGAAGGTGTTGGTTGAAGAGTTGCATAATTTTAATTCCTATACCACCAAGAGGGTGGGAAAATCACACTATTTCCAATAGGTTGTGATATATTTTCTCTCCAATATTATTCTACTACAAACAATGTTCCTCATCAACACATTTAATAATTTTGTAACAGAGACAGTCCAAGAGTAGACCATAATGGAGTAAAACAGTTTTGAAACCACAACATGTCTGACAAGGAAAACTCATCCTGCAATTAGGAGAGACTTTCCCTTCCATGAGGAAATATTTCTTCTAAAATGGTTCAAAATATCTGTGAAATGAAAATCCCTAGGATTTCTCCAAAAATTGGTAACATTAATGTAGTTAAAAGGAAGAGATCCCTCCCTTATACCTAGGTTATTGATAATGGAATCCTTCATTAGGGATGATATTTTCTTTCCAAATTATATGAAAGACTTGATCCAGCTGATTTTTTGGTCTGACACATTGTCATTGTGTAAATACATAATATATTAAATGTATCAAGTTGTAATGAATTTTTAATATGAATAATAAAATTTAAATAAATTACATAAATATTAGGTGTATGTGTGTCTATATAATATTTCATTAATTAAGTAACTTTTTGCGTGTGCATAATTAATTATGAATATGTATGTGAAATCAATGTACACATGATTGATATAAATTAAATTGAAAATTTTAATTTAATTTAATTTTATCTATTTATCTATGAAATTATTCAGTATTTTTATCAAACCACGTGGTGGGGAGATGGAAGATGATGGGTTAATGGCACCGACGAGAGTGGGGATGGCGGTGGTAGGTGAGATGGTGGAGGGTGGGGATGTGGATCATCGTCATTGTATCATCAACATGGTATCGAGATGCAAGGCTGGCAGTTGTGGGACTGATGTGCCTAGGGTGACGGGATGGTTGGTTGGTGTGGCGACAAAAGACCTCGAATAGGGTTGGTGTTGTGAGGATGAGTTGGGTGATGATGGGAGATGGTGTTTAACATGTTCTTGATACCTCTGCTGGGGTGGGTGATTTTTGGAGTGATTTGGTGGGTTTGTTGGAATGGGTTGCAACGTAAAACCTCGATAGAGGTGGTCGCGGTGCCCCCCATCATGGTTGGACTTTAATATCTAAATAAATAGGTTGTATTGGTGGTTTATCCCTTTGTGTGGCTATGACATGCTTATCATATCTATATGTGTTGTGTGAATTTGTGTTTAAATGTATTTGTACCCCTCGTAACCTAATTTATATATTTATATATTAGAATTTATTCATCATTATTATTTTGGTTTAATTATTACAATTTATTCAATTTATTCTTTATTTATTAAAATTTATTAATTATACATATATATATAATACACTATTTGTTAATATTTGTAATCCATATATATGTACATTAAATTTAATCATCTTTATTAGTTATTATTTAATTAATAAATTGTTTAATTTTTTCTCAATTTATCGATTTTTAATATTAGTTTGTTTTATTATTTCATTTTACTCATTTTATATATCTATATATTTAATATATTCTATTTATTATTATTTTTAATTTATATATATATATATATAATTTTTCTATTTTTATCAATAATTATTTAATTAATACAACTTTTAATACATTTATCAATTTAATCATGTTAAATTTTTATTTGTTTAATTATTTCATTTTATTCAGAACCTTATCAGTGCTAAAAACATTGATAAAGGATACCCTTTATCAATTCTTTTTTCTAGTGTCATTAAAGGCAGGTTTTGTAGTAGTGTGGACTACAATGGTTATATTTAAAAAGTATAACATGGTTTTTTGAGGGTCTGTGTTGTGTGTTGTATATGCTGCCAAACATAATTCTCTTCATTTAAAATATCACGGTGTTACCTTGTTATCACATTGTAACACTCTAACCTAGAACACCATTTGAGTTAGAGGTTAACATGGCCTCATGTGCACCTCTCTATATTCAAGAGGCTTTTGATTAGAAAAGAGTACCCAATCTATACAATGGGAATACTCTTACCTCGAATTAGTGTCAAACACATAATGTAGATAACGAAACAATATCAATCATAAAAATTAGGGTATGTATGAATAAATAATGTCAATGTGATAACAAAATATACCATGTGGAAACAACCATTCATAGATATGCTGATCACAAATGGCATTGATCACGTACACAAAATTAAAAAAGAAAAAAATACACCCACTGAACCTTATACCATAATCGAGCCTCAAAATACCTATCTCCAATAACCATAAAGATATCCCAGCCTGGTCTACTGTAGATCTCATGTTATGGAAAAAACGTTGATAATAATTTATGCATGTGCACTAGAGTGACAATGTAGTGTGTGAGCTTACAAATCAATAGGGTCTCACCAAGTTCCCCTAATATATAACATCATATGGTTGTGTATGCATGAGGAATGGAAATACATAAGGTAAATATGCTTATCGAGTTTTCACATGTTAACCATGACACCACTACACTCGATGAGGTACACATGATTTTCAGTTCATTATGTTCTAATAGGGAGACTATAACACCCAACCATACCTACTTTTGAACCAGGCTAGAATCTCATCTTGACCTTGTTCCATGCATACCAACCCATATCCAAAGACTTAGGTCAGGGAGTCATCTGAATCACAATAGTAACCCACATCATGATAGGGTCATGTTACATGCTCCAAACCCATCCCTCTCTCTAGGATGGTTTTATATCTAAGGATTAACCTCAACCTTTCTATAAAATGTAGGGTTTATTCATCCAATTTCATATAACACACTGACCCAACCTTCTCACCCATGGTGTTCCCATATTCTTATCTCATATCATGCCATAATTAGAGAAGCCTCCTCACTCGATGTTTTCCATCATCCTGACACAATCCTTCTCACTCAAGTAAAGTTCTATAGAATCACCTTCTCACTCAAGGTGGATCCCATATGTCTCAATCCATACCATATCATTCAAGGTATGCCTATAATTCAATCATAATGAGGACTATATTTTACTCATTGTAGTCCAGCTAGAGCCGTCTCACTCAAGGATAGTCCAAGACTCAGTATCCACACCTGCACATCAGACTTAAATGTCTATTAGAAGAACACGGTCAATCACACATATGAAAAAATGTGAATTCCTCCCATCACACAACTCCTCAACTCATTTTCATGGTTCTGGTCACTCAATAAAGAACCTATAATCTGCAATCATTGGTAAAGACTCATATTCATCACCCCCAATGACTTTTTAAAATGAAGCTTATACCCAACCCTAGCATTAATAGGTGAGACTTAATTACTATCCAATACCCCCCTTGGAAACCCAATTCCAAGTATGTAATACATTTTCATGACTCGTACCTAGGTCTCCTATCAGGTTCTTGAGGTATTTCTCTCATCCTGGAAGCTATGGGAACACCCTATTCTTCCCAAGAGAAACACATGTCCTAATTTCAACTTAAACGATAACTTCTACCTTTAGTGACATTGTAATTGGGAATTCCTAATTCATATATGTTTTAAATACCACTTATATTAGCTCAATGAGGCTTAATGCCACCCTTTCTCTCTTACCTAAGAAACCCTTGATCCATACACACTCTACCTAAAACCATATAGTTATACAACCCTTAATGCTCATAAATCAACAGGCATATGATTTTGTATCATAGGGTCCAAAAAGCTTGAACATTGCGTTAACCCCTTACCAATACCTATCGAGCCTCTTCTAAATCATATATTATCTTAAGAACCTATCTCATTCCTAGAGACCAAATAATTAATTATATATGTTTGTAATTAATTATTAAAATTTATTAAAATAGGAATAATAATATAAAAACCACCATGCATCCTGCATACATCGTAATTGATTCTGATGACATGTAGTCAACATTACGGGATCTCTGATATCCAAGCTACATAAAATAATCATCATTATGGATGATTTCCTCCAAGATATGGTGGAAGTCACTAATAAAACTAAACTAAAATGACACAAACTTATAGGTAGATGGGGGGGAAACCAAGAATATATTGTGAATGAACGAAAATACCTCATATCTCTATAGGAATACCACCAAAATCATCTCCAGGTATTGGGGATCGATAGAGGAAGAAATATGGGAGGTTCAATAAAAAACGGTTCCCTCTATGCACTTATTTTCTCTGGAATCATGAAGGGGGATGTCCCTAAAAATAAGTACATGGACCTAAATAAATAAAACCCAACCAGGAATCGTTTCCAATATGAATCGGAGGCTTGAAGCACGAAACACCCATTTTGTTGACATTTTCATGTTGTGACCTAGGGGTTGTGGTGAAACCACCCCATATAGAGGCCATGAGCCTTTGTTTGTCTCTATCATGGAACAATCCCTTCGGGTTGTGGTGTGATATGACTTATCTAGGTGAGGCCTCAAATCTCTAAGGCCCTCATCATTTATAGCGTGACAACTAAAACTATAGTATTTAAAAAAGGCCTTTATGTCATACTTTGACGCCCATCTAAGCCCCTGATATTCCACTTGTACCTTGTTCCTCATCCAAAAACATTCTGAAGGGATGTTCCAACCCTTGGAATTATTATATGAGTCCCAATTCATGGAACTGACCCTACTATAGAACTAAAAATCAAAATCTCCGTAAAAATTAATAACCCAGAAATTCAAGGGTTATTACATCAATCCCTATCTCCAAATACCCATAAAGCAACTCCCTCCCATTGCACTTTACAATATGTGACCTAAAATTTAAACATAAGTTGTTAATAAACACCAAGGTTTCTTTGCAACAAGTTAGGATTACATCTCATCAGGGTCTCATCATTTTCCCCGAATATTCTCCATCATATACATGTGGATTAATGAGGAAACTAAATAAAAAAATATAGTATAAAAGCATATATATTGGCCATCATTTACTAACCATGCCACCAACACACCCAATAAGAACAGAGTTGACCAATATAAGAATAATAAGGAACCTAGTCCAACAAATGGTGTCCCATAAACTATAACTCAGGTTAGGTTGTCATACCATGTCATGATGACTGCCCTCTCACTCAGGGTAGCCCACGCAAAAACCCACTAACTCAAGAAAACTATTATCGTTAATATATATGCCACATCACATCGATCGATCTCCAATCACTCAGGGTGGGTCTTATAGTCATATTCGGAACAAATTCCCTCTACGTCAAGGTATTCTATGCCACCAACATCTCACTGAGGGAGGGTCCTAATATAACATCATGGACTAATGCCCATATAATCAAGGAAATATATTCTATCACCATCTCACTCAGGTAAATGTTTAACATCACATTTTAGACCAATACCCTCTAACTTCAAGTGGTCTATGCTAGCACCATCTCACTTAAAATGAGGCCTAACATCACATCCTAGACTAATAACCTATTACTCATGGAGGTTCATTATAGTACCCTCTCACTTAGGTAAATACCTTAGATCTATTCTCCTTATTAACAATGAGATCATTGTTAGGTTCATGCTTAGAGAAACCGTCATAGAAACAAAACCCATACCACATTCTCACAATTGGTTCACATAGCCAGCCCTATTCTTGGACAACTTATCATTCCATTTTAACAACGTACACACATCTTACAACTCAACACTAGTCTAGAGATTCCCAAAACCCATACACCTTTATCTAGTGTTAAACACATACTCCTAACAGATTTTCATTGGTACCAACAAAAGAGACCCAAATTTATCAATCCATAAATACAATATCAATATCCAATATTGATTCACTTATATACCCAATACCTTTTAGGATATAGTTTTATATAATAAATAAAAACATTTTCTAAAAAACTCATACCATTCTCATCCAATTGATAATTTTCCCACTATAAAAAGTATTTATTATTCCATAAATATTCTTCATCATATCTCACAAGATTATCCATAAATGATAAACTTATAAATATATCTTTCATAATATCATTCATCGTAACCTGGGGAAATGGAAACATAATAAGGGTGATCTCAAATGATTGGTAAGGGTGATAATGGAAGATCCTTAGTGAGTAGAACATGAGCATGACGGTATAAGAACATGATCAAAGTGCATAGAACATACACAAGAGATTCATACCAAATAATCATTAATCATAACTCATGATTCATGTCATAAATATCTATGATAAAACAAGACATGATTCATAATAAAATCGTCAAACATGATCCATAAGAGAGTAACAAAGGCATAAGAATATAATAGTCTTGGTCTAACTACTCATGTACGTTATTAGGCTTGCGCTAACCGCCTATGTACCCTTGGGTTTAGAATAACCACACATGTACCCTTGGGATAAGGCTATCCACTCTTTTACCTCTTTGATATCATGGTATATAATACTTTAACGAGTGTTAGGTCCACAAGGGTGAATGCCCTGAGAGGGGGGTGAATCAGGGTATGAATAATTTAAAAATAAAGCATGTTCTGATCTTGTTTCGCTTTTAAGAAAAATATTATTCTCTCTCTTTCCCGTTGAACAGTATAAACAGAATGTAATGTATGCACATGACACAACGATTTATACTTTGTTCACACTCACTAGGATACATCCAAGGAGCATACGCCGACAAGTTGCTGGTCGTACCAAATTCAACGAATCTTAACTTGATGTGGATACAAGGATTCAGGAATAGTCACTCTGTCCCAAGCTCACTACCTTTACAATATTTAGGGTTAGCTTACTGCTTTCCCATGGGTCACTCCCTATTACTCTCTCTCTGGCTCACTTTCGGGGGAGAGGATCACCTTCTTCCTCTTCCTTTGCTCACTGCTCTGGAAGGAATCCACTCACAGTTTATAGACCTATTGGTCTCTTCATTCGCATGAAGGAATGAATCTTTCTCTTTATGTAGATGCTCTGTTGAAGCCAAACTTTCACCCATAGATAAATATCACGTTGCACCAATGGTATCGGGAAAACTTCCAACTTCCACGCAGCCCGAAAATTCTGTCGGGGAATCAACCTTACATTGTGCGCAAGTCTAATCCGATGTGCAAGTATCGGCGGGCAAGTGAAAACTGGCGTGCAAGTCCACCTCAGACACTTGTGCGACACAAGATTCTTCAACTCCAACCTTTCACAACTCAATCCCTTTTTCTCCCAAGACAATAGTGGTGCGCAACTACAAACCGGCGCGCACTTCAACCACTGGCGTGCAACTCCACCTGCGCGACCACACACCACTTTCCCTACCACCACACCTGCACGATGGGATCCCTAATTTTTCAAACGGTTGAACTCTGTTAAGAATGAGGAGGGGTCGACCTGTATTTATAGGCAAATTGGTCACCCTACGTGATGGCGCGCAAGTCTCCTCATGGTGCGCAAGTCCCAGCGCGTAGGTCTCTTCCTCTGTAAGTCACTTGTGTGACCCACTTCCAAAATTCCGTGAACCACTTTCCTTTGCCATATTTTTAAGTTCTGATATCGAAAAACATATGGCGCGCAAGTTCTCAAGCCTCCTAGGCATCATCACGCAAGTGTTCTTCTCGGCACGCAAGTCACTTCTGTGAGCCTTATCAATTTTCCAATTTTCCATGTTCTGATCTTGAAAAACACATGTTGCGGAAGTTTTCAAGCCTTCAAGAACACAGTGCGCAAGTCTCTTTTCCAAAACCACTTTTCCCTATTTTCATATTTTCTGGCCAAAAAATTTGGAAAACACTGGAAAACGGAGCCACATTGTATCTTCTCTTTTTGTACCGCCTATAAATCATCCATTCCTTTGTCGACATTCTTGAATCAAAAATAGATCGTTGACCACAGCTCTTGAACTCGACATTCCATCCTGAAATCCCCTTTGCCAACAAATTTGTATGTCATGGTTTTCTTCTTCAACAATCATAGCACTGATGTCCACTTTGTCAACAAACACAATCACCTCAAAAATGCATTAATGGTACCTTGAGGGATTTTTTCCCAACAACTAGTGTATTTGGAGGGATATAATTAACCTACTCTTCATATAATGATAAATTATACAAATTTATTCCACAAGATCATAAGAGCATTAATCATTCATTCATAAATTAATTAACCCAAGGAATGAAAAAAAATTCAAGAATATTTCCATAAAAAATCATTATAATAAATTTATAGAAATAATTTGAATTGTATCATTAGAATATATTCCCAATGGATCATAATAAATAATATAGTATGTTGATATAGATGAAAAATCCATGGAAAGAAAATGGATTGTATAATATTTTCTTGTGAAGTCATGAATTTGATAGGTTGATACCATACAGTAAACCATCCAAATGATATATATATATATATTAACATAATGACATATATATTAGTATATAGATAAATAAATATATATGGTAAAATGTATGAAAAAATATAAAAAAAATTCCTTAAAACTCAGGTATCATTGTTATAAAAATGGTTTTATAAATCATTTGAAAACTCTTTTCATGAGGTGTGAAGGAAATAATTAAAAAAATATTTTAAAATAAGTTATGGAAATTAATTATTGAAAAGAAACATTTCTTAGATAATCAAATTTGGAGCGGAAGATGAAAATATTCATAATAGAAATAAAACACCTTAAAATTCTTTTTGGAAAATAATATCATTTTATTCTAACAACCTTTAATAAAAAAACATTCAAAGACTTATTAAAATGTATAATCCCTTGGAAACCCATGAAAAATTATAAAGTAAGAAAAATAATTAATATAGGAAATATTTTTTTGAAAATGTGTGGATGAAAAAATTGTTAAAAAATTTATTTTCAAACTTATTTAAAGAAAGAAACAATTGACCAATATGAAAAAAAGATAAAAATATTCCATTTAAAACCTCTAAAAAGAAATTAAATTATATCATAAAATGAACTTAATAAATCATTTCATTATATAGAAGATAATTCTTGAAATAATATTATGAATATAGACAAGGAGGGTAATAATTCTCACCCAAAAGAATAAAAAATGGTTGGATCCTCTTATAAGAATTCCATATGATGATTTTTGAACAAAAGTGGATGGGATTAGTAAGAAGAAATTTAAACCAAATAAATCTAAATTTTATAAGAAAATATATTCTGTTTAACAGATAAATATCATAAATTTTCACAATAAAAATTTTAATATAACAAATCTTGATTGAAAGTGAGGTAAAAAAATAAACCCTTACATCTTTGGAAACATTTGAATAAAATCTATTTAAATTTAAAAAATGTAATGGATCATAAAATACCATTTAAAATATTAAAAAATTTGGAAATATTTAAAACTGTTAGTATATATAGAATATAAATAAAAATTGATGTATATCGGGAAACACTATTTAAAGAAGAAAAACTAAGACAAAAACCCTTATTGATTGGTTACATTGTATCAAACTCCCAGTAAAATGAGAGCATATAAAGATCAAATTTAAAAAGAATGAATAAAAATATAACCATGATGTTATAGTTCAAAGGGTATTACATACGCAAAATAATGGAAAGCATGGTTTATAATATTCAACATGTCTCAAGGAAATAAAATTGAGACAAAAAACCCTTATAAATTTTATAAAATTTTAATCAAAACCTTTTGAATAAAATATCATGAAATGGAAATTTAAATATCATGATTAAAGAGAGAATAACAATATAATATATAATATGGTTATTATATACACCTTATGATATAAAATAGATTCATATGATAAAATGTGTATCTAGGAATGAAATTTGAGATAATGAACCCTTATAAAGATTATAAAATATGAAGTAAGAATATGTAAAGGAAGATATAATTTGATAAATATTAAATTCCACATAAATTAAGTTTAAATAAAACTTAAAAAAATTTAGTTCGTAATTCACATAATATATTCAGAAAATATTAAATAACGAAATGATATAACTCAATGAAAGGACATCTAGTTAAGAATCCCCTTACCTCAGACATCAACTTATTTGAATGTGTTCTAACATCCATGTTTAATATATTTATATTTATTATTAATATTAATAAAAAAATTATTAATAGTTTTTTTAATTTATACTATCCATTTATAATTTCTTATTACTAATATATTATTTGTTTATTTTTAAAATTATTATTTGGGTTATATTAGTTTCATTTCCCTTACAAGACTTGGTTTGGAAATCTCGGTTTATGAGTCTTAATCATGGGTTAATCATATTCATAATGTTAATAATAAGTTAATACATGTGTTTTTTATTTTCTTAGTCCTATATACATTTCATTGAACTCATTTTTTTGATATCCATAGAAATATTAAAATTATCATTTTTTAAAATTTTGATTCTAGAAAAAGAATGGATTTTATTAGTGAATACCTATATGTATATAACTATTACAAAATAATTGAAACATATTAAATTAATTTACTTTACATAATATTACAATTTTATTTCATTGTTTGACAACATAAACATTATTACATCATTCATGTAGGTTTTAATTCTAATCCAAACAAGAATATGTTATAATGACTGAATGACTAATAAAATGCTATTTCTTTTTGAAAAACCCACATTTTTGAATGTTGAATGATTTTAACAACATATTATAAAAGTGATAAATAATATTTAGGAAGAATGATATTAATAATATATAAAATAATAATCAAAATGATGATATCACTTTATTTGAGAGCATAATTTTTCCTCTTGAATTGCCTCTTGGGAAATAATGTTTCATGTATTCTATTTGGGAATAGAATCTTAAGAACTTGGGAGAGGATTATTTGGGAATAAAAATTTTAAAAGTATAGTGGGAATATTTTATTTTTGGTGTATCTTTTAAGTGGAGGATTAGGGATCCTTATATAAGTAAGAGGAGTGACACTTTGGTAAATACATATTTTATTAAAAGAAAAGTGAAATTAGCCAAATTTAGAATCTAAGATAGGGGAGGTAAAAAAAATACTAATCCAATCATATATAGATAAGGGTTTGATATATTTTAGTCTCTTCACATAACTTAACCACTTGTATACTATTTAAACATTTACTACGATGACTAACTTTTAAAAAGATGACTTTTTTATGAGTAAAATGAATTGGACCTTATTAACTAATGTGAATATGTTAATTCCAAATATGAAAACGATTTTTCTAGATTAAATTTCTTTATGTGGTGAGAATTAAATATAATAAAATCATACATATCATAAAAAACTATTTTTAGAAAAATACCATTTTAATCATAATAATGAATTTACATCAAATAATTATATAGTATTAATTACAATGACATTAATTGATTTATTATAAAAATAATTTTTTTGTGAAATATAAATAAATACAAAACTGAATGGATCATTGTCAAAACTAAATTAAAGGGAAAAAGAAAAAATATTTTTTATTAGAATATAATATCACTCTAGTTCAAAAATATCAAACACCGATTTCTAAATTTATCATATTTTTTTGTAATGATTTATTTTAATCTATAAATAAGTATTTCATTGATTCAAGGGATTCATAAATTTTTAAGCAATCTTTATATCATTATTTTGTCTTAAAATTTATTGTATTTCTCAATATTCACCCCAAAATCAACCATATAAAAAACATCCCAAAAACCCACTCCAAGCTAGTTTTTAAATGAAAATTTAAAAAATTAGGTACATTTAATAAATGGTAATTCTCTAAAATTTTAATTTTCATTTTAATTAAAAAATATAATATAAAGAAACAATTATTTATAGGAAATTGAATTTTTAAACATTATGTGTTCTTAACCATATTTCATATAAATTACGGATTATTATTAGTTTATTTTTTTTCATATTGATATATTTTATTTGAATAATCCTTTAAAATATTCATTTTAATTTAACATATATTCATAAAAATTTAAAAATAGTTCTTTATAAAATATATTTTTAAAATTTTAAATAGGTTTAATCATATTCCGTTAAAATTAATTTTTTATCTTCTAACCATTAAATTAAATTAATTCATTTATTCTAGAACAAAATAGATAATTTTATAATAATAATAATAATAATAAGTAATTAATTAAAATATAAGATTTTATAATATGTTATTTTATTATCTTTTTATTTACTTGATATTTTATTCTTATTCCAATTTTCATAATGATTTTTCAAATTGTATTTGAGAGTTTTTTTAATTCAGCTTTTTATGTGATATAAACTACAAAAAATTTATGTTTTTTAACGGAAAAAACATAAAATATTTTATGGTTTTACTTTTTACCCTACTTAAATAAATTCAATCTAAGACACTGAAATAATATGTGGTTGTTTATAATATCATCATAACTCATGATATAAGACATAGGATTATCGAGAGACATACCTTTCTTAGTAGTGTTATCATGATCCTGTATATAATCAAATTATAAAAAACAATTATGATAGAAACAGATAAACACGTTAATAGGAAAAATCAATCATAAGATGAATTATCGAGTAACACTTTAATTTCAACCCATGATACATTTAATTTAGTTATTATACTATAAATATATTCCAATTCATCTCAAATTACCTTATGTTTCATCCTCTTAAAATCAATAACCTTATTCCAAACAATATTGCAACAAAAACCGTAAACACATATTATTTAATAACTTTTAATTTGTCTATAAATAAATCCAATCCAATGATATATATTCTAGTGTATTTGGAGGATTATACACTTTAATACAACATCTTAAAACATAACGTCAATGTCTTTGTTTAACATTCTTAGAGTTACCCTATCTCCCAAAATTCCTCATAATACTATTAAAGATAACTTATAGAAATACATAAGTAAAAGGGTGAATAAGAAATCCTAGTAGGTAAATAAATATGATAAAGGTGCATAACATGGGAGGCATAACATGATATCATAAATAAAATGATCAAAAGCATGAAATCAAGGCATAAATAAATGAAAACATAAGATCACTAATTAAAAATGATCATATCATATGAGAATATAATCATATTAAATTTAGAAACTATATAAAACATGGAATCATAATAATAATTCAAATCTAGCTTCCTTATAAACACAATATAGTTTTCTAGCCTAACTTCACACACACTATAGTTGGCTCGGCTCACTACTCACACACCATGAAATCTCTTGAGTGGGAAACATTTCCCAATATATTGGATATATATATATAGTTTTAAACACATCACTCAAATAATTAATATCATACATATGTGTTCCTTATGAAGGAAATAAACCATAAATAAGTCACATATATGGTAAAAACCCCTGAAAATGAATTGGGATTCATGATCATGTCTGAAGTTATATCTGAAACCTATAAAAAAGGATTCCAAAAATTATAAGGAATTAAATTTATTTAGAAAATTAAATTTAAAAGGAACATAAGTATTGATCATGGATTTTTCATGTTATAAAAATATAGGAGTAGGTTTAATGATGTAAGAATATATTAATGAACCACTTTTGAGATGATTTTATAAAAAAGAAAAGGATTGATTATAGAAAAAAGATCATAATTTTTCATTAAAATAATATTTTAACCTAGAAGATTTTACATAAATTAAGGAGTAATTTTAAAATATATTCAAGGTTTAAAAACACTTTAAGGGGTTATGGGTAATGTGAAATAATAATTTTTAAAATCCCCTTAAATTTTGTTTCCTCAAAAGTTGGTATTTTGAAGTAAACATGAAATTAGTATAACCCTAGACAATAAAAAGAATTTAAACTATGAATATTTATATGTAAAATATATACAAAAATATAAGAATAATTTTGGGAAAAAAATTTATAAATGGAATAAAAGAACTGTAATTCATGATCAGAAAGTTACAAGGGGAGTACAGAAAATCCCTTAACTTATTGTCTGAAAGCATTTCGCACTTGTTCTTAACTTCATCTATAAAGAAATAAATTTCATTATAAAAATTAATAAGAATAATTTATAATTTATAATTGTTTAATAGGGTCTATTTATTTTCATAGTTTTTCAATTTATTAAATTTATTTTTCTCTTATAGGCTACCTAAGATGGTTTGGTCAATTTATATATGATTCTCATAACATTTTTACCATGGTTAATTTTATCATAAAAATTATTTCACAACCTAAAAATATATATACAGTAATAAATATAATTCTTATAAGTCAAAAAAATTAAATTCATCTTTGTTAGGCAGTAATGGAATACAACAAATTTCATTGATTCGAATAAATTTGTTAGCACGTTCACACGGAATACACTTTGCTTTTTCATAAAATGGGAGGGAGGGAGAAAAAATGATAAATAATTTAATATTTATAATTGAGGAATAAAAATATTTATTCATCATGTTCATACATCACACCATCCATTAAAGAAGGTGGTGAGAAAATTTGAATCGTATTGTGGCAGTGGTAGTCTGCACAAACGGATGATTGAGTCTTTTGTAAATTCATAATGGATTCATGAGGATAAATAATTGTAGTCAAATCAATGTAATAAAACTTAAATAATTAAATGAAACTTAATTAATTATATTAATGGGTTTATGGAATATAAGTATGGTAAAAAATAATAGAAATATTAAGTTGAAGGAAAACTCACATTGGGGACATAGTTTTTTCTTGGAAACTCTTTTTGTAAATGAAGGACTTAAGATACTAAAGTGGGGATAAAGGAATTAAGGAGTTTAATTGAATTCAATGAGAGCTAATTAGTTCATATTTTCAAGATTAATATTTTTTTAGTTTAAGTATATAAGGGGTGTAAGTATTATCTTCTTATTAGTAAAGAGAACTTTATATAAAAAAGAATGTTAATTATGGATAAAGAATGGAATGATATGAAATTTAGGTGATTTGGGAGAGGGATAGCAGTTATGAAATGTAATTAATAATTAAAAACCAAAAAATTAACTTCTAAAAGGTCAATAGGTCATGTAAAATTAGGAAAATTATAGCCACATTAGATAACACTCTTAAACACAAATTAATCTTAATGAAATATTTATGATGGTAATTAATTTATTAAAAAATAATAATTGGACCATTAAAAAAGAAATTAAATATGTATAATAAAACTTTTTCCTCCATTTAATCAAATTCAATTACGAAATAAGAGAAAATATAATTTTAAATTACAACATACAATATATTTCAAAACAAATTTTATAATAAAATAACACTTATGTATAAAAATGATGATCATGGGTTTATAAACATGAAATATTAAATAAATATTTATAATTTAATTTAAAAATGGTATCATAAATATTTAATTAATTCTTATGTTATCATAATATCATTATTAGTAGAAAAATTATCCAAAATTGGTATTATTCACTATTCACCAAAAAATTATGTATTTTCGAACATAATAAGATGATTTTGGTATTGTAAATTAAAAAATATAGTAATTTTTTTCAATTTCAAAAAATTGTAAATTTAATTTTCAATAGAGAATAAAAAATAAATACTTTTTGTATTAAATAAACTTTTTAAACTTTAAGTGTTTCTAATATTATTTCATAACAATTTTCTAATTTAATTAATTTTAATATTTTCTATCATATATATAAAATATGTGTAATCATAATGGTATTTTAATGATGATTAAATTATTTTACTAATGTATTAGGATCTTCATCTTAACATGAGCAAAGAATTATATAAAACTAAAAATTATTTAAAGGAAAATATATATACTGGAATCATAGGATGTTACAATCTTCCGCAATTAATAATTTTTTCCCCTAAAATTTTTCTATATATACCAAGGTGAAAAAAATAAGGGAAATTCTTTTTCATGGGCTCTTTAGGTTCCCATATTTTCTTTTCATATATATGGTTTCTCCAATGTACTTTGACAAGGTGAGTTTTCTTATTATATAGACCTTTTTTAAGTGGTCAGGATATTTAATGGCTGCTCTTCATTATAGATATCAACCTCTAGTTTTACCTCATCTAGATTAAATACATGTGAGGTGTATGGTATGTAATTCCTCAAGAGAGATTTTTGGAACATATCATATATTTTGATCATGTTTGGAGGGAGTGAGAGTTGATATACCACATCTCTTATACAGTAATTGATCTTATAGTGACTTATGAATCTCTATATTATCTTCCCTTTCTTTCAAATACTTATGACTCTCTTAGGTGGAGATATTCATAGAAACATTTTATCACCAGCGTTGAACTTCCTGTCTCATCTATAGATATCAGCATAACTCTTCTATCAACTCTATGGTACTTTGATGTGTTGTTGAATGGTATTGATCTTTTATTTAATTTCTTCAACCATCTCAAGTTCTAGAAACTTTATTTCACCAACTTAACCCCAATATAAACGTGTTTGACATCTCTTCCCATAGAGGTCTTCATACATATCCATTTGAATTATCATGTAAAAAATGGTTGTTGTATGAGAAATCAACTATATGAAGATGTTGATACCAACCTCCTTTAACATCTATAGAGTAATACCTTAACATAAATTCATGTTTATGGATTTTACATTTAGACTAGAAATTAATTTGGGGATGATACTGTACAAAATTTCAATTATGTATTTTGATCATATTTAAGACTCTTTGAGTCCTTTGAGGTGAACCTGAGTTCTTAATAAGATACAATCGATAGTGGTGTACCATACAACCCCACCACCTATCAAATGTATATCTCTTCAAGGTGATCAGTAAAGAAATACTCTCAAATTGAAATGAAATGAGAAGTATTTCAAATATGCTCCACTAAACCCCATATAACATTATTTCCTTTTTATGTATTTCTTAGACCTCTGAATAAATCCATAGTAATGTTTTCACATTTCCATGTAGGTATTGGTAATGGTTTCATCATCAATTTATACTCATTCCTCTTAAACTTCAATTACCGACACACTGGTCACTTTTATGTATATTTTGAAATATACTTCTACATATTATCCCACAAATATTACACTTATAGATCTTTATACATCTTCATAAATCTTGGGTGAATATAGAATGTTAATCATTGACCATCATTCAAAATATCCTTCTTTAACTCCATTTTAGAGGGTATAGATAAACATTTCCAAATCTAAAAACTCCATTATCATCAACCTTCTATACATTGGTTTTTTCCCTTTCTCATAGTAACCTCCTTTTTCTATATCTATACATTATCCATTTAGTAATTCTTATTCTTCTAAAGTAGTGATGGCTAAAAAATCATTTAATTAAGGAACAATGATGTTTTTTCTTCCTGATTCCAATGTCCATTATTTTCATATCTAATAAGATTAAATTATTCTCAATACTCATAATATATAAGGTTGTGGGAAATTTTCAACCTCAATAATTTTCTACTCTATTTTCCTTCCATGTATGGTAGTGGATTGAGTATCCATAGTCCTTGGTCAACTCAAACTATCTTCACTAGTGAATATTAAACTCCTTTTATGTGAATATAGGTTCTTATTATCTGTATATATTCGACACTTCTCCCCATAAAGATAATTATGCTAAATAATCAATGTTTATATCACTATATCCAACTCTAAATCATGAGTTGAATATTTATACTCATTAACTTCTTACTTATTTTAGGTGCACACTATCACTTTATCATTTTGCATTAGTATATAGCTTATTTACTTCTATGTATCATCAATGTGTTCTGCAAATAGTTTTACACTAGTGTGTAGTGTAAGTACTAATATGATGATAAGCCTATTTTTTAATTCCATAAAACTCTATAATTCATTTCTATAGAAAAACTTTACTCCCTTATGATTCATTGTGGTTAGAAAGATAATAATCATGATAGATTTCTCAAAAATTATTAGTAATACCCAGATAGTCTGTGAAAACTATGGATATCAATTACATATATTGTCTTGGGACACTCCTCAATTTCATTTGACTTAGTAGGGTGTAATGATATTTATTTTTTGTTGATAACATTCCAGAAGAATGCTACGTTCCCTATCCAAACTCACATTTACAGTACGTTGCATAAATCTTCTCCTTCTTTAACATCAAAATCAAAATTCTCAAATCATCCTAATATTCGTTCTTACATTGTAAGAATATAATAATATCAACTAAAATTACAATGAAAAAAATGCATCGTAATCTCTAAATACAGTATTCACTATGTCAATGATGATTTTTATAGAATTCATGAGTCTGGATGGAATATCTATGAACTCATAGTGCTGGAATCTTATAAAAAAGTAAATATTAGGAATATCCTTTTTCATCGACTCTAACTGATTATATACTAATTGAAGGACAACATTATATAAATATTTATTTCTATGAAAAATAACCAAATAAGTCATAAATCCATTGAAAAACATACTTTTTTTATCTTGTTGAATTCACAACAATTAATACAGAGACATGTCAACCTAACCTTCTTCTTGACAAAGAGAATTAGTGCTCCCCATGGTGAAGCACTTAAGCATATAAAATCCATGTCCACATGTTCTTGTTATTTATTTTTAAATTATTTAAGTTCAATGGGGGTCATTATATATAGAGTGTTGGATATTAGAAAAGATATAGGTATAAGTTCAATTTACAACACTACCACTCGGTCATGAGGAAGACCAGGAAACAATTTAGGAAATACATAAACATACTCACTTGAATGGGAATATCTTCCAGAGAAATACACTCCATTGATTCAATCATTTCAAATTGATAAATTGGATCCTAAGAAAATAGTTCCCATGAATTTAGAGAAGATTCTAATGAATATTCATCTTTATCCTTACACTAATATATAATTAGAGGATAATTTGAGATATATATTTTCATTTCCTTTTCATAATAGTTGATGTGAGCTCTATACAGTGATGTCAAGTCTATTCCCACAATTAAATTATATTATATTAAAATAATTATGATAAGTTCTTATTATGGATTTATCCAATAGATAACCACTAGGTAAGAGTTAGGTTCTTGAGATGCAATAATTTCTCTATTTGGTCATTTCACATATAATTTTTCCTCTATGTTTTTCCATGATGTTTGATTAGTTCTGCTGAACTTATATTATTTTAAATAACTAATAAAACCATAATCTAAGAGTTCATTCAATATTCTTGAATGAATAAAAAGTGTATCTATTACTACATTGCTTTTATGATCAACTTTCCTAGAAGTGATAACTTAAGTCCACCCTTTCTCTCTTAGACTCGGAGTTTGTTTTCATTGGTTAAAATTAAAAAAACCTATCTTAGGGCTTTGATTTTCATAATTTATGTGATCGTTGTGGTTGAATGATTAGAAAAAAGGATGAGGATTTCTCTATAAATTTGTTTCGTCAATAACATTAGTGGGATTTTTCATATCACTTTTACATGATTTGGATATATTCCAATATGTTCCTTACTCTAAACAGTTCTTAATCCCATTAAGATAGTTTATAGGATATTTCTTCCCACACCTTTGACTTATTAGATGTTAGATCTTATTAAAATCATGGTTATTATCCAGTTATTCTTCATGGTTAATCACTTTGCTCCTTTTCTTATCTCTAGTCCCCTCATAGTCACCCATATCCATATCCTCTTTGAGGGAGCATCAGAAAATTTCTTCTTAATAATTAGAGTCCAGAACTGCCAATTCTTATCCCAATATAATCATTAACCCACTGTAGAAATGTTCAATATTACATTCAAGGATCAATATAATTCTAGAAGAATACTATGAACATCTCTTGAAGTTCACCTCATAAGACCAAACATATTCATCTTTATTTTTCTTGAGTGAAAAAAACTCCCTCTCTATTTTAAAATAGAGATTGCATAGGAAATAATTACTGATAAACATCCTCCTAAATTCATCCAACTCAATATATTATATGTCCTCTATACTCTTCGTATTTGTGATCAGTTTCCACCACGAAATAGATTCTTCCTTAAACTGAAGAACATCCATTAAAAACATCTATTATCCAGAGCATTGAAGGATGGAAAATATATCTTAGATAGAGTTAATATACTATTCATTGATAACGGGATTTTCTGATCCACTAAACGTTGGAGCCTTATATCATATAGAGGACTCTACTAAATATTTCTCCCTTAGAGGGTGTTCTATGATATTCATGTTATTATTCATAACATGATTCAGTTGTGATCGTACAACCATAAAGTTCTCAGTTCCCATTCCCATCATGTTAGAAATCTCATCAAGGCATCCATAACATTTTTTATTACACATATTTTCAAAATTATTCCATATAAATCCACCCATTTTCTAACATAAAGTAAAGTTAGGGATTATAATAATTAAATCAATAAATTTTAACATGGTAAACCATAATTATTGAAGTAGTAGCTCATAAATAATGGGAAAAACCAAAATTATGAATCTCTAAGTTTTAGTATTGGTTATCCATCGTTATCTTCTAATTAGTTTTACTAACCCCAACTAGTTATTAAATACTATAAAATAGTTTTAAATACATTAAAATGGTTTGTAAACATAGTGTGAATTAACTGAATAATATGTCACCGGAATGTTAAACCAGGTTCATGGTAAGGGACCATTCACTATACACCAAAATGGTAGTTGAGATATACTCAACCAGCTATATTTTTTGTTATTATCCCTTAATACATCTATGATAAAACCATTTTCAATTTTAGTATCAGGATAGGGAAGTGTTTATAAGAAAACCAAATCATCTCTTCATTACCAAAACAATAGGATTATGTCATTTTATTATACGTATACTTAGTAATATTCTCTAATCATAATCTCTATAAAATAACTAGACTTTCATATGATACCAACTATGGTGGCCTAAAAATTAAACACATATAATTTCATGACTTTTATAATATCTTACAAAAAAAATAATCCAAGGATATAGGGTCTAGTTTCTTTGGAGGATTTGACACATAAATACAACAAATTAAAACATAACATGATTCCCTTTATTTAGTCTTCTTAGAGTAATCCAAGATCCAATAGTTACTTTTAATACTATATAGGATAACCTAGGAAAATATATTGGAAAAATAGTGAGCTATAAATCCCAAAAAGTAAATGAACATGATAATGCAAGTGATATGGGGGGAATAATTTGATATTTTAAAAAGAATGATCAAAGGAATTGAATCAAGGCATAAGTTAATGAAAAAAAGAGAACCGTGTAAAAAATTTCATAACATAAGATCATGGATCATAGGAAATTTTGAAACTACATAAAACATGACATTATAAAAGTAATTAAAGGCTTCCTTCATCATTAAAAAAATAAAATTGGCTAGGATAACAGCTCATGCTCTATATTTTGTTAGTCTCGCTTCCAACATTCCATGATATATCATGGGATAGAAACATTACCCTATGTATTGGATGGCTATATGATTGAATTCCCACCCATCATAGAATTAAAAATATAAATATTTGTTCCACATTAGTAGTTTACATCATACATTAGTCACATACATGGTAAGAACTGATGATAATGAACTGGGTTTCATGATCATATCTCAGGAAATAAATAAAAGTTATAACAAAAGTATTCCCAATAGAAGGAGTTAAATTTATTTGGAAATTAAAATATTAAATTAATTAAATTTTTGACCATTGATTCAAGTACTAAAAAAATCCATGATATGTTTTGAAGAATTAACAATAATAAAACAAACCACTTTGGCGATGCTTTACTAAACAAGGAAACGATATTTTAAATACATAGGCTCATACTTTTCCTTTAAAATTAGTTTTTTACAAAAAAAATGTAATATATAAATTAAATAGTGATTTTAAAATCCATTAATGGTTAAAAAAGTTCATGGTTCATGGTTTATGTGAAATAATTTTTCTGAAACTCCCCTTAAATCAGGCTTCCTTAAAAGTAGGAATTTTGAAGGAAACATAAAACACGTATAACCCAATAAATGAAAGGTATATTAATCTAGGTATATATTTAATGTAAATATATAAAAAAATAGAATAATTTCATGAGAATAAGATGGAATTAATTAGAGAAAAGAAAGAGAATGTTTCAATAGAAGGTTATGAGGGGAGTACGAATGATCCCTTAGCAATATGTTCAAAATCATTTTGAACATGTAATTAACATCCTAAAAAATTAAAATAAGTTAATTAAAAACCTTAATAATAACCTTATTCATCTATCATTTTTTTAATGGTGTTTTGTTTATTATCATAAGTTGTTCATTATTAAATATTTTTCTATCTTTTCAGTTACCTAAGGAAGATTGTTCGATTTTTATGTAATTATTTTGACATGTTAAACATGGTTATCCTTAAAAATAAAAATTAATTGACAAAATCTATAATATCATTATTGTGATAAATATAATTTTTAAACATAAAAAATCTGTAAATTCATCTATGATATGTGATAATGGGAAATAAAATGTTTCATTTACATAGGGGACGCAGTTCGCACGTACACATGAACACCACTTTCATATTCCATAAAATGGTTGGAATGTAGAAAAAAGATTAATAAATTAAGAGTTATATTTGAGACATAAAAAACATAATTATTCATCATTTTTATCCTTTTTATAATACATTAAAGGTTGTGATGAATATAACAAACAATATCACATCAAGGAGGTGGTAGTCCACGCAAACACATGATTGATGCTAATGTTTTTTATAGTGGATTCATGGTGATGAATAATTGTAATTAAATAAATATTATAAAGCTTTAATATATAAATAATAATAAATAAATTATATTAATTTGGTTATGGAATATAAATATATGAAAAAAATTAAAAACACTAAGACTATTAAGAAGAAACGCTCACGTTGGGGACTTAGATTTTCCTTGGAACACTCCCTCTTATTAAAAGACTTAGGGAAAAAGGTGGAAAATAGTTATTTCATATAAGTTAATTCAAGTTAAGTTAATTAGGAAATGTTTTCAAGAGTAATATTAATGATAAGTTAAGTATGGAAGGGGTAGAAGTGGCCTTCTTTTATATGTTAGGAAAAGAGAACTTTCTAGGGAAAATAATGTTATGTAATGAGAAATAATGGAATGGCGTGAATGTTTGGTGAGGTGTGTAGGGTAAGGTTGATAATAAAAGTAGGTAATAATTTAAAACCAAAATTATAATATCTAAATGTTCTATATTTCATGTAAACTTAGGAAAGTCTATTTCACATTATATTACTCACTTAAACACTAATTAATGTTATTTAAATATTAATCATGGTAATTAATTTAATAATAAAAATAACAAGAAGACCCTTTCTAAATAATTCAATGTTATAAATAATTATTTTTACACCATTTAATCAATTTCAATTTATAAATAATAGATTTTTTACTCTTAAATTGAAACATATCATATATCAAAAATCATGTTTTATAATAAAATACTGCTTAGTTTAAAAAATATTAATCATGGGTTTTTAAACATGGAATTTATATAAATATATATAGAGAGAGAGAGAAAAAGTATTTCATAAATATTTAATTCATTCTTAGGTTATGAAAATATCATAATTTGCGATAAAATTATCCAAAACTGATATTTTTCACTATTCCTAAAGAAATTAAACATTTTATAAAAATAAAAAATATTTTTACTAAGATGATTTTGGTATTATACATTAAAATATATAGTTAATTTATATTTATATTCCTATAAATTATATATTTAACCTTTAATATAGAATAAAAAATATTATCCACATTTATTGAAAATTATTTTTAAACATTATGTGTTTCTAATATTATTTTATACCAATTTTTTAATTTATAGAATTTTAATATTTCATATCACAAACACAAACACAAATATATATATATATTATGATATCATAATGATAGTTTAAATGTTATTAAATAAATTTACTAATGTATCATGAGCTTCATTATAATTCATGTGAAGAAAGATATCGAACTAATAATTATTCAAAGAAATATATATATATGAATCTTAGGATGTGACAAAAAATAAAAAAACCCAAATTTATCATGATAATTAATACCAATTTATAAACCCAAAGATCATAGAATCCTATGATCCAGAAATCAACTTTCCATTTTCTACCCAAACAACATAAAATCACATATCAATATACAAATACATTGATCATATATACTAACAAAATTTTATTAATATTTTCCCAAAATAACCTAAATCGCCTTATTGCCAAATCATTTTTCAACCTCCAAGGTTATCTATACTTCTCAAATTATATTCCTAAAATCAATTAACTCATTATCCCATTCAACTATAATTATATTATCATCAAATCACATATCAACCCAAATATATATCTCTACTTCAATCATGTATTATACTTAAGACCTAATAAATATTTCTCAAAAATATCATTAATCACTTCAAAACATAATCACATAATACCTGAAAAGTTTTATTTTTGAAAATGAAATATTTATCACCCTTAAACTTATTAACCCATCGTATTATATGTAACTCTTCAATAACCTTAACTAATAACATCCTAACATCTAAAGTTATATAAACTCAGGTTTTCTCCTAACTAAGATGCCCAAGATCTATACCCCTAGATCTGGTGATAAAAATATACATTCTACATACTGGATTTGGTACCAATAGAAGCTACCCAAATTTCACCATCCATAAATAAAATTTAATTTACAAACATTTATTCACC
This sequence comes from Viscum album, assembly GCA_963277665.1. Classification (NCBI taxonomy): domain Eukaryota; kingdom Viridiplantae; phylum Streptophyta; class Magnoliopsida; order Santalales; family Viscaceae; genus Viscum; species Viscum album. Next base: position 66,014,077 of record OY728135.1, on the reverse strand, counting down.
TATATACCCAATTCATTTTAAGTGTAGATTTTTTGATAATTAAGAAATATATATAACTAATAAAACCCATATCTTTCTAATCTAATGGATATGTTTCCCACTATACAAAGAATATTGTGTTCCATAATAAGTCTTCCACATCATCCAAAATATTCTCTACACATGATACCCTTCTATACATATATTATATAATATCATTCTTCATAACCTAGGGAAATTAAAACAAAAAAAGTGTGAGATTAGATGTTCAGTAAATGTAAACATATGAATTAACAATCAAAGATCTTAAGCGATCATAGGATGATCATAAATATAGGAAAACATAATCAAAGCTCATGGAATTAATATAAGATATTAATTCCCAAAAAATAATAGATCATAAACTATGCGTCATGGAATAAATCTTTGGAATAAAATAGGACCTGAGACGAAATACCATCATCAATAATGATACATAATATAAAAAGAAAAGGAATAATAATGTGGAATAAGAGTTTGAAATAAACATATGAATAAAAATCATAACATATTTCAACCTTAATTGGAAATACATTCATCATGTAATGGGATAGTCTAACCACCATTCCAAATTATATTAGTCATGGGTAAACCACTTGTGTACATTTTTGGGCTTGGGCTATGTGCCAATATACACTTAGGCTTGGGCTAACCACTTGTGTATCCTTTAGATTAGTTTTACCACACATATAACCCATTACGATCATGATATTTAGAACTTTATCTAATCCATTGGAAATCTATAACATACCCACCTTGCACTTAATGATAAACCATACATATGTATGTCACTAGAACTTAAGAAAATTCATCAATCCTTCGTATAATAATTAACTCATATAAAAGAAACATGTTTGATGAATATTTATAAAAAACATCAACATAATAGTCCCAAATAAATAAATAATTTTTAATTATTAGAACATATCACAAGTGGAGCATAAGAAACAATAATGTATGCTGAAAAATATTAAAAAAACCATGCAAAGAAAATGGGTCAAATAATATTATCATAAGATAAAATGATTTTGATAAGTTGACACTAAAAACTCAACCATCAAAAATATTTATTTCATCGAAGAATTATAGATTTATTAATTTTTTGGAGATGGATATTTAAACATAGAGAAGAAAATGGAAGAGAAACTAAAAATAATAATTTCATAAAATCTCTTATAGCCTTGTTGTAAAATAAGTGTTATGAATCATCTACAAAAATATTTTGTATGTTCTCAAGGATAATTGTAGAAAATAATTTTATGAAGAATTTATAATAATTAATATTGAAAAAAACTATTCATAGATATAAAATTGGAGTAAAAGATAAAAACATTCATAAGTGAAATAAAACCCCTTTTAAAAAATTTTAGAAAAATATCATTTTATTCTAAAAATATTTAAATAAAACAAACAATTCATAGATTAATTGGAATTTAAAATACTCTGGAAAACCATTACAACTTTTAAAGGAATCTAAATAATGATTAATGGATATAGTTGTAGAAAAAAAATCACATGGAAAAAATTAAAAAATTAATCTTTTCACACTTTTTTAGAGAAATTTTAAAATGAACCATATAAAAAAATATTAAAAATATTAATTTTAAAACATTTCGAAATAAAGTAAAATCTATAATAAAATGGTCTTAAGAAATCATTTAAGTATATAGATATAGTTTTGAGAAAATCAGAAACATCGAACGAGTATTCCCAACTTGAATTTATGTCATAATCCGTGAGTAATCTGAGATATACTCAACAATAAATTTCATGATCAATGAAATTGAATAAAATATTAATTGAGTATTAAATGATAGAACCAATATTTAGGTTCATCTCATATTATTTATAATTAATTTTAAAAATTAAATAATTTACTTGTGATGAATTATTTCATCATTGATGGGCCAAACAATGTATTTATGTAATACCATCATTGTGTTATAGGAATCAAGAGTATATTTCCTCTAGAAGTCATCCACATGTATTACACAACCCTATAAATGTCACAATATGAATATTTAGGTGTTATCTTAGTATATCTTGATGGATATTCCATTCACCTTTACTCACCACAATAATATCTTCAAGGATGGGTTCTCATTAATCTCTCTAGAGTTGAGAGTGGTGGTGGAGGAGGATCACTATTTTTGTTAAGAGTTTTATTAAGGAGGGATCTATCTAGGTATTCAAGATAATTCTCTCCAAATATTGTTTCACACAACCAAATGAAAATGACAACCCATATGAAAATAATATAATTATGTTTATATAATCTTTGGGTTATAAAATAGTAAATGAATAAGTGCACCTTTATTAGTTTTTTAATCCCTATGATACCTCATGTCTATAATAATAATAATATATCTTTACATGGAAAAATCTACTTAATTGAATTAAGAATTATTTATTTACATAATATTTAATAAATATTATTTCTCATCAGACCATTAAACACAACCTACCATTCTTCCACAATATTTATATAGTGACCCAAACCTAGAGAGCCTGGTGCTGGTGTCTACAACCATTAAATTTTCATGATTAAAAGGAATCAAATCCCTAAGGACTAAAGAGTTTATTAGTCTTGGTGAAATAGATATATACATGACTCTCATATTACATTGTAATAAACTATTTACAACATAATATTTTTCTTTGGAGGACAACTTTATTTTATCTAGTATATCCCTACATATTTTTTATAGTACACTTCTTGGATTCCTATGGAAAGGAAACAAAATCAGGGTGAGATAAAATGATCAGAACAGGTAATGTATATCAGAAGAAATAATGAATCAATGATAATAATAATTTTGGAATGGTAAATAACCAAACAAACATACCATATTATCCAAAAACTAACAAGAAAGTGAATAAACAATGTGGAAAGTTAATAACTAGAAATAAATGCCATTAAAATAACTAGATAAAGAAAAATCAATATGTAAAGGTAAGAAACTAAGAGAAATTCCATTTAATCAATGAACCAAAAATGAAATGTATCTATAGATATGTTGACAAAAAATCTCACAAATGAATAATAACTTAATCTAAATGAGGTAAATGATAAATTATTGGATGTTGTTTTTCCTAGGTAGACAGAACCCTTACTGTCATGACCTAATAGCAAGATATTTTAAACTATTATATTTTTATAAAGCCATCTATTCTACTTGGAAAAAAACTTGAAGGTTTTTTCTCCAACTAATTTCATCTCATGAAACTATTGATGCATCGAGGGGCTTTCATTAACCGGTCCTCAACCCGTAGGGATTACCTTAAACAGTCCTCAACTTCTATCTTACCTATTGAAAGAATTCCACATATTGATTAAATAATATTCCTTATCAAATATATGTATTGAATAAAGGATATATATTTATAAAATAATAAAATAACACTTTATATTGTATGAAAAATATTATACAGTTAAGTAAATAATTGTATCAATGAAATGTGATTTTGAAAATTGGGGGAAATTCACAGTCAAATGATCTTAAAAAATTGAATATATCAATGAAAATAAAATTAATTACGGGAAACAATTTTAGTACTGTCCTTGTCAAAAAAATCATAACCCATCTAGAGGATGAATAATGATGGTATCAATACAAAATATCCCAAGTGAATTAAAATTAAAGTGTTTTTGTCATTAATGAATATAATTGCTATAAAAAGATATTTTAAAAACATATTTGAGGAAAATATCCATGTATTTTTAAAAAAACATTCCCTTTAAAATAACTTTTTATAATATTTTCTATAAAAAGTATCCTTTTAAACATGAAAAGGGTGCTTCAAAGAAATGAGGAATGTAAATCCGTAAATGGAATGTGAGGTAAAAATAACATTCCTTTTACACAATAAAATGTTTATAAAAAATCTATGTTCAGAAAGTGACAAGAAGATTCCTTTAAAAACATTGGAAAAATACTAAAAGGGTAAAAATTTATTTACTAAATCATTTTAATAGAATTTTTTAAAACGTTTTTTTAAAATGCAGTTTTTAGAAGAAAACAGGTTCTCTGACTAATGAGAGAAATGAAGTCATGTTTTCTTAAAAATAATTTCCACAACATTTTGAGTACCAAAGAGTGAAAGAATGGAACTAATACTTGAAAATTTTCATTAATTACCATATAAGAGGAAAATTAACGATTTTATTGAACAATGGTCATATAATTTCCTCCAATAGAAATGAAGGTCCAATAAAATTATTCTTGAGGAAAATAATCATTAAACATTCCAAATTGTCCCATTCCAATTTGAACATTTTAAATCATAATCCTCAAGAAGGGGTAACATTAAATTTAACAAATAATATCATGATAATAAATATATTCATGATATAACATATCAAAGGGAATTATATACCCCATATAAAAGAAATTAGGTGCCTATCCACAAATAAGTATCAATGGAATGTAAATTGAGATGAAATACCTTACATTATACATCCTTTTTGTTGTGTGGTCCTTAACCTCGTGTATTGTAGTTTAAAATATGTTACTAACTTATACCATAACCATATTATTGTTTATTATATGATATATAATATTTTTGTAATATCTTAATATTCATTTGTTAACAATATTTCATTATTTTCACTATTTTGAGTCTTAACTGCCTAGTTTTCTCAAGATTGTTTCAAATATTAAATAGATATTTATTTCATCATATCAAAAATTTAAACCACGATTTTATTTTCATATATATATTGTACATATATACTTATAATAGTTCATAATATTTGGTGATAATAAATGAAGTGCACCATTTAGGGAGACGGTTGGAGATACATACGCATGGATGCTACTTTCATTTCATTATTGTATTAAAATAATGAAAAATAAATGAAACATATGTTCATTATAATTCCCATATCATATCTATTTTATATATATTACAAGGGTTTATTAAAACCATACTTTATAAATTCCATGTTCAAAATGAAGGATTCATATCTCTTTGAGGAGGCGGTAGTGCAGACTTCCACAAACGATGTTATCGTATTTACACAAAAATGGAATGTATAATGGTATGTGTTATAAAAGAATTAAATATGAATAAATAAATAATAAATATAAAATATATATTGAACTAACATTATTTCCAACATAAGTTCCACAATGCAATGTGGTAAAGGAAAAATAAACAATCATCATTTCGTGAGGTGGTAGTTCGGTGTACATGTAATTAGTATGTTCGTTGCCCATTTGAAGGAATTGTGTGTAATTCTAGGTTGAAAACATTGAATAAAAACATATAAGAATAATTAGGTTACTTATTTTGTTATATAATCAAGAAATAATGGTATTTTAGGGGCTGTAGAATGTAAATTAAACTAAAGAGCTTTAGGAAAGATGTTACCTCTTAATCGGGTAACTCCTTTTGGTTTGCTCCAAAGGGATTCCATCGATGGAATTATGACCAATGGTAGGATTCTAGGATTAAAAGAGTTTTGTTAAAAAATTATTTGGTCATTCCTTGGTCAATCTAAATTTTCTTTATATGTGTGAGGAAGTGGGAGGAGATGAGGAATTTTTATAGAGGAAGAGTGACAGGCTTGTAAATATTGGAAAATGGAATTCGACACATATGTTTCCCATTGAAAAGTGGAAAAAATGTTGGAAAACATTATATACATGTCAGTATAGGGTCTAAATATTTTCATCCAATTTAATTTTGATATTATTATAGGTCATTTGGTCCCCTAAGATTAAGGTTTAGTTCTTTATTAATTTTATATTTACCTTAATTGTTGAAATTAATTTTAATTAATTACACATATCATTTTGGTCAAAAACCAAGATAACATTATTTTAAATTATTTTGATTCCAAATATGGAATCCATGTTTACTATTTAAAATAACATAATTGGAAAAAATTAATTTAAATTCAATCACGTAGAAGAGACGACAATGCGGATTTTAAAGTAAAAAACATTCAAACATTTGTTATAGTTTTATAGAATATTTCAATGTGAAATTGATTTAAATTCAATGAATTAAATTAATTAATCAAAAGGTACAAAATTGAACTTTAAAAACAATATAAAATGAAATTTAACCTTATAAAAAAATTATATGAAAATTTAGTTTTGAACTAAAATTCATTATTTTCACTATTCATTAAAAAATAAAACATCAGAGAAACAAAACTACAACAATTATCCTAACATAATTTTTATGTTTCTATTTAATATATGAAGTTCATTTTGAACTATATAATCCATAAAAGTTCCAATAATTGTATTTAAAATAGGTGTTTCACTAAAAGGTGGTAAAAATACCTTAATAAATATATTGTATCTTTCATATAAAATTGGGTTTGTTTTTATCTTAAGACTATCAAATATAAAATATGAATAAAAAATATATTATATTTAATATAATATATATATATATATATATAATATTAATATAACTCACTAATTTTAATTAAATTAATTTATTATGGTAAAATATCTTTTTGGGCATAATAAAAATAATATTTTTCTATATATTCAACTGATTTTTATATTCATTTATGATTAATTTTAAATAATTAATTCATTATATATTTTTGTAAACCATATATTTTCATAAGTTATCTAAACATATTCATAACTACTAATTTACTAGATATGTTATATTTTAATATATTAAATAATTATTTTTAATAATGTATTGTTGTTTGGTAAAACTCGATCTTACACATAATGAAAGTTATCGAAGAAATGCTATCTTGCATGTAACACATGCTAACTTGATGTTTCCTGAGTTTAAATATAGATAAATATTGATTCTATTTAAAATAGGAAATATATTTTAAATTCTTAGGATATTATATTCCCTTACGTGCTTGGTGATGTGTGTCATCGATGATATCAAATGCAATGTTTTACATTAGAATTTCAGATTGTTACATTATCCCCAACCTAATTAAATTGAAAACTCGAAATTTAAATAGATCATTGTAATAAAGTGTTTGATATTTCCTATGTTGAAATCTCACATCATGATAAGGGTTCGTAAAACATCCTTTAGAAATGTGAAAATGGGAAGTGTAAAGTTTACATGTACTAACATATTACTAATTTTATAATTAGTATAACATTAGTTGAAATTAGAGATACATACATGGAGTAAAATAGTAAATATTCATAGATAGTGGTTGAGGTATTCAATCACAAACAAGTGAGTGATCAACGGAAGGATGAGGGCCTCAATTCCATAAATTTGTGATGATAAAGAAGACCATCAATTCAATAAAAAATAAGGTGTTATGAAAACATTTTTTTCATTACCGTTTTGAGGAATTAATTAAATCTTTAAGAATATAAGTAAATATATGTTTCTATAAATATAATAATTTTCGTTGATTTCTCATTAAATTATTTACACATTATCTCTTAGCACGTGATAAATCATATGGTAAAGTAATACATTAACCTCTAAAATATCATCTAATGATCTACCATTTTATAATCCGTTAAGTTTTCCAAAAGATTATAATCCAATACATTGGATGGGAGATCACTGAATTTATAAAATTTACTTATCATTAGCCATTAATCATCATGAAGTATATCTTTAATCACCCAATGTCGAATAAGTGAACACATTCATCATGTATTATCTTGAAATATATTAATAACTCAAATCACTATAAAACCATATTTGATACATGAATTCTTACTCATTCTTTATGTAAGACACATGTTATTAGATATATTCCATAAAACCAAATGTTTTTAAACTCCATAAATGATAGAGTAGATGATTTTGTTGAATATCATTAATCATTTCCAAGTTAGTTAGCGCATATCCAAATCAACCATTTAATTATCCAAAGAAAATTTTCTCAACATTATTAACATATGAAGGCTTATCTTTCACTCAACCACGTATTTTAAAAATGTTAAACTTGAATCTAAATCACTTTCCATGGTACCATTTAGTATATCATCTCAAATTTGTGTCAAACAAAAGGTATTATATTACAATTCTCATATATTAAAACATACTTATAACCAGTAAATCACTGATAAAACATTCAAATGACATAATAATTGAATAGTAATATTAATCATTCCTCTTAATTTGCGATGGTAGAATAACATGACCATTATAAAATAGCACCATTTGGGATATATTCCTTTAATACTTGAAACATTGATTTACATAGTGTCTCATCTGCTTTCAGTTGAATAATTGAACTTTGGAAACCATTTTCTTACCCTTGCAATCCAAATCATGGTGGTATTTCTTTTTAATCTTATACCAAACTCTCATTTATTTTAATAATATACTTGGTTGTTTCATTCCACAATTATCACATGTGGGAAATTACTTCTTTCCCTTATTCCCTTCATCCATATTTTTTTTATATCATCCCCTTCTTCTCTTCCATACATTCAAATCCATATGACTTGGATAATTCTATACTTATCTCATTATCAAATTATATTATTTCCTCTTATGATAAGAATACATGGGGGACTATTTCCCTTCGAAATTTTGGCTTAAGACTATAAAAGATATAATCCTTATTACACTTTAGGTCACAATCATTGGTGGAGTCCACATTCCTTCTTCTATGATCCATTTCTAAAAATTGACATAAAATTTATTAAATCATAATATAATGTATAAACCTAAAACTAGTGAAACACTTAACACAAATTGAAAAGTTTATGCATATATAATCTCATAATCATAAACATGGTTTCTTTGTGGATATATTTACATTCAATTCCTTTTTAATGGTTTGTAAATAAAATGTGAACTATCCTAATTGTATCTTTTGGGTATGTCAAACCTGGTGCGCAGTAAGGCCCATTTTTTTATACCAGGATACACCGATTCAGGCCTAGTACACCTTGTCAGAGTTTTTACTCCTAGGTACATTTATTCTAGAACCATTTCCACTTGTAGTATCAAGATAGGGATGTATTTCTAGGAATACCCACATTATATCTACCTTAACAAAATTCTAGGATGTTCTTCTATACATATCCCCAAATTATATCTTAGATTTACATTCCTTAATCTATTTTTTATAAATCTTGTTTCAAAGGTTTCTCCTAAAATTCCTTTGATACCAATTATAGTGAATTGACCCCAAAAATCCCAGAGATAGTGTCTACTAGCATTACATTATCACTATTAAAAGGAATGAAATCTCGAAGGACCTATGAGTTTAGTAGTTTGGATAAACTAGATATATACTTGAGTCTTGTATTACAAAGTAATAAACTAATTAAGACCCAATTTATTCTTTGGATGGAAAATTTATTCCATCTAGTATATCTCCTCATATCATTTATACTACGCTTATTGGATTCTAGGCGAAAAAAACAAAATAAGGGTGAGCTCAAATTCTCAGTAAGAGGAAATTATAGTATAATAAATAATTAATAAATAATAATAATAATTATAGAATGGTAAATAACTAAAAACGTATACCATGTAATCGAAAAACTCAGAAGGAAGTGTATAAACTGTAAGAACCTGGTTTTTCAGTTTGGTATGGATCCTATAATTTTCAATCTAAAGCTTTACTTTGGACCTAATATTGAAGCCTAATGAGTTAGAAAATGTTATAAGGATGTCTAGGGCTTGTTCGGATCCCAAAACACAACTTTTATTGGAAAACTAGCTTGGCAGACGGTTTAGAGTAAATGTGCAAGAATTGCGCATGGTTTGGAAAACCGTATGGATTTTGTTTTTTCATACATATCCTCTTCACGTCGTTGGCGCACAGTTGTGTGGCCTAACCATGAAAACGTACCATTTTTTCATATACATGTTCATTGCTTGAGCACGGTATGATAAAACCGTGCGGAGGATTTTTTTTTTCAGACAAAACCGTCTCGCACAGTATGCGTACAGTTTGAAAAACCATGTGGACAAATAGTACCCAGGATAAAATTCTATGTAAATTTCAAGTTTTTACTTAAGTAACGATTTACTCCCTCTTCTTCCCAAATATGATAAATAATTAGATTGAGCTCGTTTCTTCTACTTTTGGACCTTTTTGAAGACCGAAGTTAGGGATCAAAATATCTCCTTTATCTAGCGTCTAATCTAGCTTTTGTTCATCACATTGGATGGGAAACGGTAATTACATGATTCTCCTTTATCCATCCTTCTTATCTATTTATCTCGACTTAGATATCGTCATTTGAGAATTTTTCATCTTTTCTTAGATCTACTCCGATTCGAAGAAAATCATGGGCTGATACTGGAGTAGAATATTCGTACAACCCTAAGATGGGTGGTCTATAACTCATTCCAAAAGTTCATTGATTTTGGAATTTTTATGTGGGGCCCACCGATTTCATCGAAGGCCATTTCTCAAATTCATAGTTCCTGATTATACTTGTTATAATCATTTGGTTATAGTATTTTCAAATATTTGATTAGTTGTCAGCGGTTACACCCATAACTCAATCAGCCCCATGTCGAAGTTCAGGCCATATTTGGGTTTTAGTGCTTCGAAACATTTGAGCCAACATTCGGGTGTGAGCTTTCATGACCTTTCTAAAGGTGGGTCTTTTTATAATATATTGATATTTATTAAGGATGATTTCATAGTGGCATGTACCATGTAGGATCACCACTTGATCCACCAAATGTAAGGTCTTTAAGATGATTATTAAATGCGAAATTCGAAATGGGAAGTATACTATGTATATAACTTAGGCTTATCAAATGAGTATGAATAAAGGTTTTGTGTTTGTAGCACCCCTTGCTATATTGATGAATGGTATTTGAGTGAACCTAAGTATTTGAATATGTCGTAATGGTTAACTAAGACTTGATTAAATGCTTAGAACACTACTTATATTATCCACACTAATGGAAGAAAAGGATTGAACCTAATGAATTATTACATGATTACAATATCAAATAGGAATGGATTGACTCAAACTCACATTGGATTCTGAGAGAAGAATACATTGGGACTTAGGAACCCCATTCTAATTTAAGGATGCGGTTTTCTTAGGTTGATACCCACCTAGATTCAGGTTCTTTTATATTCCTCAAATGATCGGTATACTACCACAGGGTCCTTTACATTATTATAGGATACCTCATATACATTCCTTGGATCTCTCATTGACAAGTAGTTTCCTGGGTTAAATCCCATAGGGCCCTATCTTTTCTTATCCCCATTTTACCTTGGTCGATCCCCCTGGACTCGTTAGGTTCCTTATTGTGGAATTCCATGGATTATAATCCTTGTATTACACTCTTACACCTTAGCTAGACTCAGATACTACTTAGTTAGCATTCCATGAGATCTATGTTACCTTGGTATTTACCTTGGAACTCCCTCACCAGATATCTTTTTCGTGTTTTATTGTTACATCTTGGGACCTTCACTAATTGTACTATCTCGAAGTGATCTCAGTGCTAGATATTCCTCACATGAATTATTAACATTAAATGGTAATTAATTAATTAAAATGAACTTGATATGTCTTAAAACACTAGATGAGGGATGAAGCAGGTACTCAGGTATTTAGTTATATTATTCTGTTTTCTTAACATTATATATGCATGATTTCACACGGCTGTATTCCATTTCAAGGGCTGGATGTTATAGACACCGTTGGTGATGGACCTCTGATATTTATCTCACACCATCTCCTGGAGATGTTTTATTACCCGGAGTAGATTACATAGTAGCTTGTGTTAATAAAGGGAATTATACAGCTCCATGCATTGGATTACTTTTTGTTTAGGATAGAAAATGATAGAAGATGATCAAGTTGAATCACAAGATGCTTGTAGTAGTCTTTTTTTCTTTTACTTTGTGGAACACGTTATGCCTATTGTCTTTTATCCATTTTTTCTAGTTTTCTAGTGACATGTCATTACATCATCATTGTATGAGTTTGATTTTGCAGTTTATTTGTATTGCTACCGCTGTTTACTAATGTTTATATCCTTCCACTATGCAACAATCTTCTAATGAGGGAATACTCTCCCCATGGACACACCCTAGGCCCTCACTACTAGTCGGAAGCCTTTGGTGTTTAGGGAGATGTGCTTGATCCCATGTGGCCCACCAGCCTCGGGGCACCAGTTAAGTGGAATCTGGGTCCGGGACATCACAAATTGGTATCAGAGGTGTTTTATTTTCTTTCTTTACTATTTGGTGACAATATATTGGAGAATATGATTTCTTAGAACTTGGTCATAGTATTTTCTTGGGCATCGTAACCCATGTTCGAGGTAAAAACCATGTTGCCTAAATAATAATTATTTTTCTTCTTTTACCTATTAGAGTTGAAATTATTTCACCATTGGGTGATGCACATGGTATGTAGTGTTGTTGATTATTAATCTATTAGATAATTTTATACATCATTATCCAGATGATATGAGGTAAAGGATAAATATTACATGCATCATTACAGGCAACTAGAGTTCACATGTCATGCATATTTCCATCCCATGTAGGTACATTTCATAGCTTTTCATTGCTTGATATGCATGTGATTGTTGAGTGATGTAGTTATAGTTTACATGTAGTAGTATTACATTGGTTGGGATTTAGTGATTTCATGTATCAATTCATGATGTGTATGGGCCCCCGTGGTCTAGGATGATTAGTTTAATAAATCGAGCAATTATGCTATAAGTGGCTGTTGTTTCTGGATATAGGTGTATCAAAACTGATTCATCAGATATGGAAATATATTAAAAAGTGAATCCTAAAATATAAAATTAATTGGTTGTGCATCTTTATTCCACCTTGTCATGTCTATGAAAGGTAAATGAGGGAACCTAAAAATTAACTGTGAAATGACATGAAACTTATACTTGAGTACTTACCGATACATATTCTTCTAAGAAGATATTTTGTGGTAGTATGACATGGGTAGTGAGTTTATTACGTTCATTTTCCACTAGTGATGTTATCTTGTGATTCTAAACTTGTTCTGAGGTGTGTTCCTTGAATTTTCATTCAAATTATACCACAAAATCCTTGTTTCATTATTTATGAGGATGGCGATGACCATGCTTCATACATGGTAGGTCCTGAGCTGCCAGTCATACCTCTAGGACTTCCACTTGAGGCACTGCCTACTATACATTATACGGGAACTGATTCCGAAGTCCTTGACAGTTTCATACTTATGATGCAGTCCATGCATAGTGCTCCATGGTTTTCACCAATGATGATTGATCTATCCCACAAGTTCTAGTAGTAGTATACTCCTAATGTTTCAGGGGATGGTGGTTCTTGGGATGTTGATTCCTGGATAGAGGCTATGTTGTCTCTCTTTGAGCATTGAGAAATGCCTCCAGAGTAGAGAGTCAATATTTCTACATAAATGATTTAGGATTTGACCATGAATTGGTGGGATGTAGTTACCCAGTCCAGTCGTCATTAGGGCATGTTATGGGTTCATTTCCAAACTACCTTCTATGATCATTTTTCCCCACGCACTGAGAGCTGACAGAGCCAGAGAGTTCATGCATCTCGAGAGGTGTTCTATTTCATTTATGGCATATTCTGCACGTTTCACTGATTTAAATCCCTTTGCACCGCTTCTAGACGGTGATGAACTTTCGAGTGCTGGACATTTTAAGGATGGGCTTAAATACGCCATCAGAACTCGGGTGAATGCATTTTTCATTCTTACATTTTCCTCAATATTTTACCAGTCCATTATCATTGAATGTAACTTGTGGGATAGAACAAGCACCGGGTTTAATGGATCTGTGCCACATCAGGCCAACAGTTCTTCTGGAGGTAAGAAACTTTACTTTCTGGTTTCTCATTAGGGAAGTGGAAGAAAGAGTATCTAGTTTGATAGCTCTGTGGTGTTTCATCAGTGGGGAACACTAGGGCCTAAGAATCCCCAATGTAATAGATAACATATAAAGTGTTGGTCTTGTGGCTGTATGGGTCATATTCAGAATTTTTTCAAGACCATTCCACCAGATTCAAGTGGAAAAAGATCAGCATCTTCTCCACCTATAGGAGAATGTTCTTTTTCACTGCATCAGGTAGGGAGATGGAATTACACTGGCAGGTTGGGATGAGGAGGAGCTCCTGGATGTGGTAGTCCGACCCCTGATCACCAGTAGTACCAAAAGAGGAATCATAATTGTGGTGTTCCATCTATTTCATGGGGTCATGGATCAGATCAGTGTCATGTTTTACAAACGATACCTAAGTATCAGGCTCCGGGACTATCTATAGTATGAGGTACTATTCTAATAGCCTCCACTATTGTCTCTACATTGCTTGATACAAGGGATTCAAACTCTTTTATTTCTGTATCTATTGTGTAAAGTCTTAGAATAGAGAAACAATATCACTATGGTGTAATGACCCTCGACACACCATTGGGAATACGGACGAAGGGAATATGCTCGTGTAGGTACTTCCCCCTTGAGGATTAAAGTTACCCTTTCTTGTGGAATCTCTTTGTTCTTGATATGATTGGCTTCTATGTCATTTTCATGATGGACTGGTTAATCCACTATCACACCTTTGAATATTTATATCATCATAGGGTCTCTTTTACATCACTAGAAGGCATGAGATATCTTTTCAAAGGTGAGTGGGATGTCCAGGTTGGGAGATATGGACCGAAGCATCATGGGACAGGTGAAGTGACCACTCATATTGAAAATATATTCAAAGAGGATCAGAGTCTTCTCGAAACTGATTTCCTTCTAGTAGTTGATTTTTTTAGGGAACTATTCTCTGATGACTTTTATGTCTTACCTCCTAAGGGAGAGGGGAGAGGTAGTTGTTCTAGGAATAGCCCCAATGTCTATTCCTCCATACAGGATGGCACCTACTGAGCTTCAAGAGCTCAAGCAGTAAATAGAAGACCTAGAGGACAAAGAATTTATATAGGCCAGTACATCCTCTTGGGGTTCACCTATTCTTTTTTATAAGAAGGTAGATGGAACTCTTCATTTATGCATGGATTACAGAATGTTGACAAGTTAACGACAAAGAACCGGTATCCACTTCCTTGAATAGATGATCTATTTGAACAGCTCTGATAAGAAAATATGTTATTTAAGATCAAACATAGATCTGTTTATCATCTGGTTTGAGTCATACCATCAGACATACCTAATATAGCTTTATATAGATGGTATGGTCTATACAAGTATCTTGTTATGTCATTCGGTCTTATGAACACACCAACTATTTTCATGGATTTGATGAAGAGGGTTTTCCACCCCAATTTGGAATCTTTTTTTGGGGTCTTTGTGAATGACATCTTTGGGTATTCTGTCACTCTTAATGACCAAGCCAAACATCTTGAGATCATTCTGAGTACACTAAGAGAGCATCAGATTAATTCCAAGATTGCTCAGTGTGGCTACTAGATCAACAAGGTCCAGATATTGGGTCATATAATCTCAGAATCCGGAGTATATTTTGTTCCTGAAAACGTTAGTGGTTTAGTTTCCTGGGAGTAGCCTAGAATGTTTTTGATATCAAGAGTTTATTATTGATCACTGGATATTACAAGAATTTCATGTAGGACTTCTCACATATTCCTTCACCTCTTACTGTACTTACAAAGAAGGTTTTTATGTTCCTATGGACAAAATCATGAGAGAAAGGCATTAAGGAACTGAAAGTGAGTCTTTTCTTTGTACCTATTCAGATTCTTCTAGAAATTGGAAAAGGTTATATCGTCTTGCTTGATGCATCGAGCACTGGACTAGGAGCGGTTTTGATGTAGGAATACAAAGTTTTTTTCATGAGGATCTCAGTAGTTGAGGCCTCATGAGATAAATCACCCAACACATGACCTCAATCTAGCAGTATTTGTCATTGCCTTATATTGTTAGAGACATTATCTTTTAGGTGAGAGCTTTGTGGTGTATAAAGATCACAATATCCTCAAGTATATATTTTCTCTGTGTGACTCAAACCACAGATAGTGGATATGGGTTGAATATATACAATATTTTGATTTTGATCTTGCCTATACGCCTATAAAGGGCTCTGTGGCACTGATGAGAAGAGTCATAAAACTCAAACATAGGTCCTACAAGAATCCAGTGATGAATGGAAGTTAATATCCCTATTTTCTGAACATCATATTGAGTTTCATTATAGTCACAATGATTCTTACCTCTTAGTCTTAATAGTTACCTCTTCCCTCCTTGAGAACGTGAAGAGTATGTAGATTTAAAATCCTAATGGTTTGGTTCTTCGTGAGAGTATATCAGGAAATATCCCACCTCCGGATTGGTTTGTGAACAGATACAACATCATGTGTTTATGTGGATGTATCTGGGTTCCAACAAATATGATAGAGGAGTTGATGAAAGAGTCACACACATCTCAGTTGGCAGTTTATCCAGGAATCTTGAAGATGTATCGAGATATTTGACTCTAGTATTGGTAGCTTGGAATGAAATTTCGGACTACATGTCTTATCACTAGGTGTTCCACCTGTCAACAGGTGAAGGCAGAGCACCAGATACCTAAAGTATTGCTGCAGCCACTTCCTTTCCTCGAATGAAAATGGGAATATGTTGTTATGGATTTTGAAGTCAGATTAACTAGGTCGTAGAGGGGCAGATATTCTATATAGGTTTTCATTGATCGAATAATGAAATAAACCCACTTCATTACTATATAAGATAATTTCTCAGTTGAATACATGGGATGATTGTATGTTTGTGAGATCATATAACTACATAGGGTTCAACGTACTATCATTTTAGATAGGTATTCTTGTTTTACGCCACGGTTCTGGAAAGTCTTGTAGAGAGATATGGGGACTCATGTGCTTCTAAGAACATATTTTCACCCTCACACCATGGGACAATCAGAAGGGACAACACATTTTCTAGAGGAAATGTTCTGAGCATGTTTCTTTGATTCCATTGGTTCTTAATAGAAGCATATCCCTCTTTTTGATTTCTCTTATAATAATAGTTTTTTGGAAACAATATAGATAGATCCTTTTGAGGCATTATATGGTAGGTAATGTTTTTCACCATTGTGCTGCCTAGTGGAAGGTGAGGCAGCCCTACTAGGTCCTCGTCTCGTTCAGGAGACATCAGAATAAGTTAAGATAATCCAGAAGCATATGAAAAATGATCAGTCTAAATAGAAATCTTATAACGATCATCATTGATGACCTCTTGAGTTCGAGGTTAGGGTCATTTTTTTCTTCGAGTATCGCCTTGGCTAGGGCATTGATGGTTAAGGAACAAGTGAATGTTGTCACCACTTTATGTTGGCCATTTTGAAATTCATGAGAGAGTTGGGACGGTAGCCTATCAGTTTCTACTACCTCAGAGGTATCATGTAATGCTTGAGGTCATTAATGTCTCATAGCTTCACCAATATCATGTTGACCCATCTCATGAACTTGATCCCAAGAAAGTTGAGTTAGATTTTGATGTTAACTTTGAGAAATATCCAGTATGCATCATTGACCAGTGCATGAAGGCTCTCTGAGGAATGTTTGTCCCTCTCATAAGGGTGCAATGGTAGTATAGGCAAGTTCAAGATGAGACTTCGGGGAGGAAAGCCAATGTACGTGCATAATGGCTAGATTTTTTCTCAGACAGTGATTCTTTACCCTGGGAAGGAGAACTTGTGGGGTGAATTATAATAAGGGGGGGAGACAGTAAGAACCCAGTTTTTCAATCAGGTATGGGTCCTTTAATGTTTTTTCTAAGTCATTACTTTGGACCTAATACAGATGCCTAATCAGTTGGAAAATTTTACGAGGGTTTCTGGGGATTTTTCGGAGCCCTAAACCCATCTTTGAAAGGAAAACTTGCTTTGGGTACGGTTTATAGAAAACCGTCCAGGAATTACACATGGTTTGGAAAAAAGTGCAGATTACGTTTTTTCAGACTGATCCACCTCACACAGTTGGTGCACAACCATGTGGCCTAACTGTGTGAACGCCCCTTTTTCCAAAGTACCCATGCATGGCTTGCGCATGGTTTGATCAAACCGTGAAGAGGATTGTTTTCGGGCCTAACCATCTTGCATAGTTTGCACACAATTTGACAAAATGTACGGAAAAACCATGTGCAAGCTAAAATTTTGGGTAAATTCCCCATTTTCCATTAAATATTTATTTGCCACCTCTTCCTCCCTAATCTAATAACTAGAGATATTAGTCCCTTTCCTATATTATTGGATCTTTTTTAAGGTCAAATCTAGGGATCAAGAGATCTCCTTCGTCTGGCATCCGATCGAGCTTTCGTTCATCATGTTGGATGCACAATGGTATGTAATCGAGTCCTCTATCACCATTTGTCTTCTATCTTACTCTCAACATAGATATCATCATGTGAACATTTTTTCCCTTTTCTTATAGCTACTCTGATATGAGGAAGATCAAGGGCCAATATGGGAGGAGGAGAGTCGTACAACCCTAAGGTGGGTTCTCTATAACTCATCCCTAAAGTTAATTGATTTTTGGAATATTCGTGTGGGACCCACTGATTTCATTAGAGGTACTTTCCAAAATTCACAGGTCATTATTATACTTGTTAGAATTTAATGGTTGTACTATTTTCAAATATGTGATTAGTTGTTATCAGTTACTCCCACAACTCAATCCGCCCCATGTAGAATGTTATTCCATAATTGGGTTTTAGTGTTTCGGCACATTTGAGCCACCGTTCGGGTGTGCCCTTTCTTGACCTTTATAAAGGTGAGTCTTCTTTAAATAAATGTCTTATTATTAATGATAATTTCATAATGTCATGTACCATGTATTCTCACCACCTGACCCACCTTAAGAAAGTGCTTCAAATTTATTATTAAATGCGAAATGTGAAATGGAAAGTATACTAAGAATATAACATGGCCTTATAAAATAAGTTTGAATAAAGGTTTCATGTTCATAGCACACCTTTTCATATTGATGGAAGGTAGAGAAGTGAACTTCAATAATTGAATATTCCTTAATGGTTAATTAAAAATTGATCAAATGGTTGCAATGCTACTTGGACTATACACACTAATGGAAGACAAGGCCTGAACCTAATGAATGATTACATGATGACAATATCAAATAGGAATTTATTGACTCAAGATCTTTTTGGATTCTGAGAGATGAATACCTTGGGACTCGGGAACCCCTTTCTGATTCCAGGATTTAGTTTTCTTTGTTTGATACCCACCTGGACTCTGCTTCTTGTTTATTTCTTGAATGCCCAATATACTACCATATGGTCCATTACATTATTACTGTATACCTCAGATGCACTCCTGGGATCCAGCATTGACTAGTAGGTTCCATGGTTAAAGCACATTGGGCCTTGTAATTTTTTAGCCTCGTTTTACCTTGGTCAACCACCTTGGACTCAATAGGCGCCTTATTTTGTAATTCCTTGGATTACGCACCTTATATTACACTCTTACCCCTAAAATAGACTCAGATACTACTTAGTTATCATTATTTGAGATCTAAATTACCTTTTTTATCACCCTAGAACTCCCTCACAAAAAAACTCTATCAGGTTTCCTTGTTACACCTAGGGACCTTCACAGCTTATACTATCATGAGGTGATGTTAGTGCTAGCTATGCCTCATTTAACCTATTAACATTAAATGGTAATTACTAAGTTAAAATGAAATGGTTACATGTTCAGACACCAGCCAAGGGATAAAGTAGGAACATGGGTATTTAGTTATATTGTAATGTTTTTCTTAATTTATATATGCATGTTTTCACACTGAAATATTTCATGTGAAGGTGAGGATGTTAAAGACGCCTTTGGTGTTGGCCCACTGAGATTTATCTCAAACCCTCTTCGAGCGTCGTTTGGTACCCAGAGTAGATTACATGGTTATAGGTTTTGACAGAGGGAAGCATATGGCTTCAAACATTTGATTTCTTTTTTATAGAATGTAACTTGATAGAAGATGACTGAGTTAGATCTTAGGATTCTTGGAGTAGTCTTTCTTTTCATTTACTTTGTGGAAAATGTTATTCCTATTGTATTTAATCCATGTTTTCTAGTTTTCAGGTGACATGTTATTACATCATCATTGTATCATTTTTCTTCCACGGTTTATTTATATTTCTTGTATTGTTTACACCTTTTTATATCCATCCACTATGAAACACTCTGCTAATGAGGTCATAGTCTCCCCATAGACACACCCTAGGCCCCACTACTAGTCGACAACCTCTGGTATTTGGGGAGATGCGCTTGAGGCCATGTGGAACACTAGGTTCGGAGCCCCCATTAAGTATAATCTGGTTCTGGGACATCAAATAAAAAATATGTAAAGGTAATAACTGGAAGCACATTCCATTAAAAAATTGTAAAAGGATAAATGAATATGTAATGGTAAGAAACTAGGACACATGCCATTTAAATAATGAACTAAAAATAAAATGTATCGATAGATATTTCGATGCAAAATCCCATGGATGAATAATAACTAAATCCAAATAAGGGAAATGGTTAATTAATAGATGCCATATTTCATAGGTACATGGAACCATTACCATTGTGTCCTAATCTCACGATAGTTTAAATTATTATGTGGGTAGAAACCCGTCTATTCTACATAGATACATGCTCTAAGTGGTTATTTCCATCTAATATCATCTCATGAGACTACTGATGCATCTAGAGGAATTCATTAACTAGTCCCCAACCCGTAGGGCTTACCTTAATCAGTCCCCAACCCATTTCTTAACTATCCAATGCATTCCTCACATTGAATAAACAATATTCCTGATCAAATAACCATATTGAATAAAGAATATTTAATTATAAAATAATAAAATAACCTTCAAATTATAAACCATATGAAAAATGTTATACGGTTCTGGTAATAATCATATCCACAAAACGGGATATGGATATTTAAGGGAAATTCAATGTCCAATGAACATAGGAAATTAAATATTTCAATGGGAATAAAATGAATAAAGGAAGTCAATTTTAGTACCCTATATGGAAAATTCAATAATAACCCATCCAAAGTATGAGTATGGATGGTATCAATACAGCATATCCTAAATGAAGTATAAATTAAGTGTAGTTGTCATTGATGAATATAAATACTATAAAAAGATCATTTAAAAACTAGCTTGAGGAAAATATCTATTTGTTTTGAAAAACCTTATCAAAACACTTTTCTATTAAAATATATTCTCAAAACAATTTTTTTGAAAAATTAACCTTTTGAACATACCAATTATTCTTAAATAAATTACGGCAGGTAAATATATACATGTCGTATGAGGTAAAGAGAATATTCCTTTTTCACAGTAAAAAGGTTAGAAAAATGACTTACTCATAAGGTGACAAGAAGATTCCTAAGAAAAAATTGGTTAAATACAAAAAGGTTAAAAATTTATTTTCCAAATAATTTTAAAATAATTTTTGAATATATTTTAATAAAACATAGTTTTTAGAAGAAAACAGTATCTTTGAGAAAATATTGAAATGATGCCCAGTTTTCTTAAAAATATTTTCTGAAACATTTTGAGTACCAATGACTAGAAAATGGTATTAATACATGAAAAAGATCATTAATAATCAGAGGAGAGTAAAATGAAATTTTTTATTGAAAAATAGTCATGTAATTTGTTCGAATATAAATGAAATATCATTCAAATTATTCTTAAAGAAAATAATCTTTAAACATTCCAAAGTGTCCCATAACACTTTGAAAATTTTTAAATCATTAGCCTCACGAAGGATTGACATTAAATGGAACATAGAATATCATGATAATAAATATATTCATGATATAACATGTCAAAATGTATTATATACACCATATAAAATAAACTAAGTGCATAACAACAAATAAGTATCAATGGAATGTAAATTGAGATGATAGCCCTAACCTTATCCTTCATTTCAATTATGTAGTTTTTAACCTCTTTTATATTTGTTTGAAAAAAGTTTCTAACTTATAATACAACCATAATCATGTTTATGAAATCATATATCATATTCTTATAATATCTAATTACCTATTTTTTAACAATCTTTCATTATTTTCACTATTTTGAGTGTTAATTTCCATTTTTTCGTAAGTATGTTTTGACTGGATATTTCATGTTTTTATTTGAAAGATCAGGATATCATCATATCAAGAATTTCAAACATGTTTCAATTATCATATAAAAGTATATATACTATGTATTTGTAATATAACATGATATTTAGATATTAGAAATGAAGTGCACCATTCATTGAGAGGGTAGGTCGTATGTATGCAAGAACGCTACTTTCATTTTATTATTGGATTAAAAAATGAAAAATAAATAATACATATTTATATTATAATTACATTATTATATCTATGTTATATATTTCAATTTTTTTATTAAAACCAGTCTTTATACATTCCATGTATAGCATGAACGAGTCACATCGCTCAAATGAGGCGCTAGGACACACTTCCACAAATGATGTTATCATATTTAAAAAATGGAAAGTATAATGGTACATGTTATAAGAGAATTAAATAAGAATAAATACATAATAAATATCATATATATGATATATAAATATTTTATAAAGTATAATAATGACCATGGGAGACGGTAAAGTGAAAATAAACAATAATCATTTCGTGAGGTGGAAGATTGTTGTACAAAAAAATAGTAAGTTTGTTACCCAGTAGAGAATAATTGTACTGAAACTATATACTGGAAAAAATTCATATTCTAACCATTTGATATTGAATGTCACTACTATATTCCACCTTGAATTTCACCAGTCTATCTCACACTTTGAAAATAAACCCAATGTCGAATGAAATTCATTTTCTAGATCATCCATATATCCTCTAGTCAAAACATTAAATACCATGGATTGTATCTCACTCTTAATCTTATAAGACTTTAAAAATAGTAAAAACCATTAAATACATAGGGATAGAGGTAATTGAAAACCTCATAAAGTTGAGTAAGGTGGTTGAACACAAAGGTTCAATATTGGTTTCTCAATCATTGGGTTGTTTAGTAGCTTAGTCACATTGTTTTCCACATGCTCATTAGTTCTATTGTATTATATTTTCATCATTCCATGTTCCACATTTTATTTGATAAAGTGATATTATATCCCAACATGTTTAGTATAAGAGGGTTCTATGATAATCATTGTGACTTCTATCTCACTCTTTTTACCATAGTAGATCACAATTGGTTCCTTAACTTCTTCCTCAGTATCTTCCAACTATTGTTTCATCTACAGTAGTTGAATGCCTTCCTTTGTTACTAATATATATTATACATCTACTATAATTAGTAAAATGATATAAGTCCTACTACACATCTAGAAAACCCATTTTATTCCAATAAATAATGCACCACCTATTTTTTATTTTATGTCCACTATGTCACTAGCCCAATTGGTATTATAAAATATAGAAAAATTAAGATCATTTCCTACATTTAAGTGAAATCCAAAATTGAGAGTACCTTTTATGTACCTCATGATATGTTTACCCATTTTTAGTTGCTCCCCAATTGTGTTTCTTTGGATGTGTGTCACTAAGCTCGTTGAAAACCCAATACAGAGTTGTGTTTCCATCAAGTATATAAATATTCCAATTACTCTCTTATACATGGTGGGATATGAATATTTCCCATATTCATGCATTTCAAGTATTATTTTAACTTCAATTAGAGTTGACAGTAGTTTTAATCATGTATATAAAATTTATTTTGTATATATCTTGTATACTTATCATAGGACTAAAACTCTTATTTATCCTTCTATATCATATGATACACTAAAAAAAATTGATTTTACCTATCATAATCATTTCAAATTCTTAACTTATAATATTAGAAAATTAATATATTTCTTTATTCCTAATTATGTTAATTATGATGTCATCTACTTGAACCAGCATCATGAATTTTTCTTACCTTGATGTTTTCATATAAATATTCTGATCAAAATCACCCATTTTTAATTGCAACTTATTTAGTTATGAAGTAAGTCAAGCATACCATGATCATAATTCCTACATCGGATTGTATAATATAGTCTACAATCTACATACTTTAACTTCATCATTTCTTATAAGGAATCCCACCAGATGTTCAATATACACCTCCTCTTAGAGAAAACCATTTGAGAATCCCATTTTAACATCTATAGGATAAATCTTGTAAAATATTTGAATTAATATTCCAAAGAACAGACATTTTGACTCAAGATGATCCACTGGTGAAAATGTTTATTCCATATTGAAACATTAAATCAGTATATAGCCATTGAACACTAGAAGTGCCTTATTTTGGATCAAATTTTTATATTCATAAAACTTATTATTGAATATCTACTTTTTCTTGATCACATTGTGATATTCATGATTATCCAAAAGTTCTCAAGTTTTATTTCTTTTCAAATTTGATCAATTCTTCATTCATAGCTCTAACCCATGACTTATCCTTTTCCATTTCTTCATATGTAGTTGGTTCAATCATGAATTATAAATCAACATGATCAAAATTAATCATTCTGCATGCCTATGTAGGAGATTTTTTTCTGTGATTATATTATATAGATCAATTTCTAGTCTCTTATTTTCCCTATGAGACATAGAATGACTTTCTTTTGAAATCATCTCCACTTATTATTAAACTTTTGAATAATCATCATTTTGGTAGAATTATACTACCACATGAGTTATATCAACATCCAATTATTCATTATACATATTTTCAAAATTTGAACCCTTAATATTCACCCTTTGTTTCCTTTAATGAATTTGAAATTATTACATTCCAAAAAAATAGCATCTTGTTGAATAATTTCTAGGCCTTATTTTTTATAGAGTAGCCTAGAAACACCCCTTCATCTACCAAATTTCCATACATGACCCGATTTTAATCCTTAATATGAATGTAACACCTACCTCTAAATACCCAAAAATGTTATAGTGAGGGAATAATTCCATGAAATTTTTTAGTGGTGCCCTTTATTCCCCTAGGATAAGAACTAGTCAGTTTTGTGTGTAAAATGTAACTTTCACAACCTACTTCCAATATTTGTGAGAAACGCCATACTCAATGAATAATTTTTTGGCCCCAGTGTTCACCAATTGATTTTGTAATTCAAAAATTTTATTTTATTGAGGATTTTACTACCAAAGACATTTAATGTTTGATACTATGTTTTTCAAATTAATTTTCAAACTCAATGGATATATACTCCATTTAAGTACTAGATCATAATATCTTGATGGTGAGACCAGTTTAATTCTACACTTTTCATATATACCACTTCATGTAATCTATTTCTTCCCTTTTTCTTTAATTAAATGTAAGGATAGGCATTTTACTGTAATCGTTAAACAATAATAAAATACCATTCCACATATATTCCTGATATATTTTTTAGGCAGTCAGAAATATTGGATAACATTTTATTATTTTATCGATACATATTTCATACCATCTTTCCCCACATAAAAACATCAAAAGTCTTCTCACAATATTTTTTAAATTTATTATATCATGTTCTTTCTTATGATAGGATAAGGGCTCCATGATCTATTGATGAATGCGGCCGTGAATCTAATTCCACAATTCATTCTCCTATTCTTCTATTAGGAGATGAGTGTTTTATTTTATTTCAACCTATTTTGTATTCCCATTCATCCTCTAGAATTTCTTTATAATATTATAGGCCTACCATGGATAATTCATCACTTTTGATTAAATTGGACCACAAATTATAAGTCACAAAGTTGTCTGACACTCATGATATTATAACCTAAGACCTCCACATAGAGCACTTAATATTTCTTCAACTCATCACCAGATAATATAATAACACCACTTCGATTGTTTTTTTAATGATCCTTAATTTCCCAAAATACTATTTTCAACTATTCCGTTCATATTCATTAGAAATTCATGTTTCTAGTACTATGGGATGATCACCCACTATCAAGAATATACATTTTATTGTTCTTTATATCCTTGAGAGAAATATTATCTTGGTTAAACTTTTCTCTATGGTTATTTTCCTTCCATGAGATTCCCGATTGATTTGAAATTTATGACACTCTATCCTCCTCTTTTTTATAATTATTAGTGTAATCATTCCCATATCGCTCTTTTATTGGTGATTATTGGTTACCCAATGGAATCAAGATGGGTTTTCATGTATTTATCTACCTTTGAATACCTTAATACTAATTTCAATTTATTATATATCTCCAATAAATATCTTTATGAATAAAATTATAACACTAAAATCATTTTCCATAGAATATATTTCTCCTATAAAATGACAGATATGTCTTCATTTCCCTCAAATAACGTATGGTTGTTCCCTCATTCAAGATGATCTTTCACTCTATATAATAGGACATGCACTACAAAAAAAGGATTTATACCAATAGAAATTTATTAATAGATAATAAATCTATTAATAAAAGTGATTAATTCCAATATATATTAGAATTTATTGGTATTGATTTTAAATACCAAAACATTTTTTTACCAACAGATATATCTATTAGTATTGATCTCTTAACACCAAAAAACTATTTACCAATGGTTAAATCTATTACTTTATCATATTAAAATAACATTTTTTTACTAACACTTAAATATGTTATTAATAAAAAATATTACCAAAAAATATTTTTCCTTCAATAATATATTTTAAAATATACCATTCAATAAGGAAATTTACTTTATAAATAATCAATTAATAAAAACCATTTTTATATATATTTATTTTTACTGCCAAAGTCAATATCCATTTCCTAGGGCTATTTTAAAAAACACTTATTAATTTATTTTAATTTTCAAAATTATCTAAATATCCATAGTATTTGTACATTTTAATATTATTTATTTTATAAACATTTAAAATAATTTTTTATAAAATTAGTAAACCCTAATTCGTGCCTCTACCCCACCCTTGCCGCCTTCACCCTCTTCTGTTTGGGCTCACATCCTGGAGCCCTATCATGTGTCCTGCTAAACTACCTTTCATCCCCACCCTACTCTATTATCACCTTCAAACAGATCACTCTGACATGCTTTAGGATGGCTGGTATTGCGAGGCAACATATGGCTGAAGCTTTGTTGAAAACTTTTGTTGCATTCACCTAGCCATTTTCAGATTCAGAGAAGAGGGATGAAGAATCAGACCCAATCAAGAATATAAATGGCATAGGAAGGAACACAGACACAAAATGGTAAACATAGGACACCAATTATTGTAAATCACACATGCCAGAATTTGATAAAACACACCATATGGAAACCAAAATTGTGAAAATTGGAATATGTGAAATCTAAAATTTTCATTGTGGGGAGAGCGTGAACATTGAAGGTCTAGCCTACACAGACTAGGATTGTGATGCAACATTTAAATCTTCCTAAGGGGGGTATGAAGTCCCAAACAGGTGGATAGATGTTTTCCCATATAAAGATACTAGTCGAACATGTAGCTGGATAGTTTATTTAATGGATGAATAAATATTAACAAACATTTTTTTAACATAGAGGTATAGGGAAAATCCATCCATGAAACAAATGGTGCATTAACTTATCGTTCTCCTAATTAATTAGTTATCCTTTTATAGAGAACCACTAGAATACTAAAATGTGCACTAGTTTAGAATGAATACATCAATTGTAAGGAAGAGGGGATATTTTTAGAATTGTGCATATATTATTTGTTATAAATACACTCTGAAGTGTTATCTATGAAATTTATACCCTCAAATGTTTTTCATATGGGTTTCTTATTGTTCTACTTTTCACGCATGGTCTAAAATCTTCTTAGATTTCACACATAGAATGTGTGTGAAATCTATAATCTGGAAAAAAATTAGTGTTCTCATTTCATTAAATCTAGAATTAGGAATATGTTTTAGTTTTCTTATCATCATTTTTTATAGGGCATGCGATTAAGAGACTGATTTGTAGTTGAGTGGGATTTGTTTTTAACCAACAAGAAACCAATTATATTATTCAATCAGTAAGCATAAGAGCACTACCTAGGTCCGTGACATACAATTTGTACCCAACACCAAGATCCTAGAACTGCAAAACCATCCCCATCACCAACACCATCAATGAATGAAAATTAAGACAGGAGAAAATATAAATCCAGATAGGTATTAAAATTTTATCAGAACTAGTAACAAGAAGAATCTAAACAGATCACCCAATGTGGAAGGGAGAGACAAACCCATTGACTAGGAGGAATAAACTCACCCTATGTAAAGATCAAAGCTTTCCTAAACAAGGAAACTGCAACTCTGTGTTGATGGACCTGAGTGACAAACCAGAATGGAAGAACTGCTCAGGAGATAATAGATCTACAAATGATGATAGATCAGCATTGGTTGAGCTAGCTAAATCCACTATGAGCAGATCTATGACGACCCATTTTTAGTCTTCCTGGATTTTCCTTGACTCTTAGGTTCTTTTTTTATTTTATGCTCTAGGTGTAAACGTACTAATCATTATATTTTTGGGCAGGTAACCCAAGTGACATGGGAGGGTGATAACTTGTAACTAGTAGAAAAATCAGGTTTAGTGCAATTTAAGAAGAGAAGGATGGATGGTTCATTATTTTATATTGGATAACTTTTTATCAATGTGTGGAAGTTATTTTTTCATTTTATTTTATTTTCAATCAAACTTATAATTAATTTTTTTACCTATTGGAACACCCTTTGTTATGATAGTTGTGTTTTAGTGCCTAATATTTTTATTCATATAATCACTTCACTAAGTCTGTACTACTTGGTTATTACAAAACTACTTGGTTTCTTGTAAAAATTGTTGAGTGTTGAGTAAAAAGGCATGCTGGTGTTGTTTTGAAATGTATTCTTAATGGGTAATTTGGTGAAAATCAGATTGAATATTTATTTTTAAAAATCATGTATGCTAAAATATCTGCCTGCATACCTTTAGAGCACCATTAGAAGCTTATTTAATGTGATATTTATGGTAAAGATAATTTCTTTCAGGATGAATCCATTATTGTTGGATATACTCATGATTTATAACTATATCATGAAATATTGTCCTTAGGTTCATTTATCAAAGGTTGAATTCAAAAAAAAATTATTCCTTTGTGCTAAATTTGATATTGACACAACTAGGAGGACAAAGCTACACTCTTTAGGGAGTTACTGTTTTTTTTCTGTACCCCTATTTTTTGTTCAATTACATAAAATTGTGTTCACCATTGCTCAGAATATCAATAGAGTAAAGGCTTGTTTGGAAGAAATTTTTATCATAATTATAAAATCAAACTTCATGGGTTCAAAATACCATATATGGGATGAGGTATAGTTCCATTTCATACTAAAATCTCTATGTTCAATGATATAAATTATAAAGAACATTGAATGAACATGCTCTTTACTAACATTTTCCTTTCTAATATAGCTAATAATACTTATCATCCTGGGGTGGCTATGCAGATCCCATAAATAATAAGAAGTCTAAGCTGCTTCTTGGTGTTATAACGTGAGAAGACTTTCCCTTTCTCTTCTTCACTCTCACTGACTCATCATTAGTTTTTATGTTTTTATATATTAATTCCCAATATAGCCACATGTAGTTACATAATCATGAGGGAATGGGTACCCAAATACCAATCCATATAGTTGAAGAACATGATACCGGTGATAGTGAATAATCAAAATATGGCCTTTATATATTAATTTCCTTGGGAAATTGATCCTACTACATTGTCTCTTTATGTATACACAACCCATCAAAGGCTCTCCTTATGATTGAGAGATTAAGAAGGACAGATTCCATCAGCTGTTCAAAAGGATATGACACTACAATAAAATTTTAAGGCATTTTAAATTGGATTATAGTGATAAAGGAGGAGATGATCTTCTGATTCAATGATCTGTAAAATATTTCCAGTTGATTTTGGTGGAGGGTGGAAAGAAGACTATATTTAAAATTTGAATAGTTGGGAAATAAAATTATGTTATACATTATAGGAACCCTTTAACAGGTTATAATGCATTATGTATATGCCTTGCATCTATGTATTCAAATCTCTGTTGTAAAATGTAATAGTGTTATTCACTTGGAATAGGGAAGAGTTTCAATCTTCTTCTATTTTATTTTTTTAGTTTGGTAAATTATTTCCCTATGGCATGATTTATTTTATACTTTTTTTGGTTTGGATTCATGCTGATATTTTTCTCTGATTTGTGTGTTTGCTTTTTTTCTTATATTTTTTCAATACCTTTTGAGCCTTGTTTAGCCCTGTTTAGAAATTATCTATTCCTGAACCACTTGAAATAAACCTTTTTCTAAGAATCACTTGATTTCACTTTTGATTCAAATTTCATTATTTAAAAGAAATTTTTATTCCTCAAGGTAATAAACCATCTTAGATCTCTCCTATAAGCATGTATTGTGGTCATTAATAACCTTTTAATGTTTTCTAATTTTTAGTTTTAATTACGCAACTTATTCTATGATTTCTTGTATGGACAAGTTATTATCTTACTCCTCTAACAGCCTGTCAATATCAACTTAAATTGGATCTATATATTTGGTATATTCTTTCAATGAATCTATAATATTCTGGTTTTTCATTGTTTTTATATCATGTTAGTACACCTTCTTGTTCATAGTCTTTATATTTTATAGAACTTCCTTATTCAATAGTTGTCATCACAAGATCTTTTTTATCGTACTTGATTTTTATTTCATCTTCCATAAGATAATATTCATTTTTATCATCTTCTTTACATAGAAATATCCTCCTATGGAAATTTTTTCCTAATGAGATTTAAATTTTATAATCTCTTATTTGAAGAAAGTATCTCCATGACTTTCATATAACTTTACTTCATTTTCTTCATCATCATAACTTCTTGTAAACCTCTCTATAATAAGCATTATTTTAGCACATAAAAATAATTCCAAATATAAAGTTTCTTTGAATTTAACTTTTCCTCTATTGATAATTTTAGTAACGAGATAAGGAAACTAACCATCCATGCCTTCCTCTTAACCTCCTTATTTAATGATATTGAATTTTTCTATTCATTTGAATTTTATTTCCCTACTTTTTTGGGTTGAGGTCACTTCCATATTAACTCTATTTTTATATTCCCTGAGGCTAATTAGTAGATCATCTAGATATAGCTTATTCATATCCCTTTCGTCAAGTTTTGAAAACATCATATTGTAAAAAAAGTGGAAATAATTGAAATGCCTTTTTATGAATATTAATATACTTTGTCTCTTCTCTGATTCCCAGATAGTTCTAACAACCTGAGTGATTTAGTTGAAGATACTATAAGTATTTTCATAATGTATTATTTTCATGTCATCTAACCTATTGTGGAGCACTTGATGCTTAAATTCCTTCACCTTATTGTAACCTTATAAATGTTTTCCAATTTACCACACATGATATTGGTACTATCAAAACACATCAATTTCATGAATTGTAGTGGAGAAAGATTTTAATCTAAAATATCATAAGTGATATATCATCTCATTTTACAAACCCTAATAACTTCTTTTTTCAAGGATAGGAACCCCTTTATCATTGAATGTGTTCTCTATACAAAGCTTCAAATGATAGATTCAATTCCTGAAACCCAAACTCAGATACCACTTGTTTCAACCTTGGACACCATTAAAGTGGTGGGGTGAATAATAGTTTCAGGATATTATTTTTAATTTAAATATATTTTCCCCATATTGGTAGGAACATATTAAACCTTTCATAGTTAATCAAACATCCATCAGAATCACAACTACGGAAGTAAAGAAGAAAAAATTAATTTTTACTTAGTTAACCAAAAGGGTTAATCTTAGTAAAATATATAGAAGATGAATTTTTCATATCAATATAAAATATAATTCACTTATTTTGGTTCTTCACAAT
Organism: Viscum album; assembly: GCA_963277665.1. Lineage (NCBI taxonomy): Eukaryota > Viridiplantae > Streptophyta > Magnoliopsida > Santalales > Viscaceae > Viscum > Viscum album. The sequence continues at coordinate 65,982,186 of OY728135.1, read as the reverse complement.
TTTCTATCCATAGTAAAACCATTCCTATATCACCACATCTAAAATTATTTCAAGGATAATACACTACCTCCTGAAAATCACTTTTTTGACTCCTCCTATGTTGAATTATTTGGATGGATTTATTTTTTATTTTATTAATGAGTAGAATTATTTTTCATATTTTTGTAAATATTATTTTATTTTTATCATGATAGCCTAAATATGATGCTACAATTCACTCCTCTATTTTTGTAATACCCACTAGAAAATGTTTCATAAAAATACTTTTTAAAACTAACTTGTGTTTAAGTACTATATGTAATACTATGAGCAGTGTACTATTCTTCACATATAGACTCACACTATATAGTAATTTTTTTTCATATACTTCATTGAATCCTACTTCACAGATCTACTTCACACATACTAAATTCACGAACTACATTATGTAACCTGATTTGGAAAATTACTTTTCCCCAAAATCTATGTGATATTTGTTATTGTGATTCTCAAGCTGTTTGAAAAATAATGTAATATTTATTTGTGTGCTAATAAAACATATTTCCCATTTTTAATTTCCTCATGGAAATATTCTTTGTAAACTACTTCATCAAATTTTGTGTCAAGAACTGCTTTTCTTCATGAGTTGGGCCTTGCTATGTGAACTTCCCAACTTCTCCATTTTCTTATTAATATCCAAATATTATTTTTCTTATAATATATCCATAACAAGTAGATTATTTGGATATTTATAGCTAAATATTCTCTAAAAATCCAATTAATCTTAAAATTACTTTAATCTCGTTCACCCTACTTTGAGAACTATTCTTCTTAAGCCTTATTTATAGAATATCCATTATCTACATCATTCATGGTTCACATTTGAAGTGCATAAGAGTTTCATTGGTTGTTAATATGTATTGAAGTACATAATACTTTCATTTCATGTCAATGAGAAGTCAATATTGAGAAAGATGTTGGTGAGGCCTTGGAGAATTGTTGTTGATTCAAAGCATTTAATGCTACACTTGATCAATTATCTAAGAGGATTACTCTGACGATTGTTGAACTGGTCTTCAGTTCCAAGACTTGTATCAAGGTGATACAATGTTATAACACTTGAAAAAGTGCAAGCAATACTCAATTTCATAAGGAATGAAGTAACAATCATCAATAGTCACTAAGTGGATGAGTTTTGAGGGCCATGCATTATGTTTTAATACATGAGGAATGAAAGACATGATCCATGAATCATCTATGATTAGATTAAAATAATTTATTGATGATTTTAGATTTTTTATTTCAAAAGGAAAAAATAGAGGATGGGCTTTGAATGAGTAAGGTGGCCATACATTTTCCTTATACTTGACACTTAGTTTTTAACCAAGTAAATTCTTCCTTCTCTAAAAAATAAGCCATCCAAGGAGGCTGGATGAGGACCTCACCTCAATCACCTATGGGACCGGAGGTTCAACCGTGCTCGAAGGAAGCCCTCTAGCATAGGGCCTCCCATGAGGCATGAGTGCGGTACATGTGTAAGCCCCCGGGTGCCGCAGAACAATGAACCCGTGCCCCATGGGCGCTAGGTGTGCGCCCAGAGGAGCATAATGGGTGCTTGAGTGCGTCCATAAGAGAATCGGTGCGGGCGTCACTGGAGGGGGGAGAGGATTAATCTGAGACTCAGTTTCCCTAGATTATATTATAAACAAGTCATTCGCATGTCTCCATTTCAATTTGGGATGGCCCAAAAATCCAGGGACACAATCTCCACCATCTGATGCATCTCAGAGATGTGGTCCATCGTTCGATCATCGCATCATCGATCCAGCACATCCGGGGCATCCATCTGATCATGTGTTGCGTGATGTTTGGACTGTGGCTATTCGATCTCTCCCCTGAGGTCGTCTTAAACATCCGAACACTCCAGCACCAGCGATGAAGCTGGATGATGTTCTCATATCTCTGGGCATCATTTGAGCCCATTTCAATCCCATGGTGATCGTCTGGATGAACTAAAATCATGCATGTGACTAAAATGAAGAATCCACGAAGGCCAAAGTAACCGAAGGTGAGAGGACACGTCATGTCGCTCAAGCACTCAAATAGAATCCTTGAATGCGTTCAAATACGAATGCATGATTTGTATTCACTGAGAAACAAGGAGTCCGCATTGAAAAAAATATACCGAGATTTACGACCATATCATGATCCGCGTTTGAAGATTTCAAAACACCACATATCTCGGGAATTCAAAGATTTGAACCCCCGTGGTTTTGTACGGGCTCCTTTCCTATTAAAGGAGGAGCCCAAGCTGAGAAGAGGCTGATGCCATTCTTGAAGAAAGGACTTCGTGTTTCACCAAATAAATAGAGAAACTGTGAACCCCTCTGGTTTGTGAAAGGCAGAGGTTTCCGCACATCCTTGCTACATAAAGAAGAGGTTCATGTTCATCCCTTGCGCTAAGGAGTCCCGTGTAGGTCTTGTGTGGAGGAGAAGGGCGAACCCTTTGGTTCGTGAAAAAATTTGTGCAACCCTTACATGAAGAGAATAACTGTGAACCCCCTGGTTTGCGAAAGATGTCGCACCCCCTGTGAGAGGGAACCCGCGAGCACTCCATAGTTTCATCTGAACCCTAGTTGTGTCTCTATGAGGAGAATCCCACAGGCTACACAATCGGTGTTACACTCCCTTATTGTACCCTTGCGAAGAAGAAGAACATGTGGCCTTGTGTTTTTCACAAAAAGAAACACATGCATGAGGTCGAGGCTTTGATAACCTCTTGAGAAGAAAAACTAAAACATACACCATTCCCACACCCATTCAGGTTGTGTGTGAAAGAAGAATAAAAAGGAGGGCACATTCATAGTGGAGTTCATGTGCACGCAAACAAAAGAACAAATTGTGTGTGCAAAGTACATTGAGCTAGACCGACAGATTCAAACAGAGTTTGTTGAAGCTACTTGAACAGAAGGAAGACTATCAATTCATTCAAAAGAAGAATTTGAAACTGGGGGCGTAACCATTTTCGGTAAGAAAGAAGAAGGTGCAGAAAATTTGGCGGGTTTAACCAACATGTAATTGGGAATTCTAACCAATTACTGTTTGTAATAATCTTATGATATAGTGAAGAATCCATGTTGGGGAGAATAACCAATATGGAAAGGAGTAAGTCTTTGTACCGAACCTTGTAAATCCTTATGTCCTGTGATTTTTTTTCACTACATATTTTGAAGAGTAGATCAAGGCCATAACCAACCACATAGGTTGAATTTTCATTGAAGGGAATTTAGAACAAGGAAAAATAAAGTTCAATGTGGATAATACTGATTCCCCCCCTCCCCTCTCAGTGATCTTGCACTATTCTGGGCATTTCAAGTGGTATTAGAGGGAGGTAACCTCTATAAGGATCTACTTACTTCAAAAAATGGACAATCTGAATTCTGTCAATAGTATGGGTGTTCCTACTTTCGATGGAAAAACATTTCATAGTTGGAAGAATAGGATTTTACCTTATCTTCTATCCCTTTGCCATTATGTTAAATATGCAGCTATGTTTGGATTATCTCCTATTGATGATGAAACTGTTATGACATTTTCTGAGAAAATAAATTTGGAGGTTTATGCCAAAGCTCAAAATTCCATTTTAATGTCTCTTTCAGAAAAAGTGTACACAAAGGTTATGGGACTTAAAAATGCTAAGGAAATATGGGATAAATTGGAAAGCAACTATGAAGGAAACATGAAAGTCAAAAAAGCTAAATTGGAAATTTGGAGGAGCAAATTCAAAGATATCAAGATGGGAGAAGATAAAGACATTGATTATTATTTCACAAGAGTCAATGAGATTGTCTGTAATATTTAGGGATTTGGAGAGAAGTTGGATGATACAACTATTTTCAAAATACTAATGATAAATTTTCCTGACAGGTTTGATCCCAAGGTTTCAACTCTAGAAGATAAATATTATCTTCCTATTGATGAGTTACATAACATTCTCATTGCATATGAAATGCGAAACATCCCAGTAATTAAAAAGAAGATAAAAGAAGAGATGGATTTTGAGGCCATGAATAAACTCGAAATCAAAGATTATGAAGCTTCAAAATCAACTGAATTTGATGATGAATATAAAGATGAAGAATACAAAAAAAATCTATTATATCAAAAAGACTTAGGAAAGAAAAATTTAATGGAAAAGGAGACATCCACCAAGGTTTTGTAACTGCAATAACATCGGACACTTTTCTATTAATTTTCCTATGAAAAGGTTTGTTCCACCTGATACAGGAGAAGAAAAATCTCAAAAGAAGAAATGGGGAAGAAGCACAAAAGACTCAATCAAATTTGGTACAATAAAGAAAAAAGTCTTTCTAGGTGAGTGAAGAAGTTATGTGAGCAAAGAAGAAGATGTTGACTCCACATCAGACAGCCAACCAGAAGATGAAACTAATTTCATTTCTCATGTGGAAAAAGGGTTTGATACTTCGAGAAGTGAATATGATGAAAGCGGATGGACAGTTCTTGAACACATGTTGAAAAATGAATTAGAAGCATTCCTTGAGAAAAACAGAATGCTAAAGAAAGAAAAGGGGTTGTTACTGAAAGAAACAAAAAATATTACTATAGAAAAGGAAGAATGTAAAAATAATGAAACGTTTTACAATGAATAAATAAATAAACAAAAACTAAATGTAGATGAAATGGAAAATATGGTAGGAGACCTTGAGGAGAAACTACACCTCAAAGAAGAAGAGAAATCAATGACTCAGTCCATGTGGCTTGAAGCACAGAACAACTTGAAGAATATAAAAGAAGATTTTAACAAGGCTGTTGAGGTCAAGGGAGAATCGTCACACACTGGTGAAAAGAAGAAGGTAAATTCAACACTAGTCAAATCTCAAAATACATCCCTTATTTCATACAATTCAGGTTAAAAAACAAATCTAACACAAGTTTTTAGCACAAAGTCTTGTGACAAATATCTTTCTAATCTAAAGAAAGAAATAAATCCTCCAGGAAGATTCACTCAGGTTCTAGAAAGATAACATCAACAATATTCGAGAAAATACTCCTATCAGTGGGGAAGATCAAGGTTTAGAGGATAATGCTGGTGTTGTGGAGTTTTTGGGCACAAAGAATATTTATACTGGTATAACATGTATCCACCTCAAGTTAGGCATGAATCAAGGGGGAGATATTCGGAAAACAAAAGGGAAATGTGGAAATCATCTAATATGCCAACATAGAACAAATATAACTTCTTGGAAGAAACTTGTGGAAGATGTGATCGGCAAGGTCATAGTGTTGGAAAGTGTATGACTGCTCTTCCTAAACAAGGCCTCAATGCCATGAAAGGAAAAGGAATTCCAAAATTAAATGAATAAAACTCATGTTTTGCTGAAGTCTCACTGAATTCCAGTATTAAAACCAAGTCTTGGATTCTCAATAGTGGATGTTCATAACACATGAATGGTGATAAAAAAATCTTAAGCAACATAGAAAATCATGAGGGAGCAGACGTGATCTTTGTAAATGATTATTCTTTTAAAATCAAGGGAGTTGTAAAAGCTATGATTGAATCCAAAAATCTGAATTCCAAGGATGTTTTATTTTTTGAAGGGTTAAAACACAATTTACTCATTGTGAGTAAACTATGTGGTGATGGACATGAGGTGTTGTTCAAAAAGGACTCATGTGTCATCAAAATCTCAATGGATGGAAGAATCATCAGTCAGAGAAAAAGAACCACTAGAAATTTATTTCAAATTGGTAATTCTAGTTATTCATGTTACTTGAGTTCCAAGGATGAAAACAATCTCTGGCAAAGAAGACATGGCCATCTTGGTCAAAGGAGTATATGAAAAATCCTGAAGTATGAAATTGTGAGAGATCTTCCCAAATTGAAAAGAGAAAGGGATGATGTTTTTGAGACATGTCAGAAAGGAAAATTGAAGCATAGCTCACACAAAGGAGTGAATATCCTATCAACTAGGCCCCTTGTACTTTTTCATACCGACATATGTGGGCCAATGAGGCAAAAGTCTACAATAGGTGATCTATATTTCATAACATTTATTGATGATTACACTCGAATGACTAATGTCATGTTTATTAAACACAAGTAAGATGCAAGCACAATGTTCAAAAGATTTAGAAGGCATGCTGAGAAGGAATTGGGTGTCTGTATTAAGAAAGTGAGATCAGACAATGGTAAAGAGCATACTTTTGATGCTTTTGAAAGCTATCTCTGCAATCATGGAATCAAACATCAATATAGCACGCCATATACTCCAGCGCAAAATGGAGTATCTGAAAGAAAGAACAGAAGCTTAGTTGAAATGGGAAGAACTATGTTGTTTGAACATAACATCTCGATGTTTTTATGGAGAGAAGATCTATGCACTTCCATACATATACCAAAAACATGTCTTCTCAGACCAAAAACACAAATGATATCTTATGAAATGTGGTACAATAGAAAACCAACCTTCAAATACTTCAGAGTTTTTGGAAGACCATGTATCATAAATATTAAGAACATTAATCTAGGAAAATTTTAAGAAAAGGAAGAGGAGGGGATCTTCATGGGATACCTACCATATTGTAAAGGATACAGATGTTGGAACAAAAGAATGATCATGTTGGTGGATTGTAGTGATGTCAGAATTATGAAAACAATATCAAATCAGATATTACTATGAACAGTGATTCAAAAGATTTTCCAGAAAATGACATGACTATGGAACAAAAGAATGATGAAGTAGCTAGGATAGAAAAAGACAATGTTGACATTAATTCTGAACATACCAGTGATGAATAAGAAGATGATGAAAATAAAATAAAATGGTACAATAAATTAAAGAAACATGTTGAGACATAAAATTTCATTGGTAATCTACAATATCTAGTGCAAACAAGAAGATGATTGAGAATTGAAGATCAAACTGTACTTATTTCCCAAGTTGAACTACATACAGTGGATGAGGCTGTTGAACATGAGGAATGGATACATGCTATGCATGAGTATTTTGATCAGATTGAGAAGAAATTCACATGGGATATTGTGTCAAGACCAAGGAATAAAAATGTTATTGGCACCAAGTGGGTTTTCATAAATAAGCTAAATGGGAAAGGGGAGGTTTCAAGAAACAAAGCCAGACTTGTATGAAAGGGATATTCACAAATGGAAGGAGTTGATTTTGAAGAAATGTTCTCACCAGTAGAAATATAGGAAACCATTAGAATGATCTTAGAAATTGCAGCACAAAAGCATTATAAAATTTATCAGATGGATGTAAAATCTGAATTTCTAAATGTAGATCTTGAAGAAGAGGTATATATCGAAAAACCAGATGGTTTTATTCTAGAAAAAGATGGAAGCATAGTGTTCAGGTTGAGAAAAGCTCTATATGGTCTAAAACAGGTCCCTAGAGCCTGGTACTCCAAATTTGATGGTTGTCTAAGGGATATGAAGTTTTTCAAGGGTACAGTTGGTACCAATCTTAATATAATAAAAATGTCCACAGGTACTCTCATAGTCATAATTTATATAGATGACATCATCTTTGCAAGAGACAAGGAAGGTTTATATGAATAATTTGATGAGGAGATGAAGAAAACCTTTGAAATGTCCACGCTTGGTCAAATGACATATTTTCTGGGATTTCATGTTCAACAAAAACACAATTTCATATTTCTATCACAAGGGAAGTATGCAAGGGAATTGGTGAAAATGTTTGGAATGGAAAATGAAAAATAAGTTTCAACACCCATTTCAGTTGGAACTAAATTATACAAGGATGAAAATGGCAAGAGTGTTGATCAGAAAGATTTCAGAAGAATCATTGGGAACCTACTTTTTCTTACAACATCAAGCCCAAATATCACTTATGCAGTAACATTATGTTCCAGATATCATGGTAATCTAAAATAATATCACTTATCAGTAGCTAAGAGAATTTTGAGATATGTAAAAGGAACATTGAACTATGGTTTGTTATACAAACACAGTAGAGAAATGAAGTTGTTGGGGATTACAGATTCCGATTTGGTAGGTGATTGTAAAGATACGAGATCCACCTCTGGTGGAGCCTTCTTTTTCAGAGAAGGTTGTGTTAGTTGGTACAGCAAGAAACAAAACTCAGTAACTTTGAGCACTGCTAAGGCAGAATATGTGGTAGCCACAAATGCATGTACATAGATGATTTGGATGCAAGTATAACTAGTAGACTTTATAATTGAAACTGAGAAGCCTCTAAAGATCTTATGTGATAATCAAAGTTCCATTGGATTATCTATGAATCCCATACAACATTCAAGATCAAAGAATATTGATAGTAGATATCATTTTATTAAAGAAAAAGTGTCCAGTGGAGACATCAAGATTTAATACATCTCTACTCAAGATCAAATTGCAGATACATGCACTAAAGCAACGTCGGAAGAGAGGTTTGTTGTGTTAAGGCATAAACATCTTGTTCAGCCTTATCCTCGCACTTAAAGATCATGAACAGGTTCCTCCTTATTCCAGAAATCTATCTATTTTTCTTGCACGAATTTGAAGGGAATTGAAGGATATGAATGCATCCCTTGAGGGGGGAGAATTTTTTACTGGTTGTTTGTGCAGGGTTTTTTCTGTTCAATGAAAAAAAAAATCATTCCCCTTGAAGATGATAAGATTCATTCAGAACATGATTTCACATATATGGTTGTCTCTTAATAGTACTGAAAACCTTTTCTATATCTCTCTTGTTCTCTACATCAGGTTAGCCCACATAGACTTAGAGTTGATTTACTACAGGATATTTGCTAAATTAACTATGTGATATCAACCCATTGCATTTGGTCTCCAATAAGGGGGATAAAAGTTTGGAACACATGTTGACCCATACAAAGAGTGCCTATGTGATATTGACGACAAAAGACAAAGGGAGAGATTAAAGTGCATAAGAGTTACATTAGTTGTAAATATTAATTGAAGTGCATAATAGTTTCATTTGTTGTCAATGAGAATTCAATATGTGAATGAAAGGTATTGAGAAAGAATTTGGTGAATCCTTGGAGAATTCTTGTTGATTCAAAGAATTGCATGCTACAATTGATCAATTCTCTAAGAGTATTACTCTGATGATTTTTGGACTGGTCTTAAGTTCCAAGACTTGTATCAAGGTGATACAATGTTATAACACTTGAATAAGTGCATGAAATACTCAATTTAATAAAAAAAGAAGTAACATCCATCAATAGTCACTAAGTGGATGAAGTGTTGAAGGCCATGCATTATGTTTTAATACATGAGGAATGAAAGACATGATCCATGCATCATCTATGATTTGATTAAAAGAATGATTTGAAGATTTTAGTTTTGATATTTCAAATGGAAAAAAGAAAGAATGGGCTTTGAATGAGGAAGGTGGCCATAAATTTTCATTATACTTGACACTTGGTTTTTAACCAAGTAAATTCTTCCTCCACTAAAGAAATAAACCATCCAAGGAGGCCAGCCGAGGACCTCATCTCAAGTACCTGCATGCCCAAGGGTCAACCATGCTCGAAGGAAGCCCTCTAGGCCAGGGACTCCCAGGAGGCATGTGTGTGGCCCGCGTGTAATCCCGCAGGTGCCGCACGGCAATGAACCTGTGCAGCATGGGCGCTAGGTGTGCGCCCGGAGAAGCATAGAGGGCGCTTGAGCGTGCCTGTAGAAGAACTGGTGCGGGGCAGCAACGGAGGGGGGAGAGGAGTAATCTGAGACTCAGTTTTCATGGATTATATTATAAACAACTCATTCATGTGTCTCTGATTCAATGTGAGATGGCCAAAAAATCCAAGGACGCGATCTCCACCATCTGATGCATCTCAAAGACGCGGTCCGTCATTCGATCGTCGCATCATCGATCTAGTGCATCTGGGCCATCCATTAGATCGTGTGCCACGTGATGTTTTGACTGTGGTTGTTCGATCTCTCCACTAAGGTCATCTTCAAACTCCGAACACCCGAGAACCAGTGATGAAGCTAGACGACGATCAAATCATTACAGGCATCATTTGAGCACATTTCAAGCCCGTGGTGATCATCTGGAAGAACCAAAATCATGCATGCATTAAAATTTGCATGCATGCGATTAAAGTGAAGAATCCACGAATGCTGAAGAAATCGAATATGTGAGGCCACGTCATGTCGCTCGAGCACTCAAATAAGATCCTTGCATGCGTTCTTAAAAGAATGAAGTAGATGTACTCACCGAGAAAGATGCAGTTAGCGTTGAACGAAATATATAGAGATTTACTGCCATATCTTGATCCGCGTTTGATGATTTCAAAACACCGCATATCTCAGGCATTCAAATATTTGAACCCCATGGGTTTTTACGAGATCCTATCCTATAAAAGGAGTACCCCAAGCTGGGAAGAGGCTGCTTCCATTCTTGAAGAAATAATTTCCTATTTCTCCAAAAAAACAGAGCAACTGTGAACCCCCTTGGTTCGTGAAAGGTAGAGGCTTCCGCCCAGCCTTGCTACGCGAAAAAAGAGGCGTCATGTGCATCCCTTGTGCGAAGGAGTCCCACATAGGTCTTTCATGGATGAGAAGGGTGAACCCTATTGTTCAATAAATAAGTCATGCATCCCTTGCATGAAGAGAAGAACCGTGAACCACCGGGTTCACGAAAAAGCTCGCACCTCCTATATGATGAAACCCACGAGCACTCGATAGGTTCTTCTGAACCCTCATTGTGTCTCTGTGAGGAGAAGCCTACAGGCTATAAAATCGGTACTAAGCACACTTGTTGTACCCTTGTGAAGAATAAGAACTCGTGGTCTTGGGTTTTTTCACAAAAAGAAACACATGCATGAGGCTGAGGCTTTGATAACCTATTGAGAAGAAAAACTTACACATACACCATTCCCACACCCATTTGGGTTGTGTGTGAAAGAAGAAGAAAATGGAGGGTGCATGCATCGTGGAGTTCATGTGCATGCAAACATAAGAACAACGTGTGTGTGCAAAGTATGTTGAGCAAGACCGACAGATTCAAACAGAGTTTGTTGAAGCTACATGAACAGAAGGTAGACTATCAATTCATTCTAAGGAAGAATTTGAAACTGGGGGGCGTAACCTATTTCAGGAAGAAAGGAGAAGGTGCAGAAATGTTGGTGGGTTTATCCAACATGTAATTGGATGGTATAACCACTTACTATGTGTAATCATCTTCCGATATAGTGAAGAATCCGTGTTGAGTGAATAAAAAACACGTCAAGGAGTAGGTCTTTGTACCGAACCTTGTAAATCCCTGTGTCATGTCCTTTTGTTTCACTGCATCTTTTGATGAGTAGATCAAGGCCTCAACCAGCCACAGTGGTTGAATTTTCAAATAAGGCAATTCATAAAAAGGAAAAATAAAATTAAAATGGGAGATCACTGATTCACCCTTCCCCTCTCAGTGATCTTGCACTATTTGGGGAATTTCATCATTAATTCATATCCTAATTTTAAAAAATGAAATTGTATTCATGTGTTTAGTATTAGGTATTGAACCTCCTATGTGATATTCTTTAGATAACCACCTCAACACTGTAAACGATTTCTACCTTCACATGAATCATTCAAAACATCCTATGTGTTAAATCATCTTAAGAAAGTTGTGTACCCTCACAACACGAATATATATGCCATAAAACCCTTTTTATATGAGCTGCATAATTTCTATACAAGCCACACACTTGTTACATAGTTCAAAAGGTGTTATGTGGAAATTATTACCTTACATTGAAAACTTCCTTTATTTTTTTTCTCCGAAAAATATGGCCCACACTCAAAACTATGACATATTTGAAAATTATAAAATTTCTATTACATCCTTACACATCAAAAAAACCATCTACCTTAGTTTTCAAACTCATTGATCAGTCTATAAATAAATTAAAAATAAACACAACACTCAAAATCCATCTTGAAATACCATGGTTTTAATAAGATGTAGTGTGGGTTATTATTAATTAGTTAATTAAGGTAGATGGATTATTTTATTCCTATTTATGTGATATGGTAATTTCATAAACATGGGAAACTATATTCCTAATAAATAGTCGTATTTCATAATTTATTGATAGATCATCCTTTTTATAAAATGTTTATTAGATTTTCCTAAAATTTTATCCCTCATTATTTATTGATTTAGGGAAATTTTCTTTTTTTTTTGTATTTCATATTGATTAGAATCAATTGTTAAATTATTTCATAATTATATACATATATAGATTTATATATTTTTAAAATTACTAATAGTTGAAACTATTTATATTATGTACATTGGTTATTAATTGTTTTTGGTATTCATAAGCCACTCCATCCCCTATGGATTAACTCTTTCTCACACACTAGGCCTAACATAAGTTTGGTGTAACCTATTTATACCAATCCCAGATCAACCACACAATTACTACTAAAATTTAATCTCCAAAGGTTCTTTCCTGATCCATGTGCAGTGTATTTTTCAACTATATGATCCCTTTCACTTATCAATAACAGTTCTGGCTCGACAGACTTCAATACCATAAACTATATTGTGTAGAAACACAACTCAATACTATACATATATTTTCAAATACCCACTTGAGTAATAAAATTCCACTACTGCATGTATATTTGTACTAACCAAATCAATATACTCTAGATTATCCCTTATTCAATAGACCTCTTGGAGTTGAATACAACTCATAGACTTGAGAAAGATTCACAAAACACTAAGTATAATGCGTTATTATTGTACTGATCTTGATTCCACCCACCCTAAGACACCTATTCTTTATAGTTTCACTGAGTCTTAGGAACCATGTGATCATCTCTCCATTAATAAATCATCTTGTTAAATGAAAACCCTCTACTAAATCAACTTCATCAACAACACATCAACTCAATTCCCTTTTCATATGTACCCATAAATCTAGCCTTGTAAGAACCAGTAATTAATGACGGTCCATCCAACACACCAACATGAATACCCATAATATCTATTAACTAATATCTATCAAAGATAGTGCCTTTTTGAACATTCCCACAAAGTGATTGATTAAATTCCCAACCAATTCCTATGAATGGTCTGGCTCAACCCAACACTATTCAATATTTCCAAGTAGTATTGAACCCCAATTGTAGCATACTAATAATCCCATTAATCTAAATCTAGTCCCATATCAACCAAACCGAGTCCCAACCTTCAACTCATACCCAAATAAGACTCCAAAAATTATGAAGTTAATGAATTCTCACACTACTCTCTCTTACTCCTATAACTCTGTAAAGTACATAATATTATCTCAAATAAGTTTATTTAAGATATCGTTCTCTTTAAAAGGAATCTTTTCAATATGAACTAAGAGGGATTTCTAACACTACCCATGTGAACTTATTCAATGAAATTAGTATGCGTTGATTTTTATAAATGTTTCCACATATTTATTATGAAAAATTTCAGTGGTATTTCAATATATATTAATGGGAAGGGGTGTTATGGGAAATTCCATAACTATGGATTATTTCCTTTTTAATGTTATTGATATTTTATTTTATGGTTCTATTTCTACTGATCTTATTTTTTTATTCTTTTTTATTCATTGAACTATTTTCTCCCCCCATTACCTTTTTCTAAATAAATGCTGGTCAATGGGGGATGGTTGGGGCTACTAGTGTTTCAATTCCATCACTTAGTTTTATTATTATTTTTTGTTGGATAGTGAATAATTTAAATCTTAAGAAAATAGTGAATTAACATATAATTTATTTATCATATCCCATATTTTTACAATGTAAAAATGTTTTTATCTACCTCCTTATAACTGATTTTACATAAGATATATTCAAGTGAGTTAGACATTGAACAAAACATGGGAAGCGATAATTAGTTTGAGTGAGAACATACACTCGATGGAGCTAGGTTATCACTCTTAATTTAAAGAAAAAGTGATTGGTTGGTGTTATCTGAGAGTTTCTTGAGAGTATTCATTAATATAACATTAAAAAATAGAAGTTGGTTCAAGAAATAAAATAAAATTTGACCATTGAAAACGAATGGGAAATTTATTATACAAAATAATGAAAACACTGCTTTCTACCATTGGATAAATCATTCTCTATCTAACCCTTTTTTTCATTTTAATTTCATTTAATTATTAAACTTTTTTTTATTACGTTTCCCACTCACAAACCTAACCACAACAATTTCCATGTTTTCATCAATAAATAAAAAATTACAAAAAAATATTAATTGACAGACAACAAATAAAGAATGAATAATGAGTAATATCCTTAAGAGATATCCCATGGTTGGAAAATATGATATATAATTGGGATTATATATTTTATTGATGAGGAAATTAGGTTGACCTGATCATAATATACAAAAATATTTCATCATTTTAGAGGAATATTAAATACATCTAATAACAATACATGCCTCAAAACAATAAATGATTAGGTTCATTGGAGACAAGATATATAAAAACATATTTCATTAAATATCTTCAACATCTCCTATAATGTTTTTATCAAATAATACCTTTCTAATACATACCATATTAATAATATATCTTCATAACCTATTGGAAAGATACAGAAGAAGGGGTGGTATTATATAGTCATTAAGGGTAAAAATGGGAGATATTAGTTTTAAGAGAGAATAAGATGATCATAATGGTATGCTGACACAATCAAGTGCATGTTTTCAAGATAGATATTTATCCTTATAAAATATTATATAAAAAACATAAACATTAAGTCATATCCAGAAGCTTGATTAGTAATGGTGTGAAATTATTAATCATGATTAAAGAGTTGTAACATAGGAATGTGGCATCATAAACATGTTACATCAAAATATTTTCCGCATATCTATTTGAAATCATGCCAATACAAAATTTTGTGAGAAACATTAGACGCCATCATACTCCCACATATAAATGTGAAAAAACATATTCCCAATAATTTTTATGAATAATATTTTTATAATATCTAGAATCAATCATAATCATGAATTAAAATGAAAATATATCTATTCATAATCATTTCCTTACTTTTAATTATGATCATATATAGAAGAAACCATACTCACACATAAATATGTGATCATACTTATTCACATTCATGTTCATGATTTTCATCATCATCAAATGAGATATCTATATCACATTACCCAATGTTTTTGAGGTATATATTATTCTAGTTTAACTCATCACATAATCATAATACATTTATATATATTCCACAATATCATAAAATATTCATCATATCATCATACATAACCTATGGAAAATAAATTTGTTTTGTAAACATCTCATCATCATAATCATAAATCATATAGTGAAATAATAAGGATGTTATAATTGGATAAAATACTTATTAAACCATAATAAACATAAAATTATATAATCATATATGGAAAATGACTTCAATAGGTCATTGGAAATTTTCTTGATGGAAATACCCTTTTCATTTTGAAACCACTTATTTGAAATCTGAAAATTTCTAAGCTATTATGGTAACAATTTTAATTGAAAATAAAAATGGAAAATTAAAAAGTAATAATAAAATAATTTATTGTTATTTATGACATTAAATTCCTTTCATATTGTTTATGTTAAAATAGAACCTTCCTTTTACACTTTTACAAAATCAACAAATGACTTATTTGGAACACCATTATTTAAAAATATTAATTTTAAATACTTGTAAATAAAGTAAAAAGTAATGAAAATAGTAATTTTAAAACATTCCAAGTTATGTAAAATTTTCTATTAAACCATTTTGAATAGCATGTACATGGATGAAAAGGTTGGACTCTCAAAGAGAAAATAATGTTGACTTTTAATTTTAAAAAACATTTTCTTGATTATTTTAATGACCAAAGATAGTAAAATGAAACTAATAAATTAAAATTCTAGGAATAAATAGAGTATAAGAGAATATATAGGTTCTAAATGATAGGAACCATAAAATTTCCCTCAATATAAATTTGTCCTAAAAACCCCCGAAAGGAAATGAGATTATAACATAAAACCTTACCACATGCCTCATCTATCTTCATACATGTTCTAAAATCTTGTGTATTAAATTTATATTTATTATAAATATGTTAAATAGAAATAATATTATATATAACACAATTTATTATTTACTTATAAGATCTTATCACCCATTTATTATCAATCGTTTATTAAAATCACTTTTCCGGGCAGTCACACCTTCATCTTTATGCATGTTTTAGTTCTGTAGTATTTATCCTTAAATATTTATCATTGTTCCATCATATTAAAAATTATATTAATATAACTAATATAATATTTAATCATATATAAAAATTTTTAACAATTCATATAAAATCAGTGATGAAAAATGAATTGCATCACATCAAGAAGAGAGTAGTATGTATGTACACATGAGTGATGTTTCTACTCTACTATGGGAGTAAATAAAGAGAGATAAACAAAAAAATTACCTTTAAATAATTATAATTATATCATATATATCATTTATAAACATTAAATATACCAAAATGGCCAATAATGAAATATGGTTATGGAAAATGATTCATATCGCGACGTGGAGGCGATACTTCACACATTCGCACAAGCAATACATTTATTTCCCATTCGATTGAAATGAGTTAAATAATGGTTGCACTAAAGTCATAATAACATATAATTATATTAATGGTACTTTAATTTTCATTTTATAATCGATACACCATATTTCTGGGAAGTGTAAGAATATATTAACATTGAAATATTCTGGTAATAAGATTATATCTTCATTGAGGTACCTCCTTTATCTTACACCTTAAACCATCATAGGAAGGTCTTAAGTGAATAAAAAAAGATCTAGGATAAAAGGAAGTAATTTAGGAAGGCATTTGGGTAGGAATTATCTATGACATAATTCTAAAAACTTGTGAATAAGTGTGGATAGGATGTTCCCTTTTATAATTGCGGGAAAGAGCACACTTCGAGTTACATAAAATATTAAACAATATATATCATAATCATGTAAAGTGGAACCAAGGAACAAAAAATTCAAATATAATATGGTATATGGTCTAAATAAACTAAACCATTTACATTTATACATTTTTTTGGATATAGTTTAATCTTTATCTCCATGTTAAACCACTCTAAACCCATTTTAACCTTAACCATGATAGCTTAGCATTTTACCATGATAACTTAATTATATGAAAAATAAATAAAAGGTAATTATATATATTTTTTAAATTTAGATTTAAAATCATGAATAAATTTTATCATATTCTATTTCAATAGGTGGTAGACATTACTTTTAATTTAAGAATAAAAATATCATCAAAAATAGTTTTTAAGAAAATACCTAATTTAAGAATAAAAATAATTTATATTGAATTAATGTAAAAAGTTATTTTACATGATTTTATTTAGTTATTTATCAAATAAGGACATGTTTTTAGACTTTTTGATGAATAAAAAACTAAATGAAACCTTCCAACCATACCATTAAATGTAAAGACCCAAAATAGTTTTATAATAAAATATAACTTATCTACATAAAAGTCAATATTGAGTTCCAAAATTCAAAATAATGTTTGAAAATACATTATTTAACTCATTAATATTATATTTGGCCAATAAAAACTCATAAAATAGGATAAATACAAATTTCAGATAGATTTTCAAGCTTTGCCCATTATTTTAGCATAGTTTTACCTGTTCGACCCTTACCAATGTGACAAATTTTACCATGATTACCATTCATAAGAACCAAAAAAATTAGTTTAACCTAATGAATTATATTAAGTATTTTAATTTAAAATATTTAATCCATTTTAAAATATTCATTTTATAAATGTGGAATAAATTCGTTTAAAATAATTTTGAAAATTTTAATGAAGGCCATTTTTAGAAAAAATTAATTTCAAGCATCGAACTGGATTTATTCTTATTACAAGCCTAGTAAAAACCATTAGATAAAATTTAAATATTATATTGAATATATAATCTAAAAATTTAATTAAATTCTATCATAATTTTATATAAATTTAATTTATTAACATAAAAACCCATTTCATGCATAAAAACTATTTTCAGAAGAAAAAAATATATCTTTTACCTTAAAATGATTTGTTTAGTTCTAAACAATTGATAACAAATTAATTAAATTTATACACATGTAAAAATTATTTTTCCATAAATTATTTAGTCATATTCATACCCACCAATCCAAAGGCTAGGCGATAACTATCATATTGAATAATAATAGTTTAATAATATATCATGATTTCTTTTAACTAGGTTTTTCATGTAAATAAATCTATCAAAAAAATAATATTTATTTAAAGATAAATATTTCATAAATTATTAGGGTGTTAAACCGTCATTTCCATACCTATATCATTACCAAGAAATATCATACTATATCAAGACAAGAGAGTAACTTCCCATTTTATACATGGACTACAGAAGTCTTTGCATACCTAGGTGAGGCAGAGTAAAACATATCACCCATGGGAAGATGAATGAACCAAACGAACTATTAGGATACTGGTAGAAATATTACATGAGTGCATATTATATTTCATTTTTTCTTGTTAGGATATTATAAACATAGTTATTTTTTCTTATAATAATAACCACAATGAATTAGATTATATTGAACCATTCAAGTAAGTTTATGGTCGACTATATAGATTGCCTTTATATTTAATGAAGTTTGGAGGAGAATTTATCGTTGGGATGTGTTTTCTTAGGATAATAATGATTAATTTCAACTGATTATGAGGATATTAACTATAAACTAGAGGAAACATTAGTATTAAGAAAAACCATAATCCTCAACTATTAGAATTCAATAATGGTGATTGTTCATTTCTCTAAGTGCCACTAAGGACATAAAATATTGATGAAATAGAGAAATATTACACCTTTATTTTTGTTTATTTTTGAAATCTTGGATCAGTATTGATAGATTTCTAATTTAATATCTCTTTTTGATGGTATACTATTACTAATTTCGTATTTAGTGTTTCTTATCTAAGGAGGTAGATACTTAACCCTTTGCATGTTATCAAATGTTATAATGTGGCACTATAACTACATTTATTATTTAAGGAACATAATGTTTGTATCATGTACCAAAGTATGGATAAATTTTAGGAAAATATGATACATTTAGTTTAGGTGTTATGATAGAATTATTGTATGTATGAAGATACATAGGAAATATAAGTAGATATATGGGAGTAGTGTCCATATTTATTCTCAATATATGCTCTATGACACCTTTTAAGGATGGGGAGTCTGAAGGTGTGAAGTTTGTAATTACCAATGCATATTAGTTAGTTCCTAAATATAATTTTTATTATTTAAATTTTTAAGAGCATGTTTTATTCCTATTAAATGAGTTATCAGAGGCCAATTAGCTAAAATTTTAGAAAAGGGAGAAAATTAGGTTTGGTGGGAAGGGTTCAGTCCCACCAAGACCTTAATGGAAGGATATTATATTTTTGGTGGCCTAGCAGTAGCTATTTCTAGGTGAAATCCATTCACTAAAATTATAATGGAAGAAAATAGAATCCTACAAGATCACTAATGTTATAGTGAGGGTCATTATAATTCCATTGGTATCATCTTACCTTAATTTCAAAGAGGGGTATTTTATGTATTTTTGTTCTTATAAAATATAAATATTTTATGTTAAATTTAAATCAAGAAATTGACTATTTGAGATATATTATTCCACATATTTTCCTATTACACTTTTAATTTCTCCAAAAAAAATGTTCCCAAGGATAAAACCATGATCCATGGAGGAATTAGTTATTGAGATTGAGTGAAGTCTACTTTATTTGAATGAATTCAGTTAACTGGATAGAGTGGTTTGAAAATCTTCATTTTACTAAATTTGTGACATCAATGTTTTTTAAACCAAATTTTTTGGAATGAGGCTCTATAATGAGGTTCATTTATAAGGGGTATTCTTCTGATGTTATCAATAAAAGGTTGACTTTTTTGGATGTTTGGATGATGATTTTGGAAGATGGTATATATTCAGTTTATTAGTGGGAGTCTACTGATTAACTGGTGGTGGTGGTCACACTGAGGATTTCTATCAGAGATATATAGTGGAAATTGTGGAATGGTTGGACTACAATATTTCATAGAGGTTTGTGAAACTAAATGATCAGATGACACTATCTTTAAATTAGAGGGCGGGGTTACTTTTATTTTTTATTTTTTTGGATTAATTTTTATATTAATCAATGTGACTAATTTGTCAAAATTTATAATATTTTATTTTCATAAATGGAATGTGGAAATGTTTCCCCTATGGACATTGGACTTTCACTCTAAAGCACATAAAACAAAAGTGGTCTTTATTTTTTTCATTTACTTTTATTAAATGAATGTATTTTATTTTTAGAAGTGAATAGGAATAAATTCCTTTTGACTCAGTGTGGTGATTTGGGTCAATATATTTCTCTCGTGTTTGGGAACACTAATGTTTTGAGAGTTCTATTATAGAATATATTTATGCCAGAGTGATTTTGAATTTTCTACTTAAGGACTATAAAAAGTATAGTGAAAATTGATTCATAATAAATGTTACTGCATGGGTAGATCATACTAGGATTGATAGTTTACTTGATAGATTGGGTAACATTATCTTGAATATATATTTTTTGAAGTTCAGGAGGAGTTATTGTTTTCAGAAGGGTTTTATAGGAAGATGGTAAATGTTCCCAGTCAGTGTCTTTGTATCACTGAAAGGGGGAATGGAGAATCAGTGATACTTTTTCTTTTATTTTTAGTTTCAATTGAAAAAAACTTTGCCTCCTATTAAATATTCAATTCCATGCTTAAAAAAATCAAATACACATCCATAAAACACAAGTATTTACATGGTTTACTATTCAATAAAAATATCTACATCCTTGGTATGGTTTTGAAATAATTCAATACCACACCATCAACTAGAAATCAATATTTTTATTATAATGAGTAGGATATGAACATTCCCTCATGTAGCACTATCTAAACAATCCAATAGTGTGTGTGTTCCCTCTTAGAACAAATAGGGTAATACCATGTTTGTGTAACAATGTGTGTTACCTGTGCTTATTTTCAATTCAAAAAATGTATTAAATTGAAATATAATTCTTAAAATTATTACACATAATATAGTAAGAACCTCTGGGAAATTATATAGAATTCAATTTGATTTCTCAGAACAATCCTCGCAATCTGATTAGCTTACTCTGATTCATCAGGCTCCAATTTTGCAAATCTGATTGTTCAATCTAATAGATATAGTTCTGTCAGAATATAGTTAAAAGAGTTCAGAATTCCATCCTCAGCCCGAAAATCCCAATATAGAAAACCCTGATCCAATTATCCATCCAAATTAGATGATCGTATAAATGCAATATCCAAACATAATATGGTAGAAAACTAAATATGATGAATACTAAATACAATGTTCAGCTTAATAAAATTTCAATATTTTTTCTTATCCTATGACTTCTTTCCGTCAAACATTCTTAAAAAGTAATTCTCAATAGAGAAAGCACATTCTATTTCTTAGACCTAGGAGCCTCTCACTCTTTAGTGAACTATATATCCATGTCAGAAAAGGTACAATGTACATTATCCTTTTATAGTCGACCTAGATATGAGTTTGAATGGAATCCCAATACATTTTCCACTTAAAAAATTCCCCTAAATCGATATTTTCCTTGAATGTTGGGTGAATCTTGACTTGGTGAACTCTTCTTGAAACTTCTCGATTCTTATTTAAACATTATATCTTCTTCTCAGTCTTTCATTTTTAATTTCTAGTCCAAATTTGATTTCTCAATCTGATTGGCTCAATCTGATGTCCACCTTTGACAACACTTCTAACAATTTCAAACTCATGTATGAATCCTACTTCTTCAATAAAATTCTCTGATCCAGTTGACTAATAATGTATATAGAAATGGATACCACTTTGGTTACTGAATATGATGATCTATAATTGAACAAAATCATCCTTTTGAATGCCAATATCCCCCTTGAAAATTATTTTAGCAATCAACTTTTTTCCCTTATGCATCCACTCTTCTTCTCTTGACTTTGTTGAAATATAATACATTTCAACCCCAAAATAATGGATCTTGGCCAAATTGAAGAAACATTCTTTGTGGTTCGAGATCCAACTTGATATCATATTCATATATTTTATTCATCCCTTTACTTGGATTACTTTATAATTAAACAATGTAATTCAAGCCCTTGTTAATGTTCGACTACATTTTTTATCACATTTCATTCTTTTATGTTCATTGGTCTCAGATAATTATTTTTCTAAATATTAATTCATACCAAATACAATTTTCCTGAATATGATCACTAGCTCCTTTTTCTCTTTTCATCAAAATTCAATCAATCCAAATTCAATTGATGGAATCTCTTTCACTCCTTATTTCATTCATCAAGATTTCATCATAAGTTTTACAATATACTTTTGTTTTATGATAGCTCCAAGATACTCAAAGCATCATCGCATTTAATTTATCATAGTCATGAAGACTTGGATACTCCCATTAGGATATCCTCTTCCATGCCAAATTCAGTGTTAATCTCCATTTACTTCCATCCAGATGCATTCTCAATCTGATCGACCTTCGCATTCCAGATTCAGTGTGAATTTAATGATACTTTTCTGCTAGAATCCCCTGAATATGATGAGCCTTATTAATCATTGTGAGTCTGGTTCTTTTGAATTTGATTGTCATTCCAAAATACTCTAAATTCGAATTTAGGTGATTTTCTCTTTTTCAAAAATATTCTTGATAATAAAAGAGAAAACTTCAATACAATAACCTTCATCATCATCAGGGTCCTAACAATATCCCTCTTTGGATTTTGATTTCAACCAAGTTTCATAAATCACTAATTTTTTTATCCTCAATAAATGGTTTACATATCAACAATTCTAAGCCTACATGAGCTAACTCAATGTAAGAAACAAGAATTGTTGAATGAAAAACCATTCTTTCCAAAAGTAATTATTATGAAAACAACTCTTTATTCCTTCCTCATCTCTTCTTCAACCACTTTATATTATTCTAAGAAAACAATATAATTTATTTCCTTCAACTACTATAACAAATAGTTATAATAGTTTACACACAATATAATGTGTAATTCACAACTTACCCACAAATCCCCCTAGTTACATTCTTAAATTTGATAGATTTATGTAAATTTGAATTCAGCCCTTGAAAATATTATAAAAAGGTAATATGAGGGAGGGGATAAAAATAGGCACCTCAATATTTTTGTGAAAGAGGATGGTCACCCATGTTCAACCTCAATTTATATAATAATTCCTTCGGTAAAGGTACTGTGAAAATGTCAGCAACTTGCTTCAATATTGGAACATACTATATCTTCAATTCAATCTTATCTACATTATATTTTATGAAATGATATTTTATATCTATATGTTTTCAATGATAATTTTTAACAGGATTCTTGGTGATATTTATTGTATATTGATTATCACAACCCAAGAGAAAGCGTAACTTCATTTCAATAAGTAAATATTCTAATTGTGTTTTCATCCATATATGTTTGGTAGTTGATTATGTGGCATCAACATACTTAGCTTCAAATACACTGAGAGTTATTGAATTATGTTTCATTGAATTCCAACTAACACAATTATTTCCCATAACGAATACTCCACCCAATATGGATATTCAACCCTCAACATTTTATTCCAAATCAGCATCTGAATACGCAAACAATTCAATACTATGTGAGCTTTCATGTTTTATTCCGAAATTTGTTGCACCTTTGATGTATCTGATAATTCTTTTTCCAGCAAGTAAATGTGATTATTTTAGAGCCCTAAAAAATCTATCACATAAGGTAACAACATAAAAAATGTTAGGTCTTCAGGTAGTCAAATACAAAAAACATCTAATCAACATTCTAACTTCTTTCTGATCAACTTATTTTCCTTATCCGTCTTTTTTCAACATTATTCCCATGTTGAAACTGATTTTAAGTTTTCTATTCCGATCCTCTTAAGAGTTTCTTTAGCATTCTTTTCTGGAGAAAGAAAAATGTATTTATCCTCTTGTAAGATTTATAACCCAAGAAAGTATTTCATTTCCCACTATATAGAGATCTCAAAAAACATATTCATTTATTTAGAAATTCTTTCACAATATCTTTCATCATTCCTAACGAAGATAATCTAATCAACATAAACAATCACAATGATGGAATACTCTTCACCTTCTCTATTATAGTGGTTTTTATTTACTCTTCCTTTCTTAAAATTTATCTTCCTTAAGCATGTATCTAATTTGGAATACCATGACCTCAGAGCTTGTTTTAACCCATAAAAGGAATTTTTCAATATGTACACATAACTTTCATCGTTCCAAAAAAACTCCTCATTTTTTATGGTAAACATCCTCATCAAGATCACCATTCAAAAATACGAATTTAACATCCATTTGAAAGATCTTGTAGCCTCATTGTGAAACAATAAAAAGAATGTTTCTAACTATTTTTAATCATTCCACCAAAGAAAAGCTTTCATTAAAATAAATTCCTTCAATATATTAATACCCTTTTCAGACCAATCTTGATTAGTTTCTTATCACTTCACCTTCTTTATTCATCTTGTTTCGGAAAATACATTTTGTGGAAATACTATTTTGTTTTCAGGATTGGGTATGAGTTTCCATGTATCATTCTTTTCAATCTGATCCAATTCTTAATTCATTACTTGAATCCATTATGAATACCTCTTCTTAAATAATAGTAATTCAACAATGTCACAAGATTTATCATATAGATGTTAAAATGGAATTATCTAATGGTTTTCCCTAAGAGGAGGTGTATATTGAACATATGGTGGTATTATTAATTGGAAATTATGAAGCTAAAGTATGCAGATTGAATAATATATTATATGATCTGATGTTGTCATTGTGATCATGGTATTCTTGACTTACTTTATATCTAAAGAAGTTGAAATTAAAAATTGCTTGTATTGATCAGAAGATTTATATGAAAATATCTATGGAGGAACAGTTCATGTTATTGGTTTAGGTCGATGACATCATATTTAACATAAGTAGGAAGAAATCAATAGTGGAATTTTCTATTATGATAATTTAATAATTTAAAAAGTCTATGATCTGTGAACTCACATATTTTATAGTGTTTCATATGATATAGATAGAGAGATATACTTTTTTCTAAAAGGATAATTATGCAAGACATATATGAAATAAATTTTAAATACAAGATTAATACTAATGTCAACTCTGATTGAAGTTAAAATAAAACATGAAATGACTTAAGACGGTAAGTATTCATATTCCACCCTGTATAGGAGAGTAATTTTAATATTTCCGTACATGACGGAAACTCGATTTGGTATTGTTTTTGTAACAAGCTTAGCGATGCACTTCCAAAGAAACAATATGGAGGAGCACCTCACAACGGTTAAACATATCATGAGGTAAATCAGAGGTACTCTCAATTTTGGATTTCTCTTTGACAAAGGAAATAATCATGAGTTATCTATATTTTATAATACATATTGGTTTGGTGACGTAGTGGACTTAAAATCCAAAAGAAGTGGTGCATTATTTACTTGAAAAAATGTATTTTCTAGGTGAGTAAGAAGTATTAAATCATTTCAATAAGTATAGTAGAAGTAGAATATATCTTAGTAACAAAGGCATGCATTCAGCTACTGTGGATAGAACAACATTAGGAAGATATTGTGGAATAAGTGAAGCAACCAATGGTGATGTACTATGGTAATAAGAGTGTGATAGAAATGACAAAGAATATCATAGAACACTCTTATACTAAACATATCGAGATATATTATCACTTTATCAAATAAAAGGTGGAATATTTAATGATCAAACTATAATATGTTAGAACTAATGAGAAACTGGAAAATAATGTGACTAAGCTTCTCAACACACAAATGGTTGAGAAACGAATATTGAACCTTTGTGTTCAACCACCTCACTCAACTTCAGGAGGTCTTGAATTATGCCTCTCTCTATGCATTTAAAGTTATTTAACCATTTGGGATGTTTTTTATGATTAAGAATGAGGTACAATCCATGGGATTTAATGTGTTGAGTAGAGGACATATGGATGAGCTATAAAATGAAACTCCTTCCACTATGGGTTTATTTTCAAAGGGTGATAAAGACTGGGGAAATTTAAGGTGGAATATAGTGGCGACATTGAATATCCAATGGGTAGAATTAAATTATTTTCCAATATGTTGTTTTAGTACTGTGATTCTCATTACAAGGGGGTCTTGGTATTAGATTCAAGGGTATTTTCAAGAATGTGGAATAACACAAGGCATAAAATTCTCTCTCAAACTCTTATTATCTACATTGATCAATTATCATATAGACTAAAAGTGATAGATGAATTTTTCTATAGTCTTATGGAAGTTATATAAAATGTGTGTGGGGTTGAATTTCACTTTTTATTGCCATCAAACACAAAGGGGGATAATATTAAAACCAATGTGTTCTGAGGCATATTTTTCACATTGTATTTTTTTCAGAACATTTATAGATTGACTAAGGAGTTTGAGAACTAAAGAAGATGGTTTACAGTAAGTAGAAGGTCATAAGAGTAATTTCCAAATTTTTAAAGATATTATAGATTCCTGGAATCCTAAAAAATTGGATATAAGATTTTGAAATTAGATTTCAGTAAAATGTAATAATTTTTCACATATATCCTTATGGACTATGTGTCAACTATGTGGATCACATAAAAAGTGTTTGGATTATATAGGAAGAGGTTTTATGCATGCATCTTGTTGGTAGGGATGGTACAAAACTAACATAGGAGGATCTCTTACATAGTAGGTTCATGACCATGAACTATTCACGTGACGGAAGGTTTTGTTTTTGGTGTTGAGGTAGAAGCGTCCCACATGGAAGGTTCGCGATTATGAAAGAACCACATGATGGTTTTGGTTTTTTTTCATTCATGAGGTAGTGATTTGGTGAGTACCGCATATGAAGTACGTGGTTTTTGGTCTATGAAAGTGGATCAAAGAAGATGGTGCATAAAGAGCATGAAGGGTCTTAATGTAATTTATGGATTAGTGAGATTTATGGGGTATATTTTCATATAAATACCCTAAAAATACACTCATTAATGATTTATCATAAGAAAGAGAACATCTGACAATTAATTGGAAAATATAGAATTTTAGAAGTTCATATAGAATATCCCAACTCGTGAAATAAAATGGTTCATGGAGAAAAATTATGTGAAGCAGTTTGTGGAGAAAATTTTTGCAAAGTAATTCATAAAGTGGAGGAACTATGTTATAGTACAAGAAGTTGTATACCAAAAGAAATAAAGAGTATCTTGTTTCTTGGTACTAAATACCACATAGTAGTTCGTGAAAGGGAATTATGCGAAGCATGTTAAGTAATGTTATTCATGAAGTTGAATTCCACAAAGCATGTTATGTGAAGTAGTTCACAAGGTTGGTACATGTGATTTTATATTTGTATCATACTTCAAAAATCATGAATAATAGGATATGATGTATGGTATTCCATATATCCTTAATGTGCAAGACAATTTTATGCAGGCTTTTTTATACATCATTTTCCAGTGGGTTTTCAAGAGAATAAGGCGTTCATTCTAGTATCAAATTTAATATGTCATGATCTGAATAAAATAATAGTTTCCTAGCAATTTGGATGTCATGATCTAGCTCAGCTAACCTAGTAATATGATAACAAGGTTGATTCTGACATAGCTTAAAGGGAATTCTTGATCCTCATGGGTTGGGGACAAAAACCTAAGGTCATACAACATAAAAGTGGGAATGGATCTTCCAAAAACACAATGGAATAAAGAGATACCAATTATTATTCATACAAGAAAAACTCCATATGTTAAATTGTACGATAAGTCAAATAGGTATGAAAACCCAAAGTGCAACCACAATTACCATAAAATGGGATACAACACCAATTCTCGGTGAAAAAAACTCTCCAAGCCTAAGGATCAACAACTTCTACCACATCCAAGTGGAACCTTAAACTTTATCAAAACTGTATGAATATAATCTACAAACACCCGAAGGCATATGTAGGGTGTGATCTAAAATCCAAGTAGGGTCTCACCAAGTATTCAAAATAAGATTTAGAAATTAATTAACCAAAAAAAGATTTAAATTATAAATAAACATGAATTGAAGTTCAAAATAATATTTAAAACAAATTATTATTTACATTTAAAAAAGATCAAAATACATTAAACAAATGTCTTTATAAGATTTTATATAAAATAATTTATATAAATTTAGGAGGAATTCTTGACATAGTTTACACCCAATAAAATATATTTTGAATATTAAAAAAAATACATGGTCATCTTCCTAAAGGTATTATAGTTCCATGTTATGGGATCCTCACACTTAGAAAATAATAACGAATGTTTGTACACATGTACCTTTGGAACTATTCCATGAGGGCTCATTGGCATCCCATTGAGGAATAAAATGTGCCATATAGTTTATGTTAGAGTTATAAATGTCAATATGTTTCTATAGAATTCCCATACTATCATGTTTTTCCCTAATAACACACTAAATACCTAGTCTTTAATAATCTCAAATAACAATAAATAGTGGGTAATTTATTTTAAGACTTCTTAAAATATAATTTGGCTTATTCACCATTTTAATATGAAAATTTCCATTTAAAAACAAAATGTGTTTTTAATCGGAACATGCCTTTTTCAAAGATAAACCCAATGGGTATATATCAAAACAATTTAATCCATTTTTTATCAAATAAAACTTTGAAATCAATTTCACATATCAATTTCACAATTTAAATTCTACAATTTAATTCCACAATTTAATTTTCACAATTTTTCATCCAATTTAAAAACACCACTAAATTCAATGGAATTTGGGGGTTTTCTTAATTTTCATTATAAAAAAAATCCAAATCTATAATTCAATGGAATTAGGATTTTAATAAACCAATAGAATTTAAATCAAAAAATTTAATTTAAATCAAAAAAATTAGGATTAACAAAATTTGGCCATCATAATGGAAACACGTAACACGGGATTACAAGATCTCAAAAAACAAAGCCCAAATCAAGAAACTAAAATGAAGAATGTTAGGAATGAGGATCCATGAATAGAAATAAGATTTAAGATCTGAAACGGTGGGGATTAGATCCTCTAATAGCATGTAGATCATAAAACCCTAATGGATGAGAGGAGAAATATAAGGATAAAGAAAAAATGAAGAGGAAACTTGCTGGGAAGAGATCAAATTTCATTCACCATTATTCGATTCACTTTTAGAAGGGTGAAAAGGGGCCAAAATCAGATCTTGGGAACATCCATGGATGATGAAAATGAAATGGGGTCTTACATGCACTTTGGGCACCTAAAATAAGGGTTTTGGGATTTTAAAACTAATTTTCAGATTATTTATTTCTCGTATGCACTGTTAACTGGGTAGGATAGAACAATTATACAAGTCATGCACCCTAAATATCATCCCCTTATAATGGGGTTGAATTGTTTTTTTAGGTGGGGGAATTATTTTTCAAACGTTGAGACAACTATTAAAACCCTCACTGTCTTGGTTTTCTTGGTTTTCACTAGCAGGGTGCATGGTTTGGGAAAAATGTGCCCCAAATGTGCATATCCAAAGAACCTACACCATTTTCCAAAAGTTTCTCCTAGAACACCCCCAAATAAAAACCAACCAAAGCATGACCAAAATAGTGGTTTAGAAATACCTAAAAATAGTAATAGAATGTTATAACCACCCCACCATTGAAACGTTTTTCCCCAAAAATCCATTTAATAATCTTCCATGTCAACAAGATGAGTGCCTTTCTCTCTCATCATTGCATACATCTACCACATCTCATGAATATAAAAACCATGATTCCATAGAATTTGAACAAAAGGTATCATCCTCCCCAAAAGTACCTTGGTTTCAGAATCAACTATCTTGACTGGATTCTCAGCTATGGATAAATCCACTTCAACATCAAGATCACTCCAACTCAGAACAACATATAGATCAGATAGATACTTACATAGCTTAAATACATGTAACATGTTATGTATCGACGTTAGCTATAGTGTATGTGTTTAATGGTAAGAAAATTTTCAAACCTGCTCCTTAACCTCAAAAGGTCCCATGAAACGAGGATCAAGTTTACCTTTCCTCCTATGTCATTGATGACTCAACTGTTGGAAAACATTAAAGAACGCCTGATCGCAAACTGAAAATTACAATGGACTGTGACGAAGATAATCATAATACTTATACCGAATCTATGCCTTATTCATTCTCTGATGAATCAACTAAATCTTTACTATCATAACTTTAACCATGATCAGTCCAACCAAGAAAATTTCATGAATTTCTAACCAACATAGTGGAGATATATAAGGATGGCTAATCAAGGCCTCAAAAGGATCCATTCTAATTGTGTAATGGTAAATATTATTATAATAAAAATTAACCATCCCAAAATGGTCATCACATACCCCACCAAAGTCAAGGATGCAAGATCAAAGCATATCCTTAAGAATCTATATATCTCTTTATGTATGGAAATTCGAGTATGGATGGTATGGCATACTCAAATGAACTAAGATCTCAGTGCCTCCTAAAGGCCTCTCCAAAAATGATAACTGAACCGAGGATCCCGGTTAGAGACTATATAAAATTAAACTCCATGAAAATGAACAATATCCTTCATATAGATATTTTCCAACTCCCCAACTGAGGTTGTATCACTGATGGGTATAAAAACTACTGATATAATCATCATATTGATCACAATCCATATCAAATTCTTATTTATCAGGGTATAAAGCAACGAAACCACAACGTACATATAGATCTCATTCCTCTTTCAAGTAGGGACTGGAATTGGTTAAATAAAACCTAAATATTTCAGGTGCTCGGCCTTAACATGTTGGAATTTATAAAAATGAGATAAAAAATCTTCAATGAAACATATCACACATAAATAGAGTCTCTAAAGATGTGGGACTCAATATCAAGTTCTTGTTCATCAAGAATATACTTGAGAAGAGTATATTTCCACTGAACACTGGCTAAGGAATCCTCAACATGAAATTCTCAGACTCCAATTTAAAATTGTTAAAAAAGAGCCATAAAGATCCACTCTTATGATGATTCTTTCATTGCCTGAGTTAGAAGTTTCCTACTAAAATCATCTTATACTACATTCCATTTCCCTAGGGTATAAGAAATATCAAAATCAAATGATTGTAGGAATTTCACCAAATGCCTCTAACTTATTTTCAAGTATTTTGGGGATAAGATATAACACAAACTCTGGTCGTTAGAATACATGATAAACCATTCTCTTAAAAGTTAATGCTACCAACTATTAAGCATGTTCATCACCTATGCACGTTCAAGGTCATGGGTAAGATAAATAATATAACGTGGACTAAGCTGATGGTAGAAATAATCAATGACATGGTCACCCTGCAAAAAAAAAATCCCAAACCTGAACCTAATGCATCATAAAAGACCACAGAGCCCTACCCAGCCTCTGGAAGAGTCAACACTAGCACAGTAGTCAAAATACATTTCAAATCAATAAAATAAATTTGAAATTTTTTTCCCAAGAAAACATTACTCCCTTTCAAGTTAGAACTATCATCAGTGAAGAAAACGTTGAGGAGTCTTTTAGGAACTGGTGATAATACCCAGATAAACCCAACAAGCATCAAATATTGAAAATATTTTTTGACAATTCACATTCCATAACAGGCTTCACCTATTTATGTTCAATTGAAATACCATGTTATGACACAATGTTTCCAATGAACTTCACTTCCTAGATATAGAAAACACATTTCAAATGTTTTTAAAAAATTGAGTGATTTCTCAACAATTCTAGAACTAATCTAGGATGATTCACAAGATACTCCTCAAACATATAGTAAACAAGTATTTATTCTATAAATACAACCACCAAAGAATCATGGTACATGTGGAAAATCCAGTGCATTAAATCCATGTGGACTTTATGAGCATTTGTTAAACCAAGAGACATGAAAAGGTACTCATAATGTTCATACCTACTTCAAAACGTTGTTTTCAAAATGTTATATTCCTTTATTCTCAACTGATGTTAAATAGATCGAAGAGAAATCTTGGAGAACCACTTTTCCCCGTTTTACTGATCAAATAGATCATCGATTCAAGGAAATAAATATTTTTTTCTTTATTGTAACTTGATTGAGAATTTGATAAACAACAAAAAGGTGAAATGAACAGTTATATTTCATAGAAAAGTTTACTGGAACTACCCCAGATGACACACTTGTGTGTATAAATCTTTTCTATAGAAGATCCTCTATAAAAAATTAGTTATTAGTTATGGTTTATAAAAGCACCGCAAATAGTTTTTCAAAATATAGTGGCAGTTTTTTAAATTCTCCTCTATTTTTTTTGAAACACTGACACTTCTACACATCCCCCCTCCCCCACCGGCTGAGCCTAACACCCCTGAACCCCTTTGCGTCGACCCTGTTAAACTGTCGTTCTAGCCCCCTTCACCCACCTCACAATCGTCCCCTTTATCACCCTCACCACTATCTCCCCTTCTCCCCCTCACTATTGGCCCCTCTCTCACCCTCACTGTCGGCTCCCCTTATCCCCCTCTTTGCTGGGCCTTTACTCCCCCTCACAGGCTCCCCTTCTCCTCCTCGCCGCCGGCCCCCTTCTCCTATGAACTCCCGAAGCCTGAGACCGAGGTCCCATCCCCTCTCTACCTGGAGGGGTCATTTCCACTACTCCCTAGGCATGGTAATTAAAAATAACGTGTTTTTGGATTTCATCATACTTTTTTTCTTGTTGTTTCAGCACCATTATTTGATCCAGTGAGTTAGGTTTTGATAATTCCATTCTTGGATTTTGAATTTTGGATTTTATTTAATTAATTAAGGGGTGTTCATGGTTGTTTAATGTGCTTTTAGACCCATTGGAGGTCCTTTGGGCTATGAAGTATTATGCGAGTTATTGATTGAGATAGGTGGTTCCATTCATACATTGTAAAATCATAACCATTGAAAGGTTTATGGAACTGAGTTTCAAGACAATATTTTGATTGGAAGTTTTCATATTAGTTATATTTTTCAAGATTCATCATAATCAAGTGTTCATCATTCTCATGAAATAATTTAGGGGAATGCATTTCCAATATGATCAATGTATTCTATTTCCTATTTTATTCTAGTCAAGGGAAGGGTGAATTTAGTTGGAATAAGATGAAGTATAAAGACATCAAAGGTAAGTCATCTTGGGAACCTTCTCAAGATTAATATGGAAAGTTCTAATTAGAGTTTATCTAGTATGGAGAATCTGGGAATAGGATGTATACGTTCCAATATCTACCTCATACATGTCATCATTGTGGTATGGTGGTCAATTTTATGAATTATTTTGACTGGATCTCATGGAAGAGTGGTGGTAGACATTAAAATCACATGATTGGTTTAGTAAATAAGGTATGGGTGACAATATTGAATGATTAAGTGTGCTATAGTAGAGTTGTGAGGATTCATTGTAAATGTAGTTCATCTCATTATAAGAATCATGGTAAACACCATTCTATTTTGTAGGAGTTTGAGGAGGTTATGGTTTATGTTTGGATATCTACAGTGAGAGGTACCATCTTTATCACATTAACTATTATTTATTCTAGGATTGAAATTGAGGAATGAAATTCTATTATATCTATACATATATTCAATATTTCAGGGTTTCACATGGATTATATTCGTTTCTTAATGGTAATTAATACTCCAATTGTTGATAAAACTGAAGCATCTTTCATTTGTATTTCCTAAATGATCATGATATATTATGTGGAAATAAATTGGAATTTATTAAGGTTGTAGCTTGAAAGGGATGAGATAATTAGGGTATTATAAAAATTACTATTTCTTCCACATATTTGGATTATTTCATTTGGGTCTCCACTAGAGTATAAATCAGTTTATAATCATCCATTTAACTCCTTTTAGCTCATAATTATAATATTTGTTTATAAATAAATGTTCTATTTTCTCATTTAAATCCTTTTAGACCATTGAAAGATAATAATATTGTAACACCTCGAGATTTTATGATAAATATTATTTTAATTTAATTAATGTCTTGTGTTTTATGCTACACCAAGATTACCTTGCGGTTTACGCAACACCGTATTAGCTTGCAGTATACGCAACACTATTCTTGGATCATGTTACACACAATTTTGATAATAGTTATTCTACGCAACATTGAGTAAATATATATATATATTCAATGTATAAATGAAATATGGTTGGATTCTGTTATATGAAACAACGAAGGATTCTTTCACAACATGCAACCCTGACTTGGATTGCATTACACGCAATCGCGACCTTCCTCGATAGCGTGTGTTGTACGCAATACCGGGTTTTACTAAACAACGATATATTATTATATTATTATTATGAACTAGATGTTATGAATATTATTAACTAAATTTTGAATTTTATAACATTATTATTCATCTTACACATTTTCTAGAACATGGTATAAGAACAAAATAAATTTTTCAGGTAAAATAAGTATTTTTCAAAAAATGCAGTTTTTCCACCTTTTGATGGCATACCCACAATAAATCTAGTTTTTGACATGTTTATAAGTTCCATTTGACAAAATAAAATTATTCATTGGAATCAAGAAAAAAAAATTTACTTTGGATAAACTTTTCATTTTATTCTGATGACTTTCATATTTTAATGAATAGTAAAACCACGCTATATTTTAATTAAAAAAAACTTTTTTCATCGTAATATATTATGAGGTTAAATTATAATATTGAATGGTTTTAAATTATAAATAGAATATATTTTTACCATTTAATATAATGTATGTCATTAGCATTGATTTTACCTTGAATTCGTAGGTTAAATCAATTCAATCTTTTGCAATGTTTGAAAGAAAAACCCGTTTTCTTTCGACAACGGGATTAATTTAAATTTAAATTTTTGTGTATTGAATTTGGAAAAATGGATTCCATATTTGGAATCAGTGGGTCCAAATTATGTTAATAAGATACTTTTTATTTTTGGGCATTGTGAATAGTAACTACGGTAAATTTTATTTACTATAGTTAAAGGTAAATCGGGTAATTAAGGGTAAATATAAAATTATAAAATTACCCTAACACTTGGAAAAATCCTATTGGATGTCCAAAAGTAGACCCATATCACCTATGGGTCATATTAGATTCATTTAATGGACTTTGTTCCATGAAAATAATTTAATTATTATTAAAACCAAAGAAAGTGACAACATGTCACTCTCTTAAATACTATAAGTATAATAATTTTAATTTAGTGATAAACTTCATGAAACTTCGAACATTAATAGTCTACAAAAATATAACAAAATTATCTACATCATGAGAATTTATTTAGAATTTTTTGGGATTAAATAATTATCATTAATTGTGACACAATAGTGATGCAGAAATTATTTATCTAGTGAAAAATCAAGAATATAGTTTTTATTAAACTAATAGTGACCATAAAAGGAACAACACCCTGACCAAAACTTATTGTTCATGTAAATGTAAACTATAATCATCCAATGGTTGAATATTTGACCATTTGGAGTCTTATACAAGCAATTATGACACTTATATTATTTTATTTTAAATGATACCAAAGTTGTCACCTTCATAATTTAATAAATATAACAATTTAAATATTGTGATTTTAAGATGATAAATTATATTAAAATTATTATTGTGAAAGTTAATAGATTTATCTTAATCATAGGATTTTATTTTAAATTTTTATGCAACAAATAAGTATGTTAAATAATTATTCAAAAATGTTTTAGTAATTATTTTATTAAGAGATAAACCAAATAAATGGTTTTAAAAATAATAAAATAAATATTATATGAACAATTTAATGTGATACACTAATTTTATAGATAAATATGACCTTTTATGAATCTATTAAAGCTTTTATTTTGAACATATCTTCTGTATATATTTTATTTAAATTCAAATAAATGAATAGTGTCAAAATTGACACTATTGTTATTTTATAAAAATAACATATTATAAAATTGTTTAAAAATCAAAAAAATATTTAAAAATTATAAATTTAAATTTATATGGTCTATAATGTTATAAAGTAAACAATTATTGACAAATTCACAACAAATAAGTTATTATTTGTTATAATTTAAAATTTAGAATTTTATTACCACAAATAAACTTAAATAGATTAAATAAGGATAAATAAAAATGATAAGTTTTAAAATAAGATCCAAACATGTCTAAATTTGACTGGTTGATGGGATTACAACCCTATCTCATCTAAACTTCGAATATGAGTCATTTTTGGAGGTTTTTAAGTGGGGTTAGATTTATTATAAATTAATATTGTTTAAGAATTCCAAAGGTGCCCCTCTCCTCCCTTATAAAAGGAAACCTCCTCCCTCTCTTCCACGCACCACTTTTAGCCTTCAAGATCGTCCCACCCATGCCCAATTCTCTTTTACACTTCCCTAGAAACAATATAGAGGTCCTGGTCTTTTTCAAAGACCAATTTTAGTTCCCTAAGAGGAGGTCTCAAAGAGGCGCTTCAAAGAAGAGGTAATTTCCGTTACCGATTCTTTCAACTATATTTCTTCTTCTACTTCTTCTTATTAGGTTGTTTCCTTATAAAGTAATATCATCAGTATCACTCATACACTGATATGTTATTATAAGTATGAAACAACCCTATTTCACCATCTATCCATCCTACGGAAAATGAAATCACCACGCGTGCGTACGTACGGAATACTGTCTCCACGCCGTGGTGTAATCTATTTTCCACCACCACCTTACTTGGATGGGTATAATGGTGTAAATAATAACTATATATGATTATTGTAATGTGATAATGATTCTATAATAGTATACATACACTCCAATAAAATTCCATGATCATGGGAACGATATCATCGCTCGTGCGTACGTACGGAATACCGTCTCCACAACGCGATGAGATTCCTTCTCAATGATTAACCATTCATAAATGATTATAAATTATATATAATAAGTAATCATGAAATATATGACATAATAATGATACTGGATTTATGTGTATATATGTATGTCATCTACTTAATTCCATTCAACTCAATAAGGATACGAAAACAGTGTTCATGTGTACGTACGGCCTACCGTCTCCATGAACGGTGTATTTCCTTCCATTTATCGATCTATTATATATATGTATATTATGAATATATATTATATATATAAATCATGTTTTATATTTTGGAATTAAGTAATCATGATCTATGTAATCATATGAATAATTACAAGTCAAAACACGGACGACAAATGAAATGATTTTACCCAAAACACTCTTTAACATGGAATTTACAAAAGAATGGGTAATATAAAGTCATAAGTGAACCATATATGATATCATAACAATGAATATGATTCTGTAATAAGTCAATGACATTATTTAAATCATTATACAGGAGGTTCGGATACATACGAAGCATATCGGACATAAGGTAAGGGATAATTTTGAAAATCTCATTTTTTTTATCCGAGATTGCTTATACGTAAGTATTTACTGGGGTTATTGTTATCATCCATGTCCATGTTTTCTAAAAGTGTTTTTATGTATTTTTAATGTCCTTTTTACACATTTTGACTTTTACTACATGGTATGTAAGGAATCTTTCTTTTGTTTACGTTACGAGGTACTTTTTGACTTTTCTGGTAAAAGTACGAGAAGAATGTTTTTTTTAACTTATACGGAACGAATGGATTTTTACGATTTTATAAAGCCTTATTTTTAAGAAGCCTCCTACAAAATATTTCATGAATATTTTCAACAAAAACATTTTCTTTTAAAATTGCATGGCATTTTGTAAAAAGAGAATGATTTTGAAGAAGAAAGGAAATTTTCCTCAAGAATTCATTTCAAGTGTTTTATCAAAACCATTTTCCATCTAAGATGACATTATTTCATATGTGTATGTTTCAAGTATAATGTCTCTATGATTTACATGGTTTCACTTTTCTTATAATTAAATGATATCCATTTGTTTTATATGTATTATGTTATGATGGAATGATGTTTATGAAACCCATTTTATTCTTTGGGTTATGATGAATGTTTTAAGTTTATTTTGTGGCATAAGTAAGAATGATTTCACTATGAGATGGGTGGGACCTATATCTCCCTCAAATGCATTGGGTAAATATTTTATATCTCATGAGATAGACATGTCTGTAACGGTAAGTTAATCTGGTTCAGTGTTATAGGACTGAAACGAGGAGTGAACTCGATTCAGAATGGGACTTTGTCCACTAAGATGGTCTTGGAAGCAATGCCTTGGCTACTATGAAAATCATTACATGTGCTTAATGGATTCCACAATTACATGTTTTATTCCCATGAGATTTTATCATGGTTTATGTTCCATTATGATCTATGCCTTATGTACTTCCATGTTTTATGTCGTTGCTCAAGATTTTAATGTTTAAACATTATGTTCATGTTTTTAAGTTCCAATGTATATGGTATGTTTTTTTATCCATGCTTACCCTTACTGAACATTTGAGCTCACCCTTTTTATGTTTTATTTTCCCCCAGGATCAAAAGAAAGGTTTTAGGTTAGGAAACAAAAAGTGGAAGATCTTTATGGGAGATGTTGAAGATCTTTCACCACGATTAGAAGATTATGTTCCAAGTTTCCAAAGACACTAAACTATATAGTCCTTGTGTGTGCGTTTTTGTTATGTATTAACTATTCCGCAAAAGTAATGTAATGTCCATGTACGTCAAGCTTCGGGTCTCTACATTTGGTATCAGAGGAAAGGTTTAGTCGACCTTTGGAAACTAGGATGCGAAAACGTTAGTGAGATCCCTAGAGATATTTCTATGTTATGTCTAGGGATGTACCTAAGGATAAGAATACGTATAGGATATACTCCTAGAACTACGGTAATGATCTTAGAATTTAACATAAGATGTTAGATATTGAGGGTGCTCCCCCTTTACTATGTTCTTTTCCCAAGAAAGATTTTTGCCTCTCACACTATTCTTTTTGGGTTTTAGAAAATGGCTGGAAACAGGAAGATTCATGATAATGGAGGATATGACGGAAAATGGAATGATTTTCTTCATGAGAAACCAAATGAAACGGGATCTGGAAGTCCAAACATCGTTATTATGCCTAATCAGCAATCTCATAATATGATCAATAATCTCAACTTTGGTAAGTTTCCCGACTCAGATAATAAGAGAAAGATGGAGTTTCATGATGATCATAGAGGAAAGAAAGTTCAATTTCCCTCATATAAATCATGTGGGAAGAGGAATCGGGGAGATTGTTTCAAAGGAACTGGAAGATGCTTTGGGTGTGGAAAAGAAGGACACAAAGCCAGTAAGTGCAAAGGAAAAGGTTCAGTTAACACCATGGACAAGGATAATGGTATTGCTACGACATCAACAATGATTAGATGTTTTAAATATGTAATGTACGGGCATTATGCAAACCAATGCCCTAATGGAAAATCTAATGAAGAGAATCAGCATGGTCATATGGGTAGTATTTATGTGGATGATGATGAGGAGACTACAAATGATATATGAGCTGAAAGAAGTGTTGAAGCTCAGTCGGTTGTTTTAGAAGATAGTGGAATGATTGTATGTTTATCGAGAGTTATGTTGTATAGTTAATGGTACTATGGAATAAAGAATCATCTAAGGATTGTTACACTATTATTTTTCCTAAAAGTATTTGAAAGTATATGTTGAATGGTACCAGTAACCATGGAATGTTATTTAGATATTTTTGTAAAGTAGATGATATGCGCATAACGAAGGAATGAGAATATAATGAGATGTTTGATTGTATTCATGAGCTCATTATTGATATAATGACTAAGTGATATCATGGTTGGAGTATATAGAATTTTGAGGATTTTGGTATGTGGAAAGTGTTAACTTTTAACTGCATTCATGTTTTCACAAAAGTTCAATGGGTATTCATTTTTCAAGAGAATACATGATTAAGGCCTTCGAACGTTTGTAATGTGACCAACAAGACATATCTTATGATATATGGGGATCAACGATGGTATTAACATGCTTTTTATACGAAATCTCTGGTAATATTTTTCACTATAATATGACAATGGACTGCAATATTATGGATAGGCCTAAAGATTGTAATGGATTATGTTGGACATAAGTTAGTATTTTTTAAGGATAGAACCTTTTTTCAATATTATTGATGGGATGATATAGTAATGTAGTTTTAGAAAAATGACAACATGCAGGACGGGCGACAGCCCATCACGTCGGAGAAGGCTGTGGGAATCGAACCCACAACCGAAGTGCGACTGGCCTTTATCGCCTACCACTGGCCTACAAGAAGTCCCTGGTTAGTAGAAACCAGTTTTATTTTCTTAAGCAGCGTGATATATGAAGTATAAGATCATTTTTG
The DNA here is from genome assembly GCA_963277665.1 of Viscum album. Lineage (NCBI taxonomy): Eukaryota > Viridiplantae > Streptophyta > Magnoliopsida > Santalales > Viscaceae > Viscum > Viscum album. The sequence continues at coordinate 65,941,570 of OY728135.1, read as the reverse complement.
GAACCATATATGATTAATCTAACCATAAGATGGACTTATACCTTTTTCTATCCTTTTGTTTGAAAGAGATGTAATGACCCATCATTCTATCACATGATCTACTAACACATCACTAATAACAAATTCAACTTCATTTCTTTAAGGGATGAATTGGAAATTGTTCAATTCACGAACAACAATAATATTGTACAAAAATCATGAAAGTATTTCTTTTAATTCATCAAATTTAGGGAAATGATCTTGAAAACCAAAAATGTTGTCCTAGTTCCCTTATATCCGATGAATCAGATGGTACCTTAGATCATCACAAATCAATAGCTTTGTGATTGTTGGCTTTTTCATAGCCATGTTCTCTACCACTCTCCATCAGAACTTGATGGTTAGATTTTTCTTCCATATCCATATTTTCACCTATGTCCTCCTACGTGGAAACCCAGTGATGAGTTAATTTGGGTAACCGTTACATTTCATACTTTAGTTTTTAAAGCCATTTTTTGGTATTCCTTTTTTATGATGTGGGTTTCTATTAAACAAACATTCGAGTAGTAAACCATTTATAACCACGATGAATTTTGAGGGCGAAATTCATTTTAAGGGGGGTAGAATGTAACACCCCAAGATTTTATGAAAAATATTCTTTTAATTTCATTAATGTCTTGTGTTGTATGCTACACCAAGATTACCTTATGTTATACGCAACACCGTATTTGCTTGCAGTATACGCAACACTATTCTTGGATCGTGTTACACACAATTTTGATAATAGTTATTCTACGCAACATTGAGTATATATATATATTCAATGTATAAATGAAATATGGTTGGATTCTGTTATATGAAACAACGAAGGATTCTTTCACAACATGCAACCCTGACTTGGCTTGCGTTACACGCAATCGCGACCTTCCTCGATAGCGTGTGTTGTACGCAATACCGGGTTTTACTAAACAACGATATATTATTATATTATTATTATGAACTAGATGTTATGAATAGTATTAACTAAATTTTGAATTTTATAACATTATTATTCATCTTACACATTTTCTAGAACATGGTATAAGAACAAAATAAATTTTTCGGCTAAAATAAGTATTTTTCAAAAAATGCAGTTTTGCCGCCTTTTGATGGCGTACCCACATTAAATCTAGTTTTTGACATTTTTATAGGTTCCATTTGACAAAATAAAATTATTCATTGGAATCAAGAAAAAAAACTTTACTTTGGATTAACTTTTCATTTTATTCTGATGACTTTCATATTTTAATGAATAGTAAAACCACGCTATATTTTAATTAAAAACAACTTTTTTCATCGTAATATATTATGAGGTTAAATTCTAATATTGAATGGTTTTAAAGTATAAATAGAATATATTTTTACCATTTAATATAATGTATGTCATTAGCATTGATTTTACCTTGAATTTGTAGGTTAAATCAATTCAATCTTTTGCAATGTTTGAAAGAAAAACTCGTTTCTTTCGACAACGGGATTAATTTAAATTTAAATTTTTTTGTATTGAATTTGGAAAAATGGATTCCATATTTGGAATCAGTGGGTCCAAATTATGTTAATAAGCTACTTTTTATTTTTGGGCATTGTTAATAGTAACTACGGTAAATTTTATTTACTATAGTTAAAGGTAAATCGGGTAATTAAGGGTAAATATAAAATTATAAAATTACCCTAACACTTGGAAAAATCCTATTGGATGACTAAAAGTAGACCCATATCACCTAAGGGTCATATTATATTCATTTAATGGACTTTGTTCCATGAAAATAATTTAATTATTATTAAAACCAAAGAAAGTGACAACATGTCACTCTCTTAAATACTATAAGTATAATAATTTTATGTTAGTGATAATCTTCATGAAACTTCGAACATTAATAGTCTAAAAAAATATAACAAAATTATCTACATCATGAGAATTTATTTAGAATTTTTTGGGATTAAATAATTATCATTAATTGTGACACAATAGTGATGCAGAAATTATTTATCTCGTGAAAAATCAAGAATATAGTTTTTATTAAACTAATAGTGACCATAAAAGGAACAAAACCCTGACCAAAACTTATTTTTCATGTAAAGGTACACTATAATCATCCAATGGTCGAATATTTGACCATTTGGAGTCTTATACAAGCAATTATGACACTTATATTATTTTATTTTAAATGATACCAAAGTTGTCACCTTCATAATTTAATAAATATAACAATTTAAATATTGTGATTTTAAGATGATAAATTAGAGTAAAATTATTATTGTGAAATTTAATAGATTTATCTTAATCATAGGATTTTATTTTAAATTTTTATGCAACAAATAAGTATGTTAAATAATTATACAAAAATGTTGTAGTAATTATTTTATTAAGAGATAAACCAAATAAATGGTTTTAAAAATAATAAAATAAATATTATATGAACAATTTAATGTGATACACTAATTTTATAGATACATATGACCTTTAATAAATCTATTAAAGCTTTTATTTTGAACATATCTTCTGTATATATTTTATTTAAATTCAAATAAATGAATAGTGTCAAAATTGACACTATTGTTATTTTATAAAAATAACATATTATAAAATTGTTTAAAAATCACAAAAATATTTAAAAATTATAAATTTAAATTTATATGGTCTATAATGTTATAAAGTAAACAATTATGGAAAATTCACAACAAATAAGTTATTATTTGTTATAATTTAAAATTTAGAATTTTATTACCACAAATAAACATAAATAGATTAAATAAGGATAAATCAAAATGATAGGTTTTAAAATAAGATCCAAACATGTCTAAATTTGACTGGTTGATGGGATTACAACCCTATATCATCTAAACTTCGAATATGAGTCAGTTTTGGAGGTTTTTAAGTGGGGTTAGATTTATTATAAATTAATATTTTTTCAGAATTCCAAAGGTGCCCCTCTCCTCCGTTATAAAAGGGAACCTCCTCCCTCTCTTCCACACACCACTTTGAGCCTTAAAGCTCGTCCCACCCATGCCCAATTCTCTTTTCCACTTCCCTAGAAACAACCTAGAGGTCCTGGTCTTTTTCAAAGACCAATTTTAGTGCCCTAAGAGGAGGTCTCAAAGAGGCGCTTCAAAGAAGAGGTAATTTCCGTTACCGATTCTTTCAACTATATTTCTTCTTCCACTTCTTCTGATTAGGTTTTTTCCTTATGAAGTAATATCATCAGTATCACTCATACACTGATATGTTATTATAAGTATGAAACAACCCTATTTAACCATCTATCCATCCTACGGAAAATGAAATCACCGCGCGTGCATACGTACGGAATACCGTCTCCACGCCGTGGTGTAATCTATTTTCCACCACCACCTTAATTGTATGGGTATAATTGTGTAAATAATAACTATATATGATTATTGTAAAGTGATAATGATTCTATAATAGTATACATACACTCCAATAAAATTCCACGATCATGGGAACGATATCATCGCTCGTGCGTACGTACGGAATACCGTCTCCACGACGCGATGAGATTCCTTCTCAATGATTAACCATTCATAAATGATTATAAAGTATATATAATAAGTAATCATGAAATATATGACATAATAATGATACTGGATTTATGTGTATATATGTATGTCATCTACTTAATTCCATTCAACTCAATAAGGAAACGAAAACAGTGTTCATGTGTACGTACGGCCTACCGTCTCCATGAACAGTGTATTTCTTTCCATTTATCGATCAATTATATATATGTATATTATGAATATATATTATATATAAATAATGTTTTATATTCTGGAATTAAGTAATCATGATCTAAGTAATCATATGAATAATTACAAGTCAAAACACGGACGACAAATGAAATGATTTTACCCAAAAAACTCTTTAACATGGAATTTACAAAAGAACGGGTAATATAAAGTCATAAGTGAACCATATATGATATCATAACAATGAATATGATTCTGTAATAAGTCAAAGACATTATTTAAATAATTATACAGGAGGTTCGGATACATACGAAGCATATCGAACATAAGGTAAGGGATAATTTTGCAAATCTCATTTTTTTTATCCGAGATTGCTTATACGTAAGTATTTACTGGGGTTATTGTTATCATCCATTTCCATGTTTTCTAAAAGTGTTTTTATGTATTTTTAATGTCCTTTTTACACATTTTGACTTTTACTACATGGTATGTAAGGAATCTTTCTTTTTTTTACGTTACGAGGTACTTTTGGACTTTTCTGGTAAAAGTACGAGAAGAATGTTTTTTTAACTTATACGGCACGAATGGATTTTTACGATCTTATAAAGCCTTATTTTTATGAAGCCTCCTACAAATTATTTCATGAATATTTTCAACAAAAACATTTTCTTTTAAAATTTCATGACATTTTGTAAAAAGAGAATGATTTTGAAGAAGAAATGAAATTTTCCTCAAGAATTCATTTCAAGTGTTTTATCAAAACCATTTTCCATCTAAGATGACATTATTTCATATGTGTATGTTTCAAGTATAATGTCTCTATGATTTACATGGTTTCACTTTTCTTATGATGAAATGATATCCATTTGTTTTATATGTATTATGTTATGATGGAATGATGTTTATGAAACCCATTTTATTCTTTGGGTTATGATGAATGTTTTAAGTTTATTTTGTGGCATAAGTAAGAATGATTTCACTATGAGATGGGTGGGACCTATATGTCCCTCAAATTCATTGGGTAAAGATTTTATATCTCATGAGATAGACATGTCTGTAATGGTAAGTTAATCTGGTTCAGTGTTACAGGACTGAAACGAGGAGTGAACTCGATTCAGAATGGGACTTTGTCCACTAAGATGGTCTTGGCAGCAATGCCTTGGCTACTATGAAAATCATTACATGTGCTTAATGGATTCCAAAATTACATGTTTTATTCCCATTCGATTTTATCATGGTTTATGTTCCATTATGATCTATGCCTTATGTACTTCCATGTTTTATGTCGTTGCTCAAGATTTTAATGTTTAAACATTATGTTCATGTTTTTAAGTTCCAATGTATATGGTATTTTTTTTTATCCATGCTTACCCTTACTGAGCATTTGAGCTCACCCTTTTTATGTTTTATTTTCCCCCAGGATCAAAAGAAAGGTTTTAGGTCAGGAAACAAAAAGTGGAAGATCTTTATGGGAGATGTTGAAGATCTTTCACCACGATTAGAAGATTACGTTCCATGTTTCCAAAGACACTAAACTATTATGGTCCTTGTGTGTCCGTTTTTGTTATGTATTAAGTATTCCGCAAAAGTAATGTAATGTCCATGTATGTCAAGGTTCGGGTCTCTATATTTGGTATCAGAGGAAAGGTTTAGTCAACCTTTGGAAACTAGGATGCGAAAACATTAGTGAGATCCCTAGAGATATTTCTAAGGTATGTCTAGGGATGTACCAAAGGATAAGAATACGTATAGGATATAGTCCTAGAACTACGGTAATGATCTTAGAATTTAACCTAAGATGTTAGATATTGAGGGTGATCCCCCTTTACTATGTTCTTTTCCCTAGCAAGATTTTTTCCTCTCACACTATTCTTTTTGGGTTTTAGAAAATGGCTGGAAATAGGAAGATTCATGATAATGGAGGATATGACGGAAAATGGAATGATTTTCTTCATGAGAAACCAAATGAAACGGGATCTGGAAGTCCAAACATCGTTATTATGCCTAATCAGCAATCTCATAATATGATCAATAATCTCAACTTTGGTAAGTTTCCCGACTCAGATTATAAGAGAAAGATGGAGTTTCATGATGATCATAGAGGAAAGAAAGTTCAATTTCCCTCATGTGAATCATGTGGGAAGAGGAATCAGGGAGATTGTTTCAAAGGAACTGGAAGATGCTTTGGGTGTGGAAAAGAAGGACACAAAGCCAGTAAGTGCAAAGGAAAAGGTTATGTTAACACCATGGACAAGGATAATGGTATTTCTACGACATCAACAATGATTAGATGTTTTAAATATGTAATGTACGGGCATTATGCAAACCAATTCCCTAATGGAAAATCTCATGAAGAGAATCAGCATGGTCATATGGGTAGTATTTATGTGGATGATGATGAGGAGACTACAAATGATATATGAGCTGAAAGAAGTGTTGAAGCTCAGTCGGTTGTTTTAGAAGATAGTGGAATGATTGTATGTTTATCGAGAGTTATGTTGTATAGTTAATGGTACTATGGAATAAAGAATCATCTAAGGATTGTTACACTATTGTTTTTCCTAAAAGTATTTGAAAGTATATATTGAATGGTACCAGTAACCATGGAATGTTATTTAGATATTTTTGTAAAGTAGATGATATGCGCATAATGAAGGAATGAGAATATAATGAGATGTTTGATTGTATTCATGAGCTCATGATTGATATAATGACTAAGTGATATCATGGTTTGAGTATATAGAATTTTGAGGATTTTGGTATGTGGAAAGTGTTAACTTTTAACTGCATTCATGTTTTCACTAAGGTTCAATGGGTATTCATTTTTCAAGAGAATACATGATTAAGGCCTTCGAATGTTTCTAATGTGACCAACAAGACATATCTTATGATATATGGGGATCAACGATGGTATTAAAATGCTTCTTATAAGAAATCTCTGGTAATCTGTTTCACTATAATATGACAATGGACTGCAATATTATGGATAGGCCTAAAGATTTTAATGGATTATGTTGGACATAAGTTAGTATTTTTTAAGGATAGAACCTTTTTTCGATATTATTGATGGGATGATATAGTAATGTAGTTTTAGAAAAAGGACAACCTGCAGGACGGGCGACAGCCCATCACGTCGGAGAAAGCTGTGGGAATCGAACCCACAACTGAAGTTCGACTGGCCTTTATCGCCTACCACTGGCCTACAGGAAGTCCCTGGTTAGTAGAAACCAGTTTTATTTTATTAAGCATCGTGATATAGAAAGTATAAGATCATTTTTGGAACCATATACGATTAATCTAACCATAAGATGGACTTATACCTTTTGCTATCCTTTAGTTTGAAAGAGATGTAATGACCCATCATTCTATCACATGATCTGCTAACACATCACGAATAACAAATTCAACTTCATTTCTTTATGGGAATAATTGGAAATTGTTCAATTCACGAACAACAATAAGATTGTACAACAATCATGAAAGTATTTCTTTTAATTCATCAACTTTAGGGAAATGATCTTGAAAACCAAAAATGTTGTCCTAGTTCCCTTATATCTGATGAATCAGATGGTACCTTAGATCATCACAAATCAATAGCTTTGTGATTGTTGGCTTTTTCATCGCCATGTTCTCTACCACTCTCCATCAGAACTTGATGGTTAGATTTTTCTTTCATATCCATATTTTCACCTATGTCCTCCTACGTGGAAACCCAGTGATGAGTTAATTTGGGTAACCGTTACATTTCATACTTTAGTTTTTAAAGCCATTTTTTGGTATTCCTTTTTATGATGTGGGTTTCTATTAAACAAACTTTCGAGTAGTAAACCATTTATAACCACGATGAATTTTGAGGGCGAAATTCATTTTAAGGGGGGTAGAATGTAACACCCCGAGATTTTATGAAAAATATTCTTTTAATTTCATTAATGTCTTGTGTTGTATGCTACACCAAGATTACCTTGTGCTATACGCAACACCGTATTATCTTGCAGTATACGCAACACTATTCTTGGATCGTGTTACACACAATTTTGATAATAGTTATTCTACGCAACATTGAGTATATATATATATATATATATATTCAATGTATAAATGAAATATGGTTGTATTCTATTATACGAAACAACGAAAGATTCTTTCACAACATGCAACCCTGACTTAGCATGCATTACACGCAATCGCGACCTTCCTCGATAGCGTGTGTTGTACGCAATACCGGGTTTTACTAAACAACGATATATTATTATATTATTATTATGAACTAGCCGTTATGAATAGTATTTACTAAATTTTTAATTTTATAACATTATTATTCATATTACACATTTTCTAGAACATGGTATAAGAACAAAATAAATGTTTCTGGTAAAATAAGTATTTTTCAAAAAATTCATTTTTTCCGCCTTTTGATGGCACACCCACTTTAAATATAGTTTTGGACATGTTTATAAGTTCCATTTGAGAAAATAAAATTATTATTTGGAATTAGGAAATAAAAATTTACTTTGGATAAATTTTTCATTTTATTCTGATGACTTTCATATTTTAATGAATAGTAAAAACACGCTATATTTTAATTAAAAACAACTTTTTTCATCGTAATATCATATGTGGTTAAATTATAATATTTAATGGTTTTAAAGTATAAAAAAAATATATTTTTACCATTTAATATAATCTATGTCATTAGCATTGATTTTACCTTGAATTCGTAGGTTAAATCAATTCAATCTTTTGCAATGTTTTAAAGAAAAACCCGTTTTCTTTCGACAACGGGATTAATTTTAATTTAAACTTTTGTGTATTGAATTTGGAAAAATGGATTCCATATTTGTAATCAATGGGTCCAAATTATGTTAATAAGATACTTTTTATTTTTGGGCATTGTGAATAGTAACTACGGTAAATTTTATTTACTATAATTAAAGGTAAATCGGGTAATTAAGGGTAAATATAAAATTATAAAATTACCCTAACACTTGGAAAATCCTATTGGATGACTAAAAGTAGACCCATATCACTTAAGGGGCGGATTAGATTCTTTTAATGGGCTTTTTCCATGAAAATAATTTAATTATTATTAAAACCAAAGAAAGTGACAACATGTCACTCTCTTAAATACTATACGTATAATAATTTTAAGTTAGTGATAAACCTCATGAAACTCAGAAAATTAATAGTCCACAGAAAGCTAACAAAATTATCAACATCATGAGAATTTATTTAGAATTTTTTGGGATTAAATAATTATCATTAATTGTGACACAATAGTGATACTGAAATTATTTATCTAGTGAAAAATCAAGAATATAGTTTTTATTAAACTAATAGTGACCATAAATGGCACAAAACCCTGACCAAAACATATTTTTCATGAAAACGTAAACTATAATCATCCAATTGTCGAATATTTGACCATTCGAAGTCTTATACAAGCAATTATGACACTTATATTATTTTATTTTAAATGATGCCAAAGTTGTCACCTTCATAATTTAATAAATATAACAATTTAAATATTGTGATTTTAAGATGATAAATTCCAGTAAAAGTATTATTGTGAATTTTAATAGATTTATCTTCATCATAGGATTTTATTTTAAATTTTTATGCAACAAATAAGTATATTAAATAATTATACAAAAATGTTGTAGTAATTATTTTATTGAGAGACAAACCAAATAAATGGTTTTAAAAATAATAAAATAAATATTATATGAACAATTTAATGTGATCAACTAATTTTATAGATACATATGACCTTTTATGAATCTATTAAATCTTTTAGTTTGAACATATCTTCTGTACATAGTTTATTTAAATTCAAATAATTGAATAGTGTCAAAATTGACACTATTGTTATTTTACAAAAATAACATATTATAAAATTGTTTAAAATCACAAAATTATTTAAAAATTATAAATTTAAATTTATATGGTCTATAATGTTATAAAGTAAACAATTATGGAAAATTCACAACAAATAAGATATTATTTTTTATAATTTAAAATTTAGAATTTTATTACCACAAATAAACTTAAATAGATTAAATAAGGATAAATCAAACATATAAGGTTTAAAATAAGATCCAAACTTGTCTAAATTTGATTGGTTGATGAGATTACAACCCTATCTCATATAATCTTTGAATATGAGTCATATTCGGAGGTTTTTATGTGGGGTTAGATTTATTATAAATTAATATTTTTAAGAATTCCAAAGGTGCCCCTCTCCTCCCTTATAAAAGGGCACCTCCTCCCTCTCTTCCACACACCACATTGAGAATTCAAGCTCGTCCTAACCCTGCCCAATTCTCTTTTCCACGTCCCTAGAAACATCCTAGAGGTCCTGGTCTTTTTCAAAGACCCATTTTAGTGCCCTAAGAGAAGGTCTCAAAGAGGCGCTTCAAAGAAGAGGTAATTTCCGTTACCGATTCTTTCAACTTTATTTCTTCTTCCACTTATTTTTATTAGGTTGTTTCATTATGAAGTAATAACATCAGTATCACTCATATACTGATATGTTATTATAATTATGAAACAACCCTATTTCACCATCTATCCATCCTACGGAAAACGAAATCACCGCGCGTGCGTACGTACGGAATACCGTCTCCACGCCGTGGTGTAATCTATTTTCCACCACCACCGTACTTTTATGGGTATAATGGTGTAAATAATAACTATATATTATTATGGTAAAGTTATAATGATTCTGTAATAGTATACATACACTCCAATGAAATTCCACGATCATGGGAACGATATCATCGCTCATGCGTACGTACGGAATATCGTCTCCACGACGTGGTGAGATTCATTCTCAATGATTAACCATTCATAAATGATTATAAAGTATATATAATAAGCAATCATGAAATATATGTCATAATAATTATACTGTATTTATGTGTATATATATGTATGTCATCTACATAATTCCATTCAAGTCAATAAGGAAACGAAAACAGCATTCATGCGTACGTACGACCTACCGTCTCCATGAACGGTGTATTTATTTCCATTTATCGATCTATTATATATATGTATATTATGAATATATATTATATATAAATCATGTTTTATATTCTGGAATTAAGTAATCGTTAGCTAAGTAATCATATGAATAATTACAAGTCAAAACACGGACGACAAATGAAACGATTTTACCCAAAACACTCTTTAACATGGAATTTAGAAAAGAACGGGTAATATAAAGTCATAAGTGAACCATATATGATATCATAACAATGAATATGATTCTGTAATAAGTCAATGACATTATTTAAATCATTATACAGGAAGTTCGGATACATACGAAGCATATCGGACATAAGGTAAGGGATAATTTTGCAAATCTCATTTTTTTATCCGATATTGCTTATACGTAAGTATTTTCTGGGGTTATTGTTATCATCCATGTCCATGTTTTCTAAAAGTGTTTTTATGTATGTTTAATGTCCTTATTACCCATTTTGACTTTTACTACATGGTATGTAAGGAATCTTTCTTTTTTTTATGTTACGAGGTACTTTTTGACTTTTCTGGTAAAAGTACGAGAAGAATGTTTTTGTTAACTTATACGGCACGAATGGATTTTTACGATCTTATAAAGCCTTATTTTGATGAAGCCTCCTACAAAATATTTCATGACTATTTTCAAAAAAAACCAACTCTTTTAAAATTGCATTACATTTTGTAAAAAGAGAATGATTTTGAAGAAGAAAGGATATTTTCCTCAAGAATTCATTTCAAGTGTTTTATCAAAACCATTTTCCATCTTAGATGACATTATTTCATATGTGTATGTTTCATGTATAATTTCTCTATGATTTACATGGTTTCACTTTTCTTATGATGAAATTATATCCATTTGTTTTATATGGATTATGTTATGATGGAATGATGTTTATGAAACCCATTTTATTCTTTGGGTTATGATGAATGTTTTATGTTTATTTTATGGCACAAGTAAGAATGATTTCACTATGAGATGGGTGGGACCTATATCTCCCTCCAATGCATTGGGTAAAGATTTTATATCTCATGAGATTGACATGGATGGAATGGTAAGTTAATCCGGTTCAGTGTTATAGGACTGAAACGAGGAGTGAACTCGATTTATAATGGGACTTTGTCCACTAAGATGGTCTTTCCAGCAATGCCTTGGCTACTATGGAAATCATTACATGTGCTTAATTGATGCCACAATTACATGTTTTATTACCATGCTATTTTATCATGGTTTATGTTTCATTATGATCTATGCCTTATGTACTTCCATGTTTTATGTCGTTGCTCAAGATTTTAATGTTTAAACATTATGTTCATATTTTTAAGTTACAATGTATATGGTATGTTTTATTTTATCCATGCTTACCCTTACTGATCATTTGAGCTCACCCTTTTTATGTTTTATTTTCCCCCCGGATCAAAAGAACGGTTTTAGGTCAGGAAACAAAAGTGGAAGAACTTTATGGGAGATGTTGAAGATCTTTCACCACGATTAGAAGATTACGTTCTAAGTTTCCAAAGGCACTAAACTATTACGGTCCTTGTGTGTCTGTTTTTATTATGTATTAAGTATTTCGCAAAAGTAATGTAATGTCCATGTACGTCAAGCTTCGGGTCTCTACAAATATAGAAATATGGGACATATTTAATTCATACCTCATGAGTTTTTAAAACAAATTTCATTATTTTTAATTCATTCCTAAAAAGGTTGTAATGAATATAGAAAAATAACTAACATCCCTTGCACATCCAAAATCACAATATAGGATATTTTATTAACCATACCTCTCTGAGAAAAAATAATATATAATTAAAAATATATCTTTGTGTTCCTAAATCAGGGTTAATTATTTAGTCCATATAACACTATCAATAATTGGAAGACTTTTTCCTCGTCCTCATCAATGAGAAAACTTTGTGCTTATTAAATGTACAGTTCTTATTTGATAACAAAATTGTGGGGTCCATACTTTACAAATATTTTGATAATCCCAAAACATGTTCTGATCATATATATAAAATTCCAATCTTATATCCTCATTCCATGATAGAGATGACATGTTTTCATTTAGATAAATACCACATATATGGGAATAACCTTTAATCTACTATAGTTATTTGTTTTTTATTAAATTTTAATCCTCATTGAGTTTGTTTCAGAAACCTAATTTGGATAAAATCCTGTTTAAGATCATTAGCCTTAGAAAAACATTAACAATCATATTATTTTATATCAGATCACATTTCACATTCATGTATTTAAAACAACTCATATCATTAATAACTTCATCCAATTTTTTTGAATCATCTAGGGATTTGAAAGATTCTTTATTCTAAGCCACTATTCTATTAGTCTATATAGTAGATATCTGGTCACTAACTATATTATTCTAATTGACTTAATATCTTTTTTTCTTTATTTTAATAAGTTTTTTCCTATATTTTCTAAATTTACAATGTCCAGTTATATTTCTTCTAAATCATGTTGAACTCCCCTTGTTTAACACAACACATCTTAAAATTATTCATCATAAACTAATTTTTTTTCACATAGACACTTTTTTCAAATTAAATGATTTGAATTCCAAAGTGAAAGAATTATACTAATACCAACTAACCTCAGTTGATGTTCCCACAACCATACCGACAGATGATGACCCATCTGTCTCCCTCTCTATAGTATTTGAGACATCATCTGATTTCCCCCTACACCATCTCTCACACCCTCCATCAACATCTAATAAATAAAATATTTTCAATTAATTTTACATTTAATTTCATTTATTAAACCCACCAAATTGTTACTTTAAGATACATTGATGTATTTTTATGATATAGGTAATATTTTGAGCTGAATAGTAAAATGGACCATTTGATATGTTTAACTGTTTTAAATTATTTCTGTATTTAGGTGATAACATTTTCTACAATAATTGAAATTGAACAATTCTTTATTTTCTAGATTTTACATATCTAGGGCATCATTTACGCTTTATTGACCAAAAGCAGAATAGGCCATAAGGAAGCTCAAACGAAGCTCACAATTTGAACCATGAAACCTGTTTATAGATCTATCAATTTTGTGTGTGGGGTCCATAACTCATTCATGGAGGTACCCATGGCACTGCAATTTGGTGGCTGGACGCACAAGATGTTTTCAAACATCTTTCATGAAGCTTAGGACACGTTAATTGGCCATATTAATGGTAATTAAATCATTCTAATCCTACGTTGTTCAATTTTGAGAGTTCGAGTGGATAAAATAATTTGTTAGAGTAAAATGGGCATAACTCTTGTAATACTTGTCCAAATATGTTGATATTATGAAAGGAAATGGCCATACTAATTATGAACAACAATACATAAGGGTAAAAAGTGTGAAGAGGTAATTTAATGGGGATACAACGTGTAAATGTTTGGGGAGAGATTATAGAAATAAAATGAGGGGAGCTCCTCCCTCTCAATGAATCTCTCACTTCACCCCATTCCTTATGGGACACCAAGGAGGAGAACCTTTCTTCTATATTTTGTTTATTTCCTTTATTTTACATAGAATTTTAATACCTTATTCATCCCCATTTATCTAAATTACCCTTACTATGGTGGGGTGAACATTTGGAGTGAGTCGGGAAGGGTTGGTTTTATATTTTGTACTGCTTGAGTTCTTGGACATAATTGAATGAAATTTCTCTCTTATTAAAAAAAATTTTAACAACATATAGTGGATTTTATTATCATGTGTGATATTTCTTGAATTTAAATTCTGTTATTGATTTTTGACTTGATAAAACAATCATTATTTCCCTCCAATGATTTATGGTTTATATACGATGGAATAGACCAGGTATTAGTCATGAATTACTCAACGATCGTCAGTACGTTTAAACGGGGTAGTGAATGTTCTTGATTTTTTTGGGAAGAAAAAGAATTGATTCGGTATTTCCCAAGAAAAATTAGGATAATCATTACCACTATTTTTCACATGGAAGGAGAGTTGACCAAACTGAGATATTGATAATGTTTTCTCTCATCATTTTAATTTCACCAAGGAAGTGAGAGGAAACGATTGTAGAAACACACTTTAATCATATTAGAATAAGAAATTTGAATTAAATTGAACAAATATATCATTACAATTTTGAAATTGACCTCATCCTAATCACCTATTTAATATCATAGGTTTTAATCCTTTATATTTTAAAATTTTCCTTCAATCGTTTTCTTATTGATTTATTCTAAAAACACACCATTTGTACCCTTGTTTAAAAGTTACAAATTGTTTTTGTGCACTCTTATTTGGGAGACTTCCTAGGGTTAAGAAATATACTACACATAGGGATTTAAAAAAAATTCATGCCCAACGACAGGCATTCATCAAATATAGCGTCGTTGTTGGGGAGGCAGTTCCACACAAAAAAAAAGATTTTTAAAATTGAATGACCCACAACTCAAAAAGAACCATTAATTGAATTTGATCTAACAATTGAAAGAACATTAACCCAACTAAGAAAAATAAACCCACCCGAAATATTTTATGAAATATATCTCTTATATTCAAGTGAAACTCTTGGTTTTCACTCCGAACCTGGAATCATGGCTGGAAATCCCAACCCAACCCTGTGTGATCTTTGTGCACCTCAGTTTTCCATTGAAAATAACCAACTCATTGTACCCACTAAAACAAATGATTTTGAATTACATGTCAATATGACTCTTGTGCTTCCAATGTTTCCTGGTATTTCAGGAGAAGATTCAAATCGGCGCATGAAACAATTCAGATACACTTGCTCAAGCTTCTGGCCAAGTGGAGCGCCTGAAGACCAAAAGAAGGATAGGCCACATAATAAGAAACAAGAAACACTAATACAAATAAAACAATGGGAGATTAAAGACTTAACCTCATCATTTTCCACAATGATGATTGAATCAGGTAAATTTCATGAAGAAACACATCAAAATGAAATTCCAAACACTTTTTAGAAAGTGGAAATCAATATCCTCCTACTTGAAGCTGTCAATAGAATTCCAAGGTATGATTTTTTTTTGAAAGATCTTCTCACAAACAATAGAGGACTTCATGAGAATGGAAGAATCAACTTGGGGAGAATTGTCTCAGCCCTTATCACATAGCATATTCTAACAAAATTTCAAGATCCAGGGAAGTTTTACATTCCATGTACTATTGGTTCATTAAATTTATCTAATGCTTTGTGTAATCTAGGGGATTCAATTAATGTATTTCTGTACTTTGTATATAATTCTTTGCATATGGGAGACTTAAATACCACAAAAGTGGCGGTCCATCTAGCAAACAGATCCATAGTTTTCCTAGTTGGAGTTCTAGAATATTTCCTAGTGAAAGTCAAAGATCTCTTATTCCCACCCGACTTCTATGTACTAAATATGGAATAATATAGGAACCTGTCACACTCACACTTCTTATTGGGGAGACCTTTATTGAATATATCTAAAACCATCATCAATGTCCATGAAGGTACACTTACCATGGAATTTGGAGATAGCATTTTCCACTTCAAAAATATTGAATCCATGAGGTACCCATCGGATGATCACTCCCACTTTTCAGTCTCCTATGAAGTTAGTATTGAACCCATTAAAGAATTAGGTATGTGCCATGAATTCTTATACGTAGGAGATAATTTTTATATAAATGAACATGTGAATGCCCAAGACACTGATGATTCTGATTTTATGAGGGAAGAATGGGTAAAATCAAATTTCTTTGATGATTTATTTATTGATGAGGAATATGATATTGTTTCTTGTGTGTAGGAGGTTCACCCATTGGAAGTGGGGAATGTTAGTTTAATTTCATCCCTTGAGAAACCCCCTAAACTGGAATTAAAACCAATACCCAATGAATTTAAATTTTTGTACCGTATGGAAGGAGAGAAATTAGCAGTGATAATTGAAAATAATCTATCAAAAACACAAGAAAAATATTTTATTGACCTTTTGATAGATAATGTCAAGTCAATAGAATTGAGCTTAGTTGATATCCCATGAATAAACCCACACATATGCTCACATAGAATTTTTCATGAGGGAGAATCAAAACCTGTTAAACAAACCCAAAGGAGGCTGAATCCCACCATGATATAGGTCGTAAAGAAGAAGATAGAAAATCTCTTGGAAGATGGGATCATTTATCCCATTTCAGATTCATAGTGGGTTGTCCCTATTCATGTTGTTCCTAAACAACTGGCCAAAAAACTTTGAGAAATGAAAATAATCAGTTAATACCTATGAGAATTCAAAATAGCTGGAGATTATGAATTGATTTTATGAAATAGAACTAGGTCACCTAGAAAGATCATTTCCCCATCTCCATCATTGACCAGATGTTAGAGATATTGGTAGTGAGAACTCATTATTATTATTTTTTATGGATTTTCATGTTACTTTTAGTTACCCATTTCTCTTGAAGATCAAGATAAGATGACATTTACATTTTCCTTTGGTACTTTTTAATATAAAATAATTCCATTTGGATTTTGTAATGCTCCAGGTACATTTCAGAGGTACATGGTAAGTATATTTTCTAATCACATTGAAAATTTATTGGAAGTTTTCTAAGATTATTTCACAGTTTTTTGAGATTCGTTTGATCATTGATTAAAAAATATGGAAAAAGTTTTGAAAACCTGCATTGAGAAAAATTGTATTTTAAATTTTGAAAAGTTTCATTTCATGGTTAAAAGATTAATTTTACTTGGTCATGAAATTTCCCAAAATTTAATTTAAGTGGATAAAGAAAAAATTGAAGTGATAAATTCATTGACTTACCCTACTTGTCTGAAACATGTTAGATCATTTTTTGGACATGCAGGATTCAACAGAAGGTTTATCAATGATTTTAGTAAGATTTATCTTAATCTATCTAGATTTATTTTGAAAGATGATGATTTTTATTTCATTGGTTCATGTAGAGAATCCTTTGAAGTGTTGAATAAGAGATTTATTTCACCACCTGTGATTCATCTGCCAAATTGGGAAAAACCATTCGACCTACTTTGTGATGCCTCCAACCAAGTTGTTGGAGAATTCCTTTCTTAGTGAATTGAGGTAAGACCACAAGTCATTTCACATGCCTTAACAATCTTATATGTGGCCCAATTCAATTACACAACTAGGTAAAATGAATTCTTAGAAGTTGTTTTTTCTTTAGAAAGATTTAGATCATATCTTCTTGAAACTAAAATCATTTTGTTTTCTGATCATAGAGCTATGAGGTATTAAATGATGAAATTAAATGCTAAACTGAGGTTAATGAGATGAAAGATACATATGCAGGAGTTCAGATTATATATCAAGGATAAGAAGGGATCTAAGAACCATGTTGTTGATTACATAAGTAGACTGCCAAACACTGCTAAAATTGAAATTCCAGAGAGAGACCCACTGAATGATCAAATTATAGGAGAGTAGTTTTACTTGATTGAAGGAGAATTTCCTTGGTAAACTGACAGGTTCAATTATATTGTAACATCTTAGGTCCCATCTCATTTAAATTCTCACCAAATTCAAAAACTAAAAGATGAATCTAGGTATAACATTTGGGATGATCTATTCCTTTGGAAGATTTTCAATGACCAAGTGATAAGAAGATGTTTAATGGAAGGTGAAGTTAAATATGACATTGGGTTTTGTCATACTTTAACTTTTGGAGGCAACTGTGGACCTCAAATGAAATCAAGGAAGGTTTTAGAATTTGGAATTTATTGGCCAACAATTTTTAAAGATGCTCATGAATTTTGAAAAATATGTCAAAAATGTTAGTTTTTAAGAAATATTTCAAAGATAAAAGAAATGCCTCAAATGCCACTAAATTGTTTTGAAATTTTTTTAGTTTGGGGGATATATTTAATGGGAACTTTCCTGATGTCATTTGGAAGTTGTTATATATTTCTTGCAGTTGATTATTTTTCCAAATAGGTTGAAGAAAAACCCACCTGGACTGACGATGCTAATGTTGTTTGTGATTTTGTCAAGGATAACAAATTTTGTCAGCTTGGAGTGCCCAGAGAAATAATCAGTGATTTGGGGACTCACTTCTACAATTAGGTAATGAATAATTTGTGGAAGAAGTAGGGGGTGTGTCATAAAACATGAACTCCCTATCATCCATAGACTAATGGGCAAGCTGAAGATTCCAATAGGGAAATAAAAGGAATTTTGGTAAAGAATATTAATTAAAACAGAATGGATTTGAGCCAAAGGTTGGAAGAAACCTTATGGGCTTACAGGATGGCCTAAAAAACCCCAATTGGAATGATTCCATATAGGCTGGTTTATGGGAAAAGTTTCCACCTACCTGTGGAATTAGAGCATAAGGCATATTGGGCTATGAGGAAAATGAATTTGGGCCTTGAAAATGCAAGGAAGGAAAGAAGATTTAAGTTGTAAGAGCTAGATGAAATTAAAAGGGAATCATTTGTAAATTCCATGATTTAAAAAGAAATAACAAAAGTGTTCCATGACAAGATGATCCGACCAAAAGACTTCTATATTGGAGACAAACTGTTGTTATTCAACTCAAGACTCAAGCTGATACCAGGTAAACATTGTTCCAAATTGGAAGTTCCATTTATAGTTACACATTTATATCCTTTTGGTGATGTGCTGATTATGATGGATTGAGGGCAGGATCTATTAACTGTCAATGGGCATAGGTTGAAAAATTCCTTGAAAACCTGCCCTCAGAGCTAGTGGAGGATATCACACTCCTCCAACCTGTTTATCAATAAAATTTATCAGGCCGTACCTCTCCTTTACATTTTATTACTTTCTATGATTCATTTTCAAATATTCGTACATTTTTAAATCCATTTGAATACATAGAGGACACTGTATAATTTATTTGTGGGGGAGGGACCGTTTGTAGTTTATGATTTTCATTTGATATTTGGTATACTTTTTTATAAAAAACAGTGTATTGTTTGTTTTTTATATTTCTGTGTGTTTGTTTTTTAGTTTTTTCATGTTTTTCATACTTTTGAACTAAAATGATTATCATTTCCATTTTTGAAACCCATTTCAATGAGTGAACCAATCTATTTCAATAAACTGAGCTTAAATAAATGTTTAAATGACTTTGTATCAAGTTTAAATATTTTGTAATTTTATGAAAAGTACTCTGGTTTTTTAAATATCTTACCACATCTCACTATCTTTATTTTTTAAATAACTTTACTGTGAGGTTTATTTACAATTTTTTTCATATTATTTACATTCACCTAATTTCTTGAGAGAACCAGACCATGCCTTCTTTAACTATAATTTGATTTATTCTTGTCAAAAAATGAGGGTTCAAGGTACTTGTGTTTTATATGATTGAGGCATTTATTTGGTTTTCATCCCCCCTTTCAAAATAATTATTTTTTATTATAGAATACCTTATACATTAATCCTGGTATCCCTTAGCAGCTATGAATATCCTTTTAGTTTAACCACATTACAAGCCAATTTTACATATCCAACCTTCTCTTGAAGTGAAATTGAATGATCTAGTTGAACTTAAGTGTGAGGGAAGATGTCTTGTAGTGTACTGACTCATTTGATGATAGTTTGGGTGGAAATTAAAATTTTTAAGAGGTAATTTTTCTACTGAAGATTTTATTTGGTTTAAAGTTCTGCCTCTTCTGGAGCATTCATGATAAAATAAGTTGCGCCTTTCTAGAGCTTCCAATGTAAAAAGAATGCTATCATAATTTAAATCTTCCAAGAAAATATATATTTGAGAAGAATTTTTTATGGTAAAGTGCTAAATGGAATTAACATTATTTGAGTTCTCATGGTGATGGAGTTTATTTTCTACAAAGGGGAAGCGAATGAGAACATTCTTCCATGAAAATTATTATCTTTCAATTTTTCTTCAAAAATTGTCAAGCCCTCCTTTTTCAGCCTCATAATTTTTAACATCTAAATCCTACCAACCGGAGGCCATAGAACAACCCTGAAAAGTAGTCATGAGAAATACATGTCCATGACTCACATCAGGAGGAGAATTAGGAATTTATCAAGCCTATGGTGACTCTTTTGTGAGTTTAGATAAGAAAATACCTGTTGAAAATTTACATTTGTGAGATGAGAGAAAATTCATGTGAAGTAGGTGTTTTGTGTCCATGGTATAAGAAATGAAGTGTAAATATATTAAATAACATAAAATTGATTACTTGAAATACTTTTTTTTGATGAGGCATGATATCTTTTTTTTTCTTAGTGTGCATTTGGTAGATCTCAGTGGTATGTGTTTTGGATTTGATTTGATTTGATTTTGATGTTTACTTATCCTGGAGTCCAAGTGAAAATTATGGGGGAATTGATAGAGAGAATATTTTCAACAAAATTTACATTAAATTTCATTTTTATAAACCAAAAATGTGTTACATTAAGATATATTAATGCATATTTATGATATTAGTTATATTTTGAGCTAAATAGTAATAATGGCCCATTTAGGATGTTTAACTCTTAAATTATTTCTATATTTTGTCCATAACATTTTCTACACTAATTCAAATTGAAAATTTCTTTCTTTTCCAGATTCTAAACATCTATGGAATCATTTAATCCTTATTGACCGACAGCTGAATAAGCCATATAGAAGCTCTAACAAAGCTCACAATATGGACCATGAAAACTATTTACAGATCTGTCAATTTTTTGTGTGGGGTCTATAACTTGTTCATGGTGGGACCAATGGCTCTGAAATTTTGTGGTGGGACCCAAAATATCATTTATAACATCAATCATGAAGGATATTAAGTGTGAATTGGCTGTTTTAATGGTCATTAAAGTATTCTAATTCGGAGGTTCATGATTTTGAGAGTCTGACTGGTTGTTAGAGTAAAACGGGCATAACTCTCAGAGTACGAGTCCACATACGCTGAGATGTTGAGGGGCATGGAAAAGAGAATTTTAAACCACAATATATAAGGTTTAAAGGCATGAAGAGGTAATTTAATTGGGATAAAACGTGTAAAAATTCAGGGACATATTCTGACTATAAAATGAGGGGAGATCCTCCCTCTCAAAGTATCTCTCATTCCATCCCATTCTTTCTGGGACACCAAGGAGGATAACTTTTTTGATTTCCTTCTTTTATTTCATTTAATTTACATAGATTTTTAATACCTTATTCTTCCCCATTCATCTTTATTACCCTTACCAAGTTGGGGTATACATTTGGAGTGATTCAAGAAAGATTGGTTTTCTATTTTTTAATTCTTGAGTTCTTGGATATAATTGAATTAAATTTCCTTCTTCTTCAAAGTTGTTTTCAATTTCAAGTAGTGGATTTTGTTATCAAGTGAAATCATTCTTGAATTTTAATTTTTTTATTGAGTTTTTCCTTTGTAAAATAATCATTATATCCCTACATTGATTTCTGGTGTATATACTATGGAAGAGACTAGGGATTAGTGGTGAAGTACTCAAAGATCATCAGTACGTGTAAATAGGGTAGTGAATGTTATTGGTTTTTCTGGGATAAAAAAATACTCTATCGGGTATTTCCCAGGATAATTGAGGATATTCATTACAAATATTTTTCACATGGAATGAGATTTGACCAAACTGAGATCTTGGTAAGGTTTTCTCTAACCATTATAATTTCACCATGGAAGTGAGAGGAAACAATTATGGAAAGTCGCATTAATAAACTTTGAAGAAGTGGTTTGAATTAAATTGAACAAGGATAGCATTAAAATTGGGAAACATACCCTAACCAAATTACCCTTTTAATATCATAGTTTTTAATCCTTTTACTTTAAAATTTTCTTTCAATCATTTTTGTATCGATTTATTCTAATAACACACCATTTTACCCTCGTTTAAAAGTGAAAAATTGTTTTGTGTGCACTCCTATTTGGGATACTTCCTATGGTTAATCAATAGACTACACTTAGGGAATTAAAAAACAGTTTTTTCATTCCCTATGATAGGCATGCGTTAGTGTCCCATCAGCAGATCAGCTAACCTCTTCCCATTCAGTAGCCCCAGTAGTGAGGGAGAAGGCTTCCACTCTTGGTTCTTCATGGAGATATTAGAGGTGGACTATTCTAGGTAAAAAAATTAATATTAATATAGTTATTTCACTTTTTATACTATGAACTATGTTATCATAAAAGATAGAAACAATACTACAATGGAGAAAAATATAAATAGTTTAGATGTGTGGAATCTGAATGGACTTAAGATAGTTGTCCCATTTGACTGCAATGGGGTCCCTACAAATGACGTTATAAAATTATTTGGCCATATTTTGGGCCATATGGCAGCAGAGCAGTTTACCCTTTCGATTACATATAATTATTGGAGGCATATGCCTTCATCTATGAACAATGAAGTTTTTGATTCACATATAAATGAAATTTTAATACATTATGATGTAATTGAATTTCATTATGTTATTAAATTCTAATATTTTCGAATTTAATAGCATTGAACCTATTTTTTTCCAATTTCTTGTTGTTGATCTGATAGCACGAAAGTGAACATTGAAAAATTTGAGCAATAAATGGAAAGATTTTAAATGGATATTATGGAATAAATTCAATTATACTTCATTCATCGTATATAAACTGTATGATAAGGCACAAAATGGGGTACCTATATAAAAATGGAAAGTGTTTATTAATATCATCATGATGAGAAGAACATGGTATTAAAATATATATTATTATATTAAACTCATTTTACAATTATACATGAATATGAAATGGAGATTTCATTCCAAACATTACTATTATATTAAAATTTACTTATTTTTTGATTTTTCAAGGAAAATTGCATCTAGTATGGATAATCAAATCATCCACCACACTGCGGGGTAAAATAATATTTCTAGCAGTTGTTCAAATTTGGTATTTTTTTCAGTAGTTTAAATATTTATGAGACAATATTATATGTTCAATTTATTAAATTATTGATTTATCTGTGTCTAACGCAGTAATAGAATTTAGGGCACCAAGTATCCTGAATAGAAGTGTGGTTGTATGTTCTTAAAAAATATAACGGGGATTTTGTTAATGATCCTACCAATGAAGTTGAGGAATAAATTCTTTTTTCATTATAATAATGTTTTATCAATTTTCATTATGTTGATATATAATTATTATAATATGACTCATATTTGATTTATAGGTAAACATTAATGAACTATGGGATGCCCAAACCAGAAATCCCTTCTCAATCTCCGAATATGATCCATTTGGTAAAGTCCTTGGGAAATATCATCCTGGATGAGTGCACTAGATAGGTTTGGGACCGATACCATCAGATATATTTGGTAGTCCATCAGAGATTGCAGCTACATCTACTCCTAGTTGTAATCACTCCCTAACTCGATGTAACACCCCGACCCAGTTACTCAGAGTCGGTGCATTATTACATAACATTGGCATGATCATAAAAGATCAAGTCTCGAAAGACTAATTAGTTTAGTAACCTTGTAATCACTAGATACATTCATAAGTCTTACATTACATCATACAGTTAAAAACTACAACAACATAGTCTCCATAGTCCACACTTATATCCCCTTAGACTATCCCTGCAGGTTAGTCAGAAAATACTTCTTCACATCCTGGGAAAATTAAAACAAAGAAAGGGGTGAGCTCAGATGCTTAGTAAGGATTACAATATAGTGGAAACTGTCATAAATGAGCATAAACATTTAAGGAAATGTATAACTAAAACCAAAGCCTTTTAAACTTGAACTTCAGCATAATATGGAAAAAATTAAATGAAATAATGTCATTTACTTATTCACATGGATATTCTACTAGTAGAATAATAACATGCAATATCAATAACCACTTTCATAATAATGGAATGCATAATGCCATACTATAATAACCACATATTCAAGGCCTTGTGCCAAGACTACAAATAATATTTTCTCAAGGCCATGTGCCAAGACATTAGTTTGTCTCATGAGACCTACCAATGCATTGAAGAGCTATAACAGGCTCCACCCATCACTACTAAGTCCGATGCATTCCTCATATGAATGGGTTTAAACATAACATAAACAATCGTATTAAAAATATCATATGAAATTTCAATAATTTTTCCATAAACCATGAATGGGGTAAATGTAACACATACAATATCAAAAAAATCACAAAACCTTCAACACAATATGGATTTTTTTTATCATAATAAATTAACTTCAAATAAGCCTAAAATCCATCAAAAGATGTTGACATAGAAGAAATCAAAACTATTTGAAAGAAATATCTCTTTTTTGAAACCATTTAAAAGTCACATATTTATAAAATAAAATATTTACTTTGAAAATGTCCTTATAAGATTGTAAGGGAAGCTTTAACGATTTTATAACAGATGAAAATAGCCACACCCGCCGTATAAGTTAAAAAAAGACATTCTTGCCTTAATTTTGTCGAAAAGGATAAAAGGGACCTTGTTTGAAAAATGACGGAAACATTCATTTATAAACATATTATAAAAAGTAAAACAAGCGTATAAATGAATTTAACCCGTATTCTAGTAACTAGTAATAAAAATTGAAGAACATTTTTAAGAAACATGGATGTGGATGATAAAGAGGTCCTAGTAGATAATTACGTATAAACAACCTCGGATAATGAAAAGATTTTGAAATAAACCATTACCTTGTACTTTTACTTGGTCGAGGGTAGGTTAACCTCATGTATAATGGTGAAATATTTGTTATTAAATTATACAAGAATCATATACATTAATATGATATCTTATATGATCTTTAATCATTGTTTTGTTAATAATATCTTAGTATTATCATCGTTTTAGGTGTTAACTGATTCATTTTACTTTATATGCCTTGTTACATAATTCATATATGTTATGGATGGAATGTATCTTATTCATATTCAAAATTATATCAAGTCTTTAAAAATTATTTTTAATCAAATAATTAAAATTATTCTTAAATGAATACGATGGGGAATGAATCTCATCGCGTTCATGGAGACGGTAATCCGTACGTACGCACGAACGCTACTTCCATTTCATTTTTGATTTTAAAATGAATCAAAATCAAATGATACATAGGTATATTATTATTACAATATAATATAATATCTTATATATGTTACTTAAGTTCTTTAATACCATCCTTTATGTGTTCCATGTATGGTATGCATGAGTCATATCACTTTGAGAGGGCGGTAGTCTGTACTTCCTCAAATGAAATTATCGCATATATATAAAACATGAAGCGAATAATGGTATTATATAAAATGGAATTAATAAATATTATATATAAAATAAATATCATATTTAATTACAGTTCCAGGATAATGGCCACCATAAGAGGAGGTAGTAGAAGACTGAACAATCATCGTTTCGTGAGGCAGTAGTTCGTCGTCCACAAAAACATTATATTATATACCTATTAGATGGAGGTGTGTGTAAGTTTAGTTCGAATTAATAACATAACAAGAACCTAGAATATTTAGGATACTATTTTTGTAAAAAAAAGAAATGAAAAAAGAGATTTTAGGTGGTTGGAGAAGAAAAATAATATAAAAGAACTTAAGAGAAGATGTTACCTTTAAATCGGGTAACTCCATTTGGTTTGAACAAAAAGGACCTCTTGAAATGCCTTCTGTCTAAGGTAAGTCTTTTAGAAGGAGGATAGGGATGTAGGGAGAATAATTGGGTAGAGTTTGGATGAGCCAAGGTGCTTGAGAAGTGCTTATAATTGGTTAGAGGTGAGGACTTTTTATAAGGGGGAGGAGGGGCTCTTTAGAAAAGATTGAAAATATTAATTTATTATATAATGATATTCGGTTTCTAAAGGTCCCAAAATAATTACAGTTGAAGATAAGTTGACTCATGATCGAAATTAAATCATCCAATAAAATTTTTATCGGTTTTGGACATTATTTTAGTCTTCATAATCTTATTTCTTTAAATCATTTATTAATGAGGTAAGTAGTATATCATTATTGTGTCATAAATAATTTATTTTATTAGATGTTTATAAATTATAAAAAAAATATCATAATGTAATAAATCTTTTTATATTTCTAATTAATATTTATAGTTGAAAAGAAAACATGTATAACTCTATGTAAAAATTGTTTTACTAAAAGATATATGCTTAAGTCATTTGTTTCTTTACATTAACTTAATTAATATAAAGTGTCATTATCACTTACAAGTGGCTCCATGGGATCCCAAAATCGACCCAAAGATGCCCATCATCGGACATGTATCATCCAATAGGGTTAGGACACTTGTTAGGGTAATTTAATATTACTATAATATTATTTCATACCCTTATTTACCAGATTTACCCTTTAACCATGGTAAATAAACATATTTACCGAAGTAATTATTCAAAATGTCTAAAAATAAAAGTTACCTATTTATACAATTTGGAACTCTTGATTCCAAATATGAAATCCATTTTTCTAAATTCAAAACGCATATGTTTCAAAAATTAATTTAAAATTAATTCCTGTCGTAAAAACAAAAAGCGTGTTTTTATGAAATAATAACTATCAAAAGATTGAAACTTGTTTATGTCAAATTTTAATGTGAAATTACTTATAATGACATAAATTGTATTAAATGATAAAAATATAATATAATTATAATTCCAAACCATTCAAATGCGTAATTTATCACTATTAATTATTTTGATTAAAAAAGTTAATTTTAATTAAAATTTAGTAATTTTCACTATTCATCAAAAACTGAATGTTTTCAGAAAAATACGAAAAATTCACCCTAATCTAATTTCAATACTTTGAATCAAAAAATTAAGTCCATTTTGAAAGAAAAAATTCATAAAATTTTAAAAAGTGGGTATTACTATTCATAATAGCTACTTTGATTGGTCGCAGTTTGTTAGATTCTCGAAGTTGCGTACAATGCAAGCTATTACATTATGCAAAGGGAAACGTACCATGGATGTCTAGGGTGTTACATTCTCCCCTATTTAAGATAATTTATTCCTCAAAATTTCTAGAATATTATAGAATAAAAAGTCTTGGGTGGTTCTTTATCATAAATTCATCAAGTTCCCACGTTGCCTCTTCCATCTAATGGTTTCTCCATAAAACTTTTACCACACGAGTCGTCTGGTTTCTTAGCACATGTTCTCTTGTATCAAGAACCTTGACAGGCTCTTCGCAATAAGATAGATTGGGTTCCAATTCTAATTCCTCATAGTTAAATACATGTGTTGGGTTAAGCATTTATTTTCCCAACAGTGATACGTGGAACACATCATGAACTTTGGATACATTTGCCGACATTGCCAAATGGTAAGCTACAGCCCCAATTCGTTCTAGGATTTCAAAAGGTCCAGTATATCTGGGACTCAATTTACTTTTCTTACTTAAACGTATAACTCCCTTCCAAGGAGATACCTTCAAAAAAACATGATTTGCTACGTGAAATTCCAAATCCTTCCTTTGGTTGTCGGCATAGCTCTTCTCCCTACTTTGAGCTACTTAGAGGTGGTTTTGAATTACCTTAACATTTTCCATTGTTTCCTCCACCAGTTCTGGGCCTACGATTTTTCTTTCACCAACGTCATCCCGGCAGGTTGGTGTGCGACATCTCTTTCTATATAACGCTTTATGTGGTGCCATCTGAATACTTCAATGGACGATATAGTTATAGGAAAATTCCACCAGAGGTAAATACTAATCTTACATACCTTGAAAATCAAGTGAGAATGATCTTAACATGTCTTCTAAGGTTTGAATAGTTCGTTCTGATTGTACATCAGTTTGGGGGTGGTAAGCAATGCTCAAACAAAGTTTAGTATCTAGGGATTTCTGAAGACTTTTCTAGAATCTTGATGTAAAACGGGGATCACAATCAGAAACAATCGATAGTGGCACTCCATGAATTCTTAAAACTTTATTAATATATAGTTTTTCTAATCGTTCAAGTGGTAGGTATTCTTTTATAGTACGAAAATGTGCTGATTTGGTAAGACGATCAAAAATGACCCATATTGCATCGTTCTTTCTAGGAGTCTTTGGTAGTCCCATGAAAAAGTCCATTGTAATATTATCCCATTTACACTCATGTATGGGAAGAGGTTTCATGACTCCTCCAGGCTGTTGCCTTCTAGAAATAACTTGTTGAAAAACCATACATCATGACACATAATTAGCAATCTCCCTCTTCATGTTGTCCCACCAAAAATGTTCATTAAAATCTCTATACATTTTTGTTCTCCCAGAGTATATAGAGAAATTAGAACTATGAGCATCTTCCAACAATACCCTTTTTAGATCAGGTATATTGGGAACAGAAAGTCCTATCCCAAATTTTAAAATTCCATCTTCATACACAAAGTCACTCAATCTCCCATCATTCACAGCTTTAATCATCTTTTTAAACTCTTCATCATTGGTCTGAGAACTCTTTATCCTTTCTAGTAAATATGGTTTGGAAACCATTTGAAAAAGTATTGAAGTTTCACCTTCCATGGTTATTCCCATATCCATCTTTACTAGATCCATGTATATAGAATCCTTTTCAACTCTCATCTTGTTCAAAAATCCATGATCTTTTCTACTTAAATCATCTTCCACATTATTTTACTTCCCTGGGTGGTAGTGTATCATGCAATCATAATCCTTGAGTAGTTCAAGCCATCTGCTTTTCCTCATGTTGAGTTCTTTCTGTGAGAAAATATACTTCAAACTCTTATGATAAGTATGAATCTCACATTTTTCACAATAGAGATAGTGCCACCAAATCTTCAAAGAAAATATAACATCTGCTAACTCAAGATCATGTGTAGGATATTTTTACTCATGAATTTTTAGCTCTCGTGATGCATAGGAAATTACCATATAATTATGTATAAGGATACAACCAAGCCATTTCTTTGAGGCGTCACTATAAATAACAAAACCATATTTCCCCGATGGTGGAGTCAAGATAAGAGAAGTGACTAATATTCTCTTCAGTTCTTCGAATCATTCTTCACACTCTTTTTTCCAATCAAATTTAACCCCTTTATGTGTGAGCTTCATTAATGGGTTAGACAATCGGGCAAAATTCTAGACGAAATGTCGATAATAACCTGCTAAACCAATAAAACTGCGTACCTCAGTTATACTCATCAGTGATGGCCATTCTTAGATTTCTCTTGTCTTATAAGGATCAATGAAGATTCCATCCTTAGAGACAATATGGCAAAGAAAATAAATCTCCTGAATCCAGAATTTACACTTGCTGAACTTCCCATATAATTCATGTCTTTTAAGAGTCTTCAGGATAATGCGCAAGTGATTATCATGATCTTCATAGCTTTTGGAGTGTACCAAGATATAATCAATAAATACCACTACAAAGTCATCACGATATTCCTTGAAAACTCTTTTCATTAGATCCATGAAAAAAAGGGTGCATTAGTTATCCCCAATTGAATTACTATAAACTCGTAATGCCCGTACCTGGGTCGAGATGCTGTCTTTGGAATGTCTTCCTTCTTCACACACAACTGATGGTATCCAGATCAAAGGTCAATCTTTGAAAAGTATTGAGCTCCATGCATTTGGTCAAATAAATCATCAATGCGAGGTAGGGGATACTTGTTCTTTATTGTTATAGCATTGATCTCCATGTAGTCGATGCACAACCTCATAGATCCATTTTTCTTCTTAACAAAAAGGACAGGGGCTCCCCAGGGAGATACACTAGGGAAAATAAATCATTTATTACACAATTACTCTAGTTGTTTCTTTAGTTCCACTAATTCCACAGTTGTCATTCTATAAGGGGTCTTCGATATGGGCCTTGATCCATGAATTAAATCAATGGAAAACTCAATTTATCATTCTGGATGATGTCCAGGTAAATCCTCTGGAAACACATCAACATATTCTTTCACAATAGGTACATCCTATATTTGAACATTCCTTTCCTCACCCATATTTATTTCATTCTCTTCCTCCCCAATAATTGAATTTAGTTGAGCTACTGGGGGTGGATCAAGATAAGAATTAGGTGGTGATGATTCTGCTCTAAAGATAAGGTGTTCCTTGTCATCATCATCAAAAACTGTAACCTCCTTCTTCTTACAATAAATATCCACATCATGGTCCGAAAGCCAATCCATACAGAGGATTATATCAAACTTAATCATAGGTATGACGATGATATCAGCAGTTAAATAACATTTATATTCTCGAATGGGAACTGATTCACAGAACTATGTAGCAATGATACTTACCTTAGTAGTTTTGACTGAAAACTCCCTAGTTAAATCAAATTGGAAATATCTAATTTTATTAGCAAACTGGGAAGATATGAAACAATGCGATGATCTAGAATAAAATAAAGCATTTTCAAAACTTGAGGAAACTATTAAATTACCTGCGACCACATCTTTGGGAGATTCTTCCCCAACAGTAGTGATAGCATAAGCTTGGCCTTGATATCTTGTCCTTTTCTAAGGTAAGTTCCCCTGATGATTTGGAAATTAATTTTCATAATGTCCCATCTCCTACAATTGTAGCATTGAACATCGTTATATTCTTTCTTCCCCATGCAATCACAAGCTTGGTGTCCATTTTCCCCACACTTGTAACAGACTCCCATTACCTTCCAGAAAGTACCAGGGTGTTTCTTCCCACATTTAGTGTAGTTTGTATATTCAACTTTTCCCTTCTTCCCCTTATTTACATTTCCAAAGTGATAAGCAGATCTCTTCTTCTCTTGCTTTGCTTTAAAATCGTAAGACATAGAGAATTCCTTTTCTACCTTGATAGCACATGAGACAATATATTCGTACGATGAGAAGGATTTTGAGACTAATGCTCGATGGAGAAATGGTTTTAACCCATAAAATAAATGATCAATCTTAATTCTTGGGTTACGTATATAATCTTTAGCATTCCTTGCTAACCTTTTAAGGTTAGACTCATACATTTCAACATTCTTGTCTTCCTTTTAACTCAGACTTAGAAATTGTCTTTCCATGTCTTCTCGATGGTCACGAGGAAAGTATTTTTCTAAGAAAATATCATTAAACTCCCTCCATTCCATATTTGATACTTCATCATCTTCCTTTGTGTTTTGAATCAATGACCACTATTGATCAGCATCTTTAATGTGGTGGTAAACTACAATGACAACTTTTTCCCTTTCGATACTCCCTAAAGCCTGAAATATTTTCTCTAGGGAACTAATCCATTGCTCAGCCACAAATGGATTTGTTCTCCCATTTATTTTTGGTGGTTGTTGCCTCATGAAGCAATCTAACATTGATCTTCCACATTGTGGATCAGGGTGCTCCATACGGGTAAGGTTATTATTCATAACCTCAATGAGTATTCCTCGTATGGTGATAAGCTGATCAGCACCGGTTGTATCACCAACTCCAGTATAATTATCTTGAGTAGGAGGGAAATCCCTAAATGGGGTTCGTGCATTGATACAGTTTCCATTCCTTCCACTAGGTGCCATTTATAAACAATGGCATAAACTAGATTAGTTTATGAATCACAATACATAAATCCAAACTTGTAA
Organism: Viscum album; assembly: GCA_963277665.1. NCBI lineage: Eukaryota > Viridiplantae > Streptophyta > Magnoliopsida > Santalales > Viscaceae > Viscum > Viscum album. The sequence continues at coordinate 65,909,287 of OY728135.1, read as the reverse complement.
AACACTTAACATAAATTGAAAAGTTTATGGATATAATCTATAATCATAAAAATGTTTTCTTTGAGGAAGTATATACTAATAAACCCTTCATAATGGTTTGTAATGAAAATGAGAATTATCCGAAGCATATCCCCCGGGAGTGTCATAACCAAGAGTGCAGCAAGGCCCGTTGTCGTGCAGCAGTTCTCATTCGAGTCTAGCTCAAAGCGGTGTTTTCAGGTTTTACCCCTAGGTAAATCTATACAAGAGCCACCTCTACCAGCTCATATCCAGACAGGGATTTATTTCTTGAAAAACTCACCAAATCTCTACAATACCAAAATTCTAGGATGTTCTTCTATACTAATCCTCAAAGACCATCTTATGTCTATGTGCTCTAATCCGAGTTTATCTAAATCTAGCTTTCAAGGTTTGTACTAAACTTTCTCTGATACCAACTGTAATGCCCCAACCCCAGTTACCTAGAGTCGATGCATTATTACATAATATTGGCATGATCACAAAAGATCAAGTCTCGAAATACCGATTAGTTTTGTAGCCTTGGAAACACTAGATACATTCATAAGTCTTACATTACAACATACAATGAAAAACTACAACAACATAGTCTCTATAGTCCAGACTTATATCCCCTCAGACTATCCCTGCAGGTCATTCATAAAATACTTCTTCACATCCTGGGAAAAATAAAACATAGAAAGGGGTGAGCTCAGATGCTCCGTAAGGATAACAATATAGCGGAAACTTTCATAAATGAGAATAAACATTTAAGGCAATATATAACTAAAACAAACGCCTTTTAAACTTGATCTTCAGCGTAATGTGGAAAAAAAGAAATGAAATAATTCCATTTACATATTCACATAGATATTCTACTAGTCGAATAATCACATGCAATATCAATAACCACTTTCATAATGATGGAATGCATATTGCCAGACAATCATAACCACATAGTCAAGGCCTTATGCCAAGACTACAAATAATATTTTTTCAAGGCCTTGTTCCAAGACACTTTTTTTTCTCATGAGACCTACCGATGCATAGAAGATCTATAGTGGGCCCCACCCGTCACTTACTAAGTCTAATGCATTCCTCATATGAAGAGGTTTAAACATTACATAAACATTTCTATTAAAACTAGCATACGAAATGTCAATACTTTATATATATACCATGAATGGTATAATAATAACACATCCACAGTAAAACATAAAACAAAACCTTCAATACAATAGGGATATTTTGAATCATAATAAATCAACTTCAAATAATCTTAAAATCCATCAAAAGATGTTTACATATATGAAATCAAAACTATTTGAGAGAAATATCACGTTTATTGAAATCATTTAAAAGTCACATAATTATAAAAGAAAATATTTACTTTGAAAATATTATTATAAGCTTTTAAGGGAAGCTTCGATGATTTTATAATGGTGGAAAATATCTGCACCCGCCGTATAAGTTAAAAAAAGACATTCTTACCTTAATTTTGTCGAAAAGGTTAAAAAGGACCTTGTTTGGAAAATGACGGAAAGATTCATTTATAAAAATCTTATAAAAAGTCAAACAAGGGTATAAATGACTTTAACCCATATTATAGTAACTACTATAAATGTTTTGGAATACATCTATAAGAAACATGGATGTGGATGATAAAGAGGTTCCAATAGATAATTACGTATAAATAACCTCGGATAATGAAGAGATTGTGAAATAAACTCTTACCTTGTACTTTTCCTTGGTCGAGGGTAAGATAACCTCTTGTATAATGGTGAAATAATTGTTATTAAATTATACAAGAATCACATACATTAATATGATATCATATATGATCTTTTATCATTACTTTGTTAATAATATCTTAGTATTATCATCTTTTCGGGTGTTAATTGATTTGTTTTCCTTTATATATTGTGTTACGTAAGTCATATATGTTATGGATGGAATGTATCTTATTAATATATAAAATTATATCATGTCTTTAAACATTATTTTTAATCATCTAATTAAAATTAGTCTTAAATGAATACGATGGGGAATGAATCTCATCGCGTTTGTGTAGACGGTAATCCTTACGTACGCATGAACGCTACTTCCATTTCATTTTTGATTTTAAAAGGAATCGAAACCAAATGATAAATAGGTATATTATTATTAAAGTATAACATAATATCTTATATATTTCACTTAATTTCATTAACACCATCCTTTATACGTTCCATGTATGGAATGAACGAGTCATATCATTTTGAGGGGGCGGTAGTCCGCACTTCGTCAAATGAAATTATAGTGTTTATATACAACATTAAACAAATGATGGTATGCTATAAAATATAATTAAAGAATATTATATATAAAATAAATATCATAAATATAATATTTAATTACAGTTCCATCATAATGTCCACCATAAGAGGTGGTAGTAGAACATTGAACAATCATCGTTTCGTGAGGCAGTAGTTTGTCGTCCACAGAAACATTATGTTCTATACCCATTAGATGGAGGTGTGTGTAAGTGTAGTTCGAATACATAACATAAAAACAACATAGTATATTGAGGAAAATTTTGTTCTTATAAATGAAATGAAAAAAGAGATTTTAGGGGGTGGGAGAAGGAAAATAGAAGAAAAGAACTTAAGAGAAGATGTTACATTCAAATTGGGTAACTCCCTTTGGTTTGAACCAAAAGGACCTATTGAAGTGACTTATGCCTAAGGTAAGGCTTCTAGGAGGAGTAGAATGATTTAGGGAGCTTAATTGGGCATAGTTTAGACAAGCCACGGAGCATGAGCGGTGTGTGGAATTGGTTCGAGGTGAGGGCTTTTTATAAGGGGAGGAGGGGCTCTTTAGGAAAGATTGAAAATATTAATTTATTATATAATGATATTCGGTTAATAAAGGTCCAAAACTAATTAAAGGTAAAGATACGATGACTCATGATCGAAAGGAAATCATCCAAAAATAATTGTTCCGGTTTTGGATATTCTTTTAGTCTTTATAATCTTATTTATTTAAATAATTTATTAATGAGGTAAACACTACATCATTATTGTGTCATAAACAATTTAGTTTATTAGATGTCTAAAATTTATAAAACAAATACCATGATGTTGGAAATATTTTTATATTTCTAATGAATATATATTTTCAAATAGATAACATGTATAACTCTATGTAAAAATTGTTTTACTAAATGATATATGCTTATGTCATTTTTGTCTTTACTTTAACTTAATAAATATAAAGTGTTATTATAACTTACAAGTGGCTCCATGGGGTCCCAAAATCGACCCAAAGATGCCGATGGTCGGAAATGGATCATCCAATAGGGATAGGACATGTGTTAGGGAAATTTAATATTATTATAATATTATTTTGTACCCTTATTTACCGGACTTACCATTTAACCACTGTAAATAAAATTATTTTCCGAAGTAATTATTCAAAATGTCTAAAAATAGAAGTTACCTATTTATGAATTTTGGACCCCCTGATTCCAAATATGGAATCCATTTTTATAAATTCAAAACATAAAAGTGGCAGAAATTAATTTAAAATTAATTCCCGTTGTCAAAACAGAAAGCCTGTTTTTATGAAATAATAACTCTCAATAGATTGACACTTGTTTATGTCAAATTTAAAATTGAAATTACTTATAATGACAAACATTATATTAAATGATAAAAATATAATCTAATTATTCTTAAAACCAATTCAAATTAATAATTTATCACAGATAATTATTTCTATTAAAAATGTTGTTTTTAATTAAAATTTAGTAACTTTCACTATTCATCAAAAACAGAATGTTTTTAGAAAAATACCAAAAATTTACCCTATTCTAATTTCGATACTCCAAATACAAAAATTATGTCCATTTTGAAAGATAAAATTCATAAAATTTTAAGAAGTTGGTATTACTATTCATAACGGCTACTTTGATTGGTCGCGGTGTGTTAGAATCTCAAAGTTGTGTACAATGCAAGCTATTGCATTATTCAAAGGGAAACGTACCATGGAATCTAGGGGTGTTACACTCGAGATGATCATAAAGAGATTGTTTATATGAAAATCACAATTTAGGAACACTAGGATCAAATATCCACTTTACAGAAAGCGTTGGTTGATTTATATAATAAGAAAACCATATCTGTCCCTGGTGACATCGCATTGATGAATGATAGTTACGAGGTAAATCCTACAACTTCAAAATAATTTTGTTCACAAACCTATATTGATTTTAAGTTTAAATATATTCATACAAAATTATTTAATTTTCAATATAATTTCCTTACAGGTGTCGGTGGTAGGAATTAGAAACTGAGATGGAGAGGGAGATGAGAAGAGATCCTCATCATCTAGTAATTAGGGAGAGAGTTTTTCATGTATCATTTTTGGAATATTGTGGACCATGTTGTGTGATATGGTCTGTGCATTATATATATGTACTATGATTGTAATATTGTTAGACTTTCTTTATGTGTATATGTTTTGTACTTTGATTTATATGTACTCTGATTATGTTGTGTTTCATTTGTTATTTTTTGTTTCACTTGTTATGTGATTTTCTGATTTGTTTTTTTTTTCAGGGTTTTCTAGGGATGCAGATTCTGCATCTCTTTTTTTAATTCATCATATAGCGGCGGTTTAAACCGCCGCTAAATAATGTTTTTTTATTCCCCTGTTGGATAAATCACTTCTATATTACATATTTTTTTGGGAGGTCGTTAAAACATCCATTAAATATGACAAAATTTTATTTCACAGTGGTTTCTCACATTATAGTGGTGGTTTTAACCGCTGCTAAATTATAGGATTTTTTTGTTGAAAAATCACTGCCAAACCACAGAAAACCACAGCGAAATACACTTTTGATGACAGTTTCCAAAAAATGATGTTAAATGGAAGTAACCAACATATGTTGGATGATGATACAAATTTTAGCAGCGGTTTCAAGAAACTGTTACAAAAAATATGTGGTGGCAGTTTAAACTAGCACTACATGGAGATTTTCTAGTAGTGATCATCCAAATGAGTCTTCATCTCATTCATTTCATCTGGTTCTATCCGCTAACAATGAATAGACCCAGGTTAAGTACCAAACACTAATTCGATGGAAAACTCTACCTCCCTTGCCATTAGAGACCTAGAGAATTCATAAGAAAAACATTGGGAAACGCAATGAGAACTAGAGAGAGATCGCCGCTCAAAGACTCCCACTCTAGATCAAAAGAGAACACATATATTACTTTCCCCAACTCTAGATAAAATTTCTGATTCTACTAGACCATGGGTCCCATAATCCTTGTAAGATTCATGAAACCCTATTGGGTGTAGTGAATGAGACATTTCAAATATAACAATAAATATGGGATTTATTGGTAATGAGCCAATCCATCTTGAATATGACATCATGAGGTTTCATGTCGAGAATCTGAAAACTCTAATCATTCTCAACATATGATAGAGAGAAAACACAAGTAGGAATATATAGACCATACTCTATCTTCATTCTTAGGGGTGTGGTAATATCCATCACATAATAAAAATGATATATAGGAATATTTAGAAGATTGAAAGAATTGGTTGAAATAAATGAATGATATTCACCAATTTAAATAAATCATTCACTAATGATGAAGTTATAATGATGGTGCCTCTCATATTCATTGGAACCATATCTAATTTCTTTAGATACCCTTCCACTGCATGAAGAAGATTCATTCCGGATGCTTATGGAAGGAACCCCTTTATACATGAATTTTCTTATTGTAGTGTAGTTTTAACAAGATCTAATGATTCTGTTCCACTATGCAGAGTAGAAAAGACATGGTAGAACTTTTTTAAGTGACTGAAGTGTCTGTAAGAGACATATATCTTTGGTGAATCATTAAATCCCTACCTATAATTCATATTCTTTCCACAATAATAGAAAATAATAGGGCATCTTCCAGGAACTATAGTAGTTTTCGAAAAACCCTGATGTTGATAACCACAATAAGAATCATCACACTTTCTCTGTCCTTTAAAGGAACTATCACTACCATTGGAAGATAGAGAAGCTTCTGACAATATTGATGTTCCATATAGGTTCATTTCAACTATCAGTTCTCTATCCACCACATCACCATAATAAGGAAGTTTCAATAGGAAAACCTTTTAATAAAAATCTGATCAAAGTCCCATCTTGAATGATCTAATCTTCATCCTCTCATTCCACACAATCTTAGTTTCAAACTGTAGAATATTAGAAAAATTATTTCTATATTCTGTCATAGTCCTATCATTATAATCTAGTTTAAAAAATCTATATCCTTATCCAACACGATCGACTCTAGATATAATTTTTTTGTGAAAATAGATTTAAATTATTTCTACTATAATCTATCAGGATTCTTAGTCATCAACATCATGTCTCACCATCTTATTCTAAGTCCCTCCACATGAAGGTAGAACACTTAACCTTTATTTCATCAGGTGTATCCAAGAACTCAATAAATTTCTCAATCATGCTCAATCATTCCTTGGCCTCTTGAGTATCATTGTATATTTTGACTTCTGGTAGTTTCTAGAGAAGGAACACTCTAGAATGATTCTGTAAATCATTTCATGGAGGTTCCATAACTAGAAAATGAATAGGAACTTGTTCTGATGCCTAACTCAGATCTTGGATTGTATGCACAATAACCTTAACCCTATTCAGGTCCATTAGAGGATTTAATCATTGTGGTTTATCAAAAACTTCTTCCTCAATCTAATTTTCTCATATTCAAGGATTCTTGATGCTGCATAACATTATAAGACAACATTAAAATAGATCATATTAACACTCAAACAAGAGAAACATGAAAATTAATCCCAAAAGATGGATAAACAAGATTTGGATTTCATTCTATCCAAATAAAAATATGGGAAAACACTATAACTAATCCCCAATATAACTTTCCCAAACCACCCTTGGTGCCTTAAGGATCATTGTAGTGAGATCTGGCTAAGAACTCAATCAAAACTACCTCATATGTCCCGAAAAGATTACAAAACTGCATACTAACATCATGGAAAGATGAAAAACCTTCACCTTTGATATCACTTTGTCACAAAATAGCTCAGATACACTGGTAACCTGATAACCAAGATGGTCCTTACATATCCTAAAGGGAATTCTTAATCTCAATAGGTCAGAGACAAGAACCTGGAATTATACAATTTGAAAGTGGGAAAAAATTCTAGAAACACAACGAAAGAAATAGATGCAACTCAATATGAATACAAGAAAAACTCCATAGGGATAAGTGTACTAGTAGTTAAAAAAGGAATGAAAACCCAAAGTGAAATCATGAGTAACTGAAAAATGGGATAAAAACCTAGGTCCCAGCAAACACAACTCTCCAAGCCCAAGGATCAGCAGCTACTACCACCTCCAAGTGGCACCTTACTGAATGCGTTGTTGTGAAACATAAAATGAATTATAATTCAAATAATATTTTTTAGTCTAAGGAATACCATAGGTCATCTATAAAAGAGATTTAGTAAGTTTTTTGTGTGTATTTTTAATAAAAAATGCTACAATATGGGTGTGGTTTAGAGAACAGTTTTAAGAAAATTACGTAAATTAATGATTTTAAGAGTTGATAAATAAATGTGGTATTTTAAGAATTATGATATAAGTAGGTCATTTCATGTTCACTGCACATCTTATAGATTTCATTGTTCTCAGAAATATAGATGGTTTTTTTTATTCTTTGGTTGAGGGTTGTCAAGATCTTGATTCCCCTCTTGTCTCTTAAATCGTTGCATAATGTACCAACCCTTGAAAGAACAATTTTGTTGTTAATGATTGTACCTCAAGAAAATAGTGAAGGATACCAAAGCATACTAATATCTTATGTATGTGTGAGAGAAATAGGATTATTGTGTTTCCCATTAGGAAAAAACCTAGATTCCCACTAGAAATTTCAACCCAATCGGTGTTGAAATGAAAATCGGTTCACTTACTTAAACCCAAGATTTGAATTCAGAGTAGAATCCTGTTTACATAAAACAAAAGTTAAATAATATACATGAAAATTACCCAAATCTAGAATAGTATAAAGTGTAGGAACTCCCTTCCATGTATGGGTAGCTCCCTTGAAATGAACATCCATAGTTTAGCTCGCTATTGAGAGGAGAAGGAGGCACGTGTGGAACTTCATCTTCATCTGTGATCCCCCTATGAGGATAGATGCCTCCAAAACTTCTTGGAAGAGAAGTGTACTTATTTGGGTATATAAAATATCATAGCTTTACCTCATGGTTGAAATTAAAAATGATGTACCCAATGTATCATTTTATAGGTAAAGTGGAAGGTTGTTTTGGGAAAATAGATTTTGTATAACCACTTGTTCAATTTTTTTGGTGGTCCGACAGCCGTATCTAACATTGAAAAAAAACTAAAACGATATTTCCCCACCTCTTGACTATATTCAATAAATTTTTGTCATCATTTGGACACCAAAATATCATGATATAGACAGAACACAACATGACACTATTTACTTCATGTAGATTCAGTGTCTTGGACAGATCAGTTTCACCGGGACAATTAATGGCCTAACTGGGATTGGGATCATTAATATGAAATTTAAACCATTAAAATTTTTATTTTATGAAAAAAATATCATCCAATTTGGATCCATGGTGTAGTAGTAGTGTGTAGTTGATTCCACTGGTTTTCATGGATCCTACACAGTTTGGCCCATTTTTCTTGAACTTCATCATGGGAACTCCAAATCACATCCACCTACAATGCAATTATCCAAACAAGTAAAACTACCCTTTTTAAAAGTGATAAACACAAAATAATTTAATTAATCATGAAGTTAATTTTTTTATTATTTTTATAATTTTCAATACAAAACTAGTTTAGCATAGTGGTGTAAGGGTGAAAATGAAACAGTCAATCAATGTGTGATCACACACCCACACCTAAAAATTTTCAATCTTAGGAAAAGTCATATTCCCAAAAAGTATGAATGGAGATATTTCAAACATCATGAAGATTTAACATTGAATGAAAATTTAATTCCTAATAGAAATGTGATAAAAAAAATATCACATTAAGGAGTAATTCTCAGTGATCATTGAAAAAGACATCTCAAAATTATATCAGAATGAAATTATAAGAGATGCATGATACCAATATAAGAAAATAATTCACAAGTTAACCATGTCACTAATTCTCCACGTGTGTGTTTGAAAATAATTCCATGAAAGCCGTTCCACTTTCTATCCAATAAATATAGGTTATTTCAAAACTTCTCAGTTTAAATTATTTTATCCACCGAACCTGCCCTATATACATTGCCACAAAATTTCAAGAACCAGTCACTTAATAATTCTCCAATTTCAACCCTTAAGCTCCCAACCTAGATATCCCAATATGTTACACATTTCATCACTCCACACATTTATTAGTATTTTTTTTTTGAAATGTTTCACTTGGAACAAGTCTCACACTCTTCTCTCAACCCTGCTTTAATATTCTCTTGACACTAATTGCAGTATTTATAATAAGATAAAAAGTTGAGGAAGAGTGGTTTTTGACCTTCCCAAGACTCAACCATTATTTTTTTTGTTTTCTATGAGGGTGTAAACTAGTCGAATAATAGGTACACATGCATAGGTCAATTTTGTATAGTAATGAAAAAGATTTGATAATGAATGAATGTATAAAAAATCATTTTGGGAAGTTGATAAATGTTGTCCTAACATATATTTACCTTCCATTGAGAAAGAAAAATTCATACTTCATGGTTGGGTGCATAGATGTGAGGAGATATTTAGTGACATAGTTTTTCTATATACTACTCACACAAAGGGTACCATTCTTCTCAAAGGTTTCAAAGTGATAAAACCATTTATATCAATGATAAACAACCAAATTTCAAGAGAAAGTCACACCACAGTATTAAATTCTTTTTGAAATGAACATTTTAGAAGAATGTTTTTAATGTTTAAACAATATGAAACAGGAAAATTTCTCCTGAATTTTAAATAACTTCTATGGTTAAGAGGGAATCATTTTTCATGATAAATTGGGAATTAAAAACCATTCTTTCACAAAAGTGAGGGAGGAAAATATGGGGACATGTTACAATACTAATTAGTAAGATAAAAATAGAAAAATAATAAAGATGATGAAAATTCTTAACTAACCTGGGAATTTAACCATCCACCCACACCAAGAGAATGCAGTGTACTCACTATAAAAATAAAATGTGGTAAAGAAGGATAAAACCTAGTGAGTTTTATTGGTAGAATGCTTCTTGAACATGTAGTTACTCTATTGAGAACTCTAGAAGGGCTATGTGAAACTTCATAAGACTCTTCCCATTGATAGTGAAGATTTGATTATTTTCTTCATTTAGTACCTAAACAACCCCAAATAGATAAACATTAATTACAGTTTATGGGCTAAAGAAGTAGGAATAAAGATTTCATGGATGAAAATTCATCCTTTCATTGTAAAGGAGGGCCTTTTTCCCAAATTGTAATTGACAATGATGGATAAGACAGGGGAATTCATGGATTTTTCCTTTTAAATCCTAGAGTGCTCATATTAATCTCTTCTAATTTCCCCTATCTATTGAATTTGTAACTTTCTTTGAGAAACTACACCAGAAATACTAGAATTTCATTGTTTAAGGGATCATTAGTCCCAATGAGCAATCTCAATAGGTAGGTGAAAACTCTTTCCAAATACAAGACAATATGGCGACATTATAATGGGATTTTTAAAGGAATTACGGTAATACCATAATGAATCATCAAGTCTAAGACTCCAATATTTTCCATTAGGTTGAGCCGTTTTTTCAAGAATCTGTTTTACTTCTCTTTGACACCTAAGCTAGACTACTGGTTTGTGGGTGTTAAGAAGTATACACTCGATGCCCAACCCAATACTGATGAAAAAGAGATAGAATTGTACAGTTAGAGAAATGAGAACCATGTTCACTGATGATGAACCTAGATAATCCAAACCTATATAAAATGTTTCTTCTCAAAAAATTCACAACTGCCTCAGAATCATCAGTCTGTGTGGCTCGTTCCTCTACCCATATTGAAACCCAATACACTGTTAGAATAATTTAAAGGTTCCTAAATAAATTGGGGAATGGTCTCATAAAGGAGATGCCCTAAGTATTGAAAATGTCATCTAAGAGAAAGGGTTGTTTTCGAATTTAATTTCTTTTAGATACATTAACAATTATTTGATAGTGGGGATAGGGTTTATAGAAATTATGAGAATCCCAAAAAAGTTTTGGTCAAAAGTGTCCAGAATCAAGGACCATGCATGAAAGTCCATCCGGGGGCAAAGTTGACCCCAAAAGAAAGAGTGTGTCAGAACCTAAGGACAGACTAAAACCCACTATCGGGGAAAACATTCATGAGGACCTGATCACATCATGTGTTCCAAAGGTAGGGGTAATCCCAAATATAACCACATGAATCATGTTTTATATGGTCGGCCTGGTATTTATTTAAAATAGTAGGAATTAAATATCTAACCAAATAATTTAAAATTTTGGAATACTAATGAATAGAATCTTGCACTTGGTACAATTTCTCATCAAGAAACATCTCATTTATAGGAATATAAGAGGTTGAATCAATGTATGAGGATGGGTGGATCCTACTAAAATGGTCAGAATCCATATTATATGCTCCTTTTTTATCTCTAATTTCTAAATATAATTCCTAAAGGATTAGAATCCAACAAATGAGAATTGGTTTTTCTTACAGTTTCTTAAGGATATATCAGAGGGTTGCATGGTCTAAGAACACAATAACTTTGGACCCTAAAAGGTATCACCTGAATTTACCCAAGGAAAACACAATGTAAAGGAATTATTTTTCAGTTGTGGTGTATTTTTCTTAGTAAGGGTCTAGTGTACATGAGGAATAAGAAATGACATGTGGAGCTTTATTGACCATTTTTTATAAGACTACCATAACTTCATAATTAGATGCATCAGACATGATATTAAATGGTAAATCCCACCAAGGTGGTTGGATTACTGGGTGTGATTGAGACTCTTTTTCAGTTTATTAAAATATTCCTCAGATTCTTTATCAAAAATAGATTCTTTTTATTTTTGGAGCAAGTGGGAGAGGGGGAGTGAAATCTTAGTAAAGTCATGATTGAAACAATGGTAAAATCCCACATTACCTAGGAATAACCACACATCCCGCACATTTCTTGGGGAATAGTATGGAAGATATGACATAAAATTTTGAGTTATCAACCTGTGTAGCATCACTACAAATGAAATGTCCCAATACTATACCTTGTGACACCATGAAATGACTTTTCACGTACTTTAATACGATATTTTTTTCAATACTGTGACATAGGACTAAACCAAGACTAATAAAACATTCATCACAAGAGGAGACATAAATTTTAAAATCAACCATGAATAAATCTCTTCAATTCTCTGGGAAATCTGAAAAAACACTAACCATGTATCATTAGAAAGTACCTAGAGCACTGCGCAGACCAAATGGAATCCTCCTATATAAAAATGTTCTTAAGTTGAAAATAAAGGATGACATTTCCTAATCCTTGGGGGAAATATGGATCTAAAAGTATCTGGAATACCCTCCAAGGAAGTAGTAGTGAGACATCCCCACTAGCCTATCGAGAATCTATTCATTGAATGACATTGGGAAATTGTCCTTCCTAGTGTGTTGGTTTTATTGGTGATAGTCTATAAAGACACGCCAACTAGTCGGAAAACAAGTTGGAACCAATTCATTATTTTCATTTTTAATTACCATAAGGCTAATTTTTTTAAGAAATAATTGAACTGGATAGACCTATTTACTATGAAATATGGGGTAAATGATTCCAATAGACAATAATTTTTTTACCTCCTTTTTAACAACATCTAGGAGGTTTGGGTTAATTCGACGTTGTCATAGCCTCACTAGTTTGGTCTCATCATTTAACAATATATGATTTGTTAAAATTGATGGTATAATACCAATAATTTCCTCAAGTGTCCAGCCCAAATTGTATTTATACTCCCTCAAAAGTTCAAGTAGTCTCAATTCATACTCAAGAGGGAGTGAACTAGCAATGATGGCAGACATTGTGTTTCCATTTCTATATACATATTTTTTAAATGTTGTGGAAGTTGTATTTGTTCCAATTCAGTGGGATTTTGTATTTATGTCAGTGCGTGTGAAGGTTAGAGGTCACTAATCTCATCTAACTTCTCAATGGTATGATCCTCATATGAGGAATGAGGTTTTACAAGCTTTGCAGTATCATCGATAGTCATGTGATCATCTGTGTTCAAGAAATTTTCAAATAAAAAATAACCACATCATCTTTCAATACCACTACTAAAATAAATGCATGATTCATTTCGTAGAATTTAAATCAATGATGAAAACTTATAAAGGCGATCAAGATAATAAAATGGAGTTTTTTCTGGGAATGGAGTACATCAATTGAATTAACAGAGAGAGAGAATTGTTAATCTGAGGGGTACTTCATGACATAAAGGATATTAAAGTGGAAAATTTCAAAACCAAAATCAGTAAAAAATGTTCCATTGTGTACATTGATTATGGTTTTGGAGGTTTTCAAGAAGGAAATCCCCAATATTATCGAGGCATGTACAATTATTCTATCATCTTCCATTTTAAGAACATAAAAATCATCCAGAAAAAATAAATTTTCACCCTCACAAGAACATCCTCTAACACACAAGAGGGGTGTGTTGTAATCCAATTTTATAATAGAAAAAAAATTCTGGTGAGATTTAGTTTTCTCCCCTACAACGTAGTATAAATGGAGTAGGAAATCACATTTATAGAAGCACCCAAATCAATCATAACATTGGAAAATGAATACTCCCTTATGGTGCATGGAATAGAGAATGTACTAGGTTCATTGAATTTGGTGTGTAGTGATGGTTATATCAATGTTGGTCCATTCTTCCCCAATCTCACCATTTCATTTCCACGAAGTCTCCTTCAGTTAGTACACATATCCTTAAAAAACATGGTGTATCGTTGAATTTTCATCACTCTATTAATCAAGGGGGTGTTGACATGAACTTTTTTGAAAGTTTACAAGATTTATTTATCAGGATATATTTATTTTTGTTTTCATGGTTTGGTGTCCCTTTAGATAAATTTATGATGAATGGTTGGGCTAGGTGACTCATAAAAATACACGCACTTTCCTTTAGAAGGGATTATCTCAGGACATGGTTTTTCAAAATTTGGATTAATTTCGACAGTTGGGATGGTGTTTTCATTAGGAAATTATGACTTTAAAGGAGGGTTAATTTGACTTTTAAGTTGAGTTCCACTCTTAAAGGTGATGTAACTGACATTTCCCTTACCCTTAGGGTTGACTAGTGTTTGAGAGGGTAGTTTACCCGAACTATGACTTTGGATTTCCCCCACTGAGTTGGATAGTTAGCCTAATTAGGTTTTGAGATCTTTTATGGTAGCTTGGGTGGTTTTTGGGAATTGGAGATTATTGACAATCATTTGTTTCATCATGTATTCTAGGCTAGGAGGTTGTTGGAAAGTCATTTGGGGTGGTTCAGTATTGTGGGGTGGTGGATGACTACATTACCCTAGTTGATTCCATGTTTATTGAGGTTGTTTTTAAATCCCATTTTCTTATAAGTGTGGTTGTCTTTCAACCGAGGTTTGGATGGATAGTATGGTTCTTTACTAAAGGGTTGGTTAAAGGGGAATCCCTAGAATATTGCCTCACAACTCACAGAAGTTTATCTCGGCTAGGGGCATTGTTCAGAATAGTGGGTGTCAAAAGAACATATACCACAACGGATGGGAGGGGGAGACTGGGATTTCCCTTGGGAAATAGAAATTTTTCAAATAAGGGTACTTACCTCTTAAAACTTTGTGCCCTTCTTCATCTCATATTTAGTACTCTACACCTCATTCACACCATGAAGGGTTACACTGGAAGTTGTACTGAATTGCTGAGTTTTCTATGACATGTTCTCAATTAGGGTTCTTGCAGAAATTGGGGTCATATCAACTAGTGCACCACCTACAGCAGCATCAATAACATTTCTATAAATAGGAATCAAAACATTATAGAAATATTGTATTAAAAGTTGATCACTTATTTTCTAGTGTGGGAAACTTGAACAAAGCCTTATAAATCATTCCATGTATTCATGAAATGTTTCCCCTTATAATTGTCATATCCCATAAATTTCTTTCCTTATTGTGGCAGTTCGAGGGGCTAGGAAATATTTTTCAATAAAAATACGTTTCTTGTCCACTCAACCTCTAATTAGTTAATTAACATAATACAACCAATATTTCTCAATATATATTAATGAAAATAGGAATTATCTAAGATTTACTTGTTCTTCATCAACATTATAATGTTTTAATGTATAAAACATAGTATGAAATTCTTTTAAGTGATAATGTGGATCTTCTCCTTCGATTCCAGGTAATCTTGGAAATACATAAATCAAACAAGATTTTATGTTCAAAATTGGGTTCCTCACCTTGTCATTGGATATAGGTGGGTTGGATATCAACCATAGGTGGGGTTAGTTATTTTAATGTTAGGTTTTTTCATCCGTATAATTAAATTTTAATCTAGTTTTGATGTTGATTTCTGAAGAATAAGAAGGATCCAGAAGAGGTTCAAGATGTGATGTGTCCTCCTTCAAAGGGTTGTCTTGTGTGTCATGGTGTCGCTGCATAGGATCCTCTTCAGTTCGGGTTCAAAAAATAGTAAATCTAATAGATTAGAAAACATCATCTATAGAACCTACATAATTAGAATATTATAGAAATCAACTAAAAAATTAAATAAGTAAAGAAGAAACAAAATTGTTACAAATTTACCAATAATTTTATAAAACACACACATTAAAAATAAAAGGTCTTCCTTGTTACAATTCCAAAATTTGAACACGTTGTCATGACACATCAAATTAATTATAATTAAAAAAATATTATGTAGTCTATGGAAGACCCTAGGTCATCTATCAAGGAGCTTTAGTTGGTTTGGATCTTTTATTTTTAAAAAAAGAAAAAAAATGTGTGTGGTTTTGAAAACAATTTTATGAAAATGACATAAATTAAAGAGTTTTAGAGTTGATAAAAAAATTGGTGATTTAATAATTATGATAGAATTAGGTCATTTCAAGTTCACTACACATTATAGACAGGTCATTGTTCTAAAAAATACACATGGTTTTGTTTAATTCTTTGTTTGAGGGTTGTCATGATCTTAATTCCCCTCTTGCCTCTAAATTCATTGGACGAAGTACCAACCCTTGACAGAACAATCATTTTATCAAGGATTGAACCACAATTAAAGAGTTAATGATACCAAAGTATACTAATATATTATTTATTTGTGAGGGAAATATGATTCTTGTGTTTCCTCATCGGAACAACCCAAGATTCAAACTTGAAATTTCAACCCAATCATTGTTGAAATGAAAATCGGTTCAATTAATTAAACCTAAGAAATGAATGTATAAGAGAATCATGATTATATTTAACATAAGTGAAATAATCCAAAAACAAATTAAACAAAACCGACAAAGTATCAAGTGTCGAAACTCCCTCCCATGTATGTGTAGCTCCCTTGAATTGAATGTCTGTAGTTTAGCTCACCATTGAGAGGAGGAGGAAAATCATGTGGAACTTTGCATTAATCCTTGATCCCCCTATGAGTATAGGGGCATCAAAAACATCTCATATGAGGAGAGATCTTTTTTGGATCTCTAAAAATTCAGATCGTTCCCTCCTATTCTAACTTACAAATGTGGTTCCCATGAAATCATTTTATAGGAAAAGTGGCAAGTGGTTTTGGGCACAAATATTGTGTAAAACCGCGTAGACCATTGTCATTCGTGGGTATATAGTCTTATCTCACATTGATAAAAACTAAAAAATTTGTTTCACCGCATCATTAATATCTCCACTGAATGTTTGGATTCATTTGGACACCAACAGATTGACATATTGACAGAACACAACACACCACTTTTGACTTAATGTAGATTTTGTGGCTTGGACAGACCAGTTTAGTTGGGACACTTATTGGAGAAATTAAACTTGGGTTACTTCATATGAAATGTATAACATTAAATTTTGGTCCTTATTCAAAATTTCATTGCATTTGGATTCACAGTGTAGTAGTAGTTTGTGGTTGAGCCCACTGCTGTGCTTGGATCCTACGCTGTTTTGACAGTTTTTCTTGAACTGTATCATGGTACCTCCAAATCACCTCCACCTACAATGAAATTATCCAAACAAGTAACATTACACTTTTTAAAATTGAAAAAAAATTGAATCAAACATCAAGTGAAATTTATTATTATTTTTATAATGTTCCATAAAATACTAGTTTAGCACAGTGGTGTACGAATGAAAATGAAATAGTGAATCACAGTTCAATCACTTACCCTTACTTGAACCTAGAAGAAGGTAATATATATACACCTGAAGGAATAAGTTGGATATGATCTAAAATACCAGTAGAGTCTCACCAAGTATTCAATAATAAGATGCCGAAATTAATTATCCAAACAAAGATTTCAATTTTAAATAAACAGGCAAGGATGTTTGAATGAAAATGTAAAACAAAGCTTGCTTTACATTTAAAATTGATTTAAATACTTTAAAAAATGGCTTAATACTATTTTATATAAAATAGTTTATATAATTTCAGAAGTAATTCATTAAAAAGATTTTCAAAAATGTCATATATTTCAAATACTGACAATGAGAAACATGGTCATCTTCTAAGAGGTATGATAGTTCTAGGTTATGGGATCCTCACACACTTATATAATTATAATGGTAACATGTACACACATACCTTTGGAACAGGTTAAAGAGGACTCATCTACATCATACTATGAAATAAAATGTTCCCAACAGTTTTTGTTATAGTTGTAAAGTATAAATATGTTTCTAGGGAATTCACATCATAGCATTTTTGTCCCTAATAACTCTCTAATTACTTAGTATTTAATGTTATCTAATGACAATAAATAATTGGAAATTTATTTTAAGACATGTTAAAAAAATTCAACCTATTCTCTATTTTAATAAGTTAATTTCTATTTGAAAACCAAAATGACTTTTTATCAAAACATTCATTTTTCTAGGATAAAACCATCGGGTTTTTATCAAAAAAAAATTAATCCATTTTTTTTCAAAAATACTAATTTGAAATAGATTTCATATATCAATTTTAAAATTTAAATTATATAATTTATTTTTCACAATTTTTCATCTGATTTCACCACACACCCCAATTCAATGGAATTTGGTTTCCCTAATTTTTCATGCCAAAATAAATCTAAATCAATAATTAAATTAAATAGGGTTTTTAACGAACCAATTGAAATAAATTATCAAAAAATTAAATTTAAATCAAACAGATGAATTTAAATCCTCTAATTTTGGGTTAATTAAAATTGGCCATCCTAATAGAACCACCTACCTCGTGATCAGAGGATATCAAAACAAAAATCCCTAATGAGGATCCAAGAATCAAACCTAGATCCCAGATCGGAAATATAAGGGAGTAGATCCTCCAATAACATTAAGGCCTATAAACCCCTAGTGAAGAGAGGAGAAAGAGCGGGAGAAAGAGAACAGGAAGAGGAAACTTACTAGGAAGAGATCGAATGTCATTCTCAAATATTTAATTCACTTCTAGAAGGGTGTATAGTGGATAATATTTCTTATTTGGAGCCTCTAAGGAAGAATTAAACACAATGGGGTTTTACAGGCCCTTCGGGCACCTAAAAAGAGGGTTTCTTAGGTGCGAGACGGTCCTAACAATTTTGACTTTTAAGAATGTGGACCAATGTGGGTTAATCCTGCATGGGTGCAGACCAAGGAAGGATGATCCCACATGGGTACAGACTTACCCAGGGGCCTGATTTAAAAAAAATAATATTTTTTCAATTTATGATTCCTTAAAATTTATTTATTTTAATACAAAATCCTGATTAATCCATGATATATAATTTCTCTCTGTAATGGTCATACTAATTCACCATTCACTCACATGTGATTTTTCAATAGGTCTGGATTTCTTGTTTTAATATGATATTATAATATTTATATAGGAATTATTAACCATATTCACAAGGTGTGTCATAAAACCTCTCAAAAAATGGAACTCATATCCCATGCATAAGGATTTAATTATAAAAGAGTTAATATAAGCATAATATTTTTTTGGTTGATTTAATTTTCTATTATTTTATTTTATTTTTTTGATAAGAAAATAATAATGTAATTCATGGGAAACCAAATAGCCCCATCTAACACCGATCATTACCTGGAGAGTCTTTATTCATTCAAAGGTCCAGCCATTCGCATCACCACAAAACTAACATCATTATTCATCACCTATCGTTGACTACTCACCCACTATTCATTATGACAGTTCACCACCACATCATCATTTTTTCATGCCACCATTAACCCATAAAGTTTTTTCCATAATGTCCATTAAAACTATAGTTATTGTCATTGTACACTTCTCCCCACAACTACCATTAACAATGAGAAAAAATCAAATAATTAAATGATTATAAATAGTTTTTTTAATACTGGAAAGCACACGGTGTACCAATGAACTAATGTTAAGCGGGTCAGACTTGAATTTTTTTTCCATATATTAAATGCCGTCTTTGTGGAAAAACTCGCACTAGTTCTAACATGAGAGGGCTTGGCCCACCCCACCATGGACCACTCGTTTCACATTACTAGTTCATATTGGTAAGAATATAATGATTTTATATTTAAAATTTGGGAATTCTAGTATTTTTAAATATGAAATTATAAAAGGGTTTATAATTATATTTTATTTATGAAATTTATCATAATTTATTATCTCATGTTTAAATATTTTAATTTTTCATTTATTTTATGGTTATTACCTTTCAAGTTTCATATATATAATTGATTATATTATGAATCACAATTTGAAAAATCTTGTATGAAAAAATTATTATAGGATATAGAATTTCATTACATTCAAGGTATGATAATGAATTTAGTTTTTTATCTACCTTGACCATAGTTTTTAATTGAAGTTATGAACTTGAATTTAGTTGTTGAATATATTTGTGTATCTTGGGTATTAGAGTTTTCGTCAATTGAATTATATGTTTAGTAAAGTCTTCTTCATTAAAGGGACATGGGGTCATACCACCTACTTTCCTGGATGATTTCCATGGCTGGGAAAGTTAATGGGTTGGTGTTGCCCTGGGCCTACTCATGTGGAGATTTTCAATATTTTATAACTCTATGATTTTACATGAAGCGTTCATGTACCTCATACATATGATGCATTTGTATATGTATGGATATATTTGAAATCAATTTTTGGGTAAGAAACACAAACTCATTGGTTTTTAAATAGTTACACATCAATATGGTTTGAACATATTTATTTGGTGGAGGGAATATGATTCTAGGATAAATTACTAAAAGAATGCATTCATAAAAGTGAATAAAAGAAGATAAAATTATGAGATTAAATTCCCATAAAATACTAAGTACGATATTCCTTCAAAAAACTTGTAAATACCTCAATAATTCATCCAGGCATTGTTGAACTTAGCACAAATACCCCTAGATTATCTTGTGTAATGAACACAAGCTATTAGTAACTCAGGATTTTCATGTCGGGTATTGTCAACCTTAGCATGAGTATACCTTGATCATCCTTATTTGTATTATTCTTGGAATTTTATTTTGGTTACACTTTCTAGGAATCCATAATGGTTAGGATACTATAGGAATAGAGTTGAGTGAATCTATATGATGGATTTGAATGAATTGTTGTCCCCTCAACTATCCAAGAATCGCCACTGTTGTTATTGGGATAATTCCTTATATAAATAATCATGGATTACTAAAAAGATAATTTGTATGATTTATGATGAAATATGTATCTTGGATAAGTAAATGAATATTATGTATAGGGTAACCATTTTTAGTATGAAAACTAGCAATAAATGTCCTTAATGAAAAGTTATAATACAAGATATTCATATGAGAAAAGGTCTTGTTTTAGATAAAGGTATCATCATCATAAAACTAAACATTATATTAATCCTTTAAATTATAACCTTAAAATAATAAACTCTTAATAATAGTATCTTAAGAAAATTTCTTTATCAAGTGAGATATTCTATGTGTTAGAATAACTCCTTCCATCATAACTAAGTGCTGAATTTATTCCACAAGAAAATCAAGATGCTTTTTAGAAGCATAGAATGATTCATTTAAGGTTTAAAATATATTGGATCTTAATTGAAATAAGGAATTATATTCTCATATACTAAATATGATTCGTTATTTTGAAGATATTCAACATGACTGAATATATTTAGAGAGACTGAAAAAAATCATTTAATGATTATTCTGGTTAGGGGATTCATACAATTTTCATTTATGGAAATATTTTGGAAAAGTGAATGAATTCAAGAAATGTTTACCTGATATTCTAAAAGTTTTGAAAATAGATGAACTGGGCATATGATTTCTGGATTATGGTATTTTAGGGATAGTGTAAGTGGGTAAAATTTCAAACTAGAATAAGACAAGTTTATTAAAAAAGTTTGACAATGATTTTTTTGAAAATTTGATCATGTTCATCGAAACCTAGGGTTATGAAGAAGTAATAATAATAATTCATTATTATTGGATTACCAATGATATACTTAAATAATTTTGAGAACTCCATGGAATTTCCATGATAGGTATGGATGTTATGAAAATTAATTCTTCAATTTTTATGGTTATGTAATACCAAGTGTATATTTTACAAGTGTCATAAATATAAAAAAGCTCAATATAAAAGGAGTAATTTATTGGGATTATAGTTTGAATTAAAGTGATGAGTTAAACAGTTACTACATCTAGGATTTGAATGTAAAGAATTTTATCCTATGAAAATGAATCTAAGTAAAATATGTGTATCTTCCTATCATTTATCTTATGTGATAAGTGTGAATGTTATATAAAATAGTTATTATGATATTATTAAATATATACAAATGTTTTAGGATTCATTGTATTTCTATAACATGTTATAAGAAGAATATTAGGATAAAAGTGATTATCCATATTTTTGTAAAAATATGAGGGAATGTGTTCCTTCCATCCATCGAAGAGATATTTTAATAAAATATTATTTACAAAAGGAAATGTTTAAAATTAAAAGAATAACATTTATGATATGGAAACAATAGTTTATTTTTAAAATATTCAAAACAAAAGGAATTAAATTTAATTTCCTAAAAAACAAAGTAGTTTTTGATGAGTCTTAGAAAAATATTTTTTAGAGAATGTGATGTCTAAGAAGCTAGTGGTGGTATATTTAAACTTATATAAGTTCAATTTTAATAAATAAAATATGGTCCCAATATAAGTTTGAGTGATTTTTCACTGAATATCCTAGATAGTTAGGGTACGAGACAGTAAAGAAAAATGTAAATAGTTGCATTTATTTATTGTGAGAAAATGAATATCACTATAAACTAAAAGAATTTACCAATCTAAGTATATATTGATTCATCACGTAATATCCTAAATAAGTTTAGGATATGTGATGGTAAATAAAAATGTAATGATATATATTTAGTAAGCATAAAAATTGAACATAAATATTCCCTAAATTTTTTTACCATCCAATACACAAACTGCATCACTTGTTATCCTAAAATATTTTAGGGAATGACAGTAATAAAAAATTAAAAGAGTTTCATTAGTTATTATAAAAAATTGGATATACATTTATCCTAAAAATAGTTTTGGATGTTCTAAAAAAGTGATAATTTATATAGTTAGATTATTTAAAAATTTATTTTGAATAAGTTTGATAAAGAAGGTTCCAAGGATGATGATGATTTATGTAGAAAGATATCTAAGTAAACAACGAAATATAACATTATAACTTTTAATGTTATGAAGTAACGAAGTTTCAATGTAAGATAAAAGTTAAAATTGATTAATATGATTAATATGTATCTCCATTATTCAAACTAGATTTCTTGTAAAATGTTACTCACTAAGAGGTTAGTGGGAGTATTTTATCATATGGTTGCATAGGGATATGATAAGAATTAAATTTGGATGCAATGTTCAAAACCCATTTCTACACTAACAACATGAAATTCATGTAGAATATCTTAAGTTATCTTTTAATGGTTGTAAATATATCATGTATTTAGAATAATGGTGATCTAAATTTATCATTCATTCATGTGTGATGTAATTTATTTTACATGAATGACTAAATGATAAATATCCCCTTGAAGTAAAAACATTGAGTTGTCCCTAACTGTTGATCATCTTGGTGTATAATGGGTTATGATGATATATATAGGTTTGATTAAATAGATGCTTAAATAATTTATAAAGGGTTGAATGTGAGATATTAAAGAATATATTCTTGAGGTAACAAGTAGTGCCTTATCACTTCGATAAATATCCTATAGAATATCTCATGTAACATTATATAGTAATGGATAAACTTAGAGGGGTGTTTCTAGTTATATCCCATATTACTTGAGGTTGGTGAGATAACTAGAATGAGAACATTCATATTTTTATACACTAATTATGCATGTTTCTATATGAACATAGCTAATCAGGGTTGGTAGGGTATGTTGTGATCATTTCATCGATTGGAGTGTAACCAAGATGGGATTTGTTTCACTTATATGGCATGAAAAGAAATTTATCCCATTGATTAAATTCGACTAAGTAAATTCATGTTCATTCTTATTTAGTTCACATATGATGTGTTTAACTACTTGTATAAGTGATATTTAATTTTCATAGTAGATATATTAATGACATGTGATGTATTCATCCACTTGGTCGGTATTATTGGATAGTCAAGAAGTAATGAGATTCCAAAAAAATATTAACATGTTCCATGCCTATTGGTTACTAAAAGTTATGGGAAAAGGGTTATATAAGATACATATGATTTATATGATACATATTGTTGTGGATATATCCATATAGATATATGAGCATGTTTGATAGAGATCACACCAAACTCTTTAGTATCTTGAGTAGCACTGATGTTTTTCTTGAGGTTGGTCCTTACTTATATCTATTAAATAGATATTTCATAGTTATTTTCAACATTTCTAAGGCCTGTTGAATCACATATATAGGTCCTTGGATAAGGATAAAATATTGGGTGAATTGTTTGTTCAAAATGAAAAGATTTTTATGAAAAATCAACATCAAAAAGAGTTTGGATGGATAAACAAATAGTCATGAATTTATGCATAAAATCCTTATGGGATTTTAGTTCAAGTGGTAGATTATTTGATGTGTGAGAAAATATATATATTATATTAAATTTTATATATAATTTTATATTTAATACAGTCATATAATGTGGGTATTTTTATACATGTATTAAATATACATGGGATAATAAATATATATTTGATATATATATTTCTCCTAGATGGTTTTATTATCAGTTTAAACCCATTATGAATATTTTAATACTGTTATATTAATTAATTAAAAAATTTCAATGAATTACCACCACATAATGAAATGAATATGTTGTGAGGAGCCTTGGGCTCTACCAATATAAAAGTATGGTGTCCTATTCTATTAGTCATGGTAAATTCGTTCTTCTACCTATATTGTTGTTCATCATATGAGATGAAGTCTCTATAACCCCTTTATCATTTAATTATCCTCAATATAAAATAACGTGTCTAAATTATAGTTTTACCCTATTATATTAAATGTTATTTTTTCACTACATAATGATCTTTATCAAGAATTCTCTATCCCGAAGAAAGAATAAGACTATTGCTGTTAGTAGTTTTCAGGTACATTGTTTTATTGTTTTATTTATGAATTGATTATTGAAGATAATTCTTCCCATGTTTGGATTGTCTTCCTCACTATATGGTCCTATGATGATCGTACAAAAACCATAAATCATTATATCAACTCCCATATACTGATTATCATGTTTATTTTAGTGTACTAACACATCACAAGATAATGTGTATATAGAACATTAATTGTTAAAGGAATTAAATAACTATATCAGCAAATGAGGTGGAAAAAAAATGGTTTATCTATTTTATAACATATGAAAAATTATAACTCTATGATGCTCCTTCATTAAATATAATAGTCCTTTAAATGGAGTTTTTAGACTTCATTATTAATAATTAGGATATTCCTCTACTGGATAAAAATCTCTCAAACTTTTTTATCTCTATTTTCTTACAAAGATAAGGTGATAACACACTTTTTCAAAGAATATGTCCTACGAAATAATTTGGTGATCCTAGTGGTTGTTGGATAGTGTCAAAGCTAATAAACCATTATTTTTTCTTAGGTAACTCGGTCAAATTAACTACTAATTAACATTTAATTCTTGGACAATGTGTTGTGTCATTTTATGGTTTTTCTTATTTCATCTTTTCAATTACTATCCCAGTCTATATTGGTATGGTTTTATATAAACTTAAAATGTTAATGGGAATAAAGATGTCCAAAAAAACCAATCATTGGCATTAGAGAATAGGTAAGTGATGAATTGAACAGATTAATGTCATTTTACAATAACTGTATTGGATTTTTCTAATGTACTATAACATGTTCATACTGTTATGTCATGGTCTAATTATTTTTCTGTCTAAATCGGCATGGTCATCTCACCACCAATCCATAGTTGTATTATAGTTCAATGGAAAATGGCTATTTTAGTGTACAGTTCTCATTTTCATTATAACAGTAAAACGTAGCATCATTTTGATGCACACCAAGACCTGGTTCCTTAACCGATATGTCGTGGTTAGTTCCAGAATGATGTCCAACCATGTTGCGGTGGATATTAGTATGAATATTGGGTTCCTTGTGAGGTTGATGAACTAAAATGGAATGTGTCACTAAAACAACATCTAAAATAGTTTATATAATTCATAGATATTGGTAAGAGTGAAGGATTAAATAAATTATGGTATTTCACTTTTTAGTAGTATGAGGGGAGTCCTTCAATGTACAAAATCGTTTATAATTTTCCATACTAGTTACATGTGGTCTATAAAAATGACTAATAAAAATTGATTTTTCTTTGAAACTCTTCATCAATGCAGTCCTGAATAGATTACACCAAATTCATGTGACTTTAGACCATTTCAAAAGTTATTTTTATAATATTATTCTCTAAATATGTTATATCTCATGTTAAATAACTAAATTTTACTTTTACATTTGTTATTCATATTTAAATAGTTTTTTATATGAATTATTTATATGATACATCTTATTAATTGTCATACAATGCATACATATTTTAATTATATGATATAAATTGATTTCATGGGATTTAATTGTTAAAAAATGTATAGGAGGCATATGTAAGGGGTGACACCAAGAAACCCCCATAAATACAATGTGTGAGAATCCTTCCAAATCAAACGCATGTTAAGACCCTAATCATCCAACCACAGAGTTTCATGATAAATATGGGTATTTGTTGAATAGGCTTGATGTAAATGGATATGCCTAAGAGTTAGGTAACCAAACCTAGTTATAAGAGTTGGGTGACACATAGATGGAAAACCCTATGATATTGGATATCATGGGAATATATTTAATTTTATACATATGATATATTTCAGTGAAGGATTTTTCACTTGACTATCCAAGAGTCATATCTAATACGATTGGTATATTGGTCGAACAAAATATCTATATTTTGAGATGAACAGTAAGTTGGACTCAAAGAATAGTGAAATATGGATCTTGGACCACTAAAGGTAATGATGTATGAGGTCATCATTTCAGTCTTTGTATTTTATTTTAAATACTTAGATGAAAAAGTATAAAACATGATACTCACCCATAGATATATCTTTGTTATAGATTATGGCATGCATCATGATTATCATTTTGAGATCACTTATGAGTATGAAAAAATTAAAAATTATATATTGGTATCAAATATTGAGAAGAGTTTGGAAATACAATAATTTTGGGAATATGGTTGTGATTGTAAAAGAAATTATTTCTATCCCATTTGGGTCATTGATATTGGATATCAGATGTCACTTCAAGAAAAATTGTGTTTAACTACAGTTTTAGGGGTGATTGTCAAAACCATCTCTAAATGTTTCATTTTAGTTTTTTTAGTATTGGTTTTAGAAAAATACATCTAATTTAGTGTAGTTTATTAAAAAAATGGCCTGAAATAATGGAAGTTTTTTTGTGATGGTCAAAATTGTTAGTAAATATGAATGTTTTAAATTTTTTCAAATTTCAGTAGTGGTTTTTTAAAAATCACCATGAAATTAATAATAGTTAATTATTATTATTAATAATTTATATTTAAATTAATTATTAATTATTAATATTTAATTGTTAATTGTTAATTATTAATTAATTATTCATTACAAGTTACTATTTAAGATTATTTATTTCTGAAAACTATTCATGATTTTGAGTTTTTATTTATTAATTAATTGCTGATAATAAATTATTAATTAGTAATTATTTATAAATATAAATTTACTTATAAATACATGCGCATATATATATATCTTATTCTTACATTATTCTTTTTAATTCTATATATAGCACCGGTAAAGGGTATACTTTATTGGAAAAAAAATTATACACAATTAAATATCATATTTTATATATAAGTATATTTATATTAATATAGATATAATATATTTATATAATATAATTAATATAATACTAAATATGTATTTACTCTTAATATAAAATAGATTTAGTGAAAATGGTTTATAAATTAAGAGTACTAAAAAATTTACTAATTACAGTTAGGTACTAGATATTTAACAACAATTTGGTGATAAAAATTTAATTATTTAATCGATATATTAAGACGAGATGAAAATAGGACATGAACTTCAAACGACTGTAGCTTTTCATCTGGGTGTCCGTTTGGGTACCACCGGCTATCAAATCGAATATTATGAAGATATATTTTGTATTTAATATAAGGGGGCCATACTTGATTTTTTTATTCAAAAATGGACAAAAAACATCCAAAGTTGAGATTTTAGTTGGGATATCATAATATTTTAACATTCAAGGAAATTTCAACTTCATTTAATTGGGTCCTCTTCTTTTTTTCATGAAGGCTGAATTTATTCCCCACACTTAGATCCATATGGTTATTATGGAATTTAAATTTTTCTATTTTTCATATTTCAGTGTTACTTATAAATAAATATATAGATATATAGTTATACACATATCTGTATATATTTACATATATAAATTTAATTGTATAAAAAATATTTAAATTAATAAATAAATATTATATGGGTGTGTCTTTTTATTATCTTTATATGTGTTTTTATATGTATTTATACATATATAATTATGTGTGTGTGTGGGTTTATATATTTATGTATATTTATTTATAATTATATATATAGTTATAGTTATATGTATTTATGTTTATTTATTTATATCTATATGTGTAAATATATATATTAACTTATATTAATTTATATATATTAATATAAATTATATATGTGTGTGTGTAATTATATGTATTTATGTATATATATATATATTATTTATATATATATATATAAGTATTTTTCTATATTTATGTAAATTAATTTTTATTTATATGTATTTATTGATATTTATAAGTATTTATTTACATTTACATTTACATATACATTTATTTTTACATTTACATTTACATTTATATTTATATTTATATTTATATTTATATTTATATTTATTTATATATATTTATATTTATATTTATTTATAGATATTTATAATTATATTTATTTATGTTTATATATTTATATATATTATGTATGTATATATATACACACAATTATATTTAATTACATATATATATATATTTAAATGTATTTATATATATGTGAATTTATATATATTTAAGAAAATTTATATATATTTTTAAATATTTATATGTATTTATTTGTATTTATATATATATATATATTTGTATATTTTTATATTTATATTTATCTATATTTTTATATATTATTTCCATATATAAGCTATAAAAAATTTTATTATATATTTGTGTGTGTATTATATGTATTTATTTTTGTTTATTCCTATTTATGTAATATATATATTATATCTATACATATATATATTATTATATTTATTTATATATATGTGTATATTTGTTTATATCTTTTTATATTTTTATATAAATTTATGTATATTTATTTATATTTTTATATATATTTGTTTATTTATTTGTCTATATGTATATATATTTATATCTATTTATGTAAATTTATATACATTTAAATATATAATATATGTGTATATATATATATAAATATTAATATGAAATTATATTTTTATATGTATGTATTTATAACTTTTGAATAAATATATGTACACACACAGAGAGATGTGTGTGTGTGTGTGTGTTTATCGATGTTTATCTATATATATGTAAGTATATTAAAGTCTGTTTAGTCACCACATGAAACGTTTGGTGGAGTCGTAAAGGCTTTACATGTAGGAGGTTTGAATCTCTCCACACACACATATATTCTTGATTTCACATGTTTGGTTTGGATGGGCCATATAATTGGCGGAATAATAAATAATAAATAATAAAATAATTAATTGATAATTTAAAAAACTAAATTACATGGAAAATTGATTTCACAGTCATTCTTAAAACAACTATGGAATCATTGTGTGGTGATTTTTTAAAAGTTTTGTGAATTTATTTGTGATACCACATTGTACAATGGTTTTGAAAACCAGTCTTAGAACCATTTAGTTGTGCTTTAAACTGTCACTAAATAGCATTTTCGGTGTATTGTGTGAATCACACATTTTTACTGATAAAAACATACTAGAAAATATGAGAGAACTGATGACTATTTAAGTATATATACATGTTATAAATGTGGAAAGAGTTTCTTCATTGGAGGTTGGAGTCTATGATCTACACCTCCCAAATGGATTAGTTTTAATATTTGAAAATAGTTACTTTGTTCCATCCATAAATAAAAATTTGATTTTTATATCTTTTTTGGACAGGATTATATTTTCATTCATTATTAAGAATAATAGTTATTCCATATACATGAATGAATTTTTTTTAGGAATTAGGAGTATAGGGAATGGTTTCTATATTCTAGATATGGAAAATTTAATCTATAACATTCAGGATAAGAAGGTCAAGGTTGATTCTAAAACCACATACCATTATCATTGTCACCTTGGACATATAAATGATAAATTCATCCAAAGACTTCATAGATATGGATTATTGGATTCACTTTATTATGAATCATTTAACTTATCTAAATATTATTTATTAGAAAAAATAACTAAAGTACTGTTTAGTGGAAAAGGTTTGGGGGATAATGGACTATAATTTGTTACAAAATGTGATGTATGTGTATTAATGGGTACTCATGATAGTGGTGGATATACTTACTGAGATACATTCATTATTGAATTTAGTTTACATGGTTATATCTTTTTTATGATACACAAGTTTGAATCCTTTGAAAATGAGAAGGTGTTCAAAAGTGAAGTATAAAATCAACTATGAAAATTTATTAATATTATCTTATCAGATCTGGGTGGTAAATATTTGATCTATCAATTTACTGACCGTATAAGATATTGTGTAATTTTTGGATAGATCACTCCTCATGTAATAACATTGTGGAATTGTGTGTTCAAGATGTAAATTCCTGCCACCCTGGTTTACTCAAAATAGTAACCAGACCGACAGTCATCACTTGACCCTCGGCATGCCTCCTAGTATTCCGAAGGTTGTCCACTATTGGCAAGGGACTATTTAGTAATATTGGGGAGACTATACCCTCTGGTGATGATGTTGATGATGATTATGATGATGATTATTATAATTATTAATTTTATTATTATTATATGGAAGTGATAAATCAATCAAATCATAATAAAATTTAAACAACAACAATAACATGAAAAAGTACACTTAGAATATATGAGATAATATATATATATCCTTACAGTCATACAATAGTAAGCAGGCTTGTATGTGGGCCAATCATATTTGTACATGAACTAAACAACTGAAAAGATCACCAAACTGACACTATGGATGAACCCTAACCATCTTCCAAAATTCAGGCCTTAAAGATCATGTAGCCTTTATATACCCCTAATCACTAATCCACAGACCTCATGTCTGATCCTTTTCATGTACTCAATCCCATAATTTTTATATGAATTTATAAGGTCCCTATAGCATCCCCAACCTGGTGTTCCCTAAAGTGACCGAGCGAGTTCACCAAGTGACCTCAGGCACACCTAATTTCATATAGATAATGGGATCGGTCACTTGAGGGGGCACAATTTTGGGGAATTTACAAATTGGTATCAGAGTATTAGGTTTATTTGCTATTGATTTACTGTTTGGGAAATGTAGAAAGGAGACAAGGATGTGTCGAGACTTGGAAATGAGTGTGTGCAAGGGAGTAGCTAACCCATGTAAGAGGGGAAATCTAAGTGCCTAGGAATAGAATTTTTCCTCATGAGATTTGCTTGTTATGGTTGATATTATTTCACCTTGGGTAATTCACATGTTGTTTGATGTTAATGTTTCTTTAGATTATACTTGTGGCTGGTGTATGGCACAAAATGAGTATGCATGCATCATGATAGGTACACAGGGATATATATTGACATGAATTGGTCGTAATAGGGACATATTTATTGCATGTGATACATATTTTTGTATGAACTGTGAAATGAGATAACTATTATATCTGATGAAAAATTGAATAAATGAGTTGTTATATAATTCCAATTCACTTTTTAAGACTTGTTTAGAGAGACCATGAGTCAGTGTTTCTCTATTTGTTTCATAAAATGAGGTTGATATTGATGTTTTCCATTGTTCTAAGGAGTGTGTTTGTCTTGTAGAGAAAATTACACCTCTTTATCTTTGAATTTATTTTCAAGATAGAAGAAATAATCACGTTACTAACATACTTGATCCCGATATTCCAACAGATCCTAAGAATCAGATGGATGATTAGATCCATGGCAGCTTTCTATGGGCCATGCAATCAATGGAAAGGGAAACTATTCACACTCCTTTAATGTCTGAGATGAAGTTATAGGTCCATCTACATCATCAACCTATGTTCATTGGGGAGGGAGGCCCCAACAAGATGAGTTATGGATTTATTCAGTCTAGACGATCATCAAACACCTCGAGACACCCATAGATAGGAGGGTGAAGCTTGATTCATACATGATCTGTGGACCTTCCTTGAATTTTTGGGACATTCTAGAGAAAGTGGAATGCAAGGGGAGTTGTCCTATATGGAATTAATAGTAAATATTTTGAGTCACTTCAATCCAAATATGTTGAGGAATGAGAAGGTTCATGAGTTCAGGAACCTGACACATGAGATCTTCTTTATGATAGACAACACCAGATGCTTCACCAACCTACAATGCTTCACTTTATCATTAAAAACTGATGTTATTTCTAAGGGGATATGTTTTTAGGATGGGATTCCCTATTAGTTCAGGTCACAGGTGAATATCTATTGGTTGACCAGCCTTTCGAATGTGATGAATCAGCTACTCATCACGGAAGGGAATCTGAGAAAGTCCCTGAGTGGTGGTTAGAAAGTTTCAATAAAGATATTTGGGAACTCTTCTTCTAGTGGTATGAAGAACCACTATAATATTTATCACAAGTGAAGTAGTGGGAATGAAGTAAAGGGAGTGTACTTCCACCTCAGTAACGTGGTTTGGTGTAGTACTTTTTGTGTGGTAGGATGGGCCACAAGCACCTACATTTTCCTCACCCCAAAGTAGAGTTCCATGTTTATGGCATGTTGGCTCATATTCAAAATGTTTTAGAAAATTTCCACAATAGACCAATGGAAGGGTATCAGGATTGGTACATGAGTCTAGAATCTGATCAGATACCCCTCAGAAGACTGATAGCTAGTGTTATAATGGACATTCAGGTTGAAGAGAGGGATGTGGTACCTCAATATAGGAGTGACAGTACCATACTAATTGGGAACGTCATAGGTGAGTCATACTGGATCCTAGGGAAGAGGCGAAAGCTATATGCATGCTACACAGTCTTCTCTGACTGGTTTGGATATGAAAAATTCTACCATCAGAGGAACCATTCATCTATCATCAACCATATCTTGTGTTTTTGATGATACAGAATCATCGCATTCCTTTATTTATTATCTTTTTGAAATTTTTTGGGTTTTTATGTGGATATCATAGATGGGGTCATGACCATTGAGCCATTGTTTGGAGTGTGGTAAAATGGTATCGAGCACTGCAGGAAGTGTTCTCTTGAAATTGGTGTCTATCATTTCCTTTGGTAACAATTTTTGTAGGAAATGATGGTATTCAATTTGATTCGTTTTATATATTATATAGTTCTATAATGATCATATCAACTATTATAAGAGGATATTTATATTTCTAGCACCGTATGGGGGGCATCTATTCTCACTAGGGTGAGTGGGATCTTCAGGCTGGTCAAGTGGGATTAATTTAGTGAATATTTGATTGTCTCATAGCTCATATAGTAGGTCTTGTTGTATAAAATTCTGAAATTTATGATAATAATTTTCATCCAATATTATACCATTTCAATATATCTTTCATGAGGAGTTCTATGGTTTACCACCTGAGTGGGAGAATGATTTAATGGTCGAGTTGGTGATGGGAGAAGAGCCTATTTCTATACCACCTTGTAGGATAGCAATAGAATAGCTGCTTGAGATGAAAGTTCATTTGAAATATCTTGAATATAAGGGTTTTATATATCCTAGCATGTCACTATGGGGTTGTCCCATTCTTTTCACCAAGATGGCTAATGGGACTTTGTGCTTGTGTGTGGACTATCGGAGATTGAACCATATGATGTTCAAGAACCTATAAACCCTTCCTTTCATTGATAACCTCCTCAACAAACTATGAGGTTACAAGTTATAATCCAAGATCAAATTTAAATCAAGGTACCACCATTTGAGGGTGAGACTATCAATGAAACCTTAAACTGCTTTTAAGAGAAGGTATGGCTTTTATGAGTTCATAGTGACATCATTTTTTCTAATGAATACACCAATAGTATTTATGGAATTGATGAATCAGATCTCTAATCCTTTCATGAATCGTTTTATTGTGGTTTTCATTGATGAAATCTTAGTGTACTCTAATTATTTATATGATCATGCCCAACATCTTGACATCATCTAGAGTACATTAAGAGAGCATCAACTTTATTCCAAGATATCCAACTATTGTTTTTAGATTGAAAGAGTGCACTTCTTAGGCCATGTTATCTCATAGGATGGAGTATTAGTGGACCTAGAGAGGGTTGCATCCATGGTATCTTGGGAGAAACCAACGAAGCTCCCTCAGATTCATAGTTTTCTTAGTCTAAAAGTTTTTAATAAGTTCCCTATCCTATAAATATACTATTTAGAAGCACAAGTGTCTATGTTGACCAAGAAAGGGGTGATTTTTGTTTTATCAGTTTCTTATGAAAGAGATTTCCAGGTTCTTAATAGTAGGCTGACTACAACACTGATACTCAACTTACCCAATCCTAGTAAGGAGTATATTGTGTATTATGATGAATTTGGAGTCCGAATTAGAGAAGTTCAAATGCAGAAGGACCATGTGGTCTCTTATAGATCGATAAAGTTGAGATCGCATGAGACTAATTATCTTACTCATGATATAGAGTTACTATCAGTGGTAAATTTATCGTACTGTGATTCACTATTTTATTCCACCCATACACCACTATATAAAACTATTTTTTAATCCCAAATATTGTAAAAAATTTCACTTACTCTTTGATTAAATCATTTAATGTTCATCACTATTATAAATGGTTATTTCACTTGTTTTTATGTTTTTATTGTAGGTGGAGGTTGTAATGCCTAGATCCCATAATCCCAAAGCCAGTGAATTATTTTAATACATTGGCATGATTACAAGGAATCAAGTCCAGAAGGACCGATCAGTTTAGTAGTCATGGAAAATAGATTACATACATGAATGTTACATTACACATTCAAACATAAAACACACCATAAATAATCCATTGAGAACACCATTATTAACCTAGCTTACCCCGTATATCAAACATAATAAAATTCTTGGAATCCAGGGAAAATAAAACCTAAGAAAGGGGTGAGCTTAGATGCTCAGTAAGTGTAAATAACTTAGCAGAAGCTATAAACTTTTAAGGAAAGATGTGTAATAAAAACAACAACCTTTTTAACATAAACATGAACATAATATGGAGATAATAAATAAGACATTACCATATAAACATGAACATGGATATTATACTAGTTGAATAATCACATGTAATAATTAATTTCATAATGAGTGAATATCTAACGTCGGACATCATTACCACATAGTCAAGGTCTCATGCCAAGACTACAAATAAAATTTTTTTCAAGGCATTGTTCCAAGACACTAATTTGTCTAATGAGACCTACCGATGCATCGAGGTTCTATAGAGTTCCACACTCATCACTTACTAAGTCCAATTCATTCCTCATATGAAAATTTTGAAACATAACATAAACATTATTATTAAAACTAACATATGAAATGTCAATACATCAACCATAAACCATGAACGGTATAAAAATATCACATATACAATCGGACATAATAACTCATTCAATATAATATGTAAGATTGTATTATAAGAAATCAACCTTAATCAAAAATAATATACAGTAATGGATGTTGACCTAGTTGAAAATTATGAGTAAAATATTTTGAGAGAAATATCCCTTTTTGTGAAATCATTTAAAATTGACACATTTATAAAGAATTTATTTAAAATATATTTTTGAATCAAAGGTTCCCATACAAGATTGAAACTTTTTATAGGAATTAACATTTTAAAACAATCATGTTCATATAAATAAATCCTCAAAAACATATTGAAAACATGGACATTAATGATAATGATTTAAAAGAATAAATAACTAAATGATTTGAAATTATGTTTTAGTTAAAGAGTAACTTAAAAGATTCATTTCGAAATGTATTTTATGAAATATGTACATGGATAATAAATATCTCCCAGCAAATACTTGCACTTAAACAATCTCCGATAATAATGAGATTCAATAATTAACTCTTGCATTGCATTGTCCTTTAGTCGTGGGTACATTTAACCTACTATATAATGCCCAAAGAATGTTATTAAATTATACTAGAACCATATTCATATTTATTATATCATACATGATTCATTTATGACTTTATACTACCCATTTATTATTGTTTTCCTTATTAAATTAACATTTTGGGTAATAATCCATTTTTTTATCGTACGTCTCTTAACTTGTTATACTTGATTGTATCATTTAGACAATGATTTAAATACTTCCAGAATATAGAAAATTATTTATATATAATATATATTGAGAGTATAAATATGTATAATAGACAGATATATGAAATGGAAAACACTATTTATGGAGATAGTAGGTCGTACGTACGCATAAACACTGTTTTTGTTTTCATATCATATTGAACAAAAGTAAGTGAATAAGATATATGTAAGTAAATATATAAATACATACATATATATATATATCTAAAGTAGAATTATTATGTCATATATTACATACTTATTAATAATATATATTTTTATAATCATCATTGAATGGTGAACTTGGAAATGAATCTTATCGCATCGTGGAGACGGTAAGTCGTACATACACACAAGCGACGATATAATTTCCTTAATGATTAAAAGGTGTGAAATTGGATGGTAAATTAACTATAAGAATAATTTATCATGTTATTTTAATTATTTATATACATATTACTTATCATTATATCCATCCAAATAACATAGTGTTGAATAACAAATTACACCACAATGTGGAGACAGTAAGCAATGCGTACACACGCGTGGTGACATTATCATTCATATGATGAATAGAATAATGATTATGGTTGTACCATATTTATAATAATATCATTGAATGTAGATGGTACTGGAGTTATTATTTTGGTATGGAAATAACAAATAAATAGAAAGTGGAAGAAGAAAATAACTTTGAAAGAGGTGATAACATAATTACCTCTTCTTTGGCGGTTTCCTTTTGACTTGAACAAAAGGGCTCCATAAGATGGCTTTCTGCTCAAGGGAAGGCCTCTAGGTTGAATTAAGGGAAGTTGGTAGGATCTTTGGTTAGGGTTTGGCAGAGCCAAATGGTTTTGGAGGTGTGATTTTGAGACAAGGGGAAGTACCCTTTTATAAGAGAGGTGAGGGTCACTTTAGGAAAAGTTTGAAATATTATTTTATTATAAAATAATTTTCAATTTATAATGGATCCAAATTGATTAATTTAGAATCTAAGGTGGGGATGGTTCGAAACACTCTCAAACAATAGGTTTTTTAAAAGTTTAGGTCACCATATTAACCATATCATTTAGATTTAACTCATAGATTAAATAGTTTAACTTTTACCATGTCCTCTTGTATTATAATAATAAATGGTTAATAAACTTACTATAAAAATCCAAGAGAACTCCAAGTGGTTCATTATTTACATATCTATCCTTATCTAAGTTATTTGGCCAAATATTATATTTTTAGAAATATTATATCAATTAATAATATATTATTTGTTTTAAAAACTCATTTATGTCAATTTTGACACTATTTGGTATTTTTTGTTAAAGTCATAACAACTTTATGACTTCCAGAAAAATTTAATCAGACCTAAAATGTCATATTAACCTATAAAATTCGTGGATGGTATAAAAATACTCAATTGACATTTATTTTTATATTTATAATATCAATTATTTTAATCCTTCATTGATAAAGTAATTACTGAGTCATCTTTTTTTCATAAATAAATTTCATTATTTAATCTCTAAAATTTTTAAATAAAATACCATTATGTAGGAAATATTTTTATATTTCTAATTTATATTTATTTTCGAATTTAGGTTATGTATAACCCTATATTAAAAATGGTTTAGTTATTAAACATTGAAAAAAACACTTTTAACTCTTCTTTAAGTAAAATAATAATAAATTTCCTAATCTAATCCAAGTGGACAAAAAGGATCATATTTTATTCCTATGTTTGGTTTTGGTCGAAATAGATATATCCAATAGAATTAGTACATGTGTTAGGGTAATTATAAAATCATTTTTACCTTTAACTACCCTATTTACTTTAAATTGTGGTAAATAAAAGTCAAAAGTTACTAATCCCCAAATAATATTTTCATCTTATTGAACAAAATTTTACTTAATGATGTCAACTGTGTCTCTTGAATTTTGAAATTTAATTCACAGAAGCCGTAAAATTACATTTTATGCAAATTTGCAAATGTACCTAGAAGGTGGGTAGAAGACATTAAAAAGATCAATAAAATTTTATACATCTAATTTTTATTATAAAATGACTCCAATGAATTAAATTGAATTTATATTTGTATTATATATCTATTTTGACTTAAAATAGATTTAAATAAAATAAATAATTACTTAAATAAAAAGTTGGTTTTAAACAATAACGTAGTGTTTTTCCCTATTCATCAAAAATTGTAAGTTTTCTGAAAAATAACAAAACTATACTCTAAGATAATTTTGATATTCAGAATTCAAAAATTAATTATATTTTACTAAATTCAAAACCTATAAGTTTCATTAATTTATTTAAAATTAATTCTCATTGTCAAAACCAAAAAGCGGGTTTTTAAAAAGTAAAAACTATCAAAAGATTGACATCTGTTTATGTCAAATTTAAATGTGAAATTACTTATAATTACCTTCAATGTATTAAATGATAAAAATATAATTTAATTTTTCTTAAAAACCCTTCAAATTCAAAATTTACCACTATAAATTATTACGATTAAAATAGTTGTTTTCAGTTAAAATTTAGTATTTTCACTATTCATCAAAATATGAAAGTTATCAGAAAAGTACCAAAAATTTATCAAAACTAAATATTTATGTCCCAATTATAAAGAAGAATTTAATTTCATTAAATTGAATATATAAAAGTGTAAAATATTGGTTTTAAAAAGGGTTCTCTATTAAAAGGTTATAAAATTGCATTTTTTATAAAAATACTTCTTTTATCTGTAAAAAAATTAATTTTTTATTATATTATGTATAAAAAATACATAATATGGATTCTAAGATTATATTGAGTATATAAAATTCAAAATTAAGTTAATACTATTCATAACCACTTTTTGAACGGGTAGTTTGGTAAGTCGTGGTGCGCTCGAACTCAGTGTTGCGTGTAGCGCAAGTCATTGAATTACTTTGAAGAGATAACATATTATGAAATCGTGGGGTGTTACATTATACCCTCCTTCAGTAAATTTCATCATTGAAATTTCAAATTTTTCTTCGAAAATAAAAATTTAAAAATAGAAAAATACCTTTGTGGAAAACCCACATTGAAAATTGGGTTAATAAAATTTAGCCTTAATAAGAGGGAAAGAGAAATAAAAAAGTCACTACCAAAATATGATCTTGATTAGGAGAACATTGGTGGAAATTAGAGACACGTAATTGGAGGACAAATGTAAATATTTATAGGGAGTTATTGAGGTCATCAATCACAAACAACTGTAAAATTGAGTGCCTCAAAACCATCAATATATGATGATTTAAAATATCATTGGTTAAAAAAACATAATGTATTAGGATAACACATTTTTTGTTTTAATATCCCTTCTCTAAAGTTGATGAATTAATTTATTCATATAATAAGACGATAAAAATATACATGACAAGTATTGTTCCATCTTTCAACTAATTCCAACCAAAAAATCATCTTTCACTCCAAAAGATAATAGAATTTAAAAATATTCTATTTATCCTAATCTTATAGGGTTCCAAAATTAATAAATTTATAATTCATTTGTCAGAATATTTAAAAAAACTACATTATAAAAACTATGACATCAAGCAGGCCAGTTGTAGGTGATTCACCCCTGTCGCCCTTTAGTTGCAAGTTCAAGTCTCACAGCCTTCCTGGATGCGATGGGTTGTCGCCCAACCTCCGGGTTGTCCTTTTTATTACAATCCAAAAATAATACTAAGAAATTATTTAACCTTAACAATAGTATCCAATGTAAAACTTATTCCATTATGACCTTTAAACTTATCCAAAATAATTTTTTTCAAACTCACGGTCAAAAATATATAAGAAAGATAAACACAATGAAGATCATTTTTTCCACGTAATAACATGTGAATGCCTTCATCATGTATTCTTTTAAAACACAGTAACACCCTGAATTACCATAAAACCTTATTGATTGCATTTATGCTCCCTTATTTTTTAT
Organism: Viscum album; assembly: GCA_963277665.1. NCBI lineage: Eukaryota > Viridiplantae > Streptophyta > Magnoliopsida > Santalales > Viscaceae > Viscum > Viscum album. Next base: position 65,868,826 of record OY728135.1, on the reverse strand, counting down.
AGAATACTGGATATACTCCATATATCCAAAAATGTTGTAAACTCAAACAATAATAGAATAAACAAATAATTAATTTGTTTCATAGTCAAAAATATAGAATATAATTTATCCAAATCAATCATATCTTATTCCAAAATCACTACCACAGTATCAGAACCATATTAAGGTCTACCTTTCCTTCAACCATGTATTTTCTAAAACGTTTAACATTCTATTGAGTCACTTTTCATAGAACCATATAATATTAAATCCTCAATGAAATAGTATTCCAGTACATTCTTTATTTATTTTCATAATTCATATAACCAGTATATCAATGATACAACACTCAAATGAAATAATTCTTTAATAAAAACATAAGAAAACTAGTCATTCCTCTTCATTTGTGGTAGTATCAAAAGTTGATTATTATCCAACAGCATCATTTGGGGCATAATCTGATTATTTGGACATTGATTCGGATAGTGTCCCAACTCCTTGCAGATGAATCATTGTACATTTGAAACCTTTTTCTTACCCTTGCAATCAAGTACTTGGTGTCCTTTTTCTCCACACTTATAACAAACTCTCCCTTAAAGCATTTACCAAGGTGATTCTTTCCACATTTATCACATATGGGAAAATCATTCTTTCCCCTCTTCCCTTTATCCATCTTTCTCTCTACCATCCTTTTCTTATCTTACTTCCCTTCAAAGCCATAGGACTCATAGAATTTTTTACTTATCTTATTAACACATGATACTATTTCTTCATATAATGATAATACGTGGGAGACTATTTCCCTTCTAAATGTTGGATTCATTCCATGAAAGATATGATCCTTCTTAATCTTTAGATCATGCATATTGATGGAGTTCTCATTACTTCTACTGGGCACGATTTATAAACTAAGACATACACTACGTTAGTTTATGAATCGCAATTCATAATTACAAACTTTTAAAATACCTAACATAAATTAAATAGATAACACATATAATCTACAATCCTAAAAAATGTTTTCTTTGAGGATGTATTTACTCTTATATCCTTCATAATGGCTTGTAAAGAAAATGTGAACTATCCTAAGCATATCCCCCTAGAGTGTCGTAACCAAGAGTGCAGCAAGGCCCGTTGTCGTGTACTAGGATACCCTGGGTCAAGCCCAAAACTCCTTTTTGGAGTTTTCATTCCTAGGTACATTTGTTCCAGAGCCACCTCTACCTACTCATATCTAGACAGGGATGTATTTCTTGGAAAATACAGACAATCTCTACATTAAAAAAATTCTTGTAAGTTCTTCTATACTATTCCTCGAAGTCTATCTTAGGGAAATGTTCTCTAATATTAGTTTTTATAAATTTAGTTTCTAAGGTTGGTACTAAACTTCCTATGATGCCAACTATAATTCCCCAACCCAATAAGCCTGAATCCGATGAATTATTTTAATACATTGGCATGATTACAAGGAATCAAGTCCTGAAGGACCAATCAGTTTAGTAGTCTTGGAAAATATATTACATACATGAACATTACATTACACATTGAAACATAAAACACAAAATAAATAATCCATTGAGAACACCATTATTACCCTAGCTTAACCCGGCATATCAAATAGAATACACTTCTTGGACTCCTATGAAAACATAACATATGAAAGGGGTGAGATTAGATTCTCAATAAGGGTAAATAATATAGAAGAACTTATAAACATTTAAGGCAAGATGTGTAATAAAAAAAACCATTTTAAACATAAACATGAACATAAAATAGAGATAATAAATCAAAAATTACAATATAATCAAAAACATGGATATTCTACTAGTCGAATAATCACATTTAATAATTAATTTCATAATGAGGGAATGCCTAATGCCGAAAATCATTACCACATAGTCAAAGCCTCGTACAAAGAATACACATAATTTTTTTTCAAGGCCTTCTTCCAAGAGACTAATTTATCTCATGAGACCTAACAATGCATTGAGGGTCTATATCGGGCCCCACCTGTTACTTACTATGTCCACTGCATTCCCCATATAAAAATTTTGAAACATAACATATACATTCTTCTTAAAACTAGCATACAAAATGTTAATACTTAAACCATAAACCATGATGGGTATAAAAATATCACATCCACAGTCAAACATATTATAACTCATTAAATACAATGTGGAAGATTTTATTATAATAAATAAACTTTATAGAAGAATAATATCCAGTAATAAATGTTGACATATTTGAAAATGATGAGTAAATATTTTTTAGAGAAATATCCCTTTTGTGAAATCAATTAAAAGTCACACATTTATAAAGGAAGTTATTTAAAATAGATTTTGGAATCAAAGTGTCCCATACCACTTTTTTAACATTTTAAATTAATTAACATTTTAAAACAATCATGTCCATATAAATAAATCCATAAAACCGTTTTGAAAACACGGACAATAATGAGAAAGATTTAGAAGAATAAATATTTAAAACTTTTAAAATGATGTTTTAGTTAAAGAGTAACTTAAAATAATCATTCTGAATTTTTTTTATGAAACATGGACTTGGATAATATATATATCCCCACAAATACTTACACATAAACAATCTCAGATAATAAGGAGATTGAGGAATTAACCCTTACATTGCACTTTCCTTTGGTCGAGAGTACATTTAACCTCCTGTATAATGACCATAGTATGTTATTAGATTATATCATAACCATATTCATATTTATTATATAATACATGATTAATTTATGACTTTATACTAGCCATTTAATAATTATTTCCATGCTAAATTAACATTTCGTCTAATAATTTCTTTCTTTATCGCACGTGTTTTAACTTGTTATTCTTGATCGTATCATTTAGACCATGATTTAAATACATCCATAATATAGAAAATGATTTATATTTAATATATATTTATAATATAGATATTTATAATGTATAGATATATAAAATAGAAAACATTGTTTATGGAGATGGTAGGCCGTACCTACGCATCAACGTTGTTTCCGTTTTCATATCGTATTGAACGGAAGTAAGTGAATAAGATATATGTAAGTAAATATATATATATATATATATATATATCCAGTAGAATTATTATTTCATATATTATATAATTATTAATAAGATATATTTTTATAATCTTCGTTGAATGGAGAACCTAAAAATGAATCTCATCGCGTCATGGGGACGGTAAGTCGTACGTACACACAAGTGACGATATCATTTCCTTAATGGTTAAGAGGTGTGGAATTGGATGGTATGTTAATTGTAAAGATAAATTATCATGTTATTTTCATTATTTATATACATATTAATCATAATTATATCCCTCCAAATAACATAGTTTTGAATAACAAATTACAACACGACGTGGAGACGGTAAGTCGTACGTACGCACGCATGGTGACATTATCATTCATAGGATGGCTAGAATAATGATTATGGTTGTACCATATTTAAAATAACATTATAGTATGTAGAAGGTATTGTAGTTACTATTTTGGTATGGAAATATCAAATAAAGAGAAAGTTTAAGAAGAAAATAACTTTGAAAGAGATAATAATATAATTACATCTTCTTTGGGTGTTTCCATTTCATTTGAACAAAAGGGCTCCATAGGATGGATTTAGGCTCAAGGGAAGGCCTCTATGATTATTGGAGGGAAGTTGGGAGAAGCTTTGGGAAGGTTTTTGCTGAGCCAAATGGCTTTTGAAGTGTGGTTTTGAGACAAGGTGAAGTACCCTTTTATAAGAGAGGTGAGTGTCACTTTAGTAAAATTTTGAAATATTATTTTATTATAAAATAATTTTCAGTTTATAATGGTTCCAAATTGATTTATTTCTAAGATAAGGTGGTTATGGGTAGAAATCCTCTCAACCAAAAGGTTTTATACAAGTTTAGGTCACCATATTAACAGTATCTTTTAGATTTAACTCTTAGATAAATAGTTTAACTTCTACCATGTCCTCTTGTATTATTATAATAAATGGTTAGTAACATACTATAAAAAGAAAAGTGAACCCCAAGTGGTTCATTATTGATATATCTAACATTATATATGTACTGTTTCTGAACCTTAGATTTTTAGAAATATTATATCAATTAATAATATAGTAATTGATTTAAAAACACATTTCTGTCAATTTTGACACTATTTGGTATTTTGTTTTTGTTTAAGTCATAAAACCTTTATCACATAAAGAAATTATTTAATAAAAAATAAAATTTCATATTAACCTATAAAATTCTTGGATGGCATAAAAATCCTCGATTTTATTTTTATATTTATAATATTAATTATTTTAATCTTTCATTGATAAAGTAATTACTACATCATCATTTTGTCATAAATAAATTAAATTATTTAATATATAAAAAATATAAATAAAAGAAAATAATGTGGGAAATCTTTTTAACTTTCTAATTAATATTGTTAGTTGAATTTATCTAATGGATAACTCTTTATTAAAAATTGTTTAGTTATTAAACATTGAACTTAACACTTTTAACTCTTCTTTAAATAAAATAATAATAATTATCCTAATCTAATCCAAGTGGAAAAAAGGTATCATATATTTTTTATATGTTTATTTTTTGTCGAAATAGATTTACCCAATATAATTAGGACATGTGTTAGGGTAATTATAATATCATTTTTACCTTTAATTACCCTATTTACTTTACATCGTGGTAAATAAAATTCAAAAGTTATTATTCATCAAAAAATATTTTCATCTTATTGAAAAAAAAATTACTTACTGATGTCAACCGTGTCTCTCTGAATTTTTAAATTTAATTCACAGAAGCGGTAAAATTACATTTTATGGAAATTTGCAAATGTGCCTCGGAGGTGGGTAAAAGACGTTAAAATTTTCAATAAAATTTTATACATCTAATTTTTATTATAAAATTACTCCAATGAATTATATTGAACTTATATTGGTATTATATATCTATTTATACTTAAAATAAATTTAAATTAAATAAATAGTTATTTATATAAAAAATTGGTTTTAAACAATAACGTAGTGTTTTCACTATTCATCAAAATTTGAATGTTTTTAGAAAAATACCAAAAATTCACCCTAAGATAATTTTGATATTCCGAACTCAAAAATTAATTCTATTTTACCAAATTCAAAACATAGAAGTTTCATTATTTTATTTAAAATTAATTCTCGTTGTCAAAACCAAAAAGCGGGTTTTCAAAAAGTGAAAACTATCAAAAGATTGACATATGTTTATGTCAAATTTAAATGTGAAATTACTTATAATGTCATTAATTGTATTAAATGATAAAAATATAATCTAATTATACTTACAAACCATTCAAATTCATATTTTAACAATATAAATTATTTCGATTTAAAAAGTTGTTTTCAATTAAAATTTAGTATTTTTCACTATTCATCAAAATATGAAAGTTATCAAAAATGTACCAAAAAATTTATCAAATCTAAATTTTTATGTTCTGATTCTAATGAATAATTTAATTACATTAAATTGAGTATATAAAAGTTTCAAATATTGGTTTTAAGAAGGGTTCTCCATTAAAAGGCGGTAAAATTGCATTTTTTGAAAAATACATCTTTTATTTGAAAGAAATGAATTTGTTCTTATATTATGTGTAACAAACACATAATATGGATTCTAAAATTATATGGAGTATATAAAATTCAAAAATCAGTTAATACTATTCATAACCGTTTTTTGAACGGCTAGTTTGGTAAGTCGTGGTGCGCTCGAACTCGGTGTTGCGTGTAGTGCATGTTATTGAATTACTTTGAAGAGATAACATATTATGAAATTTTGGGGTGTTACAGAGGGGATTTTTAGGGCCCGTGATGAAGTTGAATAAAAATGGGCCAAAATATGCATGATTCCAAGCACACTAGTGGATTCAAATAGACATTGTATCTGAAATTTGCATCTAATTGGGATCGGATTTTTTGGGAGGTTGAAAACATCAGTGGGATACAACTACAAAGAAGAAACCCAGTCCCAATTCATTCATTAAGTGGCCTATATGAACTAATTTGACCAAGGGATCGAATCTGATCGAAGTTAAAAAAAATGGGTTCGGTATTTCATTCATATATTGATATGTAGGCCATAAAATTATTCCAAACATTCAATGAGTATATTTAATGGGTGAGGAAAAAAGGTTTTAGTTTTTTAAAATGAAATATAATACTTTATAGAGGCCAAAACCCATTGTCCAATTGGTTTTACAAAATCTAGGTTCCCAAAATAACCTTCCACATTGCCTATAAATTAGCACCTTGGGAACTCCATTTGAAAGTTTGACCAGGGAGTGAGGTGCTACATTTTTGGAGTTACAGATGATTCCTCTCCTCATCCTATAATATCTAGAGTCCCATATCCTAATAGGGGGGTCAAGGATGAAGAAATATATCCACCTTAACTTCCTCCTCCTCTCGATTTCAGGCTAAATGGAGAGCATTCATTGTGAGGGAGCTACACACATGTCAAGGGAGATTAGATGCATATATTATCTACCAATTTTGAGAAATTTGGGTGTTAAATCATTTAATTTGATTCATCTAACATTATTTCATATTTTAATTCTTTTTTATGCATTTTAATATTATTCTCTTAATTTCTAACAGATCGGTGTAAGGTTTTGAATGTGTGACTTGTATTGTTCTGAATGGAAAACACAAGAATCCATTTATTTTTGACCTTCTTGATATTTCAATCTACTTTGTACGCTCTTATTATGTGCATATGTGATGGAACATGGAAACACTATTTTTATGTCAAATTTTGGTTCTTCATGTAATGAAATAACAGCTTATGAATTAATGGGGATTCTAATTAATTTCAACCAAATAATTGCTCAAACTTTGAAGGAATTTCTAAGAAAAATAAATATTAAATGTGTTTTTTGAAATCAAAATGACCCATTTATCTCATATTTTTCAAAATCCACTTGGTCTTTCTATAATTAAACTCTTTAAATTAATTTATTTTCTTAAAAGTGTTTTTAAAACCTCCCACATATTATAAAACGTTTTATGAAAAATACCTGCTCTAAACCAATCAATACTCATTTATAGATGACCTAGGGTCTTTCCTATATTTTAAATAAACTTTAAAAATATAATCAATTTGACGTGTCATGACAACGCATTCAAATTTTGGCATCATTGTTGGGGAGGTATTTTGTTTTTAATCTGTGTTTTTTATAAAAATACTCTGTATTTTGTAATTATTTTTTTCTTCTTTTTATCCATAATTTTTTTGTGGATTTATAAAATATCCATTTTTTAACGCCTATTCATAATGTGATCCTTCTTCATCATTTGAAACCGACATCCGGACTAAAACAAACTTCTATAATATGGCTTAAAAACCAAACATTAAAATAACTAACCTCACCTTATGTTGATATCCAACCCACTTATATTCAAATACTATGAGAGGCACAGAATTTTGAACATAAATTGGGTTTAATTCACTTATTACCAAGATTCCATAGACTCATGATATAAGATCCACATAAACGTTTAAAATAATTTCATACTATGTGTTCTACATTAAGACCTTATCATGTGTTTGAAGAAAAAGTAAACCTTATGGAATTTTATTTTTAATTAGAAGACACTGTAAAGGATTGGCTATATTATCTTAATATTCCAATTAGAGGCTGAACAGACATGAAATATGTTTTCTTGAGAAATACTTTCTGTCATATAGAACTGGGACTATAAGGAAAGAAATCTAGAGAATAACTTAATCATAAGGGGAAACACTTCGTAAATATTAGTAAAGATTAAAAGGCTTTGTTCAAGTTTCCCACACAACTAAATAATTGATCAAATTTTAATACAGTATTTTTATAAAGGATTAATTTCTATTGATCGAAACATGATTGAAACTTCTGCATATGGTGTGCAAGTGGATAAGACTCCAATTTCTTCAAGGAAACTCATTGAGAACATAGCATAAAACTTTCAAAAAATTGGTTCAAGGACCAGTGTACCCATTCAAGGTGTCTAATAGGTGAAAAGTTATAAGTTTGATAATAAGGTGGACAAAAAGTTTGAAGAGGTAAGTTCCATTCTTGGAATACTTTATCTTTACCAAGGGAAATCCAAATCTCCTCCTCCCATCCATTATGGTATTTGTTCTTCCAACACCCACTATTCTGACCAATTCCCTCAACTGATAGAAACATCTTACAGTTATGAGGATATCTTTCCCGGATACCCCTATAAGTAACCATTTAGGTAAGAACCATACTATATTTCATAACTTGAGTAGAAAGAAAACAAATCCTATCAGAAAGGGGGTATTCAAACCAACATCAATAGCCATGGAGCTAACTACGGAAAATTAGTCAACTATTACCACCCAGAAATCCTTAACGACCATAAAGTCCTTTCCAACAACTGCCCAGAAAAATGACCCTAGTCTAGAATACATGATGAAATAAATGGAAAAAAATAATCTCAAATTCCAAAAAACCACCCAAGAATCCATAAAAGATCTAAAAAACCAATCAGGCCAACACTCCAAATTAGGGGGGGGAATTCAAAGTCATGGTTTGGGTAAACTACCCTCTCAACCACTAGTCTACCCTAGGGATAAGTGAAATATCAGTTTCATCTCCCTTCATAGTGGAATTCATCTTAAAATCCAAATAACCCCTAAAATAGAGTCATCCCCTCCTAAGAAAACCACCATCCTAACCACTAAAAATGGTCTAAATGAGGAATAGACGTATCCTGAGAAAAGCCCTGGAATGAAAAGAGAGTTTCATTTGATGAACCGCCAAGACCAACCATTCCTCTTCCCCTTCCCTAAATGGATTCCCAACCAATGAAACAAAAAGAAACTAAACTTCATTAATAAATGTATGAAACTGTCAAAAAAGTGTAAGTTAACATCCCTTTAATTGATGTTGTAAATCAAATTTCATGATAAGCAAAGTTTATCATGGATATGTGTTCACACCAAATGAGACTTTAAGGAAATAAAAAGGTGATATTGGGGAGTAACATCTCATAATTGAAAAATTTATCACATCCTTCCAAATGCAATGATCCTTGAACATTCTTGATTCCATGCACTAGAGGGGATTATTCCTTTTCCAATGTTATGATTGATTTGGGGGCTTATATAAATGTGATGCCCCACTCCATTAACTCTTCATTGTAGGTCATAGAACTAAAGCCCATAGAAAAAAAAAACAACTCACAAAATGGAGTATAATACACCCCAATGGTGTTTTATAGGGTGTTCTTGTGAGGGTGAAAATTTAAATTTTCCTTCTAATTTTTATATGAAAAAAACAGAATATGATAAGATGAATGGAAATGCATTAATTATTTTTCGGATGCCTTTATGGAAAATATCCAAAACCATAATTAATGTCCACAATGTTACATTATATATGGAGTTTGGTGGTGATTTTTTCCACTTCCAAAACCCTGATTCCATGAAGCACCCCTTAGGAGAGCATTCATCACATCCAGTTAATTTAATTGATGTACCCCCTTCCCCTAAAAAACTTATTTTCTTTCCCCTCATCTCTTTTCTAGGTTTTCATCCTTGATAGTCATTATAGGTAATGAATCATGCATAGAATGTTTTACAGGTTTAGAAAGCTTTCATGCATGTTTATTAATTAATGATTTCATGAACACTGAGGATCCCATGACCATCAATGATACTGCTAAGATTGTAAAATCATATTGCTCATCTAAGGAGGTTTTCATCAAGTAGTTAGATGAGATTAGTGACTTCTCACTTTCACATTCACTCCCATAAATACAAAATACCCCAGAATCATAACTTAAACAAAAACCACAAGATTTAAAATATTCATATATTGAGAGTGGTAACAAGTTTCCTATCATAATTTCTAGTTTTCTCCGTCCAGAGCATGAATTGCGACTGATGGAACTTTTAAGGGAGTATAAACAAGCTTTGGGAAGGAAACTCACTAGAATTCCTGGTATTATCCCATCAATTTTCACACATCATATATTGTTAAATGATGAGTCTAAACTAGTGTGGAAGGCATAATATCGACTGAGCCCAAACCTCCTAGATGTTTTAAAAAAAGAGGTAACCAAATTACTGGATGATGAAATCATTTAACAAATATTGTATAGACAATGGGTAAGGTCAGTGCAAGTTGTTTCTAAAATAACTTATCTAACATTAATAAAAACTAAAAAAAATGAATTGGTTCCAAACAGTGTGTTGAACAGTTGTCATGTCTGTATAGAATATCATTGACTAAACCAAAACACTAGGAAGGACCATTTCCCATTACCATTAATTGAACTAATGCTAGAGAGGCTAGTAGGGAAATCTCACTACTATTTACTTCATGGGTATTCTGGATATCTTCAAATCCATATTGACCTCATGGATCAATAAAAGACAAACTTAACTTTCCCCTTGGTCACATTTTCATATAGTATGATGCCATTTGTTCTATACAATGCTCCAGGTACTTTCCAGTGATGCATGGTTAGTATTTTTTTTGGATTACCTGGACAATTACATGGAAGTAACTATGGATGATTTCACTATTTATGACACCCCTTTTGAGGAATTTTTATGGAGTATTGGTTTAGTCCTATGTAAATGTATTGAAATGAATCTCGTATTAAATTTTGAGAAATTTCATTTCATGGTTCTCCAAGGTATAGTATTGGTACATGTCATTTTTGGGGATGGTATCCAAGTAGATAAATCAAAAGTGGATGTCATTTCTTCTCTACCATTCCCCAAAAATGTGCAGGATGTGCGGTCATTCCTAGGTCATGATGGATTTTACCATCATTTCATTCATGACTTTAGTAAGATTACAATTCCCCTCTCCCACTTACTCCAAAAAAATAATTTGTTTTATAAAGAATGTGAGGATTATTTTAATAAACTAAAATGGAGTCTGACATAACCCTCAATAATATAACCACCACAGTGAGATTTACCATTTTAGATCATGTGTGATGACTCTAAATATACAGGTGGGGCGCCCTCATCACAAATGGTCAATCGAGCTCCACATGTCATACCCTATTCTCCATGCACACTGTACTTTGCTCAAGAAAACTACACCACAACTAAAAAATAATTTCATACCATTGTGTTTGACTTGGATAAATTTATCCCACGCCTTTTAGGGTATAAATTCATCGTATTTTCAGACCATGCATCCCTCTGGTATCTCTTTAAGAAACCATAAGCCAAACCACATCTCATTCAATGCATTCTCCTCCTTAAGGAATTTAACCATGAAATCAGTGATAAGAAAGGAGTAGAGAATGTGGTGGCTGGCCATATCATTAGAATACTCCCATCCTCAGACATTGACTCATCCCACTATACTCCCATGAATGACATGTTCCCTATTGAGCAATTGTACCCTGTGTAAGATTTTGTTCCTTACTATGCAAAAATTCTAAATTATTTGGTAGCATCTTCCATTCCTACTGATTTCAAAAAAACCCAAGCCTAAAATTTAAAACATGAGTATCGTTGGTACATTTGGGATGAACCCTACCTTTGGCATTCATGTAGTGATTAGTTACTCAAGAATTGTGTTCCTGATAGTGAGTTTCAATATATCCTTTGGTTCTTCCACACTCTTTCTTGTGGGGGGAACTTTGTTTAGCAATAGACTACTTTCAATTTCTATAATTTTGGTTTCTTTTAGCCAACATTATTTCTAGATTCCCATGATTTCTTTAAATCATGTCCTCACTGTCAAATAAAGGGGAATGTCTATAAAATAAATGAAATAACACAATAACCCTTACTCTTCCATTACATTTTCTCTGTCTTGGGAATTGAATTTATGGGGTAATTTCCCAATTCCTTTATCAAAATGTACATTCTTATAGTAGTTGATTACGTTTCAAAATGGGTATAAGCAAAAGACAAGATAATATATGTTTCCATGTAAGGTGTGGAATTTTTTAGAACACAATTTTCTCTAGGTTTGGATTATATAGGATCATCATCAGTAAATAGGGTTCTCATTTCTGCCACAAAACAATTAAATCACTTTGTATCGGTATTGGTTTAGACATAGAGTGTCTACTACATATCAACCACATACCAATGTTCAAGATAAGGTGTCAAATAAATAGGTAAAAAATTCGTGAAAACAGTTTTGTCCAGCATAAATGATTGGAGACTTAGACACGATGATTCATTAGGGGATTATTGTACTATTTTCAATACTCCCTTTGGCATGTCATCATATCATATAATTTCTTGAAATACTTTTCACCACCCTTCTGAGATAGATCATTGGGCCGACTGGTCCATTAAACAATGAAGTTATAATCTTTCTGGTGAAGGTTCTCAAAGGAAGCTATTAATTTAGGATCTCGAGGAAATTCATATAGGTTCATATGAGAACTCTCAAATCTATAAGGATAGAACCAAGGATTCCCACGATAGCCTTATCATTCACTGTCAGTTCCATATCAAGAAGAGGGTCCTACTTTTCAATTCAAAGATGAAGTTACACCGAGGTAAGCTTTGTTCCCACTAGATTTTCCCATAAACTATTACTAATCTGTATCCATTTTTTTGTTCAGGTTATAAATGAGAAAAGATAACAAACCTTCACTATCATTGGGTAGTTGCTGAATCACTTTCATGAAGCCCTTCTGAAGTCCTTAATGGAGGAACTTCAAGTTCAAGAAGCAACCTATGAATAAAACCCACTTGGTTTTATTCTTCCTTCCCACATTCTCTTTTCTTACAATTAAGACACTACATGCTCTAGGTGTGGGGGTATTGTTATATTCCTTGGTTTATTAATTGTTATCATCTTTCTTTCTTTTTTTCTCTTTTTTTATTACTGCATAGTATTTTAACTTTTCCGCACATTCTTAAGTTAGTTAGGAATTTTCATCATCTTTTTTATTTTTCTATTTTTGTATTTATGAACATTATTGTAACTTTCCCCTTTCTCTCCCAAACTTTTATACTAAAATATTCATTTTTTAGTCCCACTCAATCATAGAAAATGATGCACTCTTAATAATAGAGGTTATTGAAAATGCTTGAGAAATTTCCCTATTTCCTATTGTTTAAATATTTTGAAAACAATCAATGATTAAATGTGTGTTTTATCATGAATTTAACATTTAGGTGTGACTTTATTTAAAATTGGTTATTTCTCGATTATATAAATGGTTGTATCACTTTGAAAACTTTGTGAAGAATAGTACATGTTGTGTGAGTATTTTATGGTAAACTTATGTCACTAATATCTCCAAAAATCATTAAACCCAACCATAAAGTGTGATTTTTATTACTTAATAGAAATTAAATATAACTTAGTTTTATATTTTTCTACTTACCAAAATTATTTCTCTATACATTTTTTCCTTATATTATATTTTCCATTACTGTACTAGACTGAACTATGCGTGTATACCAATTATCTGACAGTTGTACACCCTCAAAAACATAAAAAAAATAAAAACAAAACAAAAGATAATAGAATTAATATGGTTTGTGTCTTGGGATAGTCAAAAACCACCCTTCCCCGACCTTTGATCTTGTTATAACTATTACAATTCGTGTCATGAGGAGATCAAACCAGGGTTGAGAGAAGTGTGTGAGATTTTTTCCAAGTGAAACTTTTCAAAAAATACTAACAATGATAATAATTGAGGGGAGTGGTGAAATGCTAAAAATATGGTGATATCTAGGTTGAGAGATTATGGTTTGAAATCTAGGAATTTTTATGTGATTGGGTATTAAAATTTGATTAGAAATGATGTAACACAGGTTTTGTGGACATAATCATTTACGATGAATTGTTTTTCAAAATAACCTATATTTATTCAACAGAAAGTGGGGAGAATAGCATGAAATGGTTGTCACAAACCCACATAGATAATTACTAACATGGTAAACTCATTAGTTATTTTCTAAAATTGGTATCATTCATCTGCTTTAAATTCATTCTGATACAATTTATGAGACACCTTTTTCAATAATCACTGAGAATAACACCTTGGTGTTGTTTTTTCTATAATAAAATTGCTATCAATAATTAAATTTTCAATGTATGATAAATCCCCATAAAGTTGTTAATATCTCTATAAATATTTTTTTTAAATCTGACTTTTTCAAAGAATGAAAATTTTTAGGTGTGGTGGTGTGATTTCACCGCGATTCGCTATTTTATTTTACCCTTACGCCACTGTATTAAACTGATTTTTTTATGAATTAAAAATATTATAACAAATTTCCATTCGTATTGGATTAAATATTTTAATTTTTATCACTTTTATAATAGTATATTTCAATTTTTTATGTTTACATTGAAGGTGGAGGTGATTTGGAGGTCCCAGGATGAAGTTAAAGAAAAATGTTCTAACTGTGCATCATTCCAAGCTTAATTTTAAAATCAAACGGACACTTTAACTAAACTGTGTATCTATTTGGGATGAGATTTTTTGTGATGATCTAAAATCTTGTAAGATAATACTCTTATTAAAACATCCAATCCCAATTCTTCTATCAAGGGGCCCATATGAACTGGTCTTTACAAGGGATTAAATATGCTCTAAGTCAAAAGTTTTGTTCTGTATTCCATCTTTATCTCAAGATGTAGTCCTAAAAATGATGTAAAACGTTTGGTGAAGATAGTAAAGAGTTCAGTAAACATGTTTTTAGTTTTCTCAAAAGCAATATAAGACTATCTAGAGGCCGAAAACAATGGTCTATGTGGATTTATGAAATGTGGGTGCCCAAAACCACCTTCCACTTTTCCCAAAAATTGGCACCTTGCGTAACCCATTTGGAACATCAAACAAGTAGTGAATTTTTACCATTTTGGAATTCCATAAGAGATATATTCTCATCCTAGAAGTTCTAGAGGCCCCTATCCTCATAGGGGGGGTCAAGGTTGAAGAGGGAGATCCACCTGAGCTTCCTCTTCCTCTCGATGTTGGGATAAATGGTGTATGTTCATTGTGAGGGAGATACAGACATGTAAAGGTAGTTTAGATGAATATGTTAGAAATCATTTTAGAGTAATTTGGGTGTTAAAACATTTCATTCCATGTATATTACACTATTATATATTTGAATTCTATTTTTGATGCATGTGAATGTTATGCTCTTAATTTTTGATTGATAGGTGTGAGGTTTTCAATGTGTGACTTGTGTTCTGATTGGAAAACAAAATAATCATTTTCTTATCCACTTTATTGAGATTTAAATATTCTTTGTAAGTTGATCTCATAGTTATTTAATATTCATTTCCACCCTTACACCACTGTTTTAAACTAGTTTTGTAATGAATATTCCAAAAATAATAATAAATTTCACTTCGTGTTTAATTTAATGAATTAATTTTTTTGACTATTTAATAGGAAAATAATATGTTTTTAGTGTCTACATGGTAGGAGGAGGTGATTTGGAGATCTCGTGATGGAATTCAAGAAAAATGGGCCAAACTGCGTGAGAGCCTAAGCATGTATGTGGACATAAATATGTAATGTGGATAATTGAGGCATCAAATTGAGATGAAAATTGGTTTACATGTGAAAACACGTGTGGGATATATTTCTTAAGAAGACCTTAGAACCCAATTTATTCATTTGGAGGCCCAAAATAGGTCCACATTGTGAAGAAATTCTGGGCGGCCCATATTGGTCCACCCTTCTATATTGGTGAAATAACTCGGGCCTCAGAACATCAATTGGGCTGATTTGACATCCAATAGATAGAAAAGTCAATTTCCCACCAGTCCACCAATGATAGATTTATTTTCACGTGTTTTTGTTAGTCAACCATATGAATAAATAATGATAATGAAGTCTACAATGAATAGTCACCTAGTCCCTAAGAGACTTAACTTCTTTTGTGGAAAGTGTGATGTATTGTTTCATAAAATAAATCATAACCCTCATTCTCTCATGTTGTATGACCATGGGTAATGGTGAGTCAAACTTGAGAGCTATCTCCACTCATAATAGTTCACTTCTCCCTCATGTACTTCTAAACCTATTAGTGATTAATTTGGGGGGTGTCCTTTATTGTAATCCCAAGATCCATGCTTATAATATTCATATGGTAATTGAATTTACTGGTTTGTTGTCAATTTTCCTTCATTTATACCTTTTTAATCATTTTTATTCTAGTATGATAAAATAAAAATCAAAAGAACTAGAATCCCCAAGCTACAATGCATAACCCGGATCATGTGATGATTTGAGTGTGGTTGCCACTTTTCTCACCCTTTCCCTTTCATGAGTGTGGGAATGGATTATATGAGTTGATAAGTTCTAGGAGCCTGAACCCATTTATATTAATATTTTTTCTCGTGTAATATTTTATAATTGACACAAATCTGTTCATCTCAACCTGTTTTGATGTGATCCCTTGATTGTGTTCGGTTTTTAAATTGATTAGAGTTTGTTGATTCTGAGCGGTTGTCGATAATCAGTATCATTGTTCGTTCAAATACTAGGTGGTAACCTAGTAATAAATCAAATACCATACAGGATTCAATGTGTATACATAAAGGAATAAATGAACCTTCCCATTCTCTTGATAGTGATGATAGATTAAGCATCAAGTGAATCTTTCTCGGGTTGATCATGATTTCTCAATCTTGTTTCTCCCACATAGTAATATAGTTTCTATTTATATTTTAAAATAAAAAACCCCAAGTTTTATAAATTCTCTTTCCTATTTTATTTTCACAACCAAACCCCAATTTTTAAATTAATGATCTAAGGCTCCATCGAGAGACAACCTAGGGTTGCTTCTATATTGCAGAAATTCTAGTTAAAAATAATCTTCTAATTTGACATGTTCGACAATGCAATCAAACTTTGGCATCGTTACTAGGGATCCAATATCATTTTTTTCCCTTTTACTCTTTTATTTTCTTTTTTTACTCCTTTAAATACCCCCTCCCAATTTTTTTGTTTTGGTTTTTGTTATTATTTCTTTTTTTTCTGTTCTTCTACTTTCTCTCTCTCTCTCTTATCCAATCTCTCCCTATATAATTATGAAATGTAACATTATCTTTTATTTTCTCATTTCAAAATTTTTCATTTATTTTATTTTATCCATCCTCCATCATAACAAAACACAAAAAACCCAAAATTCACAACTTATTTTCATGACCTGATTAGGAAAAGAAAAATTGTTTGAAATTCGCCCTAAAATTGAAAATACACTTCACTCACAAATTAGGACATACAAAGTTGGAAAATCAAGTAACATAAAGGAACCCATTTCTGAACATCAAGTAGTATTAAACCAATAAAAAATTAAACCAAATCAAACCTCAGAAATCATAGCTATAAATAACTGAAATTTAAAATAACTGACCACCCCAGATGTGGAGTATCAACCTACGTACATCAAATATCTTGAGGAAGAAATCAACTTTGAGCTGATATCTAGAATCATCCACCTACTTCCCAAACATCATGGTATTCCTAGTGAGGACCCTCACAAACTTCTCAAAGGGTTTCACATAGTCTACTACACCATGAAACCCAAATATTTGTCTGAGGACCTAATTAAGTTCAAGGAATTCCCTTTATCCCTTGATGGTGTAGTCAAAGACTGTGTATACTAACATCCTACCACAAATGGAGGCTATAATGACCTGAAAATACTATTTTTAGAGAAGTTCTTCCATTCCTCCAGAACTGCATTAATTATGAAATATATTTTTAGGAATTAGGTAGTCACAAGGATAGACCCTTCAGGAATATTTGGAGAGATTCAAAAAACTTTTCTCAAGCTATCCCCACCTCTAAAATAGTAAAAAGAATGTTGATCCAATACTTCTATGAGGGAATTATCCCCATGTATCATGGAATGATTGATGTTGTAGCTAGTGGTTCCCTAGTTGATAAAACTCTTTTCGTTTCTTTTGACTTAATATCAAATATGGCTCAAAATGTACACCAATTTCGTACTTGGGAAATTGCACCAACCCGAGAAGTTAATGAGGTAATTCATTCATCACACGAAACAAATGTTGATAATAAACTTAATGAGATACATACCTATATAAGTAAATTATCTCAAGAACAAGGTAACTCACACTTTTCTTCATTTCCATTATATTGTGGTATTTGTTATGATAATTCTCATTTTTCAGACTAGTGCCCACAACATCAAGACTCACTAAAGTCTTGTGCAGCTGTGTTCCCAGGGAATCCATTCCAAAAGAACCTCCCTTCAAGAAAGAACCAATCAGGCCAAATCCAATCCTTGGGTGGAAGGCACTACCCTGGTACTAACAAGAAGGAATCTCAAGCTACCCCAAGATGAATTAGAATTAAAAAGGCCAAGGTATGAAACCTTATTATCCATCACCTTCTAGAAACAATCATCTTTCTCCTCCAAATCCTCAAGGATATGGTGAATCAAATGGAAACCAAGAACCTCCAGTACCAAAAAACTAAAAAATCGGCTATTCAATACCTAAAAACTCATGCGGGACAATTGGTTATCACAATTAGTGAGATAAATATGGAAGTTTTTTGAAAATTGCCTTTCCAACCCATTTCCAATCCAAAAGACAAAGGTAATGTTTTTTCAATAACACTTCATAGTGGTGAGGAAGTTTCAAAGTCCAATTATTCTACCCATCAGGTATGTCCCCCTATTGAAAACACTCTTTCTTCACCCATAAATGATTCCAATGAAGAAAAACAAAATAAAAAGGGTAATAAAATTATCATTGATGATTCAAATGAACAATCCATTCCTCTTCCTTTCCCCCAAATACTTAAATATAAGAATAATTTTGATAATGATATTGATAAAGAAATAATGGATACATTTAAAAAGGTTCAAGTTAACATTCCCTTATTGGATGCAGTTAAAAAAATCCCTCAATATGAAAATTTTCTTAAAGAGATTTTCACCCATAGACGATAGATGAAGGGGAATGAGAGAGTCATCCTAGGAAGGAATGTATCAGCCTTGATTCAACCAGAAATTCCAACCAAATGAAAGGATCCTGGAACTTTCACGATAACTTGTACCATAGGGGAGACATTTTTTTGATGTTGTGTTAGATTTAGGTGCTTCCATGAATGTAATGACTCACTCCATGTATACTTCTCTACAATTCAGAGAGCTTCAAATGAAATTTATTTCCATGAAAATTTCCAACTGGATTATTATGCATCCAACATGAGTGATTAAGGATGTCCTTGTAATAGTGAATAATATCATCCTACCAACTGATTTCTACATTCTTGAGATGAAATATACCTGATCAAAAGGACCTATTCTTATCAAAATTGGGAGTCCATTCCATAAAATAGTAAATACACTCATAAATGTTCACAATAGGAAGTTTTACATGATGTTTGGTGGAGAAAAGGTATGTTTTAACATCCTTGATGTAATGAAAACCCATGTTCAAGAGAACTCCACTCTTCCTATATATTCAATGGAAGTGATATCTAACGACACACACACAAAAATATCTCCTCAACCTATAATCTAACTTATTTTTATCTTCATCACCCATGGATTATTTGAGTTTCAATTCATGTTTTAAGTGTTGTTTGGGTTATGATAAATGTAATTTATTTTCTTTAATTGATGGTTTTATTCATTCTGAGGTACCCATGACCATCGATGATTCTGAAAATCTCATTTCCATAGATTCCCTTTCCTTGGAAAATAAAAAAATAAGATAGACAATTTCATGGACCTCACTCCCCATAAAACACCTCCCTCAATCCAAACAGCACTGGTGTTGGAACTAAACCACATCCTTATAATTTAAAATATACACATCTTGAGTGTATTGAACAATTTCCTATCTTTATTTCCAATAAATTCTCTTCATATTAGGAATCAAAACTGCTCAACCTTTTGAGAGGGTGTAAAAAGGCGATAAGATGTACATTTCCTGTTATTCCTTGGATTATCCCATCTATTTGTATGCACCATATACTTTTAGATGATAAGGATAAACTTGAAATAAAATCTCAACACCAGTTAAATCTCACTCTCCTTGAAGTGGTAAAATTAGAAGTTAGTAAATTACTTGTTGTAGGGATCATTTATCCCATATCAGATAGTAAATGGCTTAGCCAAGTACAAATTATTCCTAAAAATGGAAATAATTGTTGTGTCAAATGAACGGAATGAGTTGGATCCAAAATTTGTGAAAAATATTTGGAGAGACTATATTGACTACAATAGACTAAATCAAGCCACACAGAAGGACCACTTTCCCCAACATTTCATTGACCAAATGTTGGATGATCGGATGGTAAGTCCCATTATTGTTTTCTTAGTGTCTATTTGGGTTATTTACAAATATATATATTCCTTTTGGATCAAGAAAAGACAACATTTACCCATCAATTCGGTACATTTTCATATAGAAGAATGCCTTGGGGTCTATGTAATGGTCTTGGTACTTTTTAGCGATGTATATTGAGTATTATTTTTGAGTACATTGATAATTTTTTTGAATAATTTATGGATGATTTAACGGTATATGAATCTTATTTTCATGATTTTTTGGAACATCAAGTTTATATCCTCTATCAATGAATTGAAAAAGATCATGTATTAAATTATGGGAAATTCCATTTCATGGTTGTGTGGGGGACAATTCTTGGGAATTTTATTTCAAATGAGGTAATTCAAGTGGATATATCAAAAATCAAATTAATTTGAACCCTTCCATATCCAAAATGTGTACGTGAAGTGCGATCATTTTTGGGCCATGCCGAGTTTTATCATCGATTTGTTAATGACTTAAGTAAGATCTCACTTCTATTATCATGTTATTACAAAAAAGATTTTGAGTCTTGTTTGATAAAAATCGTGAGGATGCATTCAATTCACTAAAAAGGAGTTTCACATCACCTCCCACCATCCAACCACCAAGGTTGGATCTACCCTTCAAACTTATGTGTGTTTCCTCTAACTTTTTAGTTGGGGATGTTTTATCACAAAGGGTTGATAAGGCTCATCATTTCATTTCATATGCCTCGCATACCCTTTACCCTACCCAGGTAAACTACAAAACCACTAAAAAATAACTCCTTTCTGTTGTGTTTTCCTTGGAAAACTTTTGTTCATATCTACTTGGGTCAAAATTCATTGTCTTTTCTGATCATGTTGCCCTTTGTTTTCTCTAAAAGAAACCTAAAGCTAATCCATGCCTCAAATGGTGGAATCTCCTCCTAAAAGAGTTTTACCTTGACATTAGATATAATAGGGGAGTAGAATATATTTTAGCTGACCACATTAGTAGGATTTCTCCACCACTGGACCACCATGTTGACTCATCCCTCTCCATTGAATAATTCTTCTATCATGAGAAAATTGGGGATGTTGTGGAACTTACCCCCTAGTATGCGGACATTGTGAATTTTCTAGCAACATCTAAGGTCCCCACTAATTTCTACACTTCACAATCCCATTGATTTAAGCATGATTCGTAGTGGTAAATTTGGGATGACCCACATTTGTGGAGAATTTGTAGTAACTATGTGTTTCGTAGGTAAGTCACTGACCATGAGTTCACCTCAATTTTGACCTTCTTCAACACATTGGCTTGTGGGGGCCATTTAATCTCCCAATTTACATCCTATAAGGTCTATGACTCAGGAATTTATAGGCCAACATTTTATAGAAATAACCATCGATTTTTCATGTCATGTAGTTGTTGTCAATTCACTGGGAATATATCCCAGAGGAATGAACTGCCCCAACATCCCATGTTATTTTGTGAAATCTTTGATGCATGGAGCATTGACTTCGGGGGGACTTTTTCAAATTCATTTGGATTTGTGTACATATTATTGGCTATGGACTATGTCTCTAAATGGGTTGAAAAAGATTCTACCAAGATGGATGACTCTCGAGTGATTTTTAATTTCAAGAGGTCTCAAATTTTCATAAGGTTTTTTTTGTTGAGATTCATTATTAGGGATCAGGGTTCACATTTGTTCATCGCAACATGGAAAAAAAATACATCGTAAGTATGGGGTTGATCATAATGTCTCCACTTTATATCAACCCCAAACTAACAAAAAAGTAAAAATATCAAATCATTAAGTTAAGTGAATCTTGAAAAAAATGGTAAACCCCAATAGGAAAGACTGGAGTTTTCACATGGATGATGCACTATTGGGAAAAAATCCCTCAAGGAATCATTGAAGCATTTTTTAGGTGATTGTGTTTGTTGAGAAAGCAGACCATGATGTTCATTTTGTTGAAAAATTAGGGTTTTTATTGTTAGTTGTTGAGCTCAATAGATATTTCCGACAATCCATTATTGATAGAATAACCTAGAAAAAATAATGGACTATCTTGAGATGGTAAAAAGAGAGAGGATAAAAGGTGGAGTCGTTTTCTAGTTTTTTCCAAATTTGTGGGCCTCAAAAATGACAAATAGAGAAACGTTTTCTTGGAAAAAGAACTTGGGTGAATATTTCTTGGAGTCATGGAAAGTTGCGCTCTTTATGTTTTTAAATATTAGAACATCAAAATATGGAAAAGGAAAGAGGGTTGCCCAAGTTTTTGTTTGGGTACGCAAGGTGACAAGAGAGAAAGAGGTTTAGGCGATCAGACTTGAATGTCAGGAGGAGACTTGTGTGTGGTGCTCTGGGAGCCTAAAATT
The DNA here is from genome assembly GCA_963277665.1 of Viscum album. NCBI lineage: Eukaryota > Viridiplantae > Streptophyta > Magnoliopsida > Santalales > Viscaceae > Viscum > Viscum album. Next base: position 65,846,181 of record OY728135.1, on the reverse strand, counting down.
CCTATTAATATATGTCTACCCCACATCATTTTTAGTGAGGTTCAAAACTTAGAGGGAATTTGATCTCCAGTCGTGCAAGGTGGTTTGGTTGCGCAAGTGGAGGTTTGGGAACGCAAGTATAACACTATTCAAATGTTACACATCAGCTGATAGTTGCACACAAATATTGGTTTGGGTTTAAAAGGGTGTGAGTAATCAAAGTTTTTTGTTGAAGAAGAGAGTTTCGTGCAATTAGTTTTGTGACACCTGCGTGCCAGGCTGGGAGAAGTTCTTCGGTCATTCTAGGGTTGTGCGAAAGTTGGAAGATTTCCCAATACACATGCGGCAAAGTTGTATTCATTGGTGAATAAAAGTGTAACTTTAACAGGGAATCTACATACATAGGAATATGAATTCATTTGTGATAATGAAGGGAAGAAAATTTCTATAAAATAGGAGTGTATCCTTTCTAGAGCAGTGTTAAAAGGAAGTGGAAGAGGTTGATCCTCTCCACCGGCAGTGATCCAGAGAGAGACACACAGGGAGTGACCCTTGGGAAAGCAATGAGATGACCCTAAACATTGTAAAGGTAGTGATACTAGGCATAGAAGTGATCTAGCCTAAACTTTTTAAATTGGTAGGGAGCTTTACTGGATTTGGTACATCGTCACATCATTATTGTATGGTCCTTGTACATATCCCAGTGAGGGTGAACCAAGTAAATATCTTTGTGTCTGCCTGCTTGCTTGTCTACATTGCATTCAAAGCATCATCATCAGATAAAGAAGGAAATAATAAGATCAACAATAAAAAATAAATGCTAACATAGTTACCCTTATAATAAACAGTTCATGATCCAATGGGATAGGGATATGTTTGAAAACAATATACATACCCTGATTCACCCCCCCAGGGTATCTAGGCCCCTTTTGGTCCTAGCATGAACTTTTCGCATACCATATATCTTTTAAAACCCCAATCAGAATGTCATCATATAGGATTATGTTTGGAAAGTCTTTTCACCTCCTAGTGTGGGTAAAACACCATGCATATTGGGATGTTAAACAATTAAATATGAATCTTTTAGATGTAGGTGAGCATATGAAGTTTCATATTCAATAGTTGGATGAAATTAGATGTGATGAATATGAGAACTCCTGGATATATAAAGAGAAGACAAAGGTTATCCATGATAGCATGATTAATCAGCAGAAGTTCCATGTTGGTGAGAAGGTCCTCATGTACAATTCCTAGAAAAATCTCCACCCAGGAAAGCTTTGTTCTCGATGGCTAGGTCCTTATACTATTACTAATGATTACCCTTTTGGTGCAATATAGATTTTGCATGAGCAGAGTGGATGATGTCTTATCGTCAATGGGCAGCGACTTAAACACCTCTATGAGGATTTTCCATTGAATTTGGTGGAGGAAATCGACTTTCTAGAAGAAACATACCTATGAAGCACAGTAGGTTTTATCATTCCTGCTCATATTCTAAATTATTCTAGTGAGGACACTACGCATTCTAGGTGTGGGGGTGGATAAATTCCTAGGTTCATTAGGATTTTCATAATCTTTCTTATTTCTTCTCTTTTTCACGTTCTTTATAGTATTTTCACTTTTACCCATATTTTTGAGTTCATTAGTATTTTCATTATCTTTCTTATTTCTTCTAATTTTTTCCTTCTATATGGTATTTTTACTCCCCCTCCCCCTATGGTCCCCAAATCCTTGAACTTATTTAAAAATCATGTTGAAATTTTTGATTCCATATTGTTTTAACATTTGATAAAAACTTGTCTCTATTATGGAATGAATATTTGTATGAATTTAACATTAGGGATTCATTTTTAGTAAATTGGTTTTTTCAATCATATAAATGGTTGTATCTCTGTGAAAACTTTGAGATTATTGATACCACTTGTGTGAGTAGTTTTTGGGAAAACTGTTTCACTAATATCTCCACACATTTTTGCACTAAACCACAAACAGTGAATATTTCATACTTAATAGAAGGTATGTATATGTTAGTCTAATATTTTTAAGCTAAAAAAAATATTTACATATTTGCTTTCCTTATATGATCAATTTCATTACAGTAATGGATTGACATATGTGTGTGTACCGGATATCGGACTATTGTGCACATTCAAAAAACTAAAAAAATAAAAAAAATGGTTTGTGTCTTGGAAAGGTCAAAAACCACTCCTACTAAACCTTTTATCTTTTTATAACTATTAAAATTAGTGTCACGATTAGATCAAACTAGTTTTTATATATCACTGTGAGATTTTTTCCAAATGCAACATAAAAAAACAAAAAACAAAAAAAATTATTAAATGAGGGGAGTGGTGAAATGCGACACATATGAGGATATATTGGTCGGGAGATTAACGTTTGAATTCCAAGAATTCTTAAGTGAGTGGGTCTTGAAATATGATTCCAAGGGATGTAGGGTAGGTTCAGTTGATAAAATCATTTAAAATGAAAAATGTTAAAATAATCTATGTTTACGGAATATAGAGTGGAAAGAATAGCATGGAATGGTTTTCACACATACACAGGGAGAGTTAGTGGCAAGGTTGAATTTTTATTTCCTTTATCAATGGGTTATCATGAATCTCTATCAATTTCATTGAGATATAATTTATGAGACATCTTTTTTCACTTTCACAATGAATAACTCCTTGGTGTGGTTTGTGCTTTTATCGCATTACTTTATTGAATTAAAATTTCCTCGAATGTTAAATATTCATGATGTTGGAAATATATACATGCAAAATTTTTTTGGATATGTGACCATTCCTAGGAGTGAAAATTTTTAGGTGTGGGGGAGTGATCGCATAGTAATTCACTATTCATTCCCACCCTTACACCACTGTTTCAAACTGGTTTTTTAATGAATATCAAAAATATAATAAAACATTCCACTTCATATTTGATCTAATGAATTAATTATTACCACTATATAATAGGTAAATTTTACTTGTTTAAGTGTTTACATTTTAGGATGAGGTGATAGGGAGAGCCTGCGATTGAATTCGTGCAAAATGCGCCAAATTGCGCGAGAGCCCAAGCATGCATGTGGACATAAATATATAATGTGGATCATCAGTGCATCCAATTGAGATTAAAATTGGTGTACATGTGAAACACCAGTTGGGATACATTTCTAAAGAATACCATGGAGCCCAATTCATCCATTTAGAGGTCCAAAAAAGGTCCACCTTGTGAAGAATATCGGGGCGGGCCCGATTGGACCACTCTTCTGTATTTTGTCCATAACTCAGGCCTCCTAATTTCAATTGGGCTGATTCCACATTCATTTGAAATCCAACGCGAATTCTCACCTATCCACTGAATTTTATTTCATTTTCACCCATTTTGTTCAGTCAAAATATTTGATAAAAAATGATAAATAATTCTGCTATGAATTGTAACCTAGTCCCTTATCCACTTGACTTATTTTGTGGAATGTGTGATGTATTTGTCTATAAAATTACCTATAACCCTTATTCTCTCATGTTGTACGACCATGGGTAAGGGGGAGTCTAACTTTAGTGATCCCTTCTCCCATTTTAGTTCTTTTCTTCCTCATGTACTTCTAAACCTCTTAGTGATCAATTTGGTGGGTATCCTTTGTTGTAATCTTGAGCTCCACACTGGTAATTTTCATAAGGTAGTTAAATTTATCTATATTTTCAATTATTCTTAAATTATAAATTATTTATTTGTGTTTATTATGGTAAGATCAAATACAAATCAATGGAACAATAATCTTTATGCCTCCATGTACAACCAAGATGTTATGATGAATTGAGGGTGGTTGCCTCTTTTTCACCCCTTCCCTTTCATGAGTGTGTGAATGGATAATTTCAATTGATAAATTCCAGAATCTTAAACCCAGGAATATTTATTTTCTTGTTTTTTGGAATATATTATCATTGACCCAAATCTGTTCATCTCATCATGTTGTTGATGTAATGCCTTTATTGAGATTCATTTTTACATCAATTCAGGTTTGTTGATTTTGAGTAGTCGATGATAATCAATATCATTGATCGATCAAATTCTAGGTGGTAACCTAGTAATAAAGCACATACCATACTAGTTTTAGTGTGTATAAATCAAGGAATAAATGATCATTCCCATTCCCTTGAGAGTGATGATGCATTGAGCATCAAGGGACACTTGCCCGGGTTGATCACAATTTCTCCATCCTGTTTCTCTCACATGGTAAAATAGTTTCTATTTCCATTTTAAAATAAAAAAATACCATGTTTTATAAATTCCCATTCCTATTTTATTTTCACAATCAAAACCCTCTATTTAAATTAATGATCTAATTCTCCATCGAGGGACGACCTAGGGTTGCTGCTATACTACAGAAATTCTAGTTAAAAATAAAAATCTAATTTGACTCACTCAACCACACGATCAGAATATCTTATTACATGAATAAGTTTTAGAACTTGGAAATATGATTATTATGTCAATATTTTGATTCTTCTTGAATTAAAATAAAATCTTCTTAATTAATCAGGATTCTAATTAATTTCAACAAAATAATTACTCCAAAAATGAATGAATTTCTAAGAACAATGAACATTAAATGTGTATAGTGAAATCCGAAAGACCCTGTTTTCTCATTGTTTTCAAAATCCACTCGGCCTTCCAACTATTAAACTCTATAAATTACATAATTTTCTTAAAACTATTTTCAAAACAACCCCCCCCCCCCTATATTTTTTAATAAAAATACACATTGTAAACCAATCAATGCTCTTTGAGAAATGACATAGGTTCTTCCCTAGACTATGAATCCACTTTAAAGACATAATAATTTTGATGTGTCATGAAAACACATTCATACACACCCTAATATGTTGGATACAATAACTTTTGGGTGAGGGGTTTTTGATAATCATATACCACAAGAGCCTCATGTATATCTTTTCTCAGTGAGAGATGAACCTTTGGTGTAGATGGTGGGTTGGGAATCTATAGTCTTTCAACTTTGAGATATAATACACACCTAGAAAGGGAAACATAATTATAGATTAATTAATCTAAAATACACATAGGGAGGCAGTTCATGAGTCTTGTGATGAGTGGAAGATGATGGAACTCTTTGTAGACATGTATCTAGATGTTCATGAGTCCCAAGGATGTGTAACCATGACATTGATATCTGTTATACTCATGCATCTTGACTAGATAAAGGTAGATAAATTATCTTACTCAGAAGTCTTATCTCTAAGGGACAACTTATTTGGTAGGGAGCCACCACCTAAATGCTCTCTTAGTAGTGGATATTCTCTTCTTATCAATGGATGAGTATAGGTTCCTATGGGTTTTCGTGAGGAGATGATGAGAGATTGTCATTCTTTAAGATGGGTGGAACTCCCAGTTCAGAAGTATATGTATCATGATCTTCGTAGATAGTATTGGTGTCTACGAATGAAGAAAGTGGTAGAAGGCTTTGTGGTGAGATGTTTCACATGTCAGCAGGTGAAGGTCATTTATCAGAGGCCTGATGAGTCGTTGTAGCCTATTCTAATTTTAGAGTGGAAGTGGGATGATATAATTATGTATTTTAGGATAGGATTACTCAGAACACTTTTCAAGAATGATTAAGTATGGGTGATTATAGATCCAGTGGAGATGGTGGCCCACTTCTTACCTATCAATGAAACCTTCTCTATTTATGATCAATGTAGTCTTTGTATGCGTGATATTTTTGGGTTTCACAGTGGTCCAAGGAGCATTGTTTCTAATTGAGAACCTAATTTAACTTTTCAGTTTTGTATGGGTATATAGAAGTCCTTGGGATCAAAGTTTCTTCTAATTAATTCCTATAATCCTCAAACTAATTTCTTTTCTGAGTGGACTATTTAGATTGTGGAGGATATTTTATGAACCTACATTTTGTATTTTGTTGCTTCACGAAAGCTTTATTTAGCAATCATGTAGTTCACCTATAATAAAAGCTTCTAAGAATTGATCCAATAGGGAAATTTTAAGGCTTTGTATGGAAGGCCATGTCATTTTCATATTTTTTGGTTGGAGGCAGGTGACTTATTGCTTGTTGGACCTTGTCTCACGTAGGATATTTTTAGTAGGTTCAGTAGACCAGGAAGTGGTTGGTTTCCACTAGAATGGGCATAAATATTATGCTAACTAGTGGATAAACCTTTGTAGTTTGAGGACATTCGTCATTATTTCTTTCAGGTATCTCCTAAGCCGGGGAATGTCATATCAAGAAACAAGAAAAGATAGTACCTAGATTTGTAGGTTTGTTTGAGATGGTGGGAAGGGTTGGTCCAGTGGAAAACTAATTGACCCTTTCATGGTTCTTCGGTTCTATGGAGGATGTTTTTCACATATCATAACTTTGAAAATATCATTAAAACCCCTCTCATGTGATAAACATTGATGATGTCAGTCTTGGTGTAGATACATCCTTTCAGGAGTATATAATATGGATTGTGTATCTGAGTGAGAAGTATCTACAAGGAAAGTCTACACTTCTAGTATGATTGTAGTGGAATAATGGGCGTGTTCATGAGGAGACCTAGGAAAGGGAATCTCATATGTGAAAACAGTGTCCATACTTGTTTACTAAGACCCCACAATAATGCTTGGAGTAGCTCAATTATGAGATATTATATCATGGGAATGTTGTAATATCCTTTATTTTTTGGGTACATCCCTCTTGAGATTTAGTTGAACCTATTTTAGTTGGGATTTCTTTTCTTCTTTAAACCATGGTTGTTTAGTTTATTTTGAGGATAAGGATATTTTTTCTGGGATAATGACCAAAATTTCTGAGTTGTATGTATTTCTGAATTAATAGAGTTTGAGTATAAAGATTTCAAAGGTTTATAAATGTTCTCTATGGTTTTGGAAATCTTCAAAGAAGGTTTGGGGGTTCTCTACATAATTTGGGCTATGATCTATCTTCAACACAATTTCACATTGTGAACGGGATACATGATGTGAAAATGTTTCCAAGAACATGTCATGAACTTTTTTAGAGAATGAAACATTTACACACTGTGAAACTGATTCATATCATGAAATGGTCTATCAAGGTTCCTTTAACCTATGGTGATGAATTTTTTTGGGAAACTCACATCATTAAATGGGTTCACATCGTGAATATCTCACGATCAGTGGTTTTTACCCATGTTGTGTGTATGAATTAGTTTCATTCATGGTTTGAAATTCTCTCTTGAATCCTTGGGTGACTCCTTGAAATTATGGAGTGATTCCATCCTCTTCGTACATCTCTATATAGATTTAAATATCCAGTGAGTTCCTTGATTTAGTTTTCTCCTTCATTCTACTTTTCTTTATTATTTGGTGTAGTCTCTCAACAGCAATTTAATAAGGTGCTGATCTTGATGAGTTTTATCTAAATTTTCCCTATGATATCCTTCTTTATCATTATACATTGGTATTCCCCATGAGATAATTTTTTTGATCACCAGATTAAGGTGGGTGGTCTAAATATTATCCCTTTTTTCTGATTTAATTATCCATAGTATGTCCAATATGTGTGATCATGTCAGAACGCCAAATGCATAACCTAATAAATTGTATAAAACTTATTAAATCTTTATCCTTTATTCTTTAAGACCATACATTAGATCCCATTGGGTCCATAGGCATGGATACTAATACTTATAGCCACCTGAGAGGTGTTCCATCATTAGACCTTATTTAGATTTTGTCAACTGATATTAGAGACTTCAGATATTTTGAAAATTTTGATTAATATATGTATTAATCATAGAAAATAGAGTAACATATAATTTTTGTGATTTCTTAAGGTATAATCACCTCGACTAAATGTGGTTAAACATTATATTAATGACCTTAGGTTTAAATGATAAATGAAATAGTTTTGATATATTTATGAGGATAATTGGAAACCTAGATTTATCAAACATAAATGGGTAGAGAACTGATAATTTGATGAATTTATCTTTGGAAATTTTTGTGATATATCTTGTATGTTTTATTTTGGAATTATGAATTTATTTCATATATTTTGATCTTATGTGACATTATTTGTGATCAATTAGTAAGGGAACAATTCTTATTTTAATGTTGAGATTTTCTGGATATGACTCCTAATTTATAATGCCTAAGGGCATGATGCAAGGTTTAGTTCCGCCTGAGGGCTAGGCATATTGGTACTTGATTACAAAGGGAATAGTATATTATTATGGGGTGTCTTAGGACCATATAAATTGTCTTTAGATGCATGAGAGTGAGATTCTGTATATCCTGTAGGTAGAGTCCATTTTTTAATTATATGTTTGTGAGATTCATCCTCGGTAGGATAATCCACCACTAATTGGGAGAATAGTCCTAATGTAAGAGGATCCAACTATATTAATAGATACTCAGTAGGGTGAAAAATCATGTTTGTTTGACCCCAGGTGTTAACTCAGAGCCTAGGGGATCAACGGGTTTACTTTATGCAAATTATTAAATTATTAAATTAATACTATATCTATCACTATATTTAATAAACTATATTTCTTGGACTATATTGTTTAGACAATGTGGTATCAACCTACTGATTTGTACTCACACCCTGGACTGAATTTCATTTGGTACCCATGTAGATATTATGGATGTAGGTTTGTACAAGGTAAAGGGACCATATTGTTGATTTGTATCTTTCTGGATGGGTTGGATCTGAGAGATGGGATCAACGTGGGGTTCGGGACTGGGGAATTTATAGTCTTTTTTTGAATTTGATTGTCTTTGGTCTTTATCACTCTCAGCACATTATTTTATTACATTCGAACTATTCATTACATCATACTATTATTATTTTAGTTTATTTAGTTTTCATTTCTTAGATTTTCATTCCTATTACATTATTCATATTGTTTCTATTATTTCTGCTATAGTGCTACTATTTTTCAAGTCCCATTGTAACTCTTTAACAGAGGCTATAGTATCCACACTATATTCCTTACACACTTGCTACTATTTTCCGTCCTATGGTGTATGAGGAGGCATGCTTGAGATCACGTGGCCCAAGGTTTGATCACTTGAGAAAGCCCTGGGTTTGGGATGTTACAGACCCATGTGAGGTGTGAGTATGAACTGAATAGTCCAACACCACTGGTGTTCCTATATTACATCCATACAAATACTATTGTATTAAAAAAAACATAAATAAGTGTAAATAAACACATTTCAGATCTCCCGCCCCACTTATTCTCAACAGGCATAGGTTAGCCTTTACTGGACACGGCCAATTCCAGAGCAGAATGATACATCCACAATCTATCATACCGGAAGATCTCTCAAGCTTCCAACCATTTACATATCACACAAAATTAAATTCCAAAAAACTACATACACTATATGGAACCACCTCCCAACATCCTCGCATAATCACTTCAATTCAACCAGACGTCCCAAAGGCACGCCCCTACAAGACATATCAGAAATCCCATTGACCTCCACATCCTTCAACCAACTGAATGATCAATAACTGATGAACCCAAGAAATGATGATACTTTTCCTTCCATTAATCTATCCCAATGACCCCAACATAAATGAAGAGCCTTGTCTCTTATCCAATGGTCTCACGCACCATCATTGACGGGCATTTTTTATGATTACTTCCTCTATATTAATGTTCAACATCATCCCCTATACCATTTAATCTATGGATTCCTCCGGACACAATGAGTTTTCAAAATCAACTCATAGTAACCTATCATATGTGCACACAAACCAAATGAAACCATCAAATAACCATGGTGACGTGAATCACTAATAATATATGGCCACACCTATGGAGAAACCACATCACCGCATGGTAACCATGTCACCCAACCACGAAAATTGTCCACACCATCTGTCCAATCCTAATGAAAAATTTCACCTAACTTCTAATGATCAGAATCATAAAATATCACATGGTTTATTCTCAACATGATCCCATAGAACCAACTCATTTATAACATCATCCCAAAAATTTACATACCCAACTTCATCTTTCCCAACCAACCATAAATCCAAAAATCACACATTTTATACTATACTAGGCTCAATAATACCCTTTAACCTGTGAGTCTACACCCTGATATCTTATAGAAACCATAAATACAAAAGAAATTACATAACCAATTTCACATTGACCACCCAACTCATGAAAATTTATCATGCATCATAGAACACCCATATAAATTTAATAGAAATCTACGCATCACATACCTTATACACATATATTCCTACTCATCTAATACACTCCTTTTATTTAAGATCAAATGGATTGAGTTAAGAATGTTGATAAAAACACTAAAACTAGGGTTATAACAACCATTAATTCCAAGAACACTAGATAGAATGTCATTTCTCTCTCTTATTTTCATCATTTAAAATTATTATTATTCTTTTTTTCCTCCCTAGAAAGGTTCACATTGTGAACCTCTTGTTCACACCATGTAATATTGGGACAGGGGACCCCCCCCCCCCATTATACACCTTCATGCCATGAAACCTAGTTTCATGTAATGAATGGATAAACCCAATATCAATTTTAGTTATAGACCTACTTATTTCACATTGATCATCCTCTTAGAACACCCATAGTCCACCCCCCATGCACAGTTATTTCCACATCCTATTGGATGCTCCTCTTATATTCGCATCATACATGACACCCATAAAATCATTAATCTCTCTCGATGCTCACACAAAACTTGCATCAAAACCAATTCCCACAAAATTACCAGATCACACCCAATGCCCACATAATTCTTATAACACATGGAGTACCTCTAACTATCATTGTATACCTAACCTGCTCTGAATATGTCTTTTGACACATTTTTGGTTAGCCTGAAGTCTCTATATTTAATGTTAATCAACCCTGTGGAGTTGTAATCACTAGTAGACACTATCCCTAATATTGTATATCTCTCCCACCAACACTTCCTACTTGTTCTATTGTATCTCAGCTACTATCTACTGGTACCACTCCTAGTCCTACCTCAAATCCCTGATTTATGTCTGATCCATGACTCCAAGCTATCCATGTGTTTTTTTGACAAAACCTCTCCAGATTACCTATTTAGACACATTAGAATCACTCCATTAGAGTCTAGTCACACTGATCCCAATTGTTCTTCGTCTTTTAAAACTAGAAGCATACCATTGACAATACACTCCATGGTGGCATCCATGAGTCCCAACTCTGACTACCCTAATGGGTCTCTTTAAGGACCTACTTTTGGTAACCTAGGTCTCCACTGTCTGTCTCGCATGACATCGTTATCTATCTCTATATAGTCTCATCAATCATGTTCTACTCAACTATAAACACTGGTTCACTACCTCCAATAATGAGGTATTCGTAAAGATGTTTACCAGCACCCTGATAGCATGTTATAATCCATCCTCAAATCATTACACCATGGTGATTCCATCACATACCGTAGTCATTGTCTATGAACCTTAACATAATCCATGATTTGGATCTCTCCCTACTATAAGTGCATAAACTCAACTTCTCAACCCACCCTTAGTGTATTGGGAAAAATTGATCGAAAAACATTCCCTTAAAGTATTTCTATATTAACTTCTTATATATATCTACCTATAAATATACATACCACTAGTGTTTCACTGGTCCCTATACCATATATTTAGAAAATTTCTCCCTCTACCCTAAGGGTGTCTCAATATTATCAAAAATATTTTTCACAAACTCTATCTAATATAATGCGGCTTATAGTCCACCCTCTCCCTAGAACAAAGGAGGGTGGTGTGACTAAAACTCCCACATAAAATATGTCATGGATGGATCAGTTCTTGGAGCTCCCTGGTCAATACTCTAGATGACTCCCACTAAGATCAACCAAATATATTCATCTATCCATGGATAAAACTTCTTTTCCCATTGTGGGTGTCCTTCCTACCTTGAATCCTCCACAAGTATCTCATTCTCACATTTTCCCTCAAGGGATTCATCTCATGCACACCTTGACGGTACCACATCTTTTCTCTCCATAATTCTCTAACAGAGGATATTTTTTTCAGAATCACACTGATAAGAAAATTACCAAACCATCACAAAAGATAATAGTCTAAATTTTCAAAATAAGGAAAGTAATAATAAGCAGTGCATCTCATTACCCTTACAATTACCTAACACACCCATTTCACATACCATCCGACCTCATGTCCCCCAACCTACACACATCATAGTCAGGAACCACATATACAATATGCATATAGGAACACATGACCATAACATCAAGAATCACAAGCCTAGGTTTCCTAAGAATAATTCAACCACGAGACTATGAATAATAACATTGTTTAGTAAGTTGTTAATACCTTAAATAGCCCAAACCCTTTAATTTCTAGAACCACTACCTTTCCCTTGGGTAGATAAGTAGAATTACACCAAGAGACTATGCAGAAAAACATTGTTTAGCCTTCTTTTGACATTTTAAATAGCTCGTCCCTTTATTTTATTATATGTTCCAACAATAATCCCATGCACACACATATGTATTGTGATATATAATTGCCTATCATGATGGGTGAGTATACTCTCTTTAATCTCAAGCCAAGAGTCCAATACAAAACCAATAACATCAAATAACAATTAGTACAAGTCACATAACTAAAAGGTAACTACAAAAACCTGAACAAAAAATCATATTTCCCTTAGTATAACTTTTGTTTATGAATGTTCTTTCCCGAAACTCAACATAACATCTATCCCAAAATATGACACATTACTAGACTCTAATATAACATAACCCACATAACACACCACTTCTTTTTAAAACCAAACTTTAATAAAACCTTTCAATTATATGAACTCTATTACCATTTTCTAATCAACCTAATTGGATTTTATCATGTAATTTACCAGATCATTGATCCTACTTCATAACACTAACAGTGATCTGATATGACTTTGTATTGTCCTTCCACCCTAGTTCACTTGAAATAGTAACTGAACTGGTGACCACCATTTGAACATAGGTGCGCCTCCCCATATACCAAATATTGCTAACTATAAGTGAGTTCATAACAGTTGAGAGTGGGGAGAGTATACCTTTTGGTGATAATAATAATAATCTTATCTAAGTAACAAATAAAACATAGTTGAAGAAATTTTAAACAATGACAATAAAAAGACAAAAGTACACATACTATATAACAGATGATATCTACATGTCATTCCAATCACAAAAAAGTAAACAGAATCTCTAATGGGTCGATAATATATGTGTATGATAAAAAACCAAAATATCATCAACTCTTCATTGAGGAACCAATCAAACTGTCTACCAAAACTCATGCCATAAATAATGTGCACCCTTTCCATGCCCCTATTTACTAATACACATACCTTGAGACTGATCTATTTCATATACTCAAAACCAAAAAGTATGAGCATGTCCTAAAGGGACCGTGTAGGGTGTTGGTATGAACTCATTAGGGAATGGTGTCCCTATATTATACCTATATATACACAGTTTATGAAAAACATAAATAAACAAGAATAAACAAATATTACATAACCCAATTTAGTTGTGATTAGTATCCACAAGTGATCCTTTACCTACCATGACCAGTGTTGGAGCGGAAAGATACATTCATAGTTTTTAATACTTTAAAATCCCTAAATTTAAACAATATCCATATCACATTCCATCGTATTACAATAAAACCACACACACAACATGGAACAACATACAACCATTCCCACATAATCCTTTCGATTCAAACTAATGTCCCAAGTGCATTTCCCCAAAAGTCTTATCACAAGTCCCATGGACTTTAACTTCATTCATCTAAATACCATCACAACATCCTGACAAACCCAAGGCACATCAATACCCTTCCTTCCATAATTTCAAGCCAATGGTATTAATGTAAAAAACAAGCCTTATCTCCCATCGAATGGTCTCATGAACCATCAGTAGTGTACTTCTACAGTGATCACATCTTTCATACTAATAGTTAATTACATACCCTATGTTTTATACTATAGGGAGGCTTCCACCCACAAAAATTGTTTATCACCCCCTCACTAGTCTTTATCATGTGTGGACACAACCCCAACCACACCATCATCCAACAATGATGAGTATGATCACCAAAAATACAAGTCCACGCCTCTAGTAAACTCTTGTTTCCACATGTGAACCCCATATCCCAACCATGGTAATGATAAATACAATATTCCTTATCCTAAAGAACCATGTCACCTTGTCTTCAATGATAAACATTACCCACAACCACACAATCCTTTCCCAACATGTTCCCATGAAACTCACTCAGCCATAACATCATCACAAGAATTTTCATACCAAAATTCATCACACAAAACATGCCATAGAGTCAAAAATCACTCTTTTCATATTATAATATGCTCATAACTACCAGTTAATGCATGAAACTACCCACTAATATCTCATAGGGATCATTAATATTAAAGGAGAAACATAACCGATCTCACCCATACCATCCAACTCACACCCATTTATCACACATCACATAACACCCATATAATTTTAGGAGAGATATTGGAACCACCTACCCTATACACATATATTCTTACTCATTGAATACCATACTTTTATTTGAGTTTAAATAGAATGAGTCACATTAATAGATATAACACCTAGAAATAGGGCATGATGACTAAAAATGTTGAGACATTTCTAGGTAGAAAAGGGAACATAAAAGATACACTTACTCACTATTACCCTTTCCCCGTTCTACCTCCAATAAATAAAAATAACCAAATACATATAAAAATGATGTACAAACCCCTTGGGATAGGAAGAGACCAAAAAAGGGGGAGAATATTCTAAATATTGGCTAAAATAGACTCCCACTATCATATTTTTCTTTTAAAAACAATATTTTATTTTTTTTGTTTTCCCTGTAGAAAGGTTCACAGTTTAAACTTCATGTTCACGTCATTTAATATTAAGATAAGGTACCCCTCACAAACTTTTCATATTCTTTATTCCATGAAACCTGGTGTTATTTCATTAATGGATTCAGTCTGCAACTATTTCTACTATTTTCCTTCCTGATTCACCCAAAACATTTCCTGGTTCACTCCCAACCCCTTGGAAAATTAAATCCAGGTAAAATACATAGTGTTTAGAAAAGTTTAAATATGTTCACAGTTTAAATGAGGTTTGGGGTTTTACATGAGAGGTGTAATCATACTTTTGTGGAAAGGTTTTGATCAATTATGATTTAGAGTGACTTGCATATATCATTTTGGGGAAATTCTCTAAAAATTGTTTTTTTTTACTTTACCTTATTCTATCTAAAGTATTAATAATGAAAATATATAAGATATAGGATGGGAAATTTCATAATATAAATTTTATAAGGATTTAGGGTTTTTAAGCATGCATGAGATGTCTAGCATTTAAAAAACTCAAGTCTAAAAAAATTAATTTTTTTATCCTAAGGAGACTATGGGATATTATTTATATAAATCTACTAAACATAGAGTGTTTTGGAACAAGTATGGTATTTTCCTAGAGTGGAAACACATGAATCAAGGAGCCAATGGGAGTAACATTAAACCTAAAGAAGTTTAAAACCAAATAATAATAAGTGTTCCTGATATGGAAGTAGATTTTGATCCACAAAGAGTTACAGATAAAGAATTAACTCAAGTTACATAATAACCTCACAGATCTGGTATAAATTTTTAATAGTCTAATAGATTTGTATTTCTTATAGAAAATAAAAATTAATTAATTTTTATAAATGATAATATTACTACCTAATGAGAGGCCATAGAGATATTTAATTCAAATAAATGGTTAGAATCCATAAAATCTAACATGGGATCCATATACACTAATCAAGTTTGTAACTTGGTTGATTCACTTGAATGAGTAAAACCCATAAGGGGAAAGTTTGGATTCTATAAGAAAAATAATATAGATGGTAAAATTTCTACCTATAAATAACATAAGGTGGATAAAGGTTATAAAAAATAGATGGTATTAACTATGAATAATAATTTTCACTAGTTGTAATGACAAAGTCCATTCAGATATTTATTTCCATAATATCTCATTATGGTTATGAGATATATCAACTGAAAGTAAAAACCACTTTCCTTAATGAGAATTTAGTAAGAGAAATGTATATGATACAACCAACATGTTTTGAAGTTATAAATGAGTCTTCTAATTTTGTAAGTGGAAAAATATTATTTATGGATTAAAAAAACACTATCAGAGTTAGAAAATTTAGTTTGATGATGCAATAAATGATTTTGGTTTCATCAGAAACAATAATGATTATTGTGTGTAAAAGTGAGTTAGTGGTAGTATTGTGGTCTTTCTAAAATTATATGTGGATGAAAAAATAATAATCAAAAATATTTTCCAAACATTACATTCTATAAATATGTTGTTAGAAAAATTCTACTTAATACAAGAAAAGGTTAAATCAACCCATATAATGGTTATGAATATCTATAGATATGGATTGACTAGGTTTCTTGGATTGAGTTAAATCACATATATTGGTAAATTGTTAATGTTTTTTAGCATAGATTTCTCTAATAAGGGTATTCACCAAAGTCTCATGGTATGAGTCTTAGGAAGATTCATAATCATTATAAAGAGTTAAAAAGGATAGATATTATTCCTTATTAATCTACGATATTATATATCATGTATTCCTTGTTATATACACAACTCGATGTCACTTATGCTTTGAGATAAAAATTAGGTACCAATACAATCTTGGTGAGGGTCACTGAATTTTAATTATGAATTTCCTTAAGTACTTGATAATAAGTGAAGATATGTTCTTGGTCTTTATAGGTGAAGGTGGGATCATTATAAGGGGTTATATTAATGATATTTTCCAAACCAATATGGATGATATTATATCTCAATATAGTTTTTTTACCTTAATGGTGGAGCTATAAATTGTAAGAGTTCCAAATAAGCCATCATAGTGGACTTGATAACAGAGGCAGAGTGTGTCACTGAATTAGATGCTACAAAGTAAGCTATTTGGATCAATAAATTCATTACTAAACTTGTGATTATTACTAGTCTTTTATGATCAATTTATCTATATTATGATCAAATTTTAGATATTTCTTAGGATAAGGAACCCTGGTCTCACTAAAGGACCAAACACATCCTTATCAAATACAATATCATTTGAGAGATCATTGAGATGAACAATGTAATGATATATTGGGTGGTTAAAAATAAGAATATATTATATCCATTTAAAAGTATAGTAACAAGGTACAATCATAAGGTCCATCTAATTTATAGGTATTAAATATATGAGATATTTAATGTAATGATTATTTTTAATGGATTTGTATGATATTTTTATACTAAATGAGATATCCCTTATCATTAATTCAAGTTGGTTTAATATATTAAATGAATCATTGAATGATAAAATCATCTCAAATTAAAACTTTGAGTTGTCCATAATAAATGATGACCATGGAGTATTATTGTTTATGGTGATATGTTAATATTAAAATGAGTAGAATCGTGTATTTTATACAAAGATTAGACTCATTAGATAATAAGTTGAGGCACATTATAAGGACTAAATCATTATTTTTTATAATAAAGAATTTCATATGTTCATTGACATACTTATAGGTGATTCTTATTATTAATACCCATTACTTGATGTTTTAAAGATACTTAGAATATGAGTCATTATACATTGATATCTTTATTATTCTACCCTTGAGGCTGAGTTAATCAGAGGTGATTGGGTATGTTTCTAATTGTTCCCTTAGTTATGGTTAACCATGATAGAATTGGTCCTCTTTTATAACAAGTATGACATCTACGCCCATTATTTAATTAGACTATAGAAATTAATTAAAATGAGTTTATTAGTGACATTGGGTTCCCAAATACTTGAATGAATGACATGTGATGTATTCATCTAAAATGTTCAGTCTATTTTAGATATTAATGGATATATGAGATGGAATGTACTCAATTTAAATTTTCCATGTCTATTGGTCACTCCGTGCCTTATAAAAAAGTATTATATAAGAATAAATATAAAGTATAAAATTACATCTTGAGATTGGTGTTTTCATATAATGATATAACTATGTTTGATTGAGATTACTCCAGACATCTTTATAGCTTGAGTGGAATTATGTTTTACTAGATTATAATGTTTTCTTAAAATTATATCTTATAGAATTATTAATTTTTTTCAACACTACAATGGAATAAAAGGTCCCACATAAGTGTCTGGAATGAGGCTTAATTTTAATACAAATTATTTGTCCAAATTTTGAAATAGATTAGTATAATCATTTCCAAATGATTTTGGGTGGACCCACAAAAAATAATGAGGTTTTTCAAAAAATCTAGGAAGATTTAGAGAAAGTGAAATATTATACAATAAATTTTCATTAATGAAATCACCATAATATGGTGAAAGTCACCATGTTGTGGTGAGTGACTTACCATATCTCTTGATGATATATAAAAGTACACATGAAGAATGATATATGATATCGTTAGTTAAACTCTTCTATATTGATTAACGTGGTTATTTTGGATCATTGACATGTCACAAGATAATGTGTAGATGGAATATTGAATATTAAATTATCTTAATAATTGAAATAATAAACATGGTGAAATCCAAAATTATTGGATATTTTATAAGATATTAAATGTTATAAATCTAAGAGGAGACTTAATTCAACAAATGATTCTTAAAAATGGAGGTTCCTAGACCTCATTAGTAACATTGGTGTAACAAATGCATTTAAAATACATTTTATTTCATTATTTTTAACATAAATATACATATAATACATTCCTATAAAATTGATAGGCCTAATGTATTTTTGAAATTAGATACAAAAACCATTAACTTAAAAGAAAATACAATATCATTATTTAAAGCTCCATAATGTTCTCCTAATATCCTCTGAACTCTTAATACGACACAGGATAACATAAATACATAAAAAATGAATATGTGAGCTATAAATACTAGTAAATTATTTGTCAAAGCATATCATTATGATAAATAATAAATTTTAGTCAAGAGGCATATCAGGATATCCTAAATAGGTAAGAATCATATATACTCACGTGGAGGAATGGCCTGAGAAAATGATAATATAAAACCATTATGTCATTGGAATGTGGGAAAAAATATAAAATATGAGATTATAATAATTGTTTATGGATAACCACCAAGACATCATAACATATAAATCTTTGGATAACCACCCATCCCGCAAACATGGTATCTCATATGATGAAAACATTACCCAATGTATTCAAGTTCTATCAGGGTGAAACCTTCTTATGTCTAACTTTATGTGTGTCACACCGATCATATAACATAAGAACGTATTTAAAACACTCAATTTATTGATTTTGGAATTTGGATTTAATATGTGTAATTACACAATAAATGATGTATAGTTATATATAGGTGAATAACATTTAATTAAAATAGGTTTTGGTATCCACAACACAAATGTATGGCATTGAAAATAGAGGGATAATTTGGACAATATAATAGCTATACATGAAATTATATTGAAGGTAAAAAATTAGAGATGAATGTAGTAACTCATTATTTGGGAAACATTTGGATAGTGAAAGAATTTTCATAAAAAAATACAACATAATAAATTGATAATAAAAAGGATTATTACAAAGTGCAAGAATGGAAGAGAGGATGGAGAGAATCTCTTACCATTAGAGGGTTCTTTTTAAAGAATGTGAAGAGATCCTTATAACCATATAAACTCCTTGGGAGGTATCTATAGAGGTAAAATGAGAGTAAATTCACACTGAAAGTCTTAGAGTGGAGAGTAATGGGAGAATGGGTGGGAATGTATAGAAAAAGAGGGGAGATTATTTATTAATTTTAAAACATAATTTATGGAAATATAAAAAAATAATAAAAACAAAACATTGGTCTTACCATGGTTTTTTTCTATGGTATTATCCCTAGAGTTTTTTTAATATTTAATTAGTTTAAGAACAGAAATCCTTAAAATTATATCATTCATGATGTGTAAGTGAGTAATGTTTATAAATATTTATTTTAAAAAACATAAAATATTCTTTAGTTTTTGGAACGTTCTTTATGGGTTTAGAAAAATAATATTATCACATTATTATTTTATTGAAAAGACACTATTTTTGGTCAATAAAACAATTTATAGAATTTATTAATTCACTTTTAGATTATTATGAGGTCATAATACTGACCATATATTTATACCATATTAACTTCTTATCCAAAAAATTTACTATCTCGAAAAATTATAAAAAAAACAGAATTGGCTAATTTAAAAGTGATAATTTAAAAAATAAATCTAATTTAATAGATTTTATTTATAAACCATATTGTTTAAAATTTAAATTAAAAATCCTTCTCTATTAAAAAAAAATATTTTTAATGACATAAACAACTTTTTGGTCCTTAAAAATTTACCTGGGAAATTATAAAATTATATTTCCATTTATATTTAAATAAATATAATTTTATAAGACTATTTTATGGAAATAAATTTTGTTTAAAATTATTTCATTTTTCAAAAAAGGGTATTTAAATTTAAATAAAATATTTTCTAAAAATATAATTAGTTTTATTTGTATTAAAAAGTATAAATCATAATTATTTTATATTCATATGTATTTTTTTAAATAAATATATGATTAAAATGGTACTGAAGAAACCACTATTTTATTTCTAAAAAGAAAAGAATTACACCTTTATAATACTAAGGTCTAGATATGTTGCCCCTTATACACTAGCGTATGCCCCAATGGTAATGTGTGTGATGGTGGTACTTTCATGGGGTGTCTCAACTAACATAAATCTAGTAGTGATCTCCACTGACCTGAACGTTTACTGTAGGAGAATCCACTTGATCCTCACTTATTGAATCTCTTCTTGTACCTGGTCAACGGTGAACCCTAGTGATGCTCCCTCTCTCCCAAGATATGGTAAATGAGTTATTTAAGGCATTATTATACCAATTAAGGTTATAGTTTCTCCCTTATATATCAATTAGTTTTCTTAATTACCCTTAATATACACTTATTCTAATGGTCACATTATAAAATCTACATTACCAATGGTTATAATTCCTAATGGTCATAATACTCAATAGCCATATTCCCAATAGTTATAATGTCATATTTTCATAATTCAAAATGGCCATAGTGGGTTTCTACACCCTATAAATACCTCCAATATTATTCATTCATATATTACTTATCAAGATTCAATATTCTTCCTTTTTAGATTGAATATTAAATTACTAATATTTTTTTTTATTTTTAAAGTATCCTTTGTAAGTGTGATTGTCCTGGGATATCATGATTATCCAAATTCTCCAATTCTATTTATTTTATTTTATTTTCTATTTATTTTTCCTTTGTAATATGTTGACGTTTACAAGTTTTAATTGTTAAATAAACGTAATTTTATCTATTAATGAAATAAAGTATTATCATTTTGTTTTATACTATGAAAAAATTATTGAATATGTCGCACACATATATATATAATAGAAATTCTATATATAAATTTTATTGTCATTACAGATCCTCTACTAGCTAAAACTCTCTCAAACACTCTTCTCTCAATTTTACATCAAGGAGGTGGTGCTAACACACCATTTCAGAGAAGAGGTACTAATAATGCATCTGGTGATTCAAATGGTTGGTGGTTATAATTGGAGGCAAGAACATGTTGGCTATTTCTTATGGAACTCAATTAAACTCACTTCTTATGAGGATTGAAATATTATATTGTGAAGTATGTAATTTTATTTCATTTCTGTTTTTTATCTAATTGATTCCACTCTGAATCAATATTGGTTTGATTTTCCTGTAAACTTATGTTACTAATGGGAATAGAGATGTCTTATAAAACTCATCAAGCATGTGGTCTCAATATTCAAGACCAAAAAACTACTAACTAATCACTTTGAATCAATACAAAAACTAATACCATTATCAAGGACTCATTGAATACTATATATTCTATACCTAGATTGGGTAAGATAATAATAGGTGTTTCAGTAATCCTACTTTTCATCCCCAGGAAATCCAATTCACACCGATCACCCTATTGAAAAATTACTCCCTTTTGTTTTTTCTTCTCCAAATTACTTTATCAAAGGGTCTGAGTCATCAACTTGGGTTTGGCCTTATCTCAGTAGCTATACAATATAAGGAAGTACAACCTATAGAACAAATCCTTCTCATGTAAGTTCATCTCCCATTATGATCAATGATTTCATTAGTGTTTCTATCTAATAGAAATTTTAGATATATCTCTATTAATAACCAAATATATTAAGGAAACATTACAATTGACACAGATTCTTAAAATTTTTTCCAAGATTTCACTTTTTATTCCATAGTAAGATTCATTGATCTACCCACCTCAAATTAAACATTCCCAAAAACATCACCTTATCGGTCTAAAAATGCACTTTCATAGTTTTGTATATAATTGATGTTAACATAGATTATAAAAACACAATTTTTAGGTTTTTATCATGTTTCTCCTAATATTAGGAGTATACTAGTTGATAATTAATAAATACCACTATTAAAAAATTTAGATAGGTGTGAAATATTATGTTCATCATGGACATAAATATTTTCAGCATCTTTTTTACCCCAAATAACATTAATAAGAACTCATAGAACCCATACATAATTTTGAATTACGTATATGTAATATACCCATTCCATTGATTGGATTTATAGTACCCACTGTTTATGATACACAGATCTCAAATAAATCTTCAAAACCCATATATAACCTCTCAATTGATCAAATAAATCATTTATCTTGAGTAATGGAAATCTGTTGTTAATCAACACTTGGATCAATTTTTGATAATTTATACAAATCCAAAAACTCTAATTCACCTTCTTAGTGAGTAATACAAGGTATCCTCATGGTGGTCTACTCTAGATAATAAATCCCTTTCACATTAAGGTCCTAGATATGGCCCTTTAACACTCTCATCTCTATATAATCAATGATATATTGAGGAATCGATATCAAATTTTCAGCTTAGTGCCAGGTTAATAATAAACCCCACATTCTTCTATATTGGTAACTCAAATAAATAATATAAAAATGCATCTATAAAATGATCAAAAACTATGGAATGATAGGTCACTTCATCCCCTCCACTGGTCCTAGAAATATACCATCTAATTAAGTATTGATTTATTTCAATCAATAATGGTTAAGTCCCACTCAATATTCATGTATATCACACTCTATGATAAATATATAACTATCACACTATAGAGAAATAAATTACATCAATCACTATAATTAATCCATATGTATCTAAAAACAAGTCAACTATCCAATTCCAATAATAAAATCAAAACTGATCAAATTTAGAATCATAAAATCACAAGATTTATATAGCCACTCTCTACAATAACACATGTTGTAAATATCATTATTTGTTAAAAACTTTTTACCACAGAAGTATGTATTGAAAAAATAATGATGAATACTTTATCTGAATGCCCAAATCACCATTCTAGCGAGAATAAATAAAAGATTTTGATGCACTTGTAATAACTAGAGTATTAAACAGTTTGACATTAAAATGTCCTTGGCCTAGTTCACCACCCCTATGACCAAACCGGAGTTATAAGTACCTAAGGTTAACCTCCCTTTATCCCAAAGTTATTAAAATTTAAATAAGGTTCTATTAGTGTTCATGGAGAGATTATACCCTTAGGTATAGATAATTGTGATTAATATCATAATAAATTAAAGGAAAAAATCCTCATTGTATGATAGTGGGAATGCATACATCATAGATAATTTCCAATTAAAAGTAAATATAAAAATTCATGATGTAACAGAATTAGAAATCATAATATAACACAGGACATATAAATATGAATAAGATCCTCCAATGGAGGATAAAATATAATAATGTCCTAGAATATATTAAAATTTAAGATATATATGAAACTAGTTCTGAGTGGAAGTTTGGTCCCATCTATCGACTCCAACCATGGTCCTCCTACTCACTTATCCTTAGAAGATAATTTTTTGTCCCTACATGGATCTTGGAACCTAAATTCTACTCAATTACTAGAGTGCTCAAGTAGGGTGTGATTATAATTCAACAGACCATCACCAATGTTGTCAATAAACATATCTGATTTATATAGGTTCATGTTGATGTGACATGATAAATATATAAAGAAAGAACATAAAAATAAATAATCATCATATCATTGGGTTCTGTCATCACAATCAAGATCAACCATACCCACTTTGAATAATTTCAGTGTCAAGTCTGAACATGTCACATAGCATAACCATGGGTCTGCAGGACATCCTCTCATCCTATTGTTCCACAATCTCAGGAACACCAGTTAGAAGTAACCCTAACTATAGAACCAAAAATGGAATGGTTAGAAGTGAAACCAAATCATCATATTAAATAATTCATCGCCGAAAGTACACCCATATTGAATGAAAAATTCATCTATAGTTATCATTAAACCCATCTTTTTTAAAAAACACACAATGGTTAGCATTACACCCAACCCACTCCCAAATATTCTCGTGGATATAATTATACCCAAACCATTTTAAATAAATTGGAAAGGATCTCACTACACCAAAACAATTCCCCTAATATTCTGACAAGGTTTTAGTTATCAATACACCAATCTATTCACTAATCATCACCCACAAGTTGACATTACACCCTACTCCAAATCAATATATTCCCAAATTTTCATTACACCAAACAAATTATAAACTTATTATAAGTTTTTAATTACACCCAACCTTGCAACATTATCATAACCAAATACCTGATAACAATAGTGAACAAATTTACCTAAATTGTACCTAGATCAGGTTTCCACATTACCCTAAGAGTGATCCCCAATCACCAAGGGTTGGAAACTAGAATTGTGGCTCTCAGAGATTAGTTGGGGAAAAATTTACCCACATTATATTAATTATTAATAAATAATGTTAGTGACACATGGAATTTGAAGGCCCACCTAAGAGGGGGTGAAACAGTTTTGGACCAATTTTACCAAATTCTAATTATCTTCTTTTAACTTTAACCCCTTTTAGACTGGAAACTCTGATGTCAGTTAAACCTATTGGATCTTGTATTGATTAAACCATAATATACTTGTATTACATTCAAATAAACAAATAAATATCACATGTATTTTTTTGGAATGGTTTATCCTCTCCTGGGAATCTTATTACTTATCTGTTTAGAAAAAATCCCCTAAGGTAACATTGCATCAATTTAAGGATGATTGTGTTTGTTGAAAAATATGGTTTCCAAGGTATTATGTGGAGTCTATAGAGATTTTTGACCTGATATGTTGACAAAGATCCATGAATAAGGAATGGATTCCCTAGAAGCGGTACAGAAAATTACTTACAAAAGGTGACACTGTTTCCAAATTTTTTCCAAATTTTTGGGGTCCAAAATTTGGAGTTTGGATAGCATCATGAAAATTTTATCTCCTTGAAGGCCTTATGAAAATATGGAATAGTCGTGAGTTTCATGAAGATAGGATTCGTGATTGGTGTTTCGTGAAGGTTCAAAGAAATTTGACGGTGATCTACGCGACAGTGATGAGCATCATGATTATAAGAATTGGAGAATCATGAAGGGTGAAAAAAATCTACATGACTGCCATGAGTGACATGAAGGGATTTGATGAAATTCTTCGCGATTATGATAAGTATTACAAATGATGAATCTTCTTGTAGTATCATGAAACATGGAGTATCGTGAATGAAATGAAGGAGAATTGTGAAATAGTGATGATGTGGAAGAAAGCTTCTAGAATTAGTGGAAACCCATAAAAATATCCCTCTAACCCCTTTTGAAGAGTGTTAATACTCAATGATAATTCTAAGTCTCCAGGTTCGTGAAGGTTTTTTGTGAAGGTGCTTCTAGAGAGAAGCTTCACGAAGGTTATAATATCCAACCGAATGTTTTGTGCATCGCAAGAGCAAAGAATTTACAGAGGAAATAGAAAACCAACTAAAATTTGTGAGCTTCATGAAGACTAGTTGAGCTTTATAAAAGAAGTCAGATTCATAAAACAAAGAGATTTGTAACGGCTATTAGGTCATCATGAAAGAAGGAGCTTCGTGATGGCAGTGAGCATCATGAAAGTGTTCAATAAGGTATTTTCATGTAAACCTTTGGTAAAGTGGTATTCATCAGTTGGATGAAAGTATAACTTAATGACACACTAAATGAGGTGTAAAACACATTTATTCAAGTGATAAAAGGAGAATATTTTGTAAAAGCAGTTATCACACTTCAGTTGAGAGATAATTGATCTTACTTGTTGTGATTGGTTGTAAAGTGGAAGAGATAGTGAGTCTGCTCCAATCTTTGTAAAAAAAAGTGTACTTTTTTTCGATTTGATGTCATCATATTATCATTGTATACTCCTTGGATGTAGCCCAGTGAGGGTAAACCAAGTAACGTTTTTGTGTCTCGTGCATGATTTCATTTATGTTCATTCATTGTTGTGGGAAAGAGAGAATGTGGGTTTTGTTTAAAAACAAAACAAGACCAAGAGGGGTAGTATTTTTAATCTATCATACCCAGATTCACCCCACTATTAGGGTATTTAACCTATTTGGTCCTAACAATTGGTATCAAAGACAATGGTTAATTTCATTTTTTTTCTCTCAAGGGTTTTTATGGAGGTTTTCAATCACAAAGGGATTTTGATAATTGATGAGAATAATTTTTAGTTATGGAAGAATCTGATGAAACACTACTTCCAATATTTGGTAATGGATTTATTTATAGCATAAATTCATGTAATTGTGGCTAGTATTTATAGTGGTTGTTTATCAAAAGTTGAACGAATAGAATTGGATGCCGACACAAAAGTAATTAATGATTTAGGGGGATCCCTATCCAATTCAGTCTAGATAAAGGTGATTTTATGTAAAACATTACATTCTATGTGGGAAAATCTATTGAATATTTATAACGGTGATTATAAGGTCAGAGAGGAAAATCAATAGGTACTTTGGAACAAGTATGAATATTTGAGAATGAACCCAAATTAGTTTGTTGATGAATTATTTGATATGGTAAATTTTTTTGTAGATGAAATGCATGGTATTGGAAAATGTATTGAAGATGTAAATATTTTTAAGAACATCATGATAAGTCTTCAACATCGGTTCAATTTGAAGGTTTCTGTGTTGGAGGATAAATATCCAAAGGAATTGTCATTAGATATCTTGCATAGTACTCTTGTCGTATATGAGATGAGAAATTGGGAAATTGAGTGTATGGAAAAAGGGAATACCAAATAGGTGGAATTGAAGGCAATAAAGAATCTCTCAATTGAATATTATCAAGAAGAAGAGTAGATTGATGAGTTGATTTCATTCGAATCTCCAAATCTATAAATAGGAAAAGAAAATTTCAGAGGGAAACATCCACTAGCACGATTTCTATGTGGAAAAGTAGAAAATCTTACAGCAAGGTTCCCTAAGAAGTTCCATGAAGATTGTGAGGATGATGTTGAAATCCCTATAAAGAATTATTCATCCTATATGAAAGAAAATAAAAAATATAAAGTAAATTTCATCAAAAAGAATAGTCTTATTTTGCTAGAAAATGATTGGTTCATAGGAATCTGAGGTTAAATAGATTGATAACTATAAATATAGTGGAGAAAATATTATGGTGATAGTCATAATACATTCTATGAAAAAGGTTGAATGTGATATTGATATAGAATAAATCGATGAAATATAAAATATGCAAGATAAATTAGAAGTATCACTTGAGGAGATATATGTTTAGAGATCCAAAATGATGAAATCCAACAAAGTGGTTCATGACACCAAAATCTATTTGTAGAAGTAGGAAGAATAGAATCATGCATTGATGTAAGAAATTGAAAATATTATGTCTTCATTTCTAGTGGACTAAAGAATAGTTGATTAGTACAAGATCAAAGTTGAAGAATGGAAATTGGTGATCAATGGTTTGAATAACACAACTATAGAACAAACTAAATGCATTAAGGAACTTGAAAAATAATTCATCAGCCGATCAAGAAAAACTATTGAATCCCAATATGGAATTGGGAAAGTAGATCATTCAGAAGATATAAAATTTGGAAGTAGAGCATAGAGTTCTAGCAGGAAAGAATAAAAAATCATTTCAAAATGTTAAGGCTGATTTAGGGATTGACTGAAAAAAAAGTCATGACAATTGATGTCATATCTCAAGCACATGCTCTGAGATTGAAGGTTGTCTTGGGTACGAATCCAAACCATAACAGTCAGATAATTCAATGTAAATCTTGTGGTATAGAAGTGACATGCAGGAATGCACCCTTCATTAGGGGTTATTGTTTGCAAATATGGGACTCTCAAAAAATATGTTCTCCATTTCCAAGAGAGACCAAAGGGAACAAGAACAACTATGGAATCCAAACAAAGCTCAATACTCTAGAATATCTTCCATATAAAATGGTTTATTTACGGATGATTTAGGAACATGGAAAGATATTACACATCAACCATGAATTGTAATGTTCCAAAGCATAACCAAAGTGATCATAAGAACTAAATAAAAGAATCAACATGTAAGTTGAAAAATGAAAAATCATTTTTGAGCACTGCAAGATGATTTTGGTCCATCATATTCTACTAAAATTTTTATATTTTAGGGTATTTGGTTGCAATGTCTTAATCATAAATACAAATGATAATTTAGAATATTTTGATTCTAAAATAAATGAAGGGTTATTTTTAGGAAACTCCAATACTATCAAGGATTATAGACACTTCAATAAGATATATTTAGTTGGTAAAGAGACTATATATATTGTGATTTATGAAAATAGGTATAACAAGAGAAATTCCAATTTAAATAAAGATGATGATGAATTTGGGGAATTTAATTTTGGTAAAGATAATGTCTAAGAAAATGAGAATGCATCAGGTGAGAGGGAACATATCTCTTATCAAACTCATCCTAGAGAATAGAAAACACTTATATATCATCCAATTGAAAAATTAATTGGAAATGTTGAATTTAGTATACAAATTTAAATTTCTATTTTAATTTATTGTTCACATTCTACTTTTGTTACTGATTTTGTTTATGTTAACATTGATAATGATTTAATTTATTAAAAATGTATAAATTTAATATATTATCAGTTAAATTAAATTTATATAAATAAAGTGTGTAATTTGGTTGAATTTAAAAAAGATACACCAATAATAGAAATAAATGTATTTTTCAAAATAAGATTGATGAAGCTGGAAACATAGTAAAAAATGAATAAATATTAGTTGCTAATGGTTATTCCTAGGACGAGGGAATTGAATTTGAACATTATTTTGATCTTGTTTCTAGGATTGAAGTAATTATAATTTCATAGCTTTTCATTTTTTCAAAATATAAAATTTTTTCAAATGGATTTAAGAAATGAATTTTTAAATGGAATAATTTATGAGGAAGTTTATGTTAAAAAATTCCCTGGATTTAAAAATTGAAAATTTCCAAATCATGTTTTTAAAGTTAATATAGTTTTATGTGGTCTTAAGCAAGATACTTGAGTGTGGTGTGAAATACTAACTCATTTTTTAATAAAAAATGATTTTGTTAAAGGCAAGGTTGATCCTACCTTATTTATAAAAAGAGTTTCAAATTATATTTTTGATTATTCAAATTTATGTTTATGAAATAATTATTGGTTCAAAAAATTATTTATTATGTAATAATTGTTTTAAAACCCTCAAAAGTTAATTTGACATGAGGTTAATGTGAGAATAGAAATTTTTCCTTAGTTTACTAATTAATCAAAAAAATAATATATTCTTAAATCGCGTTAAGTATGTTAATGAACAAATTTAATTTTTTGGAATTTATTCTTGTAATTATATGAAAAAAATCAATGATATTATCGGTCTAGGCCCTCTTATTTTATAAAAAAATATAGTGATTTTGTTATTGTATGTCACTACATCTAGACTAGACATAATTTTCTCAGTCTGTTTATGTGCTATATTTCAGTCCAACCCTAATTAAAGTCATCTTAAAGTAGTTATGGGAGTAAATTAATATATTAAGGTAACTATAAGACCTATTTTACTTTATTCAAATTATAATTGTTTTAATTTATTATCTTACTCTGATTCTGACTTTGGAGGTTGTATTCTTGACTGGAAAATCACCATTGGTATGTATCATTTTTGAGTTAAAATTTTAATTTCATGGAGTTCTAAGAAATAACTTTCAGTATCACTATCTATATATGAGGTTGGGTATTTTGATGCTACAAGACATTTTTTAGAAATCATATAGATTAGACAAACATTATTAGATTTTAATATTTTTTTGATAAATTTCTAATCTTTAGTGTCAATTTTAGTGGAATTTAAATGTCTAAAAACCCTCTACAACACTCTACAAAAACTCATATAGATGTTAGATTTAATTTTATAAGGGATAATGTAAATAAAAGTGATATTTTTTTAGAATGTTTTCCCACTAAAAAATTGTGTGCAATATTCACTAAAACTTTAGATTCTATCAAATTAAAGAAATGAAGTTTAAACTTACTATTGTAGAATCATAACATTTCTTTTTATTATAATTACTACTTTGATAAAAAATCTCTATTCTATTTACATGAGTACTATAAATAAATGTTAATTTCTATGAAATTATTCTATCATGTTTACTATTGTTATTAAATACTGTTTAGTATGGATAACGTTTTAAATATTTATTTATAATGTACTCTTTGATAAATTTCATAAATGGATGAAATGTTTTTGAAATTTATGTTTTAATAAATTTCGGTTTTGTAATTTATATAAAGGGGGAGATTTTTATAGTTTGAACTTGTGTATTAATAATTTTAACAAGTGTTTTTTGGTAAATTACTATTTCATCATATTTAGTTAAATTCAAATAGTTTAAAAATGTGATCATTTTTTATATGCATGTATAAATTTTTGAAATGTTTAATAATACCTTATTAAATTATTTTATATTTCATTTTCTTTGTTAATAATAAAGTATTAATTACTTTATTAAAAGTTTAATATTATATTTTTTATTTAATTTGTTTTACTAAATTTTTCTTATATGGATTTATTTAAAAAAATAGGTAAACCATGGTAAGACCATAAGGGATAGACCTTTAACAAATTAGCGGACCTAAGGAAAACCCCCATGGGATGGAAATCCCACGGTACCCTTACATGGTTTTATGTGTAATGCATACTGATTGCTTGAATAGGGAAGGTAGAAGAACTTTGGCATGAATGGTTCTTTCAAGGTGTTCACAGTGGTACATAGGGAGCCAGTAGGTCGGCCTACCACATATGTGTGTCTGTCAGAGAGAGTGTTCTAGGTGCTGACTCCAATGCCAGATAGAATGATCAATGGGATATCTTGATCAATATAGTTCTAATCAATAAGTTTCATTTTTTGATATGGGAAAAATTATCCATGGACATTGTTCATCTATTTTTAAAGTAATATATATAAAAATGGTCTCTAGATCAAATTAATATCCACCATTGGATGGATCATACACTTTTCTTATTCAAAAGGAATTGTATTTATCCTCTTGATCTATGTATAAGTGTTCCAGTTCACTATACTTGATGCTGATACTACGAGTAACCAGCAGATCACCTAGTGAAGATCTATGGACTCCCATCCCCTCCTTTGATGGAATAGTTTCCACAAAAGACACCATATCATCATCTACTGCATAGAAACATTTATCCTTATATACATGTCTCATTAATTATAGTTCCTTATTTATTATATTACACTGTAATTTATCCATACAAGCTCCTCCACTGCTTCACACTTCACCATAAACAAGCTTCTCCAGTACTTCACTGATGGTAGTACTATCATTGTTTCTTGATGGTAGCTCATCTAACAGTTTATAGTATCTCATTTGATAATTACATGGAAGCACCACTCTACCTCCACTGATTATATCATTATTACTCATTCATGGAAGCACTGATATCCTCCATCAAAGTTATAAACAATGGTCGACCATTAGACCTCATTCACGGAAGCACCATCAACCAACAGTAGAACAAACTCTTCTATGTGATGATATCTCAATTCCATAGCAATGGTTGTACCACCATGTATCCTTGCTTCATTAAAAATAATAGTACACACCATCACACAAATTATAGTATCATAAACTATTCGACATAGTGGCGCTTCATTTCTACAACAGCAGATCTTTTCTGTAATGGTAGATCTTCTTCATGGTAGATCACAATAGTCTAGAGCTCCTCGTCATTAATTGTAGATCATTCTAACATACGATGGTAGTTTTTTTAAGGTAGTTTATGTGATTGTAGATCAGTGTGATGGTAGAAATATCTCTCTACCTCTAGGTATTTATTTTTTATCTACCATTAGTTAATATTTTTCTTAAATTATAATTGATAATATTTTAATTACTGAAATTGAAATAATTTTTTTTAATTACTATTTTATTTTTTACATTTTTAAATAATATAATTACATTCTTTGTAATAATATATATATATATATTTGGAGCATATATTATGCATATACACACATGAAATACACAACACTCTATTTCAGGAGTCATTAATATTTTATTAAACTACAAGATTATTATTTTTATTTAATTGTTATATAAATTTGTATTATATTTATTTATTATAATTATCATGCTATAAGATTTATATTTTTTAGTTAATACAGAATAAAACTTTTAAAGAATTATTTTATTTTTTGCATGGTTTTTTCAATTACATGTAATGGTAATGTTATATTTTATTTTTTGCTTACTCATGAACATATAGTGATTGGATGTCTTCATGATCCAAGAAGATATTTAAGTTAATGAAGCCAGATTACATCATTGACACATGATCAATGGATAAAAAAACTTCATATAGTTTATTTGACAATAACTTTTACAACGTACAGGCTATACACTTTCTAGTTGCACATTCAATCAAGAACTCCTTGGACTTTTGTTTCCTTACTAAGATCACGAAGAGAATTAGATTATACCTTATTCGTCTACTTATGTTATAAAGATCGTAAAACTTCATCATCTTCATCATATGATTTTTTTTTGTTTTATTTGTAAAATTTTTCTTTATTTTTTCTTTTCCTTACCTATTTGTAATTTTTCTATTTTGGTTTTTGATTTTCCCAATCAATAGAAGGTCTGTTTGTTTGGTTCTTCTACCACCCAAAATGAAATTTTTTGCTGTGAATCCTGAAGCAAATTCAGGTCACATACTAGGTAAAAGACTCCTATAAAATGTATTGGTTTTACCTTAGAGTATTTTTAAGAGGAAAATTATGTAACAGGTTATCACACCCCTAAAAGTGAACTTCTTAGTGAGTACCAATCTTCTCATCAAGTAGAGAATATTGAAGAGTAGAGTAGGATCATGGTGATCTGAACAACTTTAAAAATATGGTGTTATTTTATTTTCTCCAACACTTCATATCTTGAACACATCACTCACTATTGAGTCTTTAATTAATAAAATTTGATTGTATTATATCTTTTCATTTTTTTAATGACTATTCACCCCCCTCTAGTATATTTTCCATCAAGTATGATATAATAATAATGCCCTGAATTTAGTATATGGTTCATCATATATTCCAAGAAATAATATTGAAGTCGGTATGATGGAAATAGACCCTTATAGTATAAGAATTTACACATTAAAAATAGTTGTGTTCTATTTTATTTTCACTATTTGATTGATGTTTTCTAAGTTTCTATGTTAAAATATTTAAAAACATTTATGTAAATGTGTATGTTGATCTAATTCATGCACTTGGGTTTTTTATCATGTGTGTTAGAATCATGGTGGTTTCCTAAAAAGTAATAAATTCCCACACCATGAACATTCCAAATGATGGACATATTGATTCATTGTCTATTTTCTGGTACTTATCTATACCTTTTGATATTAGGATTTGTTTTACGCTTTCTATGTATGGTCATTATTGGTATATCCCAAAATCCACTCAATTTTTTGTCTAGATATTGGAGAAAATTTTAGGTTTTTAGTTATTCATATCAGTGAAATTATTTTTCTTTCAAACTTTTAACTGATTGTTCATTATTAATGTATGTAATTTATTTCATTCATGTAGTATTAGTTCTTTAATTTATAATTTTTAAATACCAAGTGGGTAAATAGAACCTAAAATGAACTACAATACACATGACACTAGTCGTCCCATGGGTATTAGGGAGTTCCCCAAGGGTCATGTGGTTGTCTGATGTGGGTTTTGTTTTTGTGATTCAAGATATAGTTTTTATAAAGTTATATCAAAGCAAGGAGGAGACTGAGAATTCATTTTTTTGATTTTTGAAAAACACTTTTTGGTTAAGTGAGAACCCACCATTGCAAATCACTTTGAGGCTACGTGAGAAACAATAGATCATTACAAGGATCCATTCACAGATTGAACAAAGAACCTTGTCCAAGACCAAACCCCTTAAAACACTAAAAAAACATGCACCATCATCACTTTGAGGCGAAGTGAGAACCGAACAAACAAAAACAAACGTAAAACCCACATGGGAACAACACACAATAAAACCACACCCAAGAGCCTTAAAGACCAGAAACACCATCATCAAATCCACCAACACCATCCCAAGTTTCCAAAGAAACCTTCAAACCAATCCATAGTGGGGATGTGCGTGAAGGGTAAGGCCAAAAGAGCAGTGGAGATTCATCAATTGGAGGAACCAACCCCAAAAGGGAAAACAATGAAAAGGGGAGATCAGGTGAGGGAATTTCTCAGCCCCGAGCATTTCAGGGGTCGCCCATTGTGACCTCATACTGACCTGGGAAGAAGACACAAACCCTACCTGATCCGACCCTAAAGCAAATAGGAAGTGAACATTGAAGAGAGGACATCATCGGAACCGAGAATTCCTTCATATGTCATCCGCATCTGCATACTGACTTTGGAAAAAAAAACAGAAATTCCCTAATACAGAACATCAGAAACCACGTCAGAACCTCTGAGGCTGACTTCGCAGAACCAGAACAACAACATCGTCTGCACCAAACATTCCTGAAACGAAGCAAACGCCCCAGGAAACTGCAAACAGGGGGTTCATCCCGCGTCTGAACCCAAAGAAACCACCCTCAAATCGGAATGAAGAACCAGTAACAAGAAAGGGGAAATAGACGAGGAACCACCACATTCCCCAAGCGTTCCTGAGGTCTCCGTCTGCGACCTCGTAGTTACTCAGGAGGAAGATGATGAACCTAGGCCATATAAGAAGAGAGGAGGGTGACCATGAAGAAATCGGTCAAAGTCGTCACGGGAGAGGGAATGAAGACCATACTATTACTTATTTGTGCTATTGGGATGGTTGAGATTGAGAGTATACTAGATCTATAACAGTAATAAATTTAGAATTAAAATATAAAAGGTATAATGATCCTATTTATGGTATAATCTCAAGTTACATATAATATCTGAGTAGTAATGTTGGAACCACTAGTGTAGATAGGTGTCAATTTTTGTACCTAAAATATAAGAAAGTAAGAACATAAAAAGTATTTTAAGGATAGAATAATAGAAATATTATCTATTACTTCCTTAATCATAAGTCTATGTCATTGGGTGGTAATAGCAAGTAATCACAACATATTGTGTTCACACCTATGTTTGTTTATACAGTAGATGGAATCAACTAGAGGTTTGTATTAACTAAAACATCGATGATATATATATATAGTGTTTTATTTTATAAATATATTATAACCAATTATGTTAATATGAATCACCAATTTGTTCTCTTTATTAATATAGTCATATTTATTTCTATTAATAGATAGTAATTTATTAAATGTTCTATTTCTAAACATTCTTATGTTGCCCTTGAGTTTAAATTGTAAATAAAATGTCTCTTATTATTTCTCTACTATTATAGTTTTATTGATTCAATGGAATGGATGTATTATGTAATTGATATATGAATAATATATTTATAGTTAATACAAGAAAGATCATGCCTTTACTAATTTTTAATATAATGATATGTTATATTTTTACTAAGTGTTATTATTGATTAAAACATTCCTTCTTTTCTTTCTTGACATGTAATTATCATTCTAGTAATTATTTCCTATCTAAGGATGCTTTATTTAAATAACCTACAATTATTTCCATGTTGAGTTCTATGGAATATTTGAGTATGATTCAACATAGAGATATTCTTAAATTTAGATATATTTTAAATTCTCTTTGTTAAAAAGAGGAAATAAAAAAGTAAAAATGGTATTGTTTCACTGGGTTGATTAGGTGATACTATATATATATTGTTTTCAAAATTCATTTATAGAATTTTATCCCTAATAAAGTGTTTCATATAAAGAATAAAAGTGGTATGTTCTAAAAAATGAATATATTTTTTCAATAACAAGATGACAAAAAAAATACTTCAAGGAAAGTGATTTATAAAATGAGTTTTGAAATGGATTTTGAAAAGGAACATCAAAGGTGAATTTGTTAAGTTAACTCATTTGATTGGATTAAACTGGTGGTAGATAAAGATAAAAAAATCCTAGTTAAGGCATATGGTAGGGGGTTCCATTAGATAATGGGGCTTCCAAGTACTGGAATCTTAGATATTCAGTAATATTTTGTATTCTATGTTATGTGCATTGTGAATAATAATTTCAAAAATGATTTTTTAGAGAATTGTAGATTGAATTTTTATTTGTGATTGGATTATAGGATGTTTAAAGATAGATGTTCAAAAAAGTTGTGGAATTTTAGTATAATTGTGTTTATAGTATTAGTTGATGATGTGTATGGATATGTTCATTTTAGAGATACTGATATGGTTGTGTGATGATCACTTGTGGTTACTGATAGGATTGATTTTAGTAAGTTATATGGTTTATAGACATAGAAGGTTATTATTTAGGGTTTAATTTTTTATGGGATGAAAAATGATATAGTGGGGAGTTTTTAATGGCCCTAAAATTGGTTATTAATTTTTTTAGAAATGATAGTTATGAAATTATGTGGAAATTTTATTTTTTGGTTTTGAAGAGTTGGTTTTTTTATTTTAATTTTTTTCTTTGGATTCAAA
The DNA here is from genome assembly GCA_963277665.1 of Viscum album. Classification (NCBI taxonomy): domain Eukaryota; kingdom Viridiplantae; phylum Streptophyta; class Magnoliopsida; order Santalales; family Viscaceae; genus Viscum; species Viscum album. The sequence goes on along the minus strand of OY728135.1, from coordinate 65,808,948 downwards.
TCCTTGGGATGATATAATAAGTGTTTTTGGGTTGGTTTTGAGGTCCAATATGAGGTTTTTTGTAGAAAATTAGTGGTATCACCTTTGGTCTTAGGACTATAGGTAGAACCAGGTACCTGGTGAGATTGATAGAGGAGGGGCATGCCTGGGGATTTCCCTTGTTACACAATAGACCTGGCCTATATTTTTCATGAAAATGAGACTTCTTTTATTTTTACCTCAATAATTTTATCCCCTTTACTCCTTCATTTTACCCAAAACTCATTTTAGATGTATAGGGAGATCCTCCATTGATATCTTTGGGTCTCATTCTCCCTATCTTATTATCATTTCTCTCAAGCTGAAATCATGGGGATTCTAAATAGAAAATATAAGGTAAACCACGTATAACCATATCTTTACTTCTTTATCACTTATATATTTTCTTATTTAACTCGTATATAAATGGATTATTTTATTTTATATTTCAACAAAGTCATAGTGAAATCCATTCGAAAGCCTTGGCTCTTCCTCTTTTTAGTTAGGGATGACCTGAGAGATTTATCCCAAAACCATTGTTTCCTTCTTTGAATAGATTCAGTTATAAAAAAATTTAATTTTGGACTTTTTTTATTTATGTATTTTATTTAGGTTTCCTTTTGTTAAATCGAATAATGGTTTCCTGGTGATAGAGTATTAACATGGTTTTCATCGTATTCCTTCTATGTTTTGGCTAGGTTTCTCATATGTTTCAATATGGTCATTATGGTATTTATGGGTAATTTCTTATAAATGATTGTGGATTTTATTTTGGTTATTTTTGGGGGATACTATGATGGATTTGGTGTATGGAAATGGAATATTCAAGGATAAGTGACTGGTATATGGTTCTGGTCCACATGGGATGTCTTGGGACATACTTTGGATTCATATAACACAATTTTTCTTATGTTAATAAACCAAATTTTGTGTATTTTTTAATAATTTTAATTGGTTTGTTTTATTTAACATATTAATTTTTGATTCAAATAGATTACTTACAAAAAATATCTTTTTTTACTTTGAATAAAATATCATTTTAATCATTTTAGAATTTAATTCAAGTTTAATTGGTTTATGAATTATTTAAACACCTTAATAGATAAATTAATAATTATTTGGAATTAATTGATATTTGAATCAATTTTAATATATTAGACCTTTTAATTCATGTTTTTCATTTGAAATAAATTCTTATATCTTCCTTGGATATATTAGTAAGGTAGAATAACAAACATGTCTTGTGGTTTGACTAATTTGTCCATAAGAAATAAATAGCCTATTTTTACTTAATGAAACTAGTGAAGTAACTATTTTATACGTAAGTTATATGCATGTTTTAAATGATTATTGAAAATTGAATAATTATAATTTGGTTGAAGTAATATATCTTATATGTTAATAAAATCCCAAAATTCGCATTATTTGAGTTGTCATCTTAGCTTGTTTAAGTGGGTAAAACTCCTTGCATAACCTTAAATCGGTTCTCTTGAATCCTTTTGAACTTACAATGGAAATGGTAGTTATTTAATTGGTTTAGAATACACCATGAAGCATGTAAAGTGTGCTTATATTTAATTATAGGCATTCATCCTTGATTCCTTAAATATATTATTAATGTGATCATTGCTTCCCACATTAGCTTCCATGGGTCACATGACAACAACTCAAACTTAACTTGGGTTAATAGGCTACATTATTGGTGAGGTGATAGTTGGGTTAATTAGGTGGGTAAAAATTATATAATTTTTAACAACCTTTTCTTAAGAACTGGGTTAACACGTAATGAAAACAATTTTTTTATAGAAACCCCTATTTTGAGTCATTTCATAAAGGACAAGACTTAATTATTGGTTTCTTTATAAAACTTTTAAATTTGGACTTAGATTTAAGAAACATCGAATTTTTGAAAACCTATTAATCCCTATGTTCTTACAAGTTATAGGTTTCAATATAAAATTCCCATGAATTTTATATCTTTCCTTGAACACGTGTTTTCTATAAAACATGTTTTAAGTTAAAAACCAACTTTTATGGAACTCTACATTTAGATTGGTGTTATAATTCAACACTTATAACTTGTTTGATTATTTTTATAGGTTTTCATGGGTAGGTATTGGATAAGATCATTAAAACCCTTTATATTTTAATTAATATTTATGAGTTTACACTTGTTACTAACCATACATTATTTAAAGTCTCATTTAGTGAAATTGATAATAAACATTAAACCACAACTCATTCTATATCATAGAGTTGGTATAACATTCCTCTAGGACAACATAAAAACATTTCATATCCTAAATTGTGCCATGTTTGGATAGATTTTGTATACTTTTTTAGATTACATAATTTTTTATTCATGGGTTAATCTTACCTTATGTTAGAATCATGTATAACTTGGAGTTATGTTTTGTTGATATGTTGGTTAATAATGTATTTTAAATCATGGTTGTATTTTTATTCACTGAAGATGTTTTTTTGTTATATCAATCATTATTACATGTATAGATAGTAATGTTCCATGAGCATGACTACTAATTTGATATCACGTAATGCTTATTAGAATAATAGGGTTCATATCATGTCATTGTATACAAGGTTCCTAGGTACACCTTATGATGTAAAAATGTTGATGGTATATGATGGGATTTGAACTCCATGATTCTATTACACCCCTTACCCTAACCCTGTATAGTATTGTCAGCTCAGCCATACGGCCTCTATTATATATTTTCCATTTTCCCTAGATGGGATGCGTGTAGCATCCTAACATTAGTAAAAGGTAAAGGTATAACACTCTAACTTAAATTTATATTTTTCTAGATTAAAAGAACTAATATCAAAGTAGGTATGATAGGTATAAACCTTTCTGGTATACGAAGTTATGCATTAAAAATAATTTTGTTCCATTTCATGTTCTCTATTCTATTGAAGTTCTATAAATTATTATATTAAATTTTTTTGATATATTCATATATATTAGTATGTTCATTTGATTCTTGAACCTGAGATTTTTCCTCATGTGTTATAAATATGGTGATTTACTATTGAATATTACATACTTACACCCTACAAGTGCACCTCGATGCCCACACAGATTCATTGTCTATTTTTAGGTACCTAAAGGTATTAGTAGGTGTCTGGATTTTTTTTACTTACTATTTATAGTTGATTTTTATATAGGTCAGTATCCATTCATTTTTGGATCTGGAGACTAGAGACTATGTTAGAAATTTAGCCTTGTCTATCAGTGACCTTCCTTGTATTTCATACTTTTACCAAATTTTTCATCTTTAATGTATGGCCTTTATTTCATTCATGTAGTATTGGTTGTTTTTTTAGAAAGGTTTTTTTTGTTGTATTTGCATTCAAAGATCATGAAATCATCAAATTAATAATATAAGTATAATTCAATGATAAGGTCATAAGTGAAGAAGTGATTATGCACCCATGGAAGATTATTAAGTTTCCTCCAATGTGTGCACATCGAAAAGGAGAATAACTAATGTATCTATAAAATATAGATGGATATATTCCATAGAAAAACTATATCTAAATATTCATGGTGTTGGTATTCATTTCTATGACAAGTGATGTAGATGGATAAGACTTGTTTTCAACAATGTGAATGAAAGTGCTAAGAATGAGACGACCACTACACCTATACGGGATAACATATAGAAATGTATTTTGAAATAGTTTATTAAGTTTAATGTTTTTTAGGGTTGAAGTGGAGATGATTTGAATAGTAACAATTCAATATTAATTTAATAGGAGTTGCACCTAATCAATTTGGGGAGTTCATTGAAATACTCTAATTCGAGTATCTTATACAATGCAACACCTCATAGATATGATTAAAGGACTTTGAGGTTATTTGAATAATTATAATTATAATTAGGGGTGTCTAAAAGAAACCCAACCTGGGTATGTTTGATTGTGTTGGATCAGGTTATACATGGGGTATGGATGTTTCATGTTTTTTTGGGTCGGGTTGGGATTGGGTTGGGTTAAGTCACTAGTTATAAAAATAATGAACCAACTTGACCCAACCAACCCAACCAATCCAAAATTTATTTATTCTGCATCTTAAAATCTCCAATATCCCCTAATAGTCTCTCAAATAACAACTAATTCCTTTGGGGCTTCTCTGAACATTTTTTTAATTTTTAAAAAATATCTATTGAGTTTGTTTGGATGCATGTTTATTTGAATTTATGTTTTATTTTTTTGACTAATATATATTAATAGTCATTTTATAGGCTAGATATAATTTATTTGCACATTACTAATAATATTTTTTCAGTTGATAGAAATGGATTGGGTTCTCCACATGATTATTCATTTCTTAAATTCTTTATGTTTTTTTTTAATTTTGAATTGAATTAATGTGGATTTTTGGCCTTTTTATTTTTGGAAGATTTTAAATGTTCTAAATTTTATTATTTTAAATTTAATAATTAGTTTTATATTTTTTATTCTTTATTATAATATTTCCTTATCTAACTCTACATATCCCACCTAACCCAACTAGACCCACCTCAGTCCGGGTTTGATTGGGTCATCAGAAAAAATTTCTATGACCCAACCCTACCCAACCCAAGAACTTTTGGTTATCTCAAGTGAAATATTCACTGAAACCCAGCCTAAAATTACCCATAGATAGGACTAATAATTATTTAAAAACGTTTTGTGATGATTAGAGGTGAATGGAGATGAACCCTAGATTATTTTATGGTTCTCAGATTTAATTTTAAGTTTTATGGAATTATCTATTCTCAATATTGAATTCTTAAAAATATCAAAGAGAATTCATCTACATGAGCCAACATGTAAGTGAATTTTGTTACATAAGTAACTATGTAAGAGAAATAATCTACACAAGAGTGAAAGAACAACATGATTTATTTTATGGTTGAAAATATTTTAACTCATGTAGGAGAAATGAAACTTGTGTAACATAATTATTCGATGCATCTGATAATTTTTCCCATGTAAGAAAATTCATATTTATAGAAGTGAAGAGTATAACACATAATAAAATTCATCTATGTCACAAAACAATTTTGAAAAATGAAAATGTAAATTATACTACACAACCATCCTATATAAGAATTCTCTAATAAATTTTCTTGTAAGAAAAATGAGTTTTTCAAATTTCCAAAAATACTTAGCTCATAAGATAAATGAATTAGAAGGATTTTGAGATCCCATAAAGCTGAAAAATCAAAATATTGGGATAAATAATAAATATGAAGATTTTTGTGCAGTTAAATTATCATCAAAACATCATGAAACTTTATAAATTCATGATCTAAGCATAATATAATGATCTTCAATCCAAATTAAAATAATAACAAGTATTATAAGAATGTATGAAATATTATAATGGGTTAAAATTAATTTATATGATTTTCAAGAATAATCAAGATAATATTTATTTTAAGCCAGTCTTCTCATCAGTACCTTAAATCATTTATAAAGTAAGATGATTGAGAATAATAAGTGAAGAAGAGTGTTGACTTACTACTAGTTTTATATTATTGAACCAATTTATGTAGTGGTTTTTTGAGGAGCTCTCACTATCAAGCTGCAAGAATGTTTTCCATGCTGTGGTGTAAATTTTTCTATAGTTGTAGAAAGTGAAATGTGGATTTTAGTATAAATATTTTGAGTTGAAGAAGTTTTGAATGTTGAGGATAATTTCATAAGGGTATTGTAGTAATATTCCTTGAGTTGAAAAAGTAGGCATGAAATATCATAGAGAAAAAATTAGTTATTCTTTAATATTTGTAACACCCCGACCCTTCTAGGCTAGAGCCGGTACATTACTTGTGATATTGGCATGGTTAGAAGGAATGAAAAATCCCGAAGGAATGATCATTTTAGTAGTATTTACGAAACTAGAAACATATATGTAACACAAATTACATTGACAGAGGTTATAGGGTACAATACATAACAAAACTAAAAACTACAGCCACATGAACTCAATAAATGACCTTCTCTTCATCACATGTTGAATGTAAACAATGAAAGGGGTGAGCTCAAATGCTCAGTAAGGGTTCAAAATAGCATAATAATGAGTACAATAATAAGTGAATCGTAATCAATCTGACATAATCAATATGGCATGGTTAATAAATGAAAAACTAATTCCAATAATAAACTGAGAAGGAAACTGCATCCATAGATTTTGTCATAGTGAAAACCTCATGGATAATAATAATAAATAATAATGAATAAAGAGAATGATTATTAATTGGACTTCATTTATATGGCACATGAAACCATAATACCGTAAAAACAGTTTAGTTCTATGGGTAGAAACCCATCATATTTTTGGAAACAAACTCGAAGGGTTTGTCGCCAACTGGTTTGTCTCATGAGACCTACCGATGCATTGAGGGGCTATAGCGGGCCCTACCCACCAATGAAATTCCTAATAATTCATTATAAATTTATTCAATACTAGATCAATATGACTTTTCAATATCCATATAGAGTAGAGTATACGGATTCATCAATATTTCTATAATTAAAATAATATTCCAAATAAACATCGTATGTAAAATTGTATATAGTTTAGACAACAAACATATCCATGATATCGGATTGTGGATATTTAATATAAATATAATTTTAAATGAAAATTGATCTCAAATTCGTAGTAGGTACATTACATAAGGATTATTAGGTGCACAATAAAAAGTTAGTCACAACAAAATAGTAGTTGAGACAAAGTCTCTTACCACAATGTAATCGGTCGAATCATATGAATAAAACTTAATAACCCTCAAATGAATAATCGAATAAAATTTATATAAATATAATCATGTTATTTTATATAAAATGGAAGTACGTATATACCACATACTAGAAATAAGTGGCGAACAATGAAAATCTCACAAAATTGAAAGTGAGATTAGAAACCCCTTACAAACATTTTGGCATGGTAATGAGTGTTATTGAGAGGGATTAATGAGAGGTAAAAGGGTATTAAATTATTTATATGTCACAAGGGAAGTATTGTGGAGGTGCTAAAACATACCCCATTATTAGTAATTAAAAATAAAAGGGAAAAACAAGGAGATATTCTTGAACAAAAGTGAGAGAGAAAATCCCTTACCATAAACTCGAAGGTGCTCTTGTTTGTTCTTAACGACCTGAATAATAAAATTTAGCTTCATTAATTAATGATTAAAGAACCTCATAAACATGTAATTGATATGGTATAAACTTATTAAGTTCATTTATGGAATTTGTGATGGGTTTAATAGATTCAATTTTATTGTTTTGGAATCATTTTCTTACTTGGTTTCATGATTTGTCTACTTGTATTCATTAATGGAAGATCATTTGAAATGTGGTTAAACATCCATAATTGTTAATATAATTTATTAGTGACATTATAAAGATATAAATTATCTAATAATGATTCTGGTTATATACCATGAGGATTAATCATTCGATGAGTTAAAATAAACGCTTGGATTTGGCTTGGTGGTTTTGTGCACAATAAACTTGTTTTGTATTATTATTCAATATTATGAACGTGTAAAGATTACAGAACATTAATTAAGATAAATCACATATATTATGGACTTTTTCAACCATTGAAAAGGTTTCATTACCAGTACTAAAGATTGTAATGCAAATTCAAAACCCGTCTTCCTTGAGTGTGATAAATTTCCACATCTCAGACGATGTTTGCATTTATTGTATAAAAGGAGTGAAAAAGAGAGATTATGATGAAATATTCCATTAGCACAATCAAAATACAGTACATGTTGGGTACTAGAATTATCATGGAATTTGGATTAGGGTAGGTTATAAGATAGAGCAAAAGGATGGAACTTTGTAAAAGAAATTGAAAGAAAAGATAAGGAAGGCTCACCTCTTGAGTACTCCTCCTTGAAAATCTCCTTAAGGCCTTTGTTTTTGGCCTTTTTGTGAGACCAGCAGGTCTTGGATGTGGGGGGAGGGATTGAGAATTGTGTTCGGTAGAATTTAAGCAAGGCTTGAATCTTGAGTGGTGTGGGAGGAAGAAGGGGTTAGGGGTGGTTTATATAGTGGAGGGTAGAGGAGTTTTCATAATATTATAATCATTAATTTATTATTTCCTCTCAAGAAAACCAATAGTGAGTATTCCATGACCAAGAATAGTAATATATGCATGTGACTTCAAACTAATTGGGATTACATAATAATATCATCATCAATGACTCATGTAACACCCCAAGATTCCACGGTAAATTTCCCTTTGAATAATGCAATAGCTTGCATTGTATGCGACTTCGAGATTCTAACACACCAAAACCAATCAAACTAGCCGTTATGAATTTTAATACCCAATTTTTGATATTTTATACATTTTATATTTTTAAATTGACTTCATTTTTGGATTCATAATATTGAAATTATCTTAGGGTGAATTTTTGGTACTTTTCTGATAAATTTCATATTTTGACGAATAGTGAAAATTACTAAATTTTAATTGAAAACAACTTTTTTTAATCAAAATAATTAATAGTGATAAATTTTGAATTTTAGTGGTTTTAAAGTATATTTAGAATATAGTTTTACCATTTAATACAATGTTTGTCATTGGATGTAATTTCACATTTAAACCGGACATAAACAAGTGTCAATCTTTTGATAGTTATTATTTCTTAAAAACACGCTTTTTGTTTTGACAGCGGGAATTAATTTTAAATTAATTTCTATCACTTCTATGTTCTGAATTTGGAAAAATGGATTCCATAATTGGAATCAGGATTTAAAAATAGTGTAAATAGGTAAATCTTATTTTTAGGCATTTTGAATAATTACCTCGATAAATATTTTATTTACCATGGTTAAAGGGTAAATCCGGTAAATAAGGGTAACAAAATAATATTATAATAATATTAATTTACCCTAAAACATGCCCTAACCCTATTGGTTGATACATTTCCGACCATGGGCATATTTGGGTCGATTTTGGGACCCCATGGATCCACTTGTAAGTGACAATGACACTTTGTATTAATTATGTTAAAGTAAATATAAAAATGACAAAATCATATATCTTTTAGAAAAACAATTTTTATATAGGGTTATTTATGTTATATTTTAGACTATGAATATTCATTATAAATATAAAATTATTTCCTACATAATTGTATTTTATTTATAATTTTTTGACATTGAATAATTTAATTTCATTATGACACAATAATGATGCAGTATTTTCCTTATTAATGAAAGAATCAAATAATTGGTATTATAAATGTTAAAAAAATATAATTTGAAATTTTTGATAAAATCCAAGAATTTTATTGGTTAATATGAAATTTTATTATTACTTAAATTAATTTTGTTAGAATTAATAAATTTAATAAGACTTTTATAAAAATCAATTATTGAATAGTGTCAAAATTGACATAAATGAGTTTTTAAAAAAAATAATATATTATTAATTGATATTCTATTCCTAAAAATCTAAGGATCAGCCAAAGGACTTATATCATGATAGGTGTATCATTAATGGACTACTTGGTGGTCTCTTGGATATATATAGTAAGTTTATAAACTATATAATATAAAAATACAAAGTGACATGGTAAATGGCACACTATTAAACTAAGAGTTAAAACGAAAAGATAAGGTTAATATAGTGACCCAAACATGTCTAAAACCTATTGGTTGAGTGGTTTTCGACCTATACCCACCTTAAACTTTAAATAATATACTTTTTATACAGTAGAAACATAATATGAATTTATTATAAAATAATATTTCCAGATTTTCCTAAGGTGCCCCTCACCCCTCTTATAAAAGGGCACTCCCACTTCTCTCAAATTAATACCCTAAAATCCTTTTGGTTCGGCCAAACCCAGACCAAATATTCTCTCAACATCCCTCACATCATCCTAGAGGACCTCCTTTGGTCATAATGCCAACTTAAGGAGCCCTTTTGATCAAATCAAAAGGAAGAACCCGAAGAAGAGGTAATGATTTCACCACCATCTTTCAAGTTCCTTTCTTCTTCCACTTCTTCTTTATTTGTTATTTAAATTATAAAATAATAACCCCTGTATATTCTATAAAATTAGATGTTATTATAAATATGTTACAACCATATTCATTATTCTATCCATCCTTTTAATGACATGTCACCATACGTGCTTACGTACGGCCTACCGTCCCCACATCGTGGTGTAATTGTTATTCAATATATTATTATTTTGGATGGGTATAATAATGATTTGTAATTCATTAAATAATAAATATAACATGATAATGGTTCTGTTTATATGATATACCATCCAATTATATATTATTTTAATATCAAAAGAATGATATTGTCACTCGTGCGTACGTACGGATTACCGTCTCCACGAACGGGATGAGATTCATTCTCCATCATATCCATTCAAGACTAAATATCATATGATGATTAAAAATAATTTTTAGATACATGATATAATTATGTATATGAATAAGATACATCCCATCCATAAAAAAATATGTCTCACATAACAAAGAATATAAATGAAAATGCATCTGTTAACACACGAAACGACGATAATACTAAAATATTATCAAAAAATCAATGTTAAAGATCATATATGATATCATATTAATGTATATGATTCTTGTATAATAAAATAACAATTATTTCATCATTATATAGGAGTTTAACCTACCCTCAACAAGGGAAGAAGTACAAATTAAGGGGTTTCTTATCTCACATTTAATTCCGTGAGATTTCCATTGTTCACCACTTATTTATTGCATGTGGTGTGTGTACTGCATATGATTGTAATAATTGTGTAATATAATTTAATTTATGAATATCTAAATCATAATTTTATGATCCTTCTTTCATGTTTGTATGTTTTGTAAGTTACCAAATCGATAAGAGAATTTAAAATTTCACTTTCCACTCATTCGGCATTACGCATACTTCATTGATTATTTTACTCCAAGATTACGTGTGGAATCACTATTAATTTTCTTATGTCATAATTTCCACTCCCCTTTCTATGGATATACTTTTTATACACATAATAACTCCATTGAAAAATTCTCAAGTCATCGATATGAACTTGATAAGAGTAATTTTAACTCAATCTCCATTTATTGAGTTAAACATTTAATTCATTGGTGTTGTTTTTACAAGAATATGTGTGAATGTCCTTTTAATTTTTTACACTGAATATCCAATCATATTGAGTGTATTTATAATTTTCACACATAATTAGGTCGTTGATTTATCCTTAACCTAAGGGTACGGTCTTCATGAGAGATTTCATCTCACTTTACATTCCATTGAGACTCCTTTGTTGTTATACACCTAATCACTTTTATATAGTGTATATAATGTACTTTTACATAGTTTATCACGAATCCCTTTATTCTCATGATATTAAAAAGTTTTTATTACCTCAATTATTTTTATTCAAGTGTCTCTCTTTTGGTTATGAACTCTAACACAAATATCATTTTAAATGTTTTAAAGATTTATTATTCTAAATCTTTCTCATTAATGTCCACGTTTTAAAAATGGTTTTAAAGATTTATTTATATGGACATTAAAGTTTTAAAATTAAAATTACTTTTAATTGTTTCAAATTGGTATTGGACACTTTGATTCAAAAATCTATTTTTAGATGGATTCTTGAAAAATAGTGTGACTTTTAAATGTTTTCAATAAAAAGGGGGATATTTCTCTAAAATAGTTTTGATGATTATTTTCATCTATGTCAATATCCTTCATTATTCTCGATTGAGGTTAATATGTTACAATACAATATTTCATTTTGTATTTAATGAGTTTTTTTACTATGGATGTGCTATTTTTATACCATTCATGGTTTTTAGATAAACTATTGACATTTAGTATGCTAGTTTTAATACAAATGTTTATGTTATGTTTCAAAATTTCATATGAGGAATTCATTGGACTTAGTAAGTGACGGGTGGAGCCCGCTATAGCTCCTCGATGCATTGGTAGGTCTCATGAGACAAACTAGTGTCTTGGCACAAGGCCTTGAAAAAATATTATTTTTAGTCTTGGCACGAGGCCTTGACTATGTGTTTATGATAGTTTGGCATTATGCATTCCATCATTATGAAAGTGGTTATTGATATTGCATGTGATTAGTCGACTAGTAGAATATCCATGTGAATAAGTAAATGAGATTATTTCATTTTATATTTTCCATATTATGTTGAAGTTCAAGTTTAAAAGGCTTTTGTTTTAGTTATACATTGCCTTAAATGTTTGTGTTTATTTATGAATGTTTCCGCAATATTGTTATCCTTACTGAGCATCTAAGCTCACCCCTTTCTATGTTTTATTTTTTCCTGGATGTGAAGAAGTACTTTATGACTTACCTGCAGGGATAGTCTGAGGGGATATGAGTGTGGTCTATGGAAACAATGTTGTTGTAGTTTTTCATTTTAGGATTCAATGTAAACCGTATAAATGTATCTAGTACTTCCAAGACTACTAAACTAATCAGTCTTTCGAGACTTGATCTTTTGTGATCATGCCAATGTTATGTAATAATGCACCGACTCTAGGCTTCTGGGTTCAGGGCTTTACAGTTGGTAACAGAGGATGTTTAGTAAAATCCTTGAAAATTAGATTTATATAAACTCTTATTAGAGCACATAACCCTAAGAAAGACTTTGAGGATTAGTATACAAGAACTTCATAGAATTTTGGTATTGTATAGATTTTGTGAATCTTCCAAAAAATACATCCATGTCTAGATACGAGCAGGTAGAGTCGGCTCTAGCATAGATGTACCTAGGGGTAAATCTCGAAAACACCAATTTGAGCTAGACTTGAACGGGAACTGGTGCATGACAACGGGCCTTGTTGTACTCTTGGTTACGACACTCCCGGGGGATATGCTTATGATAATTTAAATTTTATTTTCAAACTGATTTGAAGTATCATATATAAGATGAGAGTAAATGACCTTGGTTAATCCTAATGTGTTTCAAATTGAGAATATGGTGACATGATTATCTCTAAATGATTTTATGACTACTGTTACTCACACAATGGTTTCTGGTTTTAGTCAATGGATGGATTCCAAGGAAGTCATAGTAACTTTGAGAATGGTGTACAAGGTGGGAACGATGGTGGAAATGAGCAACAAAATGGAATCTTGATAGGCGAAAAATATATCGTGTTCATACCAAATCAGTTTTCCAAAAATATGATCAACAACATATATATTAACCAACTCCCGGACTCAACAAAGAAGAGAAAGGTGATGAATGATAAGAGCTCCAGCAGTGGAGATCATGGAGAAAAGAATCATAAATTACCATCATATTGGAAATGTGGAAGGAGACACCTAGGAAAGTGTCTCAACAGAACAAAGAAATGATTTACATGTGGGAAAGAAAGACATAATGTGGAGAATTGTTTAGGAAAAATGGAGAGTACTATGGAAGAAAATAAAAATGGTCCCAAGAATCTATTTACAGTTATTTACCATAATTGTAAGGAACCTGACCATTACCCGAGTGAATACCCTATTTTATAAGATAACCTCTTGGTCAAGGAAGAACCTATGAGGAAATAAATGGATGGAAAAATGTTTAAAGGTATTAGTGCTCTTTGTTGTTGAGATTACTTTGGGTGATTTTTCTCTTTTATGTGTAACCCTAAAATTTATCATATGAGAATGATATTTGAGGAAAACTTATCTTTTCTATTATGGATATAGTTATAAATAACCATTTGGTTTTATATGATCTTTGGGTTTGAGGCAATTACAAGTTATTATATTTTGGGATGAAAATGCAAGGTATGAGATAAAATTTGTGGTTAAAATATGTTATGGTTATTTTAAGAAATTTATCTCATTTTGGTAATGTTATGAAATATAGTTTTTTTTTTGAAAAAGGACAACACACTGGCCGTGTGACAACCCATCGCGTTGGACAAAGCTGTGGGAATCAAACCCACAACCAAAGTGTGATTGGGATTTATCACCTACCAGTGGACTACGTGCATTCCCTGGTTAGTGTGACTATTATTTTTAGTTGAATGATTTTATTGATCAATAATATGTTGATTTTGGGTTATTTTTCTTATCAAATGAATACCCTTAGTATAGGAAAATGATTTGGTGATTAAGTGATAAATGTTATTTTGGAATATTTTTGCTTTGTTGGAAACACTATATGCCCAAGGAAAATAGAATACTATAGGATTTCCTTTGAGTAGTAATGGTGTATTTTTATATATGTTTTTATTGTGTATTTATAGTGATTTGGGTTATTTATGGAAATTATTAACCTATAATAGAGAATATGTGATTAGGTTAATTACATTTAAGTATGTGACTTTAAGAGTAGTTGATGTCATTTAGAGATTCCATTCAACGTGGAAGACTACATAACCAAATTCTTCTATGTTTTGGGTTTCAATATTATTTTGGATTTTATTGAAGGATTTTAAGGACAATTGTTTATTAAATTCTATTTATTTAACTTTGGGGTATTGTTGTTTTAATTTTAGAAATTAATATTAATGTTTCTTTTTATAATGGAATAACCTTTTGGGGGATCATCAGATCTTATACTAACCATTTTGGTTTTTATTAATCTCTAAAGACAAGGTAAATATATATTTTATTCTTCGTGGATCATGTAATTCTATAAAAATTTTATTCTTGCTCTTCTAGTGGGACCAAGTATTCTAGAATAATCATCATTTTAAAATGAGTTAGTAGTAGAAATTTATTAAAGGATGAAACTTTACTTAAAAAGTAAGTATATATCTTTATGTTATTAGTCAATCTCAGAAATCAATTTCTTATCTTTATGTCATGTAACTTAAAAATAAAAAATAAAAATGTTGTCTGTTTACTTTTACTACTGGGAAACTAATAACTATTTGTCCCATCACAAGTTTGTGGTTTTCTTGTTCTAATATTTCTCATGATCATGTTTTCTATCCCTCTCCATAAGAACTTTACACTTAGATTATCATCCATGTCCATGTTTTTTTACATGGAATCCTAGTATAGGTTATCTCGGGTGACCTTTGTACTTCTCTTTCTTTCTTTTAAAGTGATAGTTTTATTGAAACTTTTTCCGATGTGGGACTTTCCATTATATTCAAAAGCCCAATCTTAAAAATTGTGAGGACAGAATTTATTTAAGGAGGGGATAATGTAACACCCCAAGCTTCCATTGTACATTTTCCTTTGAATAATGAAATAGCTTGCATTGTACGCGACTTCGAGATTCTAACACACCACAACCAATCAAAACTAACTGTTATGAATAGTAATACCCACTTTTTGAAATTCTATAAATTTTATGTTTCAAAATGGACTTCATTTTTGGATTTTGACTATCGAAATTAGCTTAGGGTGAAATTTTGGTACTTTTCTAATAACATTCAAATTTTGATGAATAGTGAAAATTACTAAATTTTAATTAAAAACAACTTTTTTAATCTAAATAATTAATAGTGATAAATTATGAATTTTAGTGGTTTTAAAGTGTATTTATAATATATTTTTACCATTTAATACAATTTTGGTCATTGGACGTAATTTCATATTTAAACCGGACATAAACAAGTGTCAATCTTTTGAGGTGTTATTATTTCTTAAAAACATGCTTTTTGTTTTGACAGTGGGAATTAATTTTAAATTAATTTCTAAAACTTCGGTGTTTTGAATTTGGAAAAATGTATTCCATATTTGGAATCAATATTTCCAAATTGTGTAAATATGTAACTCTTATTTTTATACATTTTGAATAATTACTTCGGTAAATATTTTATTTACCATGGTTAAAGGGTAAATCCGGTAAATAAGGGTAACGAAATAATATTATAATAATATTAATTTACCCTAAAACATTTCCTAACCCTATTGGTTGATACATTTCCGACCATGGATATATTTGGGTCGATTTTGAGACCTCATGGATCCACTTGTAAGTGAAAATGACACTTTCTAATAATTAAGTTAAAGTAAATATAAAAATGACAAAAGCATATATCTTTCAGCAAAAAATATTTTACATAGGGTTATTTATGTTATAGTTTCGACTATAAATATTAATTAGAAATCTAAAAATGTTTCCTACATAATGGTTTTTTATTTATAATTTGTAGACATTGAATAATTAAATTTATTTATAACACAATAATGATGCAGTATTTTTCTTATTAATGAAAGAACCAAATAATTGGTATTATAAATGTTAAAAAAATATAATTTGAAAGTTTTGATAACATACAAGAATTTTATTGGTTAATATGAAATGTTAGGATTGCTTAAATTAATTTTATTTTAATTAATAAAGTTGTTAAAACTTTAATAATAATAAATTATTGAATAGTTTCAAAATTCACATAAATGAGTTTTTAAATCAAATATTATATTATTAATTGATATTTTATTCCGAAAAATCTAAGGTTCAGAAAAAGGACTTATATAATTATATTTGTATCATTAATTGACCACTTGGGGGTCTCTTGGATGTATATAGTAATTTTATTAACTATATAATATAGAAATACAAAGTGACATGGTAAATGTCAAACTACATAACTAAGAGTTAAAAATAAAATATATGGTTAATATAGTGACCCAAACCTGTATAAAACCAATTGGTTGAGTGGTTTTAGACCTATCCCCACCTTAAACGTTAAATAATCCACTTTTGAGCCATTAGAAACCGAATATGAATTTATTAAAAAATAATATTTCTAGATTTTCCTAAGGTGCCTCTCACCCCTCTTATAAAAGGGCACTCCCACTTCTCTCAAATTCATGCCCTCAAAGCCTTTTCATTCAGCCAACCCCTGCCCTAATATTCTCTAAAATTCCCTCTCTTAATTCTACAGTCCTTCCTTTGTTCAAAAATCCAACTTAAGGATCCCTTTTTTTGAAATAAAAAGGAAGAACCTGAAGAAGAGGTAATGATTTCGCCACCATCTTTAAAGTTTCTTTCATCTTACACTTCTTCTTTATTTGTCATTTCCATTATAAAATAATAAATCCAGTATATTCTATATACTATGATGTTATTATAAATATGGTACAACCATATTCAGTATTCTATCCATGCTTTGAATGACATGTCACCATAAGTGCATACGTAAGGCCTACCGTCTCCACGTCGTGGTGTAATTGTTATTCAATATATTATTATTTTCAATGGGTATAATAATGATGTGTAATTCATGTAAATAATAAATATAACATGATAATGATTCTTTATATATGATATATAATCCAATTATATATTTTTTTAATATCAACAGAATGATATTTTCTCTCATGCGTACCTACAGATTACCATCTCCACGAACGCGATGAGATTCATTCCCCATCATATCCATTCAAGACTAGATTTCATTTGATGATTAAAATTAATTTTTAGAGACATGATATCATTCTGTATACTAATAAGATACATCTCATCCATAACAAATATGGCTCACATTAAAATAATATAAAGTAAAATGTATCTGTTAACACCTAAAACGACAATAATACTAGGATATTATCAACAAATCAATGTAAAATGAACATATATGATATCATATTAATGTATATGATTATTGTATAATTAAATAAAAAATATTTAACCATTATAGAGGAGTTGAAACTACCCTCGACCAAGGAAAATGTACAAAGTATGGGGTTTCTTATCTCACTTTTAATTACGTGAGATTTCCATTGTTCACCACTTATTTATTGCATGTGGTGTGTGTACTGCAGATGATTGTATTCATTGTGTAATATACTTTAATTTATGGATATCTATATCATCATTTTATTATCCTTCTTTCATGGGTGTATGTTTCGTAAGTTTCCAAATCTATAAGGGAATTTGAAATTTCAATTTCCACTCATTCGGCTGTATGCATACTTCATTGATTATTTTAATCCAAGATTATGTCTGGAATCACTATTCATCTTCTTATGTCATGATTTCCACTCACCTTTCTGTGGATATAATTTTGACACACATAATCACTCCATTGATAAATTCTCAAGTCGTCGATATGAACTTGATAAGAGTAATTTTAACTCAATCTCCATTTATTGAGTTAAACATTTAATTCATTGGTGTTGTTTTTACAGGAATATGTGTGAATGTCCTTTGATTGTTTTACACTGAATATCCAATCATATTTAGTGTATTTATAATTGTCACACATAATTATCTCATTTATTTATCCTTAACCTAATGATACGGTATTTATGAAAGATTTCGTCTCAACTTACATTCCATTGAGACTCCTTTATTGTTATACACCAAATCACTTTTATATAGTGTATATAATGTACTTTGAAATAATATATCATGAATCCCTTTATTCTCATGATATTACGAAGATTCTATTATGTTAATTATTTTTATTCAAGTGTCTCTCTTATGGTTATGAACACTAACTAAAATCTCATTTTAAATGTTTTAAAGATTTATTATTCAAAATATTTATCATTAATGTCCATGATTTAAAAATGGTTTTAAGGATTTATTTATATGGATATTAAAGTTTTAGAATTAAATTTCCTTTTATATGTTTCAAAGTGGTATGGGAAACTTTGATTCAAAAATCTATTTTTAAATGGATTCTTGACAAATAGTGTGACTTTTAAATGTTTTCAAGAAAAAGGGGGATATTTTTTTTCCAATAGTTTTGATGGTTATTTTCATCTATGTCAATATCCTTCATTATTCTCGATTGAGGTTAATATGTTAAAATAAAATATTCCTTATTGTATTGAATGAGTTATGTTTGACAGTTGATGCGCTATTTTTATACCATTCAAGGTTTGTGGATAAAGTATTGACATTTCGTATGCTAGTTTTAATACGAATGATTATGTTATGTTTCAAAATTTTCATATGAGGAATGCATTGGACTTAGTAAGTGATGGTTGGAGCCCGCTATAGCTCCTCATGCATCAGTAGGTCTCATGAGACAAAATAATGTCTTGGCACAAGGCCTTTACAAAATCTTATTTATAGTCTTGGTACGAGGCCTTGACTATGTGGTTATGATAGTCTGGAATTATGCATTCCATCATTATAAAAGTGGTTATTGATATTTCATGTGATTATTCGACTAGTAGAATATCCATTTGAATAAATAAACGGAATTATTTCATTTTATCTTTTTCATATTATGCTGAAGTTCAAGTTTAAAAGGCTTTTTTTAGTTATACATTGCCTTAAATGATTATGTTTGTTTATGAAAGTTTCCGCTATATTGTTATCCTTACTGAGAATCTGAGCTCATCCCTTTCTATGTTTTATTTTTTCTAGGATGTGAAGAAGTATTTTATGACTTACTTACAGGGATAGTCTAAGGGGATATGAGTGTGGTCTAGGGAAACAATGTTGTTGTAGTTTTTCATTTTAGGATGTAATGTAAACCTTATAAATGTATCTAGTACTTCCAAGGCTACTAAACTAATCAGTCTTTCAAGACTTGATCTTTCGTGATCATGCCAATGTTATGTAATAATTCACCAACTCTGGGCTTCTGGGGTCGGGGCATTACAACTCAATTAATCCATTATTTAGCATTTATTGTGATTTACTGGATTTTACTATTCATCAAAAATTCAAGTATTTCATAAAAATCCCAAAAATTTACCCTAACCATTTTTCGATGTGTAGAATCCAAAAATGAAGTCAATTTTTCAAAAATAATTTTCTAAATATGATTAATTAAATATTTAAATAAAATCATTATTTAATAAAAAAATATAAACACCTAAAATTTTCATCTTCATTTTTAAGGTGCCTGATTCTTGCTCAAATTTACCCAAGATATGAAGGTATAACGGTCCTTGTAGTCTAGCTTGGGTTGTCGAATCCACAGAGACCTAAGAAGTAACCTATAGACACACACATTCTAAGGACAGTTTTTGGCTATGAAGTGGCCAACTTGGGTTTATTTTATATGGATTTAAAAGAAATCTAAGATACTTAAGTGAATTCAACTTAAAAGAATGAGTTGATCCTAGGTTATCGCTCGGGGTTGATTGGACGTATTTCCTTTTTAATGATTTCAATTTCTTATATTTGATATGGGTTCATTTAAGGATATAAAACAACATAATCACTTACTGGTTTAATTCCTACACCCTTTAATACTAACCACCTATACACTTGAAGGATCAAAGTTTTGATCACTTCAAGGTAAAGGTTCGTATTAGCACTTGAAGTGTGTGGCCTTAAATTCAACAAGGACGATGGAGTTGAAAAATCATCAAATAAAAATCTCAATTAAAGAAGTGATTATACATTAATGAGGTGATAAATAACATCCAATCCAGCCCCTTTCTACTCCCTTGTATCAACCCATAAGTGGGTTATCCCTCCATTGATACCATGGTTATAATGGAAGTGAAAAGTAGACTCATGAGGGAGGAAATGGAGAAGTAAATAAAACAACAAAAATAAAATGATCACTCCGCCGTTGTGTGAATAATTTCACAAGGTTTGGTGTGAATAAATTCACACTTTGATCCAAAGGTATCAAATTGATATTAAGAACAACATAATAAGAGTAGAAGAAGAACTTTTATTAAGAAACTAAAGTGAATTGAACAACTTACATGTGAAAGACAAATTTGAGACAACAAAATTGCAGCATAACATTACAATTGAACAAAGCATCCATGATTCCTCAATCCTCCAACACCACTGCCTTAAATAAGAATTTTTGAGCCCTAGGGTCGAGCCTCCAACAGTCCAAGTCTCCTCAATTTATTGTGGTAGGCCATAGGTGGGTGGAAAGTAAGGGAGAGTTGATTTTTCCACCCTTGACCCGAGGTGGCAGCCAGCTTTCCTTCACCGAACAGACGAGCTTGGAAGACCTTATAGATGGCCGAATCAGAGTGGGCCATAGAAGAAAAACATGGACCGTCGGCTGTATTCTAACCGCCTATAACAGTTTGACCCATTTGGAGTTGTGGATTCGGAGATATGATCATATTAGTGGGATGTTTTTCTGGGCCGCAGAATCTGGCCCCGAATTTTATCTCTAATTTGGGCCGCCTAAATGGACACCATGTAGGCCGAATTATCATTAGATCCTGAAGAGGTATTTGTTCCTATACATGTCTTCTAGAATCCCACGAAATGTTGGATTCATTGGGCCTTAATGTTGGGCCCCACAGTCTCATCAGTGGACTGGTATCCAATCTTCCTTCTCCAGAATTGCTTCCTTTCATTGCCAAATATCTCCATCATCCTCCATGAATTCTCCATTGATCTCTGAATCAAACATGTTCATATTTAAGTGTAGATAAATTTCCAAAAATATCAAATTAAAATATGTATAATTACATTCCTTAAAATTAGATGAATCATTGGGTACTTTAAATGATGTTCAAAAATGTACCACATAATAGTGCATTTTAAGAAGGTATTACAATCATAATTTGAAATGATGTTCAAAGTGTAAAATGCACTAAAATGGTGTTTATGAATAATAAATAACATGAATATTATGTATATTAATAATGAATATTAGCCTCATTTAGTGCCTAATCAGTTCCTAAATTCATTTATACATTCAATGGTATGGATAACATTCATAAGAGTCATATTAATATTCATAAGGGTAAGTTACTATTCATTAGGGTATGTTACTATCCATAAGGGAAGGTTACTATTCACCGAAAATTGATTTTTCCTTATCAGACTCCAAATAACTTACTGATCGCAACCATGTATGTCATATTTTCGAAATTCACATCATAGAAGTGACAAAATTAGGTTTACATGGCTAGGTTATGGATGTCTCCAATAAGTAACCATGTTTTGTTCCATAGAGGCTCAGTGATTAATGAAATATATGCTAGAACTAGAATGTATTTAAGAGAAACATACCATGAAGTGTTTGGGGTGCTACATTATTCCCTTATTTGGAAATTACAACCTCCAAATTTTATGTATGAAGCTCAAACAAAAAGATGTGGGTGATTCTTTTTCATAACATCCTCAGTTTCCCATGTCGCTTCCTCCATATTCTGGTTTTTTCGAAGAACCATTACTAGATGAGTTGTTCGATTTCTCAATACCTTTTCCCTTGTGTCAAGAATCCCGATAGGCTTTTCGTAGTATGAAAAATCAGGTTCCAGTTCTATTTCTTCATATGTGAGTACATGCATTGGGTCTGGCACGTATTTCTTCAACAATGACATGTGGAACACATCATGAACTCTGGAGAGACTTGGAGGTATGGCAAAACAGTAAGTTATAGATCTGATTCTTTCCCAGATTTCAAATGGTCCAATGTACCTTAGGCTCAATTTCCCTTTCTTACCAAACCTTAAGACACCCTTCCATGGAGATACTTTCAGAAATACATGATCTCCAACTTGGAATTCCAAATCCTTTCTCCGGTTGTCAGCATAACTCTTATGCCAACTTTTGGCTGCATTAATATCGGCTTGTATTTTCTTCACCTTTGTCGTGGTCTCTTTAATATGTTTTGGGCCTATAAGTTTCCTCTCACAAACGTTTTCCCAACAAGTTGGAGTTCGACATCTCTTTCCATATAATTCTCTATATAGATCCATTTGAATACTACAATGGAAACTATTGTTGTAGGAGATTCCACCAAAGGAATGTATTGATCCCACAAACCTTGGAATTCAAGAAATCTTGACCTCATAATGCCTTCAAGAGTTTGAATAGTCCTTTCAGATTGTCCAATAGTATGGGGTGATAAGAAGTACTCATATGAGCTCAGTATTCAAATCCTTCTGGAGACTTTTCCATAATTTTGATGTAAACTATGGATCTTGATCGGATACAATTGATAGATGTTCACCATGATGTCTTACAACTTCATTAATATAAAGTCTTTCCAAGTGCTCAAGTGGAAAATACTCTCATAGAGGAAGGAAATGTGCTGATTTTGTGAGCCGATCAACAATTAACCATATTTCATCGTTCCTTATAGGTGTCCTTGGTAGTCCAATGACAAAATCCATCGTAATTTTATCCCACTTCCACATAGTAATAGGTATAGGTTGCATCACTCCTTTGAGATGTTGTCTCTCTGCCTTCACATGTTTACAAACTAGACATCTTGACATGTAGTCAGTAATTTCCTACTTCATATTATCCCACCAAAAATATTCCTTCATATCATTATACATCTTGGTGCTACCTGGGTGAATAGATAAATTTGAGCCATGATCATCATCTAATAATTCCCTTTTTAGCTCTGGTACTGATGGAACACATAACCTATTCCCAAATTTCAGAACCCCTTCTTCATACTTGAAGTCAGCGAGTCTCCCATCCCTAACTGCATTAATTTTTTTATGCAGATTCTCATCATCAGATTGAGAGATTTTTATCTTCTCTAGTAATTATGGTTTTGCAATCATTTTAAAGAGGAGTGATATTTCCACTTCCTTAATAATTACCATATCCATATTTAGTAGATCTATGAATATAGGATCTCTTTCAATCCTCATTTGAGTCAGAAGGCCATGATCTTTCATGCCTAATGCATCTTCCACCTTACTCGCCTTTCCTAGGTGGTAGTGTATTGAACAATCGTAATCTTTGAGTAACTCGAGCCATCTTCTTTGCCTCATGTTGAGTTATTTTTGTGTGAAAATGTATTTCAAACTCTCATGGTCCGTATAAATCTCACATCTCTCTCTGTATAGATAATGCCTCCATATTTTCAGAGCAAAGATTACGGCTGCTAACTGAAGATCATGAGTTGCATAATTTTTCTCACGAGTCTTCAACTATCTTGATGTGTAAGCAATAACTTTATCATTTTTCATAAGGACGCAACCTGGTCCATTCTTTGAGGCATCGCTGTATATTACAAATCAATCAATTCCAGATGGAAGAGTCAAAATTGGAGCATCGACCAATCTTATTTTCAATTCTTCGAAACATTTTGTACATTATTTTTTCTACACAAACTTAACTCATTTACGTGTGATCTTGGTTAGCGGGTTATCCAGTCAGGAAAAATTCTAAACGAAACGCCGATAGTAACCTTCTAATCCAATAAAACGGCATACCTCAGTTATGTTTATAGGTATGGGCCAATCTTGTATTTTCTTTGTCTTCACAGGATCAACTAGGATTCCATCCTTAGTGACAATATGGCCTAGAAAAGAAACTGATTAAAGTTAGAATTTGCACTTGCTAAAAATCCCATATAATTTATTTCTTCTAAGAGTTCTCAGAATAACCCACAAGTGATTCTCATGGTATTCATAGATTTTTGATTATAGAAAGATATCATCGATGAATACCACAAAAAAGTTATCAAGATATTCTTCAAAAACACTATTCATTAAATCCATGAAAATAGAGGGTGCATTTGTCAGTCCAAAAGTCATCATTGTAAACTCATAATGCCCATACCTGGTCCGAAAGTTGTCTTAGGAATATATTCTTTCCTCGCACGCAAATGAGGTTATCTAGATCAAAGGTCAATCTTTGAAATTTATTGAGCTCCATGAAGTTGATCAAATAAATCATCAATCCGGGGAAGAGGATACTTATTATTTATTGTAAAAGCATTGATCTCCCTATAATCAATGAAAAGCCTCATGGATCCATCTTTATTCTTGACAAAGAGGATAGGGGCTCCCCATGGATAAAAACTAGGTCAAATAAATCCTTTTTCAGTCAAATCCTCTAGTTGATTCTTTAGATCTACTAATTCCACAATGTCCATTCTATAGGCAGTCTTTGATATAGGTCTTGCATCAGGAATTAAATCAATAGAGAAGTCAACTTCCCGCTCTGGAGGGTGTCTAGGTAAATCCTCTGGAAATACATCAATGTACTCTTGCACTATGTTCACATCTTCAATTTGATGATTTCTTTCCTCTCTGGTAGATATTGGTTTATATTCTTCTCCAATTATTGCATTCAGTAGAGATACTGTGGGTGGTTCTATATAAGAATTAGGTGGCGAAGTTTATACCCTAAAGACAAGGGATTCTACACCATTTTCAAAAATTGTAACTTCCTTATTCTTACAATAAATCTTCGCATCCTAATTTTACAGCCAATCCATACCGAGAATTATATCAAATTCAGTCATTAGTATGATGATAAGGTTAGAAACTAAAGCATGTTTTGGTGTCTGGAGGGGGACTAGTTGACATGCCTCTACTGCAATGATACAACCCCTATGAGTTTTGACTGACAACTCCTTTATTAAATCAAATTCTACATGTCTAATTTTCTTGGAAAACTAGGAAGATATAAATGAATGTGATGATCCATAATCAAATAAAGTGTTGTCTAAGTTTGAGGAAACAATTAAAGTACCTTCCACCACATCATTAGGAATTGAAACCTCCATGGTTTTAATTTCATAGGCTCTCCCTTGTTCTCTTGGATTTTTCTAAGTCATGTTTCCTTGGCTCTTAGGACACTCATTTTCATAGTGTCCCATCTCTCTACAATTTTAGCTTTGAATATCATTGAATTGTTTCTTCCCCTTTCACTCATCAGATTGATGACCCTTTTATCTGTAGTTATAGAAGACTCCCATGCCTTTCAATCATTTCCCAAGATGATTCTTTCCATATTTCTCACATAATGGGAATAGCTTTGTTCGCTTTCTCATCTTTGGGGCCTCTCATTTTCCTTTGTTATCAGAGTATCGCTTCTTAACTTGGTTTCCTTTGAAAGTATTTGATCTACCAAATTCCCTCTATGTTTTCATGGAACTTGATAAAATTTCATCATATGATGAAAATGATTGAAAATCCAGTGCCCTTCGAAGACTTGGATTAAGACCATCAAAGAAATGATCACTCTTGTCTTCCGAGTCACATACTTAATCTACGACATACCTGGCCAGCCTTGTGAAAGTAGCCTCATAATCTGCAACACTGTCTTCTTCCCTTTATTTTAAGCTAAGGAATTTCCTCTTCATTTCAGTTCATTGCTCACAACGGAAATATTTTTCGAAGAGTATTTCTTTAAAAGTCCTTCATTCCATATCTTATATTTCTTCTTCCTCTATAGTATTCTGAATCAAGAACCACCATTGATCGGTGTCACCCTTGAGACAATATACTTCCAGTACTACCT
The DNA here is from genome assembly GCA_963277665.1 of Viscum album. Taxonomy (NCBI): domain Eukaryota; kingdom Viridiplantae; phylum Streptophyta; class Magnoliopsida; order Santalales; family Viscaceae; genus Viscum; species Viscum album. Next base: position 65,782,821 of record OY728135.1, on the reverse strand, counting down.
TTTTATTTTCATTGCATCTTAATTCCATGAATATATTTTCAAGGGATGTGATCCATTTCTAAACAACCACTAGGTTAGTAGTCCCACAAAAATATTGTGTCTTCTGCCACATGAAACGATCCAACACATGTGTGGAATAGTTATTCGTTAGAACCTATGTAAGTTGTCCCAATATGGTCATGATCTTATCTTCTCCAACATTGACTATGTTGACTTGTTTAGTAGAGAGATCTCTACCTTACCCATGGTTATTGATTCCCCTTCTTCCATTAGACGTCATTTCTAAATAATGGGATACAGTAGATTACTTTATGAATCTCAAATGTAAAATCACTCAACATAGATTGAAATTCTATGCATAGAAAATATTATAAACATGGTTTCTCTAAGAAAATTTTACATTAAACTCCTTCATAATGGCTTTTAAAGAATATGTGAATTATCCTAAGCATATCCCCTAGGAGAGTCGAAGCCAAGAGTGCAGCAAGGCCCATTGTCACGCACCAGTTCCTGTTTGAGTCTAGCTCAAAGTGGTGTTTTCGGGTTTTACCCCTAGATACATCAGTGCCAAAGCCACCTATACCTGCTCGTATCAAGATAGGGACATATTGCTTAAAATATCCACATAATCAATTCCATACAAAAATACCAGGATGTTCTTGTATATCTATCCTCAAATACTACCTTAGGTATTTGTTCCCTACTATACATTTTTTACTCTAGTTTCCAAGTTTTCTACTAAACTTCCTCTGATACCAACTTTAACACCCTAACCCCACTAAGTTGGAGCCGGTGCATTACTTGTGATATTAGAATGGTTAGAAGGAATGAAAAATCCTGAAGGAACGATCAGTTTAGTAGTCTTTAGGAAACTAGATACATAGATGTAACACAAATTGCATTGAAAAAGGTTACAAGGTACAATACATAACAAAACTAAAAATTGCAACCACATGAACTCAATAAATAACCTTATCTTCATCACATATTGAAGGTAAACAATGAAAGGGGTGTGATAAAATGCTCTATAAGGTTTAAAAGTAGTAGAATCATGAGTAAAATAATAAGTTAATCATAATCAATCTGACATAATCAATATGGCATGGTGAATAAATGAAAAACTAATTCCATTAATAAACTGAGAAGGAAACTGCATCCATAGATTTTGTCATAGTAAAAAACTCATGGATAATAATAATAACTGATAATGAATAAAGATAATTCTTTTTAATTGGATTTCATGTATCTGGAACATGAAACCATAATACCATAAAAAAGGTTTAGTTCTATAGGTAGAAACCCGTCAGATTTTTGGAAACAAACTCAAAGGGTTTGTCGCCAACTGATTTGTCTCATGAGACCTACCAATGCATCAAGGGGCTATAGCAGGCCCCACCCACCACTGCATGTCCAAATCCTTCCTTATACATTGATTCGATACAAGAGAAATATGAATTTTCAATATCCATATATATTAGACTATACAGATTTATCAATATTTCCATAATTAAAATAACTTTCCAAATAAACACCGTATGTAAAATGGTTTACAGTTTAGACAACAAACATATGCATGATTTCAGATTGAGGATATTTAATATAAATATAATTCTAAATGAAAAGTGATCTAAAATGTGCAGTAGGTACACCACATAATGATTATTAGGTACACAATACAAAGTTAGTCACAACAAAATAGTAATTGAGACAAAGTCTCTTACCACAATGTAATCGGTCGAATCATACGACCAGAACTTGATAAACCCAAAATGAATCATTGAATAAAATTTATATAAATATAATCATGTAATTATATATCAAATGGAAGTACATATATACCGCATACAAGAAATAAGTGGCGAACAATGAAAATCTCACAGAAATGAAAGTGAGATGAGAAACCCCTTACATACATTTCAGCATGGTAACAAGTGTTATTGGGAGGAATTAATGAGAGGTAAAAGGGTATTCCGTTATTTATATGTCACAAGGGAATTATGGGGTATGTGTGAAAACATACCCCGTCATTAGGAATTAAAAATAAAAGGGCACAACATAGGGGAGATTCTTGAACAAAAGTGAGAGAGAGGATCCCTTACCTTACGCTCGAAGGTGTTCTTGTTTGTTCTTAATGAACTGAATAATCAAATTTATCCTCATTAATTAATAATTCAAGAACCTCATAAATATGAAATTTATATGTTATAACATTATTATGTTTATTAATGGCATTTTTGATGGGTTTAAGAGATTCAATTTTATTGTTTTGGAATCATTTTCTTACTTGGTTTCATGATTTGTTTACTTGTATTTTTTAATAGAAGTTCATTTGAAATTTGGTTAAACATCCAGAATTTTTAATATAATTAATTAGTGACATTAAATAGATATAAATTATCTTATAATGATTTTGGTTATATACCATGACGATGACTAATTTGATGAGTTAAAATAAACACTTGGATTTGGCTTGGCTGTTTTGTGCACAATAAAATTGTTTTGTATTATTATTCCATATTATGAACGTGTAAAGATTCCAGAACATTAATCATGATAAAATACATATATTATTTCCTTTTTCAATGATTGAAAAGGTTTCATGACCAGTGTTGAGGATTTTAATTCCAATTGAAAACTCGTCTTCCTTGAGTGTGATAAATTTACACATCTCGGACGATGTTTGCATTTATTGTATAAAAGGAGGGAAAAAGAGAGGTTATGATGAAATATTACATTAAAATAATGAAAATACAGTAAATTTATGGTACTGGAATTATCATGTAATTTGGATGATGGGAGGAGAGAATAGAGAACAAAAGAATGGAACTTTGTAAAAGAAATTGAAAGAAATGAGAAGGAAGGTTCACCTCTTGAGTACTCCTCCTTGAGAATCTCCTTAAGGCCTTTGTTTTCAGCCTTTTGGTGAGAAAACAAAAGTCCTGGTCGTGGGGATAGGGATGGGGATGAGTATTTGGTAGAATTTAGGCAAGGATTGAAGCATGAGTGGTGTGGGAGGAGGAGGGGGTGAGGGTGGTTTATATAGTGGAGGAGAGAGGAGATTTCTTAATATTATAATCATTAATTTATTATTTCCTCTCAAGAAAACCAATAGTGAGTATTCCATGACCAACAACAGTAATATATTCATGTGACTACGAACCAATTGGGCTTAAATCATCAGATCATCATCAATGACTCAATTAATCCATTATTTAGCATTTATTGTGATTTATAGGATTTTACTATTCATAAAAAAATTCAATTATTTTAGAAATATCCCAAAAAATCACCCTAACCATGTTTCTATGTGTAGAATCCAAAACTGAAGTAAATTTTTCAAAAATAATTTTCTAAATATGATTAATTAAATATTTAATTAAAATCATTATTTAATCAAAAAATATAAACACCTAATATTTTCATCTTCATTTTTAAGGTTTCTAAATTCATTTATACATTCAATGGTACGGATAAAATCCATAAGAGTCATATTACTATTCATAAGGTTAAGTTACTATTCATTAGGGTAGGTTACTATTCATTAGGGTAGGTTACTATTCACCAAAAATTGATTTTTCCTTATCAGACTTCAAATAACTTACTGATCGCAACCATGTATGTCATATTTTCAAAATTCACATCATAGAAGTTACAAAATTAGGTTTAATTGGATTGGTTATGGATATATCCTACAAGTAACCATGTTTCCTTCTATAGAGGCTCAGGGATTCATGAAATATAGGCTACAACTAGATTGTATTTAAGAGAAACATACCATGAAGTGTTTGGGGTGATACAATATTGGTTTTTTATTGAAAGATTATGAGTCCACTCAACATATCATTTTGTATAATTGAAATATAAAACATACATTTAAATAGACTCTAATGCACATGATAAGTGTTGATATCAAGTATATAAGAGATGAAGAATCTATGTTTCCATACAAAAAAAAATAAGTGCAGCTATTGGGTGATTATGTGGAGAACTATGAGAAGCTAATAGAACTAAGAAATATCAAAGAAGAAGAAGCTATATACACAACTACCCTAAGCTAGGAATAAAATAAGAAAGAGATTAAAAACCCAATACTGAATAATAAGAATAATAAGAAGAAGAATAATAAGAGTGTGTCTATCCTATGAAACATGTTAGATCTTGAAGAATAAAAAAAGAAGAACAAGTCATTGTGTTAGCCAAGAGAACCTGAACTCTAGAAGAAAGCTACAACCTGTAGGCTGAGATAAGGAGTGTTTTTTAATTTAAAATAATCATTGTGTGCATATGTTTGTTCTGTACACTCATGATTAAAATTTTGAGTTTATAATAATATATAAGTGTAGTTACAAATAATAGATTCTATAAATAACTATAAATGATAGACATATTCATAGGCTGAGATGCATGATATTTTTTTAAAGAATTAAAGGTAGTCAAATCTATATATACTGATAAAGGAGTTCATATTTTTGGTTGAAATAAATACAAATGTATATTCTTTATGATCTACTTTAATAAGAAATAAATAACTACAAAGGAACTGATATGAAGTTAATATAATGAAAAGTCATGGGATGCAACAAATGGTTTGCATGCAAAATATTGAAATCCCAAACCTGTGAAAAATGGTGTGAATTGGTTTTTGTATGATACATATAAAAACCCACTTATGATTAGTGATAATATATTAGTGTAAAATCCATGACATGCACATCTCCGCCATAGAATGAAGTATAATACCTATGAGGGGATGAACCTTGTAAAAATACTTGTTCCATTTACTTCTTTATCTATATGGCATAAAAGTGTATGATAGGTTAATCTACAAAAGATACAATAGTCCTAACCAACATCTAAGTTTAAACTCCTAAAGGGATTAATTTCTAAATAAGAAAATTTTAACTTGAAAAAATTGGTCTACAGATAATTCACCCACCTCTCATGTGTGTCAGCACAGATCCTGGGACACTAACAAGTGGTATCAAATCCCAGTTTCTTTTTAATTGATATTATTAAAGCATTAAAACTAGAATCATAAGAAAAGGGTTTCCTATTCCAGTTTATAAAAAAATCCTATATGTTTTAATTAATGTATATGAATTTCAAATTTGAGTTTGAAGAAGTGCCTTAGATAAAATAATATGTTCTCATCCATTTCGGTGATAATTTACAAGCCTAAAAAAATTATAAAAATAAATATTATAGAGGACAATAATCAAATAAATGGAATAATAAAACAAGTGTAATAACCACTATATAAAGGTATTCATAGTTTTAATATTTTTGTTAAATCTACTAAAGACCATTCCTCTTATTAATATAGCTCATGAATTGAAGAATATGAATTTAATGAGTAATCCAGTGAGTTTTATTCTAAAATTATGTATTACTTAAAAAATTTCCCTAGAGAATTTTTTTCATATATATTCTCAAATATCAATGGAATGATTGGTGGAAGTTCATAACTAGAAGTAGTAACTGATGCAATAGAAGAAGCATTAACAAAGAATATGAGTTCGTACAAAAATCTAATAATGATTATAAAAGCTAAAAAATAATATTCCACGCTTTTTAATAAAATATATAATTTATTTTATTAATAATTTCAAAATAGGATTTTTATAAATAAGTATTTGATAAGGAAGTTAAAGTGGTGATCCATACATTGGAGAAATTTCATCAAGTATCCATGAATGTAAAGGAAGCTCAGTTGGAGGTTTAAATAAAGAGACAAAATATGTTATATAACTCCCTAGGTGAGAAAAAATTCATGAAGATAATATTTAGTTGTTAAAGAGTGATTGTTTAGATAGTTTTAGATTATTTAAAGATAAAAAGTACACTCTTCATCTGAAATTTGTAGATTTGAATATTAAATTGAAGAATTTGGAAGAAGTAAAATCCATACCTCCCAAATCTAATGAGATGAATAATATTTCCATAAAATATTCATAAAATATTATCACATGTAAGAATACTCAAATTGGTTGAAAAGATAGCCTAATGTCATGTGGAGAAGTATCCACATCCAGATCTTTCAAAAATGTATCCCATAACACTAAACATTTAGTTCATAGTGAATATTTTTTTTTGGAAGTGTAGGGGAAAAGAAAAAATATATTAAAATTTAGAATAACAAATTACTAATAAACAAACCAATAGGTCAAGCGTGTATATAATCATATCTAAGAAGATATTTTCCATAAAAGTATTCAAAAAAATATAAGGTTACGCCCCAAAATTAGCCAACATGAAAATATAAATAGATTCCAAGCACTAGAAAAAAATCAAGACTAATTCGAAGACATTAGTGGTACGTGAAATTTTGGTATAGGTAAATTGATTGAATGAATAATAGGTCAGTATTTAAAAGTTTTATATGTCCTGAATCAAGGAAAATTATTACCAAAATAAGAAATAATCCTATCTTGAGAAGAAGTCCTCATAGGTGATGAAGAATCTAACTTCTAAAAATAGATTTGAATCTGTTAGAAAATAATGTGAGTTGTGAAGAATTATTAGTCACTACTATAAATAATTCTGATACAATCCTACTAGGAATCATCAATTTAGTAAAGATAAAAAGGAACCACCTCCAACTAAGGAGTTGGTAAATAAATATAATGATCTTTCCTTTGAAGAAGAATCTGTAATGATGGTTGCAAAAAAAAGTCACTTCCAAGAGGTCAAGAAAGAATGATGAAAATGATTACAAACCGATAGAAAATAAATGATTCAATTTTAGTTATATAGGATACACCTTGTACAATTTTCAGATGGACATGAATGAAAAACTGAAAAAGAGAGATCTTAAAACAAAAGAGAGTCAATATAAGAAAGTAATAGTTATATTGTAATTTTTTGTAACAATCCTTGTGAAGAGTATGATAAGATTCACAAACATAGAGAAGTAAAATATGATCAAAGAGTATATCAATGGTGAAACCATTCATAACACATGGATTTTAGTTCTATGACTATTTTATTTGGAAAGATGGTGAATAATGGTAACCCCATATAATTATTATGTTAAATTTATTTCTACTAGAAATGATTTTTCACCCAAAGAGAAAAAATACCATGAGCCTAAATATATCGTAACCATATGTACTAAATAGTTGGAAGAGGATAGAAGATTAGAGAAATATATCAAGAATAAAAGTACTCTAGTTTCCTAGGTAAAGATACCCATTCAAACTAAGAGGGAAGTTGGAAAAAAGTATAATTATATTCTATCACTAGAGTTTCTTATTTTGAAATCCAAAGATGGTGAAAACATGGAGATTTCATGGAATTTCAGAGCATAAAGAAAAGGAATTTTTGGGTTGAGAAGTCTATCTCAACTCTCTTACTCGAGAGGAGGAACTATTGAATGATCCACCCTATTAACAAGGCTAACATGGGTGTGATTAAATGCTAGTAATTTAAGGTGATGAAGGTTGTAAGTCATCCCTTGAGGGGGATCTCTCAAAATGGGTGAATATTCTAGAGTTTTTTAGAGTTTTTTTAAATATAGAAACCTATAAAACCCCCTAAAATTTGAAGGTTGATGTATGATTTAATTCTAAAATATCTATTATAAATTATAAATATTTGTTTCAAGGGGGTGATTATATTACCATATGGTAAAGACCTTCCACTTGAATATTTTTATTTGTGAGTTCAAGTGAATGAAGTTTGCTAAAATTTCATAAAAATCTATGTGAGATACCCCCCAAGATGTGAAGGATATAAAACAATATCATATGTGGTGAAAATATGGAAATCCTTATTGTGTTAACTTTCTACTCTTGTTTTAGATAAAGGGTTATCCCATGAATACTTAGAGTTGGTGAGTTGAAAGAATATTGGTAAGAGAAAAGTTATTCCACTTTTAAAATAAGATGATGCTTTGTTGTTCCAATATTCTTATAATCACATACAATTTATTGAGCAACGATTATTTCAAATCTCCTTCTCTAAAATAGAATTTGAATAAATATCTCAAAGGGTAAAGATATTATATGGGTATAAGATGAGTTCTTTAAATTTGAATTTTCTATTGAATTACTCATAGATAAAAATAATAATAGGGAAAGGAATTCATACAATAGGATTCTCTTATACTCCAAGTTGTATTAGATATTAAAGGGGGGAAATAAACTGAAACATAAACCCTTATATTTCAAAAATTAAGTGAGTATCTAACCCTTTAAATTTATTATCAAAAATGGGGATATAATATTATTGACTTTAGTATGATATTTATTTTGAAAAAAAACACAAAGGGGAATATTATTGTTGATAAATGTTGGTTTTGTTATATTTGTTTTCAAAGATCAAGTGAATGATAAGATTATAACATAATGATAAGGTCGTGGGTGAAGATCTGAGTTTCCACCCATGAAAGATAATAAAGTTTTGGTTAGTGTGTATACATGGAAAAGGATAACTAAGGTCCGTGGAATAACTGGCTAGATAAATTCCTTTGAACAACAATAGATAATAATTTTTTAAGATGTTCATCATGTCTATGATAAGTGATTAAGGTTCATAATACTTCTTTTCAATAGTGTGAATGAACGGACTGAGAAGGATATGACCACTACACTTATACTAGACAACATATACAACTGTATTTAACAAGGCATTAATAGGTTTAATGTTTATAAAGGAAAATGTGGAGATAATTTTAATAGATATGACATGTGATTGATTTAAGAAGTGTTACACCTATGTTATAAGAAGATTTCATTGGAATACTCTTATTTTAGTATCTTATATGTTATAACATCTTATAGATATTCTTAAATGGGTTTGGGGTTATTTTAATAATTCAAAAAATTATTTTAAGAAGTTTTGAGATGATTTGAGGTGAATGGAGAAGGGCCACATATGATTTTAATCTTCTAAAAGTTAAGTTAAAGGTTTATATAATTGTCAATTATCTATATAGAATTTTTATAAAGAGAAATGGGAATTCATCCATGTGATCCAATGAGTAATGGAATTGAGTTACCCAAGGCACTGCATAAAAGAATCCATTTATGCGTGAGTGAAATAATAAGGTAATTTATATTATGGTAGAATATATTTTAGACAATATAATACAAATTTAACTCCCATAATATATTTATTATAATTGGATGAGAATTGTGTCCCGCATAAATAAATGCATATATATAAAAGAGAAGAGGCTGTCACGTTAGACAAATCATCTAAAACACTAATGTTTTATGAGAAATGTCAAAGGGAATTATGCTACATGACCATACTATAATAGAATTACCCTATAGAGATACTTGTATGTAAACTAATTTAGTTACATTTCTGAAAAATCCCAAATCATAAGATAAATGACTTAGAACAATTTATGAGATATCAAAAGACTACAAAATAAAGTTTCCAGAATTTAAAAGATTCTAAGGAATGAAAAATCTAATGATGCATGTGCTATTTGATTATGATAAAAAAACATGGAAAATGTTAAAATCTAGGATCCAATCCTAAGATACTTATCTTCAAGATGAATGAGAATAATATCAAGGAGTGGAATAAGTTTTACAACATTCAAATGAGTTGAAATGAATTTATCTAGTAACCTGGTATAACGCATATGTCATTGAGTTTAATCATTTCTATTAATCACTTATTTAATTCATTTATGAATCAAGTTTATTGATAATAAGAAACAATGAAGGCTTGTGAGTTTCTGATATTTTTACAAACCTAAACTGAATTCTATACTGGTTTAATGAAAGAGATCTCAAACTGCAAGAATAAGTTCCACGCCACAGATGATGTGTTGTACATTTTTTTATAATTGTTGAAAATTACATGCATGTTTTAGGGGAGATATTTTGATTTAGATAAGATGAGAAAGTATAAGATCATTTAATGTTGGTATTCTTATAATATCCCTAGAGTTGAAAAAGTGGTTATGAAATATCATAGATAATAAAAGTTATTATTCTTTAATACTTATTTTGTACTAACATCATCTAAGTCCCATCGAAATAACATTTATAGTAAAAAAAGAAATAATGAATTTTATGAGACACCTATGAACGTGAGAAATTTAGATCTCAAGTAGATTAAAGATAAAGTGTGTATGAATCCATAAAACTAAAAGAAGTAAGTTTCTAGGTGAGTATGAGATAAATTGTGAGAAGTTGAGAGAACTAATAACTCTCAAAGGAGAAGATGATGCATCCATTACAATTGGTAGTGAGGAATAAAAGAAGAAAGAATTTATATAACCTATATTAAATCAGAAAATTAAGAAAAGTGTATATATCCAATGAAACATGATGGGTCTCAAAGAATAAGAACGAATAAGAATATGTTGTGGTAGCTGAGTGAACCTAAACTACCAAGGTAACTAAAAAAAAGTAATGTAAGAGATGTAGAATATAAGAAGATGAATCTATGATGGTGTAAATCTATTTATTATATAAACCAAAGATTACAATTATATTTTTTAGAAGATGATTTGAGTAGCGTTTCTAGAAATATATTTTCTAAAGGATTGGAATCCGTGGATATATTCATAGTCTGAGTTGCATAAGATTTTTTTTAACCTAAAGGCAGTTAATGTTCTCTATATTGAGGAAGTATATCACATTTTTGGGTGAAATAAACTCCATTGGATGACCATTATGACCTACCTTATGAGGAGAATGATGATATATGATGTAATTGGTGGGATTATAGTATAAGAAAAGTTGAAGGATATAAAAAATGGTTTGCATGCATAATATTGAAAACCCACACTTGTGTAATATGGTGTGCCTTGGTTTCATGATGACATAGAAGAGTCATATTTTACATGAATATTCAATTATAAAATAACTTTTTTTATGATTTTAATTGATTAATATTTCTGTTGTTTAATCATTTTCGTAATTTATCATAGGATAACATTTTTTTAAATGAACAAAAAGATTGAATTAATCATTCTGAAGACACTTCACACCATGACACGAAGCCATGTAGCACCAAACTAGAATATCGATGTTTAAAGATAAAATAGATGAATTCAACATGAAGAGGATTTCCAGTGACATATATAATTCAAGGAATAATATCAAGGCTTCAAATAGAATAACTTGGATAAATTGGAGAAGAACCGGTTGGAAAACAACATCACACATTGTAAATGTATTCCACAACATGTAACATGAAGATTTATAGAAGATTAATTCAATTCATAAAAATGTTGATCCATTCACATTACGTGTTTTGAATCACTTAAAAATATAAAACTCTCAGAAAGATACTATAAATGGTGAATTATAATTATTTTTTGGGGGAAAAACTAAAAATGACTTAGGATGACCCATTATGATCCGAGACCATTTAACTGGTCATTTATGATGCCTCATGGGTAGATTAAATCCAATATATAAAAGTCTAGTTGTGGATTGAAAAAGGATTAATTTTCCACTCAGGGATCTTCTATTACATTGCATTTTGAGATTAGTCCAGTTCTTGGTTTTCCTTTTTTGTTTTATTTTTCAATTGTTTCTCATGTATTCACAAATTCATAATTTTAATTTATGTTTTTTTCATTTGTTTTTTCATCCCTCTTTATCTTCAAACCCAAACCTCTCTATCACTCTCTTCTATCTTCCATCATTATCTTTTTAACTTCACAATGGAAAGTTACTAACCCTATTCTTGGCCCTAGGGGAGGTTTTTTAATGTTCTTAATTATCAATCCTTTCATTATTAATATTTCAATTATATTTTTAATGGATGTGATAGAAGTGAATGGGTGTGGAGATCATCCACCATGAAATGAATCTTAAGTCCATTCCTTTTATTTGATTCTTTCCTTTTCTCTCCCTTATCTCATGTAAACTCATCATACGGTGTAGTTGATGACACCTAAAGGATTGGATAAACATATGGTGGAGTTGGGTATTTTGGATATGCACTTTTAGTCAATTAAGAAAACACCTTGGATAATAGTAAAATTACTAAAAGACTAAGCTCCATGATATGTCATTTCATCCCTCCAGGCATCCTCAACTCCACCATATAAAAAGTTTACCAAAGAGAATGGAGGGTAAAATAATGAATTAATGAAAAAGTAATGAAATTAAGATCTGTTTCATGTTATTTTACCACCTCACCTGTGAAAATATCTTTCATCCATGACAAATATAATTAAAACATTAAAAATTTAAGGCATGATAATTATGACCACTGTGAAACCTCCCCCAAGTCCAAGACTCTTGTTAGTCACTCACCATAACGAAGTGAAAAGAGATCATAAGGGAAGATGAAAGAGATATATATATATATATATATATATATTAGGTTCAAAATACATATAGGGGTTGAATAGGAAAGGGAAAACACTTACATTAAAATTAGGAAGTTGCGATTACATGAGAAAATAAATTTAAAACTAAAACAAAAAATGAGAACCTATACAATAGTAACCTAATTACATATCACAGTACGTTGGTGGAATCTTGAGTGAATGATTAATCCCTTTTCAATCCACCCTTAGCTTCTTATTTATAGGCTTTAATCCACCCCTGGGGCATCATAAATGGACCATTAAGCAGTTTTGGATAATAATGGATCATCCATGTTTTTTATGTGTTTTTGCTAAAAATTCATTATAAATCCACATTTCGGATCTCTGTCTTAGAGTTTCGTATCATGTAAGTAATTAACGATGTGTAATGTACTGGGACCAAACTTTTCACGAATTTCATTCACATCCAATAATTCTTCAAGTTACACATCATGGAATACATTTACAATATTTGAGGTTTTGTAGATAATTTTTCTCCAATTCAGCTTGGTTCTTCAATTTGAATCCTTGGTCTTGTTCCTTGACTTCTGTATGTTGTGGGACATCCACTTCATATTGAATTTATCTATTCTAGATTTCAACCTCAATATTCTAGTTCCACTTCATGCTGATTCCCACCATAATGTGAAGTGTATTTAGCAAGCTAAATTCATTATTTTTATTCATTTTCCCAAAATTTGTGGTATCCTACCATAAATTATGAAAATGATTAAAAACCAGAAATAATAATCAAATAATTCACTAAAAAATAAATTTATAATAAAATATGAATGAAAAATGGGATTCTTTCATTATACCTAAACAAATCCACTTGTAATTAGTGATTCTACCTTATTATAGAATCTATAAATTGGACATCCCAAGAATGACAATGTTAGGACCAACTAGGTTAAATAACCTAAGAGGGGGGGGGGTTAATCAGAGTGTGCTATATTAAAACAAATTCCCCTTGAGATCTTGTTTTGTTGTCTAACAAAATGCTCTTCTATCTCTTTCCCACAGCAATGAATGAATTGAAATTAAAGCATGAATGAGACATAGAAATTTTACTTGGTTCACCATCACTAGGATACATCCAAGTAGAATACAAAGAAAATGTTCTAATGTACCAAATCCACTAAAAGTGCACGGATGTCTACAAAGTTTGGAGTGGACTCACTATCCATCTGGGTTTTTAACGAATCACAATATGAAACCTCAATGCTCTCTCAACTGAATTTTCCTCACTTATTATCCTGAATATTATCCTTTATCACTTGAATCAATGTGTTTTACACCTCATTTAGTGTATCATTATGTTCCACTTTCATCCAACTGAAGATAAATACCCCTTTACCAAAGTTTTACTTGGTAACCCATTCGTGAATACTTTCATGATGCTCACTGCCTTCGAGAAGCTCCTCCTTTCACGAAGCCCAAATTTACTTTGTGAAGATCCTTCATTATTAAAGCTCAACTATACTTCAAAATGCTCATAGGTTTCAGTCAACTTTTTATAGCCTTCGTGAATTCCTTTATTTCGTAATTCTCAAAACATTCAGTTTGTTTTTATAGCCTTCATGAATTTTACTTCTGTAACCTCCTTCGCAAACCACCTTCTCAAACCCAGAGACTTATAATTGTCATTTAGTCTCGATACTCTTATGAAGTGCGTAGAGGGCTATTTAGAGACATTCCCATCGATTCTAGAAGCTTTCCGCCACAACATCGCCATGTCATGATACTCTTTAATTTCCTTCATTGTGCTCCCAGTTTCACGATGCTCTTTGAAAATTCTTCATTTGTGATTCTCATCATAATCACATAGCATTTAGATAAATCCATTCACGGTTCTCCTTGTTGTCGTGGAATTTTCCATCACTATTCGTGATGCTCCAATTCCTATAATCGTGATGCTCATTGCTATCGCATAGATTACCTCAATCTTTCTTTGATCCTTCTCAAAACAACACTCGCAAATCCTATCTTCTCAAAACTCATATCTTTTCCATGTTTCCTTATGGACTTCTAGGATATATACTTTTTATGATGCTATCCAGAAACCAAATTTTTGACCCCAAAAATTTGGCAAACTCTGGGAAACGGTGTCACTGTGTGTACATAATTTTATATGCCACTTCTAGGGAATCTATTCCTTCTTCCTGGGTCTTTGTCAACATATAGTGTCAAAAATATCTCTATAATCCACAAAATACCAAGGAAACCCACATTTTCAACAAACATAATCAACCCAAAAAGGATGCAATGTTACCTTGAGGTATTGTTTCCCAATAATCTTCACCTTTGGTTTTATTGAAAACTCTTCAAATTTTATTCATCATTGAAGCTTCTTCCATCTTCTCCCAATATTTTCTTCATGCGATTCATATAGAGATCAATGATTTACTCAGTACACACTCTAATACCACATGATCCATGATCGACGTGATAAACAAGATTAGAATGAAAAGTTCCTCAATGAAACACATCATTCCTAAAACCATTCAACTTCTTTCATCACGAACTACATCTATGGGGATATATATCCTTTGTTCAATCATATCTAGCATCATAGAATTTAAAAATACCCCTATCTCATTACACAACATTTCATCTTCTCCCCATGTCTTGACTGAGACATTTTCTCCCTATTAATAGCTACAATTTCTCCCCCTTTGTAATGAAACCAAAGTTCACTCCTTGGGTATTTTCAACAGGGTAAAGAATAGATATCATCACATTAAAGAAAAAACACCATACCTCAAAGAGAGGGGGTCCAACATCCACACTTCTTCAAGTACATGGAATTGAATGAACTCTCAAATGCTTATTTAGGTATGGAATTTGTCAGAATGTCTACAACTTTTTTTCTGTAGGAACTTAATCCATCTTCAAAATATCATGCTCTATGATCTCCTTGATAAAGTGATATTTTATTTCAATGTTCATTGTCCATGGGTGATGGACTAGATCTTTTCAAATATATATAGCAATAGAATTATTTAAATGGATTCAAATTGGATACTTCACTTCAAACACGATATCATTAGGCTACTACTTAATCCCCAACAACTGTTTGCATGATGGTTGGTACTGGTATGGGAATAGGAAGCTGATTGGCTAGGAAATTAAAAATTTTGCATCACCGGAGCCACGTTGGGACATCAAATTTGGTGACCTAACCCAGTACGGTCCAAGGACCCCGCATGGATTTGACTGAGCACAAAATATAAAACTTACATGTAACTTGTTCGGATCTAAAATGCGCAAGTGTGTCGCAGGTTGTCGGCAATTGTCACTCGAAGACTTTGGCGTCGAAGTCCTTTAGATCGTCCTTGCACGCCTTTCAAATCTACATGCGCGTCGTTCGTTGGAATCTGGGTGCTAGATTGGCACACCAACGATCTCCTCAATGCAGTGGTGATCACCATAAGGCAAGGAAGTTTTATCCACGAAGGAAGATCTTGAAGTTTTTTTTTCTTGAGAGAACCTTTCTCTAGAATCTAGGAGGAGAGAGAGGCTCTCAAATTTGGAACATGAATACTTACAAGGGGAGAGCCTCTCTCTTACTTATATAGGGGATATCTTAGATACCTGGTATGGGTTTGATGTTATTAATATTTTCATGACTTATTATATAACCCTTTTACTGATTTTATATGAAATGTGCATAAGTTTTGTGAAATATTAATGTTTTAATACCAAGTATAATTTTTGAGCATTTTTAGAAGTAGTCCAATTGATTTAGTTTACTATTTTATTCATAACTATCACCCTACTAATTCAAATTGTATGGTTCTTGTTTTTTAGGATTTATTATTCAATTTCTCAAATATCATTAGAAGGAATTATGGGCCAATTATTCCATTTTAAGGCTCATATGGTCAACACATGAAGACCCAAAGAATTTGTGATGAAATTAGACCATCAATGATGATTGATCTTCTGGTCTATATCCCGAAGCCCAAATTTTATGAAACTCCACCATATCTTCTATATTATCCAATGGAATCATGTATAAATATTTCAGGGCCCAAATCGGATAACAATGGGCCCAAATGAAGCTTTTAAGTCCATCCCACCATTCTGGACGAGAATTACAATCTGGACACTATTCATGACATATCTCATTATTAAATCATCCAATAGAGCTGTGATTTTGCAGTGGGAGAGAGGCGATATAATTGGACTACTTTGTTGAATAAATAATTCGGTTTTGAATGCATAATCCTATTCCAAAACCCTTTTACATTTTGGACTTCAAAAAGACCGGATTGAAATGGACATATTATAATTGTTTAATCAGCCGGCCATAACTTTGGCTACATAGGTCCAAATGCCTCCATATTTTTATAGTAGTCAACCAACAGTATTATATAAAACTTTTAAGAAGGATATATCTCTAGATTCTGCAATCTGTATGTCCAAATCGTCGATCCAAGTGGAGGGACAGATTGAGAATGAAAATAGTCCACTTCCTTGGGCTATAAATACATCCCCCTCCACTCCTTCAAAGGGGTTGGCATTTCAGAGTAGAGGAGAACATATTGGAATGACCAAAGCCTTTCCAAGAGCTTGGGAGGGCATTACATACTCATGTTTTCACTTGAGATACCCTTCCTACTTATTTTTTTTCCTTTCATTTTTGTGTTGTTCTTCGTTTGTAATCTTGTAAGTTTGTGTTTTGTAATTCTGTTCTAAAGAAAGTTTCTTCTTCAATATCTCTTATTCTCATCCACCTTATGTATGTTAATATTAATTTTCTTAAAATAGTTTAAATATAGTTGAATCCCCTTCCCTTATTTTGCTTCCTCATTCAATCGAAAGTCTGTTTTTTTTAATTCTCATCATTGTTTGTGTGTGTGTGTTCATCGTACCACTCTTTTCTTATCCCTTTCTTTTTATTCTCTGGTTAATTAATCATCATAAATATATAAACCAGATTAATATTAATATCAATGGATGAGTAAATATATTACTGGGTTGAGTCAAAATTTAGGGATGTTAAGTGATTGAGAGTATTTACTCGAGGAATATTCTTTAATTTAACATTGTGTATGTTGGATGTAACATGTCATGGATTAATGACTTGCTTTTTTAAAAGTTTAGTTTCCATGGATTATTGGAACCATAAATACACTACCATCAAAAATATATTATTGATATTAGAACCCTAAGTTTAGTTAAGGCTTGGATTAAAGCCTTAACACTTAGTAATTCCAATCACCATTATCTTGTGAAGTGGGTGTTAAATTTACTGCAATATAATGAAAATCTCAAGGATATCACAAGCCTAACTCCCTAAAAATGAACTCACTCCAATATTTATCAAATTGTTAAATCAAAAACCAATCATTAATCACTTTAATTATTCTCTGCAAACAAACCCCCCAATCCGAATACAATCACTAAAAACAATTGACTATTTAAAAAGTATCATCGCCGAGGATTCCACCCAAGCGCTGCTATACACATTAGCAGAGCATCGGAACTTCGACCGGTCGATAGGCGACAATCGGCCACGCATTTCAAATGGCACCATTTTCAGGGATGGTTATTTTAGTAGTAATTAGTTTCTAGTGATTTTAAAAAATATATAAAAAACAAAATTTGAAAAAAAATGAAAAAAAACACAAAAGAAAAACCCGCCTTCTCATAAAAATCATAAACTGAAAAAAAAAACACAAAAAAAATTGTCTTAATCTTTCTTCCAAATATTTCTAAATTCCCTGTATCCTCCCAAACAATCCCTCGGATTTTTTTGACCCTGAAATTGAATGAACACTTCGCCATCTTAGGAGGAACATAATAGATAATCAAATAATTCAAGAACCAGTCCTTGTCCAACCAATTGAATTAGATATGGTCAATCCTAGGGAACAAACACTTAAATAACTTACTGCCTATGATATGAATTGCCAACCTCTTGGTATTCAATATCCAAACATATAGGTTGACTTTGAACTCAAATCAGGTTTGATTCATCTTCTCCCTCATTTCCACGGGCTAACTGGTGAGGATCCACATCTCCAACTTAAAGAGTTCCAAGTAGTGTGCTCTACCATAAAACCTCAAGGGGTTTCTGAGGAATAAATCAAACTCTGAGCATTCCCTTTCTCCCTTGATGACACTGCCCATTCATGGCTTTACTACCTCCCTCCTGGTTCCATAACTACATGGAATGACATGAAGTGACTTTTCTTATAAAAATTCTTTCCTGCTTCTCGTACAGCTTCTATCTGAAAAGAAATAAGTGGTATTCGTCAATTCCCAAGTGAATCACTCCATGAATACTGAAAGAGGTTTGAAAGGCTAGTTGCAACCTTCCCACACCACCAAATACTTGACCAAATCTTGATTCAATACTTCTATGAGGGGTTATTGGCAATGGAGAGAACTCCCATTGATGCCGCAAGTGGAGGTGCTCCTGTTGATAAAACTCTCGCAGCTGCAAGAGATCTCATAAGAAACATGGCTGAAAACACACAATAATTCCATACTCGAGCACATTCTCAAGTCAAACATGTCCAAGATAATCAATCAATTGATCCGAATAAGATGAATGAGTGGGTGAGTGAACTTACAGGTCCTGTGCGACAACTAGTTGTGGCTACCAAATCCCCAACCTCGTCTTCTTTGCAATCAATGTTTCCTAGACCTGTCAAAAATTGTGGAATCTACAACTCTTCATCACATCCAACAGTCACATGTCCACTACTTCAAGAGTATCAATCTGATTCATCTGGACCAATGGAGCTTAATGCAGCATATTCTTAGCGGAACACCAACCCTCAACTATCATGTCAGTTTGTAAGAAACTTCAACCAACCTCACTCTGAGCCCTTCTCTTATTCCTATAACCAAGGCCTTTGGTATGGTAATCCCATATCTCATCCCCCTCAATTCCCTCCTCAAAACCCATACGAGTTTCAATATGGTCAAGGTGTTGGTAATTTCAAACAACCTTATCCTTTTATTCCTCAACCTCAAAGGAAAAATCCTCCTCCCATATTCCATTATCCTAGTGAGCCTTTCAAATTCCAAAACCAATACAATCGATTTCCCAAGAACCAAAATCTTGGTAATACCAATCCGGGAAAAGCCTCTTCTTCCATGAAATCATGGGAAAGTGCAGTGAAAGATCTTGCCTCCTTCACCCGTTCCATGCTCAAGAATATTAAAACCAAAATCGTTCAACTTGCATCCTACCTTAGTCATCAGCAACCATCCAATTCTTCCCAACTTCCAGCTCAACCATTACCCAACCCCAAGGTTAATGTAAGTGTAATTGCACTTAGATCAGGAATGAAAGTTTATATTCCTCAAGATATGTCCTCCAACCCTCCTTTGAATTTTGAACTTGAAAATGAAAAGAAAAAGAAACGTGAAAAGGAACCCGAATCCATTCCATCACCTCCTTCTATTCCACTTAGGAACCCAATTCCTTTTCCTCAAGCCATTTCCAATCCAAAGAAGTCCTTTGAACCTGATCCTGAAATGCTCGACATATTTAGACGTGTTGAAGTCAACATTCCCCTCTTATATGCTATAAAAAAAATTCCTAAGTATGCCAAGTTTCTCAAGGAGTTGTGTACCCACAAGAGACAACTTAGGACCTTCAAAAATGTTTCCACCCAGCAGTCTATTCCCATAAAGTGCAAATATCCAGTGACCTTTACAGTTCCATGCCAAATTGGAAGTTCCAACTTTGATAATGCACTCATAGACCTAGGATCATAAATTAATGTCATGCCAAAATCCATATTCTCCAACCTTGGCCTAGGTATTTTACATCCAATGGGTGTAGTCATTCAATTGGCCAATCGAAGCACAGCTAGTCCTGAGGGAATAATTAAGGATGTCCTTGTCAGAGTCAATGATCTTATCTTCCCTGCTGATTTCTATGTCCATGACATGGAAGGTGAGATGAACTCTTCTCTATCTCCCCTAATTCTAGGAAGACCATTCCTCATGACTGCGAGAACCAAGACTGTTGTCCATTCATGCATCATATCCATAGAATTTGGTGACCAACTAGTCAAGTTCAACATCTTCCAAGCTATGCAATACCCATCTGAAGATCACTCTACATTCTCAATCCATGCTTCTGAGGACACTTCTAAGATTCAGTAAAACCACAATCCACCATGTTCTTCATGTTCTAATGAAAAAGGATCTCATGAAATCTGCACCATGATTAACCAAGTCATAAATGGTGAAGTTGATGCGGACCTCTCATTCATAGACTCCATAAATCTAGAGGAACTTGAAAACTCTCTTGAATCCCACATCAACTCTGATCTCTACTGCTCCACCTTGGATAGTTTTAAGAAGAATGAATCTGAAGCAACTGAAGTCTCTTCCTCCATTACTGAGTTTTCTAACCCAAAAATGAAAGATGAGACTAATCTGAAACCTCTACCTGAACACCTAAAATATGAATTCCTTTTCCATGATCACTCTTATCCTATCATTATCTCTTATTCACTTACCGAAATTGAGGAGTCCAAACTTGTTCAAGTGCTATAGGAAAACAAAAAGGCCTTTGGGTGGACCCTAGATGACATACCAGGAATCAACCCAACTCTTTGCATACATCACATCCATCTTGAGGAATCATCCAAACCAATTAGACAACCACAAAGAAGACTCAATCCACTCATCCTTGAGGTAGTTAGGGGAGAGATAACCAAGCTTCTTCAAGCAAGTATTATCTACTCAATTTCTTATATTGAATGGGTTAGTCCAATTGAAGATGTACCTAATAAGGGTGTGATAACTTTTGTCACAAATGAACATGGAGAGGTAGTAACAACTCGAGTGAAGAACAAATGGCTTGTGTGCATAGACTATAGGAAATTGAATGTTGATACAAGAAAAATCACTATCATATTCCATTCCTTGATCAAATGCTAGAACAGTTATCCATAAGATCACACTATTGCTTTCTTGATGGATACACCAGCTACTTCCAAATCATAATCTCACCTCAGGACCAAGAAAAGACTACTTTCACATGCCCCATTGGAACATATGCATATAGAAGAATGCTTTTTGGACTTTGAAATGCTCCTGCAACATTCCAGAGGTGTATGATGAGTATATTTTCTGAATTCATTGAACATTTCATGGAAGACTTCATGGATGACTTCACCATTTATGGTGAGTCTTTTGAATATTGTTTGAATTCACTCTCTCTAGTCCTCCAAAAGTGTGTCAAGTGTAACCATGTGTTAAATTTTGGAAAATTTCACTTCATGGTTACAAATGGGATTTTTCTCGGGCACATAGTTTCAATAGATGGTATTGAAGTCGATCCTTCCAAAATTGAAGTGATCCAATCACTTCCTCAACCCACTTCTGTTCGAGACATCCATTCATTTCTCGGTCATGCTGGTTTCTATCTGAGATTAATCTCTAACTTCAATAGGATTTCCCTACCACTCACTCGGTTTCTCCAAAATGATGTCACCTTCCATTTCGATGAGGTTTTCAAGAGATCCTTTGTTGAACTCAAAATTGCTCTAACATCTGCCCCAATAATCCAACCCCCAGATTGGTCCTCTCCATTTGAGTTGATGTGTGATGCTTCTGATAGAGCTTTTGGGGATGTTCTTAGTCAATTAAGAGAAAAGATTCCTCATGTAACATATTATGCCTCAAAAACATTGGATGAAACTCAATCTCACTACACTATCACTGAAAAAGAACTTTTAGCATTGGTTTTTTCCTTATAAAAATTCTGGCCCTATCTCTTAGGTGCCAAAATCATCATCTTCATAGACCATTCTACTATAAAGTTCTTACTCAAGAAAAGTGATTCCAAAATGAGGCTAATAATATGGATCCTAGTGTTCCAAGAGTTTTACCTTGAAATCAAATATAGACTAGGAAAATAAAACCTTTTCATTGATCACTTGAGTAGATTTTCTAATTCTTCTCATTCTGAAATCACCAATCCGGAATTCCCCACTGAGCTCCTTTCATCTCTCGCTCCAAAAATACCCTGGCATTCCCCAATTGTAAATTACATGGTTTTTGGTGTTTTTCCTGATAATTTTTCAAAAGAACAAAAAATTAAGATGAAAATTGATTCAAAATACTTTTTTTGGGAAGAAAATAAACTTTGGAAAATTGGGTCAAACATGGTATTTAGGAGATGTGTTGATGAAGATGAACATTCCTCCATCTTAGAATTTTGTCACTCACTTCCTAGAGGTGTCCACTTTGGACCACAAAGGACCTCCCGAAAGGTCCTAGACTCAGGATTCTTCTAGATTTCACTCTTCAAGGACTCAGATGAGTTCTGTCAATCATGTCCCACTTGCCAAAAGTTTGGCACAATTTCAAAGACAAATGAAATGCCCCAAAAACCATTAATTTTCTGTGAGATCTTCAATGTTTGGGGAATCGATTTCATGGGACAATTTCCCCCTTCCAATAGATTCTCATACATCCTTCTTGTAGTTGATTATGTTTCTAGGTGGGTCGAGGCCAAACCCACTAGAAAGGATGATTCACATACTATTAGTGAGTTCCTAAAGACACACATCTTCCACAGATTTGGTATCCCTCGTTCCTTGATCAGTGACTTAGGAACCCATTTTTGTTATAGAACCATGGAATCAATTTGGAAAAAGACTGGGGTTATACATAAACCTTCAACTGAATATCACCCCAAACAAATGGAATGGCTGAACTTTCTAATAGATAAGTGAAAAGATTTCTTGAGAGAATTGTAAAACCCACCAGAAAAGACTGGCCTGAAAGACTTGGTAAAGCACTTTGGGCTTATCGAACTGACTATAATACACCCATTGGGATGTCTCCTTTTAGGATAGTTTTTGGTAAAGTGTGTCATTTACTAGTTTAAATCCAACATAAGTCTTTTTGGGAAGTGAAAACTTGTTATTTTGATCTTAAAAAATCCAGTGAGGAAAGATCGTTGCAATTGGATGAACTGGAGGAGCTTTGACATGATTCTTAAGAGAATTCAAATCTCTAAAAATAAAAATCCAGGGAACTCCATGATAAACACATCCTGAGAATGTTATTTTATGAAGGTGAAAAGGTATTGCTCTTAAATTCTCGATTTCGACTTCACCCAGGTAAGCTTAATTATCGTTAGGAAGGTCCTTTTTTTATTACTAATGTTTACCCATTTGATGCAGTGCAAGTCCGAGACCCCTCTTCAAAAAGGACATTCATAGTTAATGGACATAGGTTAAAGCATCACCATAAGAGGATGCAGAATCCTGGATCATCATCGACTTCCACTGGATCCCCAACTTCTTCAGTCGACCTACCACTAGATGGAGGTGGCGACCCGCCAAATCCAAACTAGGGGGCACCTCTTTCCCTTTAACTCTCTCTCTATCTATTCCTCTCTCTACCTCTTTCTTCTTCCTCCTCTATCTTTAATTTTTTACCACTTTATTTATCAAAACCTTTATTTTTTACTTTCTCTTTTGTGTAGGTGTATCTTTATAAAAAATAAAAATAAAAACCTAAAAAACAAAAAAACAAAAAACAATCACTTAAAAGAATTATAAAAAAATCAAGAGTCATGCTTACTCACCATCAAATTTTGAACCTTCTTTCAACCATTTTGGGGAGTTAAAAGACATGTTTTCATCTCAGAAATATTGTATTTTCATCATGACCTTGGATAAAGAAATTTTTTCAAAATTGAAAAATTTTGAATGCTCAATTTTTTATTTGGAAAATGATTTTCCCAAACCATGAGGAACAACATTTTCTTTCATTCCAAGGCCATCTATGGCCATCTTGTCAAAATGCGTGTTTTCACCCCCATTTTTGAGTCTTGAGTTTGTGGACCTTCAAGCTAAATTTCCTACTTTACTGTGCATTAATATAATAGAGGCATTTTCTGAACCACATTAGAATCAGAATATCCAAATTTCCTCCCATTTCCCTTACATTAATCCTCATTTTTAAATCCCCTTCGAGACTACGAAAACCTTTTCTTTGATATCCACATTACAAGCCCAATACCTTTTCCCACCCAATATCAACATGTATTTTTATTGCATAATTTTTTATGAAATTTAAATGTGGGGGGGATGGATTTTATTTTGGGCACACATTGTTGATTTCACCATGTTATCATATGCTTGAGGGAAATCATCCATTTCAGTGTGGGGGAGAGGTTTTCATTCAGTGTGTTTTGGGGAATTTAATTTACTTTCATTTATTAATTTTGTAAATGTTATTGACAAGTGTTCAAAAAAATCAAAAAAAATCAAAAAAGAAAAAGAAAAAAATTGGGTTGTTTCTTAGGTAGGTAAAAAATCACTCTTCATCAACCTTTGATATTTTTATAACTATTAAAATTAGTGTCATGAGGAGATCAATCATGGTTTGTGATATGAGTGTGAGATCTTTTCCAAGTTCAACTTTCGAAAAAAGAGAAAAAAAGAAAAAAAAAGAACACTTTCATTATATTATTATGTCATTTGTAGAAGTTCTGTGGTTTTTAAATATTTCATTTTCTAATCAACTTAAAATTTTATTCCTCTATTGTGTCTTTCTTCACACAATCATTCCCTTGTAAATATGTGTTTTCATTTCCTTCCATGTTTTATTTCAAAAACAATGTGCATTGCTTTTCCTATGTTGGTGTTTTACCCCTCTTCTTCTTTCTCTTGGAAATTATATTCCTACCATCCCATATCCATAGAAAAACCCCTTAAAATAACTATTGATTATTGTGCACTTTGGATAGGTTTTGGAAGCTTAGAGATTTTTAAAACTCTATGATTTTCACTTTTGGTTGGTGAAAGAGTGAACCTTCACAAATGAATTTTATCATCTTGAGAGGTGTGAGATTTGAGTGTCCACATTTTCCATTTCTACATTTGAGAATGAAAACAACTAATTAGTTTTAGAACATTGTTTCTATAACAACTTTTGGTGGAATTCAAAATGTATGAGTGAAATAGTTTAAACCTCCCCTAATTGGAGAAAACAAAATTTTACTATTTGATGGTGAGTGAAAATGATTTTGTTATGTTTTTATATTTGTTGCACATGAGGACATGAACAAGACTAAGTGTGGTGTATTTTATGTTATTAATATTTTCATGACTTATTATATACCTCTTTTTCTGATTTTATATGAAATGTGCATAATTTGTGTGAAATATTAACGTTTTAATACTAAGTATAATTTTTGAGCATTTTTAGAAGTAGTCCAATTGAGTCAGTTTACTATTTTATTAATAACTATCACCCTACTGATTACAATTGTGTGGTTCTTGTTTTTTATGATTCCTTATTCAATTTCTCACATATCATTAGAAGGAATCATGGGCTAATTCTACCATTTATAGGTTCATATGGTCAACACAAGAAGACCCAAAGAATTTGTGATAAAACTGGACCATCAAGGATGATTGAGTTACTGATCTAAACCCAGAAGCCCAAATTTTATGAAACTCTACCATATGTTCTATATTATCCAAAGGAATCCTGGATAAAAATTTCAGGCCCCGAATCTAATAACAATGGACACAAATGAAGCTTTTAAGTCCAGACCACCATTCTGGGAGAGAATTAAAATCAGGACACTATTCAAGACATATCTCATGATGTAATTATAAAATATAGATGAGGTTTTGAAGTGGAAAATAGGAGATATAGACGGTTGACTTTGTGAAAGAAATCATTCAGTTTTGAAGGCATATTCCTATTCAAAAACCCTTTCACATTTTAGACTTCAAAAATACTGGATTGAAATGGACAGATTAAAATTGTTTAATCATCCAAAAATAACTTTGGATACATAGGTCCAAATGCCTCCAAATATTTATATTAGTCGGCCAACATTATTATCTACAACATTTAAGAAGGATATATCTCAAGATTCTGCTGTCTGGATGTCCAAATCATCGATCCAAGTGGAGGGACAGATTGGGAATGCAAACAGTCCACTTCCTTGGGCTATAAATACATCCCCCTCCACTTCTTCAAAGGGGTTGGCATTTTAGAAGAGAGGAGCACATATTGTAACGACAAAAGCATTAAAAAGGTCTTGGGAGGACCTTCCATACTCAGGTTTTCACTTGAGATACCCTTCCTCCTCTCTTTGTTTCCTTTCACTTTTGTATTGTTCTTCGTTTGTAATCTTGTAAGTTTGTGTTTTGTAATTCTGTTTTAATGCATGTTTCTTCTTCAATATCAATTATTCTCATCCACATTCTGTAGTTTAATATTAATTTTCATAAAATAGTTTAAATACAGTTGAATCCCCTCCTTTTATTTTGCTTCCTCATTCAATTGAAAGTCCATTTTTTTTATTTCTCATCATTGTTCGTGTGTGTGTGTTCATTGTACCACTCTTTTCTTATCCCTTTCCTTTTATTCTCTTGTTAATTCATATTCATAAATATATAAACCATATTAATATTAATATTAATGGATGAGTAAATATATTATTGGGGTGAGTCAAAATTTAGGGATGTTAAGTGATTGAGAGTACTTGCTCGATGAATATTCTTTAATTTGACATTTTGTATGTTGGACTTAACATGTAATGGATTAATGACTTGTTTTGTTTAATGTGTAGTTTCCATGGATTATTGGAACCATAAATACACTTCCATCAACAAACTCTGATTTATATTAGAACCCTAAGTTTAGTTAAGGCTTGGATTAAAGCCTTAACAATTAGTGATTCCAATCAACATTATCTTGCAAAGTGGGTGTTAAATTAACTGCAATATAAAGCAAAGCTCCAGGATATCACAAGATTAACTCCCTAAAAATGAACTCACCCCAATATTTATCAATTTGTTAAATCAAACACCAATCATTAATCACTACATATAATCTCTGCAAACAACCCCCCCCCCAATCAGAATACAATCAACTAAAAACAATTGACTATTTAAAAAGTATCATCGTCGTGGATTCAACCCGAGCGCTTCTATACACTTAGCAGAGCATCGCAACTTTGACCGGTCGATAAACGAAAATCGTCTGCGCGTTTTAGGGTTCCCGGCCCCTGTGAAATAAATATCCTCAGTATAAGTATTATTAATATTTATTTATGTCAAATAAAATTATGCCATAAATAATATTTATAATTTAATCGCAAACTTCAATATATATTAAATATATATTGCATGCTAAACTTGAGTCTATAACTCGACTCACTTCTCCGGAAAATATTAAAGGAACCATGGATATTTAAATTCGTTTGAATAATATTTTATTTTTGTATTTACCGATCACTTGTAAATACATATTATAGATAAATTCAACATATTATTATAAGATTAAATAACTAAAGTTTTTATTTATTACTTGGTGATCTATAGAACTTGGATAGTACTCGAACCCTTTGGAGGGGCCCACCAAGTTCTATAATCCTATTCCCAGAATAGGGAAGATTCTAAAAATGCTATTGTGTGTTACCCTCTAGGCCCTTATCTCAATAGTAGTGAATAATATCCACCAACCAAGAGCGGGGTCTAGCAACCCATCGAGGCCCCTATAGAGACAATGTAATGTCAGAGCAACGACTACCTTCCTATGAACACGGTATGTGTAATATAATATCTTCATCATCAATATCTCAATAAAGCAGAATGCACACTAGTGTCATCGTCCATTATCTTGCTTTATTTAATTTTTTGATTCGTCCGGATGCTCTTACCTTTCACTACCATGGCCATGGATTTAATGAATGTGCAACCATCCTACTCAACCAGGCCTAAGATATCTCTTCCTGAACTCAAAAGAGAAAAATCTTATCTTAATGATTCAATCAATGTCATGTCATTAATGACATACCCAACACAAACCATCTCATCACGACTTTATCACCATGGTTTTCACCTTTCATAAAAGTACATAATTAAATGACATTCATTGATAATGAACTCAATTCTGGAAACCATTACACATGTATGTAGATAGAAATGACCAATGACACCTGAAACATGTGGTGTTCCTATTATGTGGGTCTGTCCTCATGATCTCAAATATTAGAGATCATCAAGTGAGAACTTCATGAGAAGAAGTATCAATGCTTATGAGCCCCCAGCACCTGATGGTCACACATCATCTATTCCCTTTCAGAATGATGTAACTAGACTATAGGACATTTGTTTAAGATTACTGTCATGACATCTTAGGGTTCTCATTATAGCCTAGGATCTACTATAACCCTTTCATACGACATTTAATCTGAGGACATTTCCATTAACAAAATGGATGTAAGAAGTATCTACACTATTATGGAAATATAAACATGTTTATTATAAAAAATTGAATACATGTAGTGGTAATCAAAGTACAGTACAAGTTGGGTCTAGGGCACCCACTTTCAATACATGCTTGAGTGGATGCAATATATTCATCATCTATGGTTATCAATGAAATGAAATATGGTTTCTTGATTTTAAAAGAAATAAATAATCAATAATGATAGAAGAAACCACCTGATAATGATTTTCTATCATTATATGATATGGCCTAATATACATCTATATATCACAATAACTATTACTATGATTTGTAATTACACACGAAATTGAAATCCATCATTTCCGTGATTTATCTAAGTATTATTCTCACTATGAACAAGTGGATTTCCTTGGTACTAATTTGATACATTTCTTCTTGGAATGTGTAAAATAAAATATATAATCATGTTTTTATTAAGTACAATAGACTTCCAATGATCTGTCTGTATTAACTACTTTGTCTTCATCATCTCTTGATAATTTCATCTGGGTAGCTACCAGAGTTTTCATCTCCAAGGAATTAACCATTAAAAATATTCTTAAAACCTACATGGAATATTTATATGGAGAAATTAATGTTTCATTCCTCCCTTGTGTCACCAAAAATCTAAGTAAAAATGTTAATTCAACAATCATTGACATTTTGAACTCACTTTTCATTAATTCAGACAATTTTCTGCACTACGCTTTATTTGATCCACCAAATATTATGTCACCGGTATATAATTGAACCATAATCCTTTGATTACTATCATTATAAACATAGATTTTTTAATCAACTTCACTATGATGAAATCCGATATTCTTCTGATACTGATCTTGTATTGACTACCATGCTCTTGGTGTTTGCTTCTACCCATATAGAGCCTTATTTAGTCGATAAACGTTGTTCTCTAAATCATGAATGATAAAACCATATTTCTTCTCAATATAAAATTCTTCTCCTAGAACTCCATTCAAAAATTCTGACTTTACATCCATCTTGAAAACTTTGAACATTTTTTTCACTGTTATGGAAAATAATAATCTAATTGTCTCTAACCTTGCAGCTAGTGAAATTTTTTCCTCAGTATTGATACCCTCTATCTAGGAGTACCCTATGTACACTAGTTGTTCTATTTTTAGAATCATTATTCCATATTTATTCATCTTGTTATAAAATTCCCATCTGGCCCCAATGACATTCTTACCTACTGGTCTCGAAATAATCTCCCACATCTGATTCTTCTCAATTTGGTACAGCTCTTCATTCAAATCTTGAACCCAGTTCTCATCTCAAGCTACCTCATCAAAACATATAGGATCTACCTAAGATATGAAGAATGTATGCTATAATAACTTCATTATTCCTATTTGAACTAATACTTTCTAGTCACTAATGATATTCTTCCTGTCAATTTCATCTCGACTCTTTGTCTTTTGTGTGGATACATACATTACCTCGTCCTACTCATAATCATTATATTTTTCTAAATAAGCATCTTCCACTTCTTCTCCCCTTGTATTACTTACCTCCTCATCACTTTTATCAAGAAACTATTCACTATGTTGTTGAATATTCTATTCACATTACACTACAGTGACATCATTGCTTTCAACTACTTTTCCCAGACTCTTATTAAATGATTTATATGATTTTATTCTTCTTGATTAGCCAAGGAATATCCCCTCATCTCCACATGGCCCAAATGTCTTATGTTTTTCATTTCTTAGAATAAATTACTTACTTACAGAGATTCAAAATTATTTTAATGTTGTATTTTTTCATACCACATCTCATAAAGAGTATTTCCTTCCTTCAGACACAACAGATACCTATTGGAAATATATAGTGATTTCAAGACTATTTCCTTCCATAATTTCACTGGTAGGTCCTTTTCTACAAAAATTGTTTTATCCATATTGTTGATGATTTTATTTCTCTTCTCAACCACTCAATTCTGTTAAGTGTTTCTTACTGCTGAATCTTGATGCCTTATCCTATGTTTTTTTGAGATAATCTTCCACTTGACTGTTTGTGAATTCGGTACCATTATCATTATGAAACTTCATAATTTGTGGTCCAAACATCCTTTTAGATTCCCTCTGATACTGTTTTATGCCGCTGAACACAGAGGGCTTGTGGGAAATGAAAAATAAATATTCCATATAACTAAAATCATCATTGAAAAGAATTTAATACCTCTTTAGATCAATGGATCTTGGTGAAATATGTCCACACACATCTTCATGCACCAATTCAAGAACTCTTGTTGACTTTTGTTCTTTTTCCATGTATGTATTTCTGATGATCTTCCCTTTTTTACAAGAATCACAAGTATGAGTAAGATCACGTGATATCTTAGGGTGGTCTTGAGCTACATCACACTTTACCAGATCTTCTAGGGATGGTTGACATAGATGAACAAGTCATTTATGCCAAAACATTTTTTATTCCTCTCTGAAAAAACACATATCTTCTTCTCCACTTACAATTTAGAGATTCCCCTTTGATATTTTTCCTTCTATAACAACTACACCATCTCTTTTTTTATGAGAAGAATCTTCTTAGTAAACCTTATAGCATGCCCCGAGTCACATAGTTTATCTTGGAAAATTATATGCCTAAGAAATAGTCATATTTCACAAGGTATTGATCAATCATCCTTTTTTTTAAAAAAATATATGGATTTTCCTAACATTTTACTCCTATTTAATTAGTAAATTTTGGAAATTTTCAAATTATTTAATATTTCTTATTCATTAGAATAAATTGTAAAATCATATTATATATATATATGTGTGTGTAGTTTTTTTAGTATCCGCGTGGTTAACACACACCATAAGTCTTCATGAAACCCAGGATCAAATCCCATGGGATGAAGATTTTAGGGTTACTGTAGTATTACTATATAAGGTATAGTAGAAGTAATGTAGTAGCTATAACTATTCATCTATTTGGGCCTTCGAGCCACTGGTTTGGGCCTATAGGCCACACAAGCCTTTGGGCCAACAAAGGGTCAGTGATGTGGGCACGATGGGATGGCAGTGATGTAAACATGAAGCATGTGGGGGTCTTTAGGCCATCCAATAGTGGGCCTATGGGCCATGTAATGGGATTCATGACCAATGGGCCTTCAGTACATAAATCATCAATGTTATAAAGCTGTTGGGTGGGTGGGTCATCCCTTAGGGGGCTATGACCTACCCTTTTGGCCGATGTGTGTGTGGTGTGTGTGTGTGTGTATTTGATGGTAATTGCACTCCCAAGAATCGAATATATATATATATATATATATTGTAAATTACTAATTGTTTAAATTCAATTTATTATACACATTGGGTCTCAATTATTTTTAGTATTTGTAAGCCACTCCAACCTAACTGGAACAACTCAGTCTTACACATCTGGCCCGAGTGTAGTTTGGCATAAACTCCTCTTACCACTCCTAGTAAACCCACATTACTACTCCTAAAAAAGTTTCTCCAAAGGTTTTTTCTGGATCAATGTGATGTTTGTTTTTTGACTAGATCAACCATTTCAATTATCTCTAATAGTTGTCTCTATACAAAATTCAATACCCTAAACCATCTTGTGAAAACCCTCAACCCAATACTCTATGTATCATTCAAAATACCAACTTGAGTAGTACCATTACACTAATAAAAGTACAGTTTTACAAACCAAATTGATTTTGACTATCTTATCCCTTATTCAAAAACCCTCTCACCACTGCATACAACTTCTAGACTTAAGAAATCTGCACCAAAAACCAAGTTTAATATTTATTAGTGTAACGTTCTTGATCCCACTCAATCTAAGCCACCTATTTTAATAGTTACACTGAGTATTAAGAACCATGTAGTCATCTCTCCCTCAATAAAATAGCATACAAGATGAAAACACTATACTAAATCAACATCATCAACAACACATTGACTCCAATCCCTGGTCATATTTATTAGTCAATACATCCTTACAAGAACCAGCAATCCATGATTGTACAACAAAAACACTTACATGAAGAAATATAATCTCTACAGACTTATATCTATCCATGATAATGCCTCTTTGAACATTCACAAAAATTTATTGATTAAATTATTAACCAATTACAATGAATGGTCCTACTCAACCAAACACTATTCAATATTCCCAAGTTGTATGAGCCCTTAATAGTAACACAAATCTAATTCCATTCATTTTAATTCAATCCCATATCAACCAAACCTAGTCCAAACCACTAACACATTCCCAAATCTACCTATAGCCAATTTGAAGTTAAATATTTCTCACACCTCTCTATATTACTCCTATAGTGATATGGAGTAGAGAATATTGTCTCAAAGAAGTTTATTTAAGATATGGTTCTATTTAAAGTGGTTCTGTTAGAGATGAATAAAGAAGTATTTCTATCCCTATCCATGTGGAGTTATTCAAAAAAATTAGTATGTATGTATTTTTATAAATTTTCTCTTTGATTTATTCACAAAAATCCAGGGGAATTTCTACCTATATTAAGAGGAATGGGTATTGTGAGAAAATTCTAGAACTATGGAGTATTTTATTTTTATTCTTACAGATATTTTATTTTATAGTTCTCTTTCTACTAATATTGGTTTTTTATTATTTTTATCCGCTATAGTATTTACATCCCCCATTCCCTCTTTCTTGATAAAGGTTATTCCAGGGGGGATGGTAGGGGCTGCTAGCGTTTCAATTATAAAACTTTTATTTTTATTACTATTCTTAGTTATAAATTAAATAATTTAAACATTATGATAATAAAGACTACTCATATTATTTATTAATCATATCCCATCTTCTTCCAATGTAATTTTTTTATCTCTCTCCTTATAACTTAATTGACAGATGATATATAACAGTGAGTTTAAAATTGAAAGAAACATGGGATGTTGTCATGATTTTGTTTGAGATCATACAATTGGGATAACTATGTTCTTACTCATACTTCAAATAAAAATTGAATGTTTAGTTTTCTTTGAGAGTTTCTTGAGATTATTCACTACTCTCAGTTTAAACAATAGAATGCGGGTGAAGGAATAAAATACAATTTGAACTTTTAATAAGAATATAAAATGTATTATAAATAATAATTGAGACACTAATTTATACCTTTGGATCAATAATTCTCTATCTAACACTTGTTTTCTTTTGTATTTCATTTCATTCCTCACTTCTGTTTTGTTTTATTTATATCTGTTTGTCCACTCACAAACTGAACTAACCCAATTTTTATGTTTTCATAATTAAATAAAAAAAATACAAAAATAATAATAAGTGACCCAAAACAAATGAGTGATGAATAATGAGTAATCTCATTAAAGAGATTACCTATGGTTGGAAACTGTTATATATAATTGGTATTATATATATTATTAATGAGGAAACTGTTATATATAATTGGTATTATATAATTGGTATTATATATATTATTATGACCTCGCTTTCCGCATCCGGAGCTTTGTTTGGGAATAACGGACTTTTCCGGCGTCTACAAAAGCCCCCCCTCGGAATCTGATCGGTGAGAGGTCGCAACGATCGGGTTCCGAGGGAGACGCCGGAATGCCGAAGTCCTGGGTGGCGCGGGACTGTGGCGCGCAAAAAAGGGCGTCGGGCGCGAAATTCGCCGGTGCGGTCGCACAAAGCGCTTTTCGCGCAGCGCGGACTCCCGGATTTGCCTATAAATAGGGGCCCTGGGTCCCCCGCACCGTACACTGGCCTTCCACGCGATAAGCATTCGAGCTCTCGTGCGCGAAATTGCCTTTTCCGGCGCGGAATTCGCCCGCTCGTCGCGCAAACCTGTCTGGAATTCGGCCTGCTTTTGCGCGAACACCCGGGGTTTTACGCGACGGACTTCCCGATTGCGCGTCATCCACTAGGATTGCGCGCCAACTCTCAAACTTCTCTAACAGCCTCGTCTGATCCCGCACGCTTCATCCCTTTACCCGCACGACTCCCGGAGCTTCTGAGATGGCCGCGAATCAAGGAAATGAGGGGAATGCCGCCACTCGCAGAGCTGAGATGGCGACGAACGAGGAGGTCTACGGAGCCAAGGAGATTGTTTCCAACAATCAATCCTTGTTCGACTTGCTGACGCCGGCCCAGAAGACATATCCACTGTCGGACAACCTGCCGCTCTGGAACTTCGGCATCCTAGATGAGGTTTCGGTGCCAGGGTTCGAGGTTGATGCGCCACGGACCTGGGTGACTCGGGAGGACGAGCTTCCCCGCTATAACATCACCAACAATGGGCATCCTGCCAGGGAGACCAGGCACTTGGATGTCTATGTCCTGAACCCGAGGACGCGAACCATTGCCGGGGGTGAGCCTACTGCGGAGAACTCTCCAGCCCTCTACTCGAGCACATATCGCCAGAGTGTCACCGACGACACCAAGGGCTGGCTGAAGGACTGGGACTTGTGGTCTGGGGGAAATTTCACCAGTGAGTGGGCCTGGTCGTTCTGGGCACGCCACACTTGCGATCACTTCGCGGAGGAGCTGCGGTACATCGGCCTGTTTGAGGCGGTGTGGACGTCGCAGTTCCACTTCTACCAGCAGTCCGAGCTCGGGCCGGAGCTGTTCACCCGCTGGTCCCCGGAT
Source organism: Viscum album (assembly GCA_963277665.1). Lineage (NCBI taxonomy): Eukaryota > Viridiplantae > Streptophyta > Magnoliopsida > Santalales > Viscaceae > Viscum > Viscum album. The sequence continues at coordinate 65,747,657 of OY728135.1, read as the reverse complement.
ACCAACACCTTCCATCTTCACCATGGGGAGGTCGGCATCGGTCTCTGGGACATCCACTGCATCGGAGGCATCCTGCTGGAGGGTTACCAGTACGATGAGTTCCTGCCTCCGAGGAACACCTGGGGAGACAGGTCACGGACTCCCATCCTGACGTGGCATCTACTTGACCTGCCTACGCAGCGGCTCGGGATCAAGGACTTCCAGAAGGACATAGCCTACAAGGAGTGGTTCGGCCAGTTCTTGGAGCATGACCCGGCGGTCAAGATGCCAGGCAGGGGGAAGCGGTGCCCGACCGCGGCTCAGAGGAGCCGGAACGGGTCGTACTGGCGGGTCCTGGAGATGGGCGACTACCGCTCATGGGGGTACCGCGTCATCGAGGCCCGGGACCCAAATGTCCGGTACGCGGCGTTCCTGGCCGCCTTTCTGAGTGGGTGGCTCCTGCCAGTGCGGGACGTGAGAATGGGCGTTTGCCCGGCGACGCTGGCGATGGCGGGCGCTATGGCCGCCAACAAAAGATACAACCTCGGGGTCCCAGTACTAGCGAAGCTGTATGCCATCCTGGGACGTATCTCACGAGGGGGGTCGCCACGAAGGATCTGTGGGCCCTTCCAATTCTTCCACGGCTGGGTGGCTGCTCACCTTGGTGGGTACACGTTTCCGAACGCCATCATTCCTCCGGGCAACGGCCTGCGACCCTCCCTGCTGAACATTGTGGGGGTCGCTCCGATGACCCTAAGTGAGGAGGGCATGAGGATTCGGATTGGCAATCATGCCAATTTCAACTTCAGCCCGTTCCCCACTCCCGTTGGCCAGATGATCGACAACGGGCAGGGTCCGCTGGAGCAGCACGAGTACTTCCTGAACATGCGGGGCGGGGTGCTCGTGGCTCGGATCGACGGGAAGGTGATCTGCGAGCCCTACGTGCCAACCCGGTTCGCCAGGCAGTTCGGGTGCCTTCAGCGGATGCCGAAGAGGGTATTCACTGCTGTCCTGGAGGAGACGAACCCTGGCGTCCTTCGCCAGATGTGGCTGATGTTTGCAGCTTTTGGCTCTGGCGACGTTATCACTCTCCCTCCTACCGGGGTCGACGCAGGCTTGGAAACCGAGTACGCCGAACACTGGGCCATCGCGTACCCCGAGGGGATTCTACGGGAGCCAGTTCGGCGGCTCGAGGTCACCCGTGCGGAGACCGGGCGTCAAGGAAGGAGGCGAAGCGCCGCTACACGGGGGAGAACGGAGGCGCACCAAGCAGCGGAGCCGGCGCGGGCAGGGATTTCGGCGGCGGGCACATCGCAGGCTGCCGCCACGACCTCGGCGCCCAAAGAGGGGGCACATGCGGCGGTCGGGGAGCGGCCCGGGAAGCAGGTAAGGCGTCTGCTCGAACCCTCCCACGATGCAGTCTTCCCGGCGCTGTGGTCGGCCTGGATGACCCTGCGGCAGTCACTGGGGACCGACGCCATCTGGCGAAAGATACTTAGAGAAGGAATCCATCTGCCAGAGGTCGGGCGCCTCCAGATCGCCGACAGGGTGGACTTCAACCGGCAGTATGCATATCTGACGGCCATGGAAAAGTACGCGCGCCAACGTGGTCAGCGTGCGGAGCCATCCCTTCTGGTGAAGGTGATGCTCGGTCTAGAGCCCGCTCCAGAACAGATGCTGCCGGAGGAAGATGACAGTGGCAACGACTCCGAGGAAGAGGAGGAAATGGGGGAGGATGAAGGCTCCGAGGGAAGATCCCACCAGGGGAGCCCACGGGAGAGCGGCGAGGTGGCCGGCTCTGACAATGTTGATGTCACTGAGCTCCTCGAGGTCCGCTTCTATCCCTACTCAACCTGCTTCATCCATTCTCTTATGCAGCTTCTAACCCATTTCTCCACCTTTCTCAGGAGCGCACGGATGTTGGTCAGGCGTCCTCAGCGGGAGTAGGAGAGGCGCCAGCAGGACAAGGCGGGGGCCAGGCACCCATTATTGAATTGACAAGCGCGGAAGGGTCCCCTGCTGGAATTGTTCCTGCGGCGGCCGGGGTAGCGGAAGATGACGCTCTGAACTCCCGTAAGTCTCTTTACTTTACTGCTGGTGCTTGCCATTGACGATCCGTGACTAACCACGGCATGCCCTGCGCAGTGATCTCAACACTGGAGGCTCGTCGGGCTGTTGAACCCGGGCCATCCACGAGTGGACCGGTGGCAGACATGCCGCTTGCTCCGGAACAGACTTCCCACACCGATCCGGCCCCACCAACTGCTGATCAAGGGGCTACGGACGTCGTCGGTGCTGCCATCGGAGAGAGGTTGGGGGCTGACGAGGGTGTCAACGCCACTGGGGCGGGAGAAGAGGGTTGCCCAGATGTTGGGGAACCTATCCCCCGTGAGGACATCCCAGGGGCGGACCCTGCGGCAGACCTGCTGGCTGCCTTCCCTGCCTACCGGCCTGCCGACCCTGAGGAGATGGACGACTCGGATGCGGAGGTGGTCGAGGAGAGCCGGATAACGCGCCGCAGGGGGTGGAAGTGCATCCAGTGCTTCCTCAAGAGAGACCCATCGGAGTGGCTGGGGCGCATGGGATCACTCCAAACCTGGTTGCGCTTCCTGTGTGTCGGGGGAGCTGATGCTCAACGCCTCCATCTAACGGTCCGTGATTTCATGGCCGAAAAGATGCGCGAGAGCTGCCGGCGTGCCGACGTCGCACAAAGTCGGGACATGTCGGAGAGCACGCGGGCGCTCCTCGTGGCGGAGCAGGAAGTCCGGCGCCTCGAAGGGCAGGCGGCAGAGAAGGAGGCCTTCGTCGCAGCGTGCACTGAGCTTGTGGAGCAACTAACAGCCCAGCTGATTGACGCCCAAGTACAGATGACGGAGGCGGGCAAACAGATGGTCACACTTCAAGTCGAGCGGGAGCGTGCACAGGCCAGAATCGACGAACTGCGTGCTGCGACCGCCGACGAAGAGAGGTCACGCAGAGAGCGAGAAGCAGCTCTGGAGGCCGCCATCCAAAGTGTAGCGGCGTTAGAAAGACTTATCCAGCACGCTAATCCCTAGGGGCTTTGTTTTGCCATTCCCAAAACATTTTCTTCCGCTACTCAATATTTCGATCCATTTGTATGAATCACCATATTTATCTGCATCTTTTGGCTTAACATGCTCAACCACAATTCATTGTCTTGAGGGAGCATCAACCAAGCTTCAGGCATCCATAATTGGGCCTGGATTTCTAAAGAAAAGAGGGAGGTCATTCCTAGGAAAGGAGACCTCAGACCTAATCAATGTATCATCCCCCCAACTTGTTCCAACACACGAGCGGGACAATGCTAGGGGCGTTGAGATCTTATCCGAACATAGGGAAATGAGAAAGGGTGAATCGCGTGTCCCGAATTCAGAAATCCACAACGGTCGGCCTTCCAGGAAATGCCCAAGACGGCAAGCGGACAATGGATCAATCGACCATACTACTGCAATAGACGGACCGAAGGTCATCATTCATATTGCAGGAGGCGGATCACATGTCATCATCAATGCCGCTTTGGGGGTTCCTTCAGGCACAAGGGTGGAAATCCAGATCAACAGGGCATTCTAAGCGTGGGGCGAAGTGACGATTTGTTCGGATAGAATCCAACGCTCTCAAAATTGCGCCACCGTGGGGAATGCGTATTAGGCGGATGCACTAATCTGGCCGTGAATCACCCCAATTCTCAGACAGAACCTTTTTAATGAGGAAACTGTCACTTCCCATCATTGCAATGGGGCATCCCGAGCTGAATCGGGGAGAATATCACAACTGCACCACTCTACCCGAAGTCAGGCCAGACGGCCGGCGACGAGGAGGGGCGGGACTTAGCGATCCCTGAGGCTGGACCCGAGTCGAAATGCCCGGGCGTTCCTACGTACCCCATCAGGCTGGAGATCAAGCCATACGTAGTTCTGCGAGTGCAGTTTAACGTCATGCAGGACGTAGAATCCCATTTGGGGAGATCTTAGTTTAGGGTCGTAGAGCTCGGACCATAGGGGTAGATCTTAGTTTAAGGTCTTAGAGCTCGAACCATAAGGGTAGATCTTAGTTTAAGGTCTTAGAGCTCAGACCATAAGGGTAGATCTTAGTTTAAGGTCTTAGAGCTCGGACCATAAGGGTAGATCTTAGTTTAAGGTCTTAGAGCTCGGACCATAAGGACCTCAAAGTACGCCACATCGTGGTCCTATCCCCTGGATATGCGAAGATGCACTGAGGGATAGTGTCAAGAGTGTCGAGATTTTGCCTGGTCAGAATGGGGGGTGGAAAATGTGATGTGAATCATGCGGCCATTCACTCAAGTACTGGGGGCACCGGCGTAACGATATGGGAGTACTGCCGACCGTGGCGGAAAAGCAGCATCAATATCGTGCTAACCGTTGATGGAATGAGGCAGCAAACGAGCATCGACCGCTCAATCGCAGGATTCATATCGATTTGCTGCCCGAGGCCATTGGGGGCACCAGTCCGAGACGGTGGGAGAGCACTGAGGCATTGTGTCCAAACCGTTCACGGGGGCTCCACCCAGGGCGTAGGCGATGGGTCCGAATGAAAGGGAGCACGAAGCCTGAAAATGGAAGGAACCTGACCAAGCTGAACCTGACCCTCCTGGCAATAAACCAGAGTACTCTTGACACCAGTGGACCACTGCAAGGGGTCGAGGGACACGCCTTGAGGGTGTCCTGAAGGCGGCGGATTCCCTAGAGAAGGGGGGAATCTCTAAGAGGTGGGGGGCTGGACCCGGAGTTTCAAACATCCGGGCGTTCCTACGTATCCCATAAGGATGGGAATCAAGCCACACGTAGTTCTTGAAGCGCGGCGCAACACAATCGGGCACCAGCGCGGGGAGGGGTGCGGGTCTGACCCTCGCACACAGAAGAAGCGGTATTTGATATTTCTTGTTTGTCCTTAAAGATGGATGGTTTTTCTTTGCGCAGCGACATGCCTGTGATTAAGGAATCCCTGGCGTCGCCACAATAATCAAGCCATGAAAGGCATTGATGAATGGCGTGGTTATTAACCAGCGCCCAACGTGAGTGTCCCCTGAGGAGAACATCACGATGCAGTGCCATTTCTCGTCGGGCGGCCAAGACGATCACAGTTTACGGTCGTGTGGTAGGACCAGACAACACAGTTTAAGGTCGTGTGGTTCGGACCATGGAGGAATCCGCTTATCGCGATACGGCGGACTCAGCGGAGGTGGGAACATACCCAGCCCTACGGTCACGCACGATTCCAGGAGAAGGATCCTGGGATAGGGGCCTGCGTATGTCCATCACCCGAGGGGCAGAGATGCTAGCCTCCAGCTATACTGGGCCCAGAACGCGATTGTTCGGGCGACTCCTTCCTCCTTATGGGGACGAGGGTCCAGCTACACATGGCCCTTAGGGAGGACATCAGCATATATCCTTGGTGCTCAGATCGTGGGAGCCTCGACAGACACCATTACCCTGGTTGGCCTGCCTAACGTGTAAAGGTGTACTGAAGGTCAGTATGAAGAGAGTGTCGAGATTCCACTACAACGCACAAAGGCGGAGTGTGATGAGGACCGCGCAACCAATGTTCGGAGCCTGAAAGAGCCGACATGGCGATCAAGGATGTCGCTGACACACATTCGCAACACAACATCCGATCGCGTCAGCCTAGAACGGGGCAAGAAAACGAGCATCAACCGCTCAATCGCAGGATTCATATCGATTTGCGGCCCAGGACCCACTGGTAAATCGACCCAGAGTGGTAGGAGAGCACTGAGGCATCGCACCCAAACCGCTAACGAGGATCCCTTTGAGTGAAGGCTCGAACAAGAGGAAGCGCGCGGCCCGACAAGCAACACAGGACTTGCCGGGATTGCATCCGACACTACGGGTCATAGACCAAAGTACCCAAAACATGCCAACAGATCACCGGAAAGGGTCGGAGGTCTCACCCTGAGAGCAACCAAAAGACAGCAGATCCCCGTGATCAACCAAGAGACGGGGCTGGACCTGAAACACAAGCGTCCAGGCGGTCCTACGTATCCCATAAGGATGGGAATCAAGCCGTACGTAGTTCTTGAGAGGCAGTTTAACGTCATGCAGGACGATGAGGGGTGTGAGTTAGTCCCACACACGGGGGGAGGCGTACGGCGCGTCCAGTAGACCAACGTGAATGAGGACATAATCCCACGCTTACGCCACACGCCTCGCGCAAAAAGGAGGGGAACCGGGGCCAGAGGCCCAACACGGGATAGAGATTCCCGGGAAATGGGGCTGGGCCTGAAACATGAATGTTCAGGCAGTCCTACGTATCCCATAAAGATGGGAATCAAGCCGCACGTAGTTCTTGAAGTGCAGTTTAACGTCATGCAGGACGAAAAGAGAAAAAAAAAGGGGGGAGCAGAAGGCATCCCCAAACGTGGGGGGCGTACAGCGTGGCGAGAAAACCGACGTGAATGAGGGCATAGCCCTGCGTTCACACCATACGCCACACACCCGGAGGCAACTGGGCCAAGGGCCCGAGATGGGATGGAAATTCCCGAAGGAGGGGCTGGGCCTGAAACATGAATGTTCAGGCGGTCCTACGTATCCCATAAGGATGGGAATCAAGCCGTACGTAGTTCTCGAGAGGCAGTTTAACGTCATGCAGGACGAATGCTGAACAGTTTAACGTCTTGTAGCTCGGACGTGGTACAGTTTAACGTCGTGTTGGACGAATGCTAAACAGTTTAACGTCTTGTAGCTTGGACGAAGATGCTTGGTAGTTTAACGTCTTGCCGCGCGGACGATGTGCTGGGCAGTTTAACGTCGTGCAGCTTGGACGTGGTACACTCAGACAAAGTACTGCTTGAGGAACCTAGCGTTGGTGGGAGGAGTGACACACTCACCATCCATAGTCGCTAGGGAGTACGCGCCATTGGGATAAACTTTGTGGACGACAAGAGGTCCCTCCCACTTGGGCTCCAACTTGGGTGGCTTCCTGCCGGGGATCATTGGCTCTCTTAGAGCTAGCACTAGGTCACCCTGCAGGAAGGAGCGGAGGCGAACCTTCTTATTGAAATCTCGAGCCATTCTGCTTTGATGCCTCTCCAAGTTGTGCAAGGCGTGAAGTCTATTCTCATCCAGTGCTTCCAACTCGACTAGACGGGCTTCATCAGCTCTGTCCGGCGCTTGCTGGTCGTAGACCGCAGTGCGCAAGGACGGTAACTGGATCTCGATGGGCAGGACGGCCTCAGCTCCATACACCAGGGAATAAGGGGTCATCTGGGTGGAATTGCGAGTCGTCGTCCGATAAGCCCAGAGGGCGTTGGGGAGCTTGTCCGGCCAACTCTTCTTGTTCTGACCAACCATCTTTTGCAGAATGTTAGAGAGGGTTTTGTTGAACGCCTCGATCTGTCCATTCGCCTGCGCATGATAGCGAGATGTATGGATCGAGCGAATGTTTTACTTGGCGTACAACTTCTTCAACTCGGCTGCTCGGAAATTGGCTCTGTTATCCGTGAGGATAGCGTGAGGCACTCTAAATCGATGAATGATGTTGGAGGTCACGAAGTCAGCGATCGAACGGGATTTGACCTCTCTGAGCGGAATCGCCTCTACCCATTTGGAGAAGAAGTCTGTGGCGGTCAGAATGAACCGACACTGGCGAACCGTCGCCGGCGGGTAAGGTCCCACAACGTCCATCCCCCAGACTGCAAAGGGCCAAGAATACCTGGTGGTATGGAGAGGCTCCGGTGGCCGATGCACAAAGTTCGCATGAACCTGGCACGCATGGCACCTCCTGGCATACTCGATGCAGTCATGGATCATGGAGGGCCAGAAGTATCCCAACCTCCGAATCTGGTGGGACAGCTTCGGCCCAGTCTGATGGGCACCGCATGAACCAGCATGAACCTCTTGCATGACTCGTGGGATCTCAACTCCCTGATGGCAACGGAGGAGAACACCATCAAATCCGTGTCTATAGAGGATCTGCTCCAGGCCGGGACTGCTCTGGAGGACAAACTGCGATGCGCGGCGTCGAACTCGCTTGCGCTCGGCCCGATCCGGCGGGAGAATGCCATGTTGGAGGTACTCAACCAAAGGCGTCCTCCAATCAGGGTCTGGTTCGACTGCCATATCTGGGGTACTCGGGGCTCCGGGCATAGGGGCAACTATGGTGAGATTACTTAACGACGGGCCGCGATCTCCCTCCGGGATAACGGGACCGATGAGCCTGCGGTGCGTCACGCGGACGATCAGGTTATCCTGTTCAGGCTCTGCAAGTGACGCAGCAAGGCTGGCCAAAGCATCTGTTCGACCGTTCTGCGACCGGGGAATATGGACAATTTCTGGCCGAGAAGGGAACTGGGCCATCAGAAGGAGGGTGCACTCCAGCAATGGCACAAGTTCCGGCTTCCTGACAACATAGTCGCCATTGATCTGCTTAACGATCAGCTCGGAGTCCCCTTTCACGCACAGATGGGGCACGTCGATCTCGAGAGCTAACTCGAGGCCGGTGATGAGGGCATGGTATTCTGCCTCATTGTTGGTACAGCCCTCTAACAACAGGAAAGAGTATGGCAGTACGGCCTGCTCCGGGGTAATGAAGACGATACCCAAGCCCACTCTGTTGAGCTTAGGATTATCGAGTCTTCTACCGGTGGGGCTCCGGGAGGCACCGTCAAAGTGCATCTGCCAGCATGGACCGGCTCGATCGACCGAGAGGATGGCCTCATCAGGAAAGCCTAGATCCAGCGGCTGATCCGCGGAGGTTGGGTGAGCAGCCAGAAAGTCTGCCAATGCTTGCCCTTTGATGGCCTTCTGAGACACATACCTGATGTCGAACTGCTGGAGAATCACAGCCCACCGCGCTAGACGGCCAGTCAACATAGGCCGGCTCAGGATATATTTCAACGGGTCTACCCGAGAAACCAACTGTACCTCATGGTGCTGCAAGTAGTGCCATAATTTCTGTACGGCAAATACGAGCGCCAGGCAGCTCTTCTCGATGGGGGAATACCTAACTTCCGCATCGAGGAGCATGCGACTGAGGTAATAGAGTCTATTCTCTGTTCCCTCGTTGTTCTTCTGGGCGAGAAGGGCGCCAAGGGACCGTTCCAGGGCGGTCACATAAAGGACCAGCGGCTTCCCGGATACAGGCGGCATCAGGACCGGAGGTTGAAGCAGGTACTGCTTGATTTCCTCGAAAGCGGTCTGAAACTCTTTATCCCATACATAGGTGGCACCTTTCTTCATGAGCCGAGAAAAGGGCTTACACTTGCCGGCCAGATTCGCGATGAATCGGAGTATATAGGCTAAGTGGCCTTGGAACCCTTGCAGTTCCCGGATGTTACCTGGGGGAGGCATCTGGCTAATCGCCCTGATCTTCTCTGGGTCGATCTCAATACCCCGGTATCTTACCACAAATCCAAGGAACTTTCCGGAGGTGACCCCGAAGGCACACTTCAACGGGTTCATCTTCAGGCAACGAGACCGGAGGAAGCCGAACACTTTCTCAAGATCGTTGAGATGGTCCTGACGCCGGCGCGATTTGACCACCAAGTCGTCGCTGTAGCATTCCACCAGTGTGCCGAGGATGGGCTTGAATATGCGGTGCATCGCCCGTTGATAGGTGGCACCTGCATTCTTCAGGCCGAAGGGCATGACCCGGTAACAGAATGTACCTTGGGGGGCCCTGAAGGCAGTGAACTCCTCATCCTCAGGGGCCATCCGAATTTGGTTGTATCTGGAGTATCCATCCATAAAGGAGAGGGCTTGGAACCCTGCCGTGGCATCAATCAACAGCTCTGTCACTGGAAGGGGAAAATCATCCTTCGGACAGTGGCGGTTGAGATCGCGGAAGTCGATGCAGACTCTGATCTGTCCGTTCTTCTTCCTGACCGGCACAATGTTGGCCAGCCATTTGGGGTACTGGACTTCCCTCACGAAGTTGGCTTTGATAAGCTTGTCAACTTCAGCCTCAACCATGGCACCGTGGAATGGGTGCATCTTCCTGGGAGGCTGCTTGAACCCGCGATGGTTCGCCGGGAGACCAAGGCGGTGGACGGCTACCTGAGGATCTAGCCCCGGCATCTCGTCATAGCCCCAAGCGAACACATCACGGTGCTGCCTGAGAAAGTCCACGTACTGCTGCCACTACTCAGTGGGCATGGCGGCACTGACCAATGTGGGTCTCGGATCTGCTTCGGTTCCAAGGTTCACTTGTACCAACTCATCGACCGTGGCGGAGACGCCCTCCTCAAAGGCTGGGGGTGCATCTTCCACGTCCTCTCCACTCGGGGAGGGATCGTCCACGGGAGAGACTACGTTGGAAACTGCATTGGGGCTACCAGATCCTGCTGGGCCGCTGGTACTGGCACGGGCGGTCGCGGTCATCTCATCAGGAGACTCACAGGCCGTCGAGACCATGGCTACGTCCAACCGTTGAATCGGGAGGACGTAAGCGTCATCCAAGCTTGCCTAGGGATCACTTCCAACAGCGACAGGCTCAACCTCACCTGCCAGGATCTGCTTATCCTTGCTCTTGTAATAGTCCGCGTCCAGATAGCGGGCTTCACATGAGGCAAAAGGAGAGGAATCTCCTTGAAGCACGCCTACTCGACCGTTAAGGGAGTATTTGAGGCATTGGTGGTATGACGAGGGAACCGCCGCATGAAGGTGGAGCCAGGGCCTGCCCATTAATGCGTTGTACGCAGTGTCTTGAGAGACTACCATGAATTCGGTGTTGGCAACCAAGTCACCGAACTGGGTCTTCAAACGTATCTTGCTGACCGGGGTTTGCTCGGTGCGGTCGTACCCCTGGATCCTGAGGTCGGAGGGAATCAAGTCATCCTCAGACAACCCCAATCTCCGGAGCGTCCGAGTGGGAATCAGGTTAATCTCGGACGCCGTGTCGACAAGACAGCGCCGGACTTCAAGGCCATTGAACTGGCCGGTAACATACAACGGACGAATGTGCCCCTGTATAGGAGGGTCTTCATCCTTACCAGAAAACGAGATAACTGTCTGACATTCGGCGTCCTCAATCGTTTCGGCGTGAAAGGCCTCTGCAGCCGCAACCTCTGTCTCAAACTGGAGGGGGCTCTTCAGGGCTTCAGCGAGTGCCTCGCGCATCTCAGATGACATGCGCAGAGCCTCAAGGATGGAGAGTCTCGCTGGGATGTCGGCCAAGTGCTTCAGGACATCATAATTTTTGGCCAAGCGCGAGCCCCTGGTTGCAGGAGGTTGCTCTGCAGTTGGAGGCATGACGGGCCTTGCCGGTTGGACCGGCGGCCGACTGGTGCTTGGCGCATCTCGCTGTTCATTGGTTGAAGCCCGGGAAGTAGTCATTGTACTGTGGTCAGGAGGTCGGGATGGACTCGTGGCAGGGCGGAGCTGATCGCGATGCGGCTGAGGCGGTTCTTCCTGGTCCCACACCACAAACAGTGGCGGAGGCGAATCCGTCATCCCCGGATGGGGGGGCTGTGCACGCTGAGCTCGATCTTGAGCCTGCTGCCTAGTCTCAGTGGCGTGTACGGCCTGGCTGGAGGTACCCACTGCTGTGCCCCGGCGACTCCTGTTGTTGCGGATCCTCCGATGGTGGCGACGACCGGGGACACTAGGGAGGTCCACCTGGTGTTCTTCAACGTCGGGAACCGAAAACGGATTTACCAGCTCGACGGTGTTAACCGAAGCGTACCCAACACTATCATCGGACGAATCATTCACCACTGGGCGGATCCGAGGAGTGATCCCCATCTCCGGGGGCATGAAATAACCGAGAGTGCGGGATAGTGGCGGAACTGGCGGGGCGCGCTCTTCCTTCTTACGCCGCCGCCATTTGCTCTTCTTGGAAGAGGCAGGCTGGGACGACGATGCCGAAGCAGCACCCGCAGATTCTGGGGGCTCAGGCTGATTCAAGCGCGCACGGATGATTCCATGGGCGCGAATGATCGTCTTGCGGGCCATCCAGTTTTTATACTTCTGGGACCCGCGGTCGGAGACCAGCTGCCATTCGTCCTCATTGCCGCTATCGTCGTCTGATCCAACGAACACGCCCGCCACTTGTGCTGGAGCTGGGCCCAACCTGATTACATTGTTGTTAATCTGGTCTTGGAGACAATCCTTAAACACATAGCACCGCTGAATGGTGTGCCCCAGGGCCCGATGGTAGGGGAAGTGGTGGGGGTTATCCGTGAGATGAGCCTCCTCTGGCCTCCAACACTCAGGCAGTCACACAATCCTCTGCTCCAGGGCGCTCCGGAAATAACCGGGGACCTGATCCTCATGAAATGAGTAGGTCAGGTATCGCGGACCCCTGGGACCATGGTCTTGACGAGGGGCTGGAGGGGCCTGCCGAGGAGGTGGACCCTGATTATCTCACCTGGGTTGCGGCGGTACATTACACGGAGGGGCCGGCCGGTTCTGGGGCTGCCGCTGCTGGGCCGGGAACTGGGCCCGTGGAGGCGGATTCCTGTGAGGCTGTGGAGCTGGCCTCACCGGCAGCAGCTCCAACGGCCTGGGAGCCTCTATCTGGGCAACAGCAGCGGGCTCAGCCCTGCTGGCTCTCCTTGCAGGAATCATAGGAGGCAGCGGGTGTGCCTGGCTGGCCTGTTGCAGGGCTTCCTCAAGACGTTGAGCTTTGTCTGAGAAGTCCCTGAACCCTCCGGGGTAATTCTGAGTGATCAGGGAAGGGACCAGCTCGGTCTTGACGTTCCCGACGCACATTGTCAGCAACTGCTCTTGAGTCAATGGCATGTCAAGGGAATACGTGAGACCCTTCCATCGGGCGACGAAGTCCGCGACTCACTCATCAGGCCTCTGCTTGCACTTGAAGAGGTCTGCGATACTCGTCTTCCGGGTCGTGGAACTGAACTGGTAGAGGAACTGTCTATGAAGGTCCTCCCAGCTAGTTATCGACCCGACGGGGAGCTGGCTGTACCAGACAAATGCTGGCCCTTCCAATGTCTGGACAAAGCAGCGAAGCTTAGCGGCCTCTTGCTGCGCCCGAGTCCCCAACATAGGCCCGCACCTCGAGTTGAAATGGGCCAAATGCTGTGGCGGATCTCCAGTTCCGTTGAAGGGGGCGAAAGTGGGATTCCCGAATCCCGGAGGCGTCGGCATGTCATCCACCCATGCTGGGTATGGCTTGCCGTCCGGTGGGATCGCCACTTGCCGAGTCTCCAAGGCCTCCAAGCGGGCGATGAGTGCCGCCATCGGATCGTCCGGACATGGGTTCCAGTCCTGGCGAGGATCTCTAACCACGAGCGCATTGCACGGCCCTTCAATCGGGTCGTCGACCGGGTCGTCGAACTCGGCAGCTCGTGGGATGGCGGGCGGAGCGGCCCTCGGGGCAGCGGGAGGAATCTGAGCGGGGCCTCTCAGGTAGTCACGCCGCTCGGGAGGGCGTGGTGAAACATACCGCGCCCTCTTGCCATAGGCGATGGCCTCTCTCCTGTCGGCGAACACGGCATAATCACGGTTGCCCGGGAGAGCCTCATCGAGGGGTGGTTGTTCCTGTCCCTGCTGTCCTGGCCTAGGATCACCGTAGTCAGGCCGCTGCTCTGCGGCGTGCTCGGCGAGGAGCTGGTCAACCAGCTTCTTCTGCTCGGCGAGCTGTTGACATAGCGTAGCCTTCTCGGGATCCTCGTCCGCCCTCTGCGTGGAGGCAGATGGGTCGGCGGGCTTTATAGCCCCGCCGTGCTCTTTACCTATGCTGACGTTTCGGCTCAACGTCAGTGCTTCAGTGGGTGCGGGGAGTCTCAGGAGGTTCCTCTGATGACGAGTAACTCTCACCGATGGATCCAACGACGGATTGTCTTCGGGGGAAGAGCCCCCGTCGAGAAGTTCCAAGTCGTTCCCCTCTCCCGACAGGTCAGCCATATTGACCGTTTCCGTCCCTGGGGATTTACCCTCAGGGCCACCCAGTGAATCGGGTTGTCGGCGAATCACACTGAAGCGTAGGGAAGCGTACTGCCCCCATCCATGGATATACACGTGGGGAGTGGCTTCCTCGATAACCTTGCGGAGTACTTGAAAAAACTCAACGCATCGTTGTTGGAGGGCCTCGTGGTGCCCAAATGACCCGGGGTGCCGAGCCGCGGGGAGCGTGGCCAGGTCAATTTGACGGCACTGCTCACCAATATCCTCCAGGTGCACTTGAATCCCGGGATATGGCATTTGTAGGTGGTGAAGACGGGAATGAGTCTCCCGGAGAGTTCGGCGGAAGCATTCGAACTCATTCGGGCTGAGCGATTCGGGTGCATCAAAGTCCAGTCCTGCGACTGGCCAAAACTTCTCAGGGAAGTGGCCTTCTGCAAGGACGGTCCAGAAGCTCCACGACTCAAACTCGGGACCCAGGTCTCCTTGGTCCTCTTCAACGACTGGGAATGGACGGGGAACCGGCAGTGGTGCCGAGGCGGGCCGTCGGGCCGACGGGCTGGCCGGCGGTGAATACGACGAGCAGGCCGATTGGCCTCCATATCCCGGGCCGCCCTCTGAGGGTGGCGGTGCCCCAGCTACCACATCACGATAGGACGGGCCGGCGAGCGAACATCCTGCCGTAGCGTCGGTGCTCGCCGAGGGTGCACTAGATCGTGGTTCGACCATCGGTCCCCAGAAAAAGTCTTCGGCTTCTCCGATCGAGGCAGAAGGCGCTTCCAGAGGGGCCGGTACCAACCGCAAGCTTGATCCTTGGGGGTCTACCAGGCCCTCGCTACTCCGGATATACCTTCGGAGAGAAGCAGGGATCATATCGATCTCGCTCTCGGGAAGTACGAGGCTGACGTGCCGCATTCCTACCCCTGCCCCTGACTGGCGGGATTGGGGGGAGGGCTCTGTCGCCGAATCATACTTCGCCTCTGTATCAGAGAAACGAACCGGTCGGATCTCTGTCCGGAATTCCGTGACATTCTTCCCTCGGCGTCGACGCCTCGCCCTCCTGCCCCTGGGTGGTTCTTCGGGGCATGGCCGATCTCTATCCTGGCGTCCTCCGGCCGCACTGGCGCTGGGGCCAAGAGGACTAGAAACCAAGGTGCGAGGGGCACCGGGACAGATATCAAAGGCGACGCAGGGAGAGATGATTCCGGGCAGGCCTCCGGGCCGGGATCGGAAGGTGGGGTGACCCATGCCTCTTGGATCGGCCACACGGAGTAGACCCTGCTGGTGAATAGCGCTACCGCGAGGTGGTCCGCGGTGGCTATTGTCTGTACCAGCAACCGGGAGAGTCAACCCAACCTGCCTTTGGGGTGGTCGGGGCCTCGATCCAGGTCGGGCATAGAAGTGCCCCTGCTCAGGATGCGCAGGGGCCTGGTGACTGGAGCCAGCAGTGGCTTGAGCCAACGCGGCCGCTGTTGCTAGGGCCCCAAGGTGGGCATCCTCTTCCGCTCGAGCCCGACGTTGGCGTCGGGGCAAACGAGTCGGGATGAGCGGTGCGGGCAGGTGGAGAGCCCGTTCTTCGACTTGAGAGGCCTGGCGGCGATGTCGTCGTGGCCTGACAGGAGCCCTTACCGCGGATCCCTGGAGCGAATCTCGGATAGGGTAGTCCCGGGCATCTTCCACCTCATCCGCATAGGGGAAGGAACTGTCGGAGCATTCCAGGGATAAACTCCCGAAACGGTTGGACGTCGAGGTAGGCAGCGGTGCCTCCCTGCGCGGCCCTCGGGGGCGGCGTTGGGGGCGAGGTGCAGCTTCCTCGAGGTCTAGGCGAGCCATGTCCATTGTGGGGATGACTCCCTCTTCCTCATATCTCCGCACCAAGTTGTTGATCACCCTTCTCTGGATGACCTCCGAGGGGGAGAGAGGGCGTGGTTTTCCCACAGTTGCGGCTGCTGGGACGGCTGTGGAACGGGCGGGACCGCGCGGAGTAGCCGTGTCGGTGTTTCCCCTACCCCTACGCCAGTGGGCGGGTGGCGATCAGGCACTGGATTGGGCGACTTGATTTCTGAAAGTAGGGAGAAAGACCCATTAACACTGACAGGAAAAGGAATCGACAACCAACCATTAGTGCCACGACGCCTTCCGTGGGGGGGACCCAGGCCATCGACATCGCGAGACGGAGTGCCCGATTTCCCTTCCCCAGCCCCTGGTGGGTAAAACTGAATGCTCGGTCGAGCAGCATGTTGGTCTTCCAACACCTCTGAAAGCCATCGGTCTTAGTATTGAGGAGAAGAGATTCACGTCGGGTTCACCATTTTTCTGTTTCGGTGCGGATGTGCGTCGGGTTACGCTGTTCCGCCAAGACGCGTTCGCGCATGCACCCGTCGACCCGAGGGTATGGGCGCGCGGCTTATGGCCCCGCAGTCCCGCTTTCCAAAGGCGGGTGGCATCCGTCCCTTATTCAGGGACGTCTGCTCCTTGATCGAAACCGGGATGATGGGATGTCGGCTCCTCCTTCCGTGGACGTCTCCTCGGAACTCGTCGCCTAATCCGGGTCTCCCTCATAGATTTAAGAATGTTCGTGAATCTCGTTCCCGGCGCCATATCTTCATGGACACCGGTTAATTACGCTGCTTCCGCCCAGACGCTCCAAGGGGTCTGGTCGGGGCAGCAACCTGCGGTGAGGAGACCGGGTAACTCCGGGTGTCGGGGGCGTGTCTTAACACTGCGACTCTGCATGTCTGCCTTCCGTCCCTAATAGGGCTTCTCGAAGGCGTGATGGCCTGAGGCATCCCGTACTGGGTGCGGGGAACTGTGTTACCTGAGGTTTTCCTCAGCTTCCCATGTTTAACACGGGGTATGCCGCGAGTTTAACGTCCAGCGGGGACGGCATCGGACTAATCAACACGAGGAGTGGATCAGATGACAGAACCCCTTGCGGGGAACCTCCGACGCTGGGGCCAGCACATGGGCGGCTTCCCGAGTGAAGTGGAGTGGAATGAAATGGCATGACCCCACCGGGATGTGGCGGCCCGGGTAGGGATCAGGATGGATGATGGGGTGAAGAGCTTGGACCCCGTAGGGGCTTCCTACGTACCGTGCGTTAGCGCGGATCAAAGTCAGCGTAGTTCGGATATACAGTTTAACGTCATGCTGGACGTCGGCAAGCCGACTCACAAAGAGATCAAGGCCGTCGGGCGGAGGATTGAACCGAACCACCTCGCACAGAGGGGGATGGAACGGCCGGGTGGATCACAGTTTTACGTCATGCTGGACGTTGGAAAGCCGACTCACAAAGAGATCGAGGCCGCCGGGCGGAGGATTGAACCGAACCACCTCGCACAGAGGGGGATGGAACGGCCGGGTGGATCACAGTTTTACGTCATGATGGACGTTGAAGGGAGAAAATAGAAAAAGGCAGTGGGGAAGTTCAATGGAGATACACATGTGCAGTCCCCCACAAGAGCGGATTCATAGGTGAATCAACGCAAGTGTGAACCCGGGAGGGGTTCACTGATGGACGAACCGACGTAAATACGACCGGGACGACCAGGTGGCGGGCTTGAACCTCGGAGAGGCTTCCTACGTACCTTGTTTAGGAGACAGGGATCAAAGTCCACGTAGTTCGTTCTGTTTGTAACACTCTACCCCCGTGGGCGAAGGCCACTCCAATCCCGACATCCCTGCAGAGACGAGCGGGTGGGGGCCACATCCAAACTGGGAGGACCCTGCGTGCGAGGCACGGGATCCGGTGAAGCGGACGGTTTAACGTCTTGCTGGACGAAGTACAGTTTAACTTCGTGTGTTGAGGACGAAGCGGACGGTTTAACGTCTTGCCGGACGAAGTACAGTTTAACGTCGTGTGTTGAGGACGAAGATGCTTGGCAGTTTAACGTCTTGCAGCGCGGATGATGGGGGATAGGCAGTTTAACGTCATGCAGCTTGGACGTATGCAGTTTAACGTCGTGCAGGACGTGGTACAGTTTAGCGTCATGCAGGACGTATGCAGTTTAACGTCGTGCAGGACGTATGCAGTTTAACGTCGTGCAGGACGTTAAAGCCGCCGATAGGTCCGTGTCACTCCGCGCAAGCCTAGGGGGGCCGCACGGGAATACGACGCACGGTGCGGGCACCCGGGATGAGGGTCATCAGGCGCCACGCAGGCGGGTACCCTCAGGGGGTCAAAGGGGGCGACTCCAGCGGATTGCGCGCAAAAGAGGAGCTTGGCGCGCAATACCGCGGGTCGGCGCGCAAATGGGCGGGCTGGCGCGCAATTGGGCCAGCACTTTTCGCGCGGATGATAGAGATTGCGCGCACCGGGCTTCGGATAGCGCACGGGGGCAATGGCTCATTCTTTAATGAATGGCCACTTTGGAAATGGGGGGTGCGCGCAATCGGGCTGGATTGCGCGCACCCGGGGGAAATTGCGCGCAAGAGGCTTCTTTTGCGCGCAAATGCCTTTGAGTGAAGGGTTATTCAAAAGAAAGGAGCCAAAGGGATTGCGCGCGAAGGCGAACCCCGAGGCTTTCTTGCGCGAAAGAAAAGAGGTTACCTGAAGATCGACATTGCGCGCGGAAGGGGTTGGATTGCGCGCACGAGAGACCTTTTGAATTCTGGAAACCTTCAAAATGTCGGGGGTCGCCTTATATTTATAGGCAACCCCTGGCGCGGAATCCGGGTCGCGGGCGCGGAATTCTCTTCGCGGGCGCGGAATCGGGCCTGGCGCGCAAGGGGAGTCGCGCGGGCATCGGGCGCGCAAAACTGCGCGCCGGCACAGCGCATTACGCGCATCCCGGGAGGTTTGCGCGCCTGACTTCAACATTGCGCGCGGGTCTCCAAAATTCCGCGCAAGTCCTCCGGGCCCTCCGGAACATGCTTCTGACTCCAAATATGACCTCGCTTTCCGCATCCGGAGCTTTGTTTGGGAACAACGGACTTTTCCGGCGTCTACAATATTTTCCCAACTTAAATTGTTCTCCTTTTTAACAATGGAGAATGAAAAATATCTTTTCAATGGTACATATCCATTTCTCAGCAACTAGTGGATCGGTTGTTCCCCTAAAATAAAGTGGACATTTCATTAAAAAGGATTCATGATAATGTTGTTCCCTACTTTAGTCATTTGGAATTCAATCTTGATTAATGGATTTATATGGTTGTGTGGACATAATAATGAGGTTTTTCATACCATCTTCCACATGATTTGGTTACACAGGACGGCCATCTTTGAATTTCCAAATGCGGTTCCCTCATGTGACATCCATTGACAAAAACCAAAAGTATTGTGTAAGTAACATTAATCATAGTGGGAAAAACATTTAATCAAGAGAACGTTCCTTCAATATATAACATCATATGTTTAATCCTAGGTTATCCATTGTCTTTACCAAAAATCTATAATTATAAACTATACATATACATATCTTTATGGATATCCCTATACATATCCTTAGAAATATCTCTAGGGATATCACTAAAGTTTTCTCATCTTATTTTCCAAAGGATGACTAAACCTTCACTCGGATACCAACTATAGTAACCTAGGAATTCATAAATTGACATTACATCCTTTTTATGAAACATTTCATACATTAAACAAATACACACACAATGATTTTATTACTTTATTGCTTTTTAAAACATGGAACACAAAATTATAATCTATCAAAAGATCTTAAATATTTCACACAAAGATATTCCCCTTTATTATCCTAACCTGAAAACTTTCTTTATAACCCATGTAAGATAAAACATAAGAAAGGGTGATCCCAGGTGCTCAATAAGGGTAAACTAGGGAGACATGTAAACATAATAATGTGTGTAAGGTCATGAGAATGAAAATATAATATCATACATCACATATCAATGATCATAAATATGAATCATAGAATAAATATTAGCAGTTTATAAGATATGATTCATAATGAAATAAAGAGCATAATCCATGAAATCACAACAAAGGAATAAGACATGGAATTTGTGTTAGACAAATAAACATATAAAATTATTTCCATATTGTTTAAGGAATCACTACCAAGGAAATATTAGTAGTATAGGTTCACACCCTATACCATCTTGGTATCCATGCTTTATTCCCATGACTATCTTAGTAATCAAGGATCACTCCCAATACCATATTAGCAGACAAAGTCCTTTACTTAACCAAGTTCACTCCCCATTACAACCATGTTTTTCTCATGAGATATAAATCATTACCCAATAAATTGGAGGGAGATATAGGTACCACATATCACATAATAAAAACCATAAATAAGTGTTAGACAAGAACATAAATTATTCATCATATTAGAACCCATGGAATGAAATAGGTTTCATAAACATCATTCAATCATAACATAACCTATGGAATAGAAATGGGTTTCATAAATATCATTCCATAATAAACACACACCAACTATAGGAATAATAGGAATAATATCCTTGAAAAATATCCACATTAAAACATAAGTAACATCAAAGAATATTACCTTATATGAAAAAAAAAATTGGAATATCAATTGAATATAATTCTTGAGGAAAATATCATCCCTTCTTTGAAAACGTTTTCTTTTCTTAAAATGAAGTGAAATTTTAAAAGAATAATTCTCTTTGAAAATAACCTTATAAGATTGTAAGGTAAGCCTCAGGGAATGAAGCTTCCATACAAGTATAAAAATATATTAATTTCATATAAGTTAAAAAACATTCCTTTCGTACTTTTTGTAGAAAATTAAAAAAGTACCTCGTTTGGAAAATGACCAAATATTACCTTAAAACCATGTAGTAAAAAGGCAAAAATGGGTTAAAATGAATTTAAAAATCTATAATATAATAGTAAAAACTTTTTTGAAAACATTTTTAGAAAACATGGATTTGAATATTAATATTTCTCAACATAGACTTAAAATTAAACGATCCCAGATATTGATGAGATTATGAAATAAATACTCATCACTATTTAATTAGTAGAGTCGTATACCCCATGAAATACAAAAAAAATATCTGGATATTAAAATACCAAAATATTATTGATAAGACTCATAAAATACATTAATGGTTATTATATACACCATGTTCAAGAAATAGGTGGTGAATACGGTGTATGTCTCATAGAAATTAATGTGAGACTAGAAATCCCCTTACTACTTGAATAAATTTTGAATCGTGAACCCTATAAAATAATAACATAAATTACAGATTTTAAGATAATTAAATAAATTAAATTATTTATATAAAATTTCATAATTCAGTATATATATCACACAAAAGAAGCAAGTGGTTAATATAGTATGTATCTCATAGAAATAAAAACTGAGATTAAATTCTTTTACACTAAGTCTTGAATTCTTTCGCGCACATTTAAAATTCCTGTAAAAAATATAAGTTTATTATAAATCTAAAAAATATTATCAATAATATATATATATATTATATATTATTTACTTATGATTTAGTATTACTCTTTTATTAATAATTTCTTATTAATGTTACGCTTTGAGTAATATCAGCTTTTTTTTGTTCATGTTTTCACTTGTTGTCCTGGGTAATCTAACAGAGATCCCGATTTCATCATCTTCATAATGATAATAATGATATAAATATCATGTATGTATAAATATATAAATTCAGTGTATATTTATTCATAGTGATTCATAAAACTTAGAGATAGAAAATAAAATACACCATTCATGGAGATGGTAGGCCATACATATGCATGAACGTTGTTTTAATTTTCTTCTTAGGTTAAAAGGAACATATATGATATGTTATCATTATATAATAATTTTTATTTCATATATAACATATATATTCATAAAATTCATCTTTATTACCATCCATGTGAAATATAGGTGAATAATGAATCACATCAGATTGTGGAGATGGTAAACCATATGTACGCATGAGCGATGTTATCATTTTCCAAAAATATTAGATGAAAAAATGGAAGAAATGATATTATCATTATATAAGTATAATTATCTCATAAATATAGTATATAAACATTAATTCCATTATAATTCTATTTCATACAATATGGTGATATAAAATCAATTGGTTCATTACATAGAGACGGTATGTCGTACGTACGCACAAATGATGATATCATTCCCTTAATGGTAAAATAGTAAAGAACTGGATGATATATTGATTATAAATAATAAATATCATGTCATATTTTTTATTTATATCAATTATATATATCATTATACCCATCCAAATAAAGTGGTGATGAAAAACAAATTACACCAGTGTATGGAGACGGTAATTCGTACGTGCACACACACGGTACTTTTTTTCATAGGATGGATAAAAGGAGAAATATTTTTGAAACATAATAATAATAACACATCATAATAAAGATGATAATGTATATATTACTTTAGTATGGAAACAACACATGAAGAGTAATTAGAGGAAGGAATGAACCCGAATCAGTTGGTAAAGCAATTATCTCTTCTTTTGTGGACTTCCTTTAGATCTCTTCTCATGGGATATAGAGTTGGTATTTTTGGATACAAATACCGAAAAACATGGATAAGTATATTGGGAGGATAAATGGTAAGGGTTTTGTTGATATAGAAGGCTCAAAGTGGTGTGAGGATGTGAGAGATGAGGTTCCTTTTTATAATGTGGTGAGGGGCACTTTTGGGAACTCTCAAAATATTAAATTAATATAAATTATTTTTTTAATTTAAAATAATTCCAAAGTGATTTATTTTGAAAATAAGATGATTGTGGGTATAAATCCTCTCAACGAATAATTTTTTGACAAGTTTTGGTCACAGTATGACCCTTTTTTGTTGTCTTTAACTCTTAATTAAACATTTTAACTCTTACCCTGATAACATGGATATTTACCCTTTAAGGGTTAATACCGTTACTATAAAATAAAAAATGAACCGTAAATGGATCATTTATGAAACATTTAATATTATCACAATAATTTTTTTTAATTTTATATTATTATGAATTTTATATCATTTAATAAATTATTATTTATTTTAAAAAATCATTATTGACAATTTTGATACTATTCATTTCTTGACTTTTTTCAAAAACTAAGTAAACCATATAACTTATAAAAAACCTTTAATATATCCTTAATATGTTTAGTTATTCTGTAAAATTCATATATTAAATTAATAATCTAGAATTATATTTATCTTAATATATTTAATATCATTTATTTGATATTTCTATTAACTAAACGATTTCTGCATCATCATTCTATAAGCTTTTAATGTAATTATTAATTTCTTAAAAATTATAGATGAATTATCATGATAAATTAAAAAAAAAAATATTTAAATTGACTATTTATAGTCGAATTTATATTTTATATAATGCTATATTAAAAATGGTATAGTTATTAAAATATTAGTAGGACATCTTTAACTATTCCCTAATAATATATAATAAATGTCATACTCTCACCCAAATGTCTTCAAAAAGGGTTATAATTTTGGCCCAATGATGATTTTGGTAGAAATAAACCCATCCAATAAAATTAGTACAAGTGTTAGGGTAATTTTATAGTCTTTATAATATTATTTCTACCCATAATTACTTGATTTACCTTTAACCGTGGTAATTAAAATATTACTGAATTTACTATTCATATGCCAAAAAACAAAAGAATTTGTTTTACATAATTTGGATTCACTAATTAAAAATATAGAATTTTTTTTTTAACTTTAGAAATATATTGTTGTTCGATAAAACTCGGTATTAAAGTTAAAAAATGAAAAATATTGAAACATTTTTATATCTAAATTATATGTAAAATTAATGCCAATGAGCTAAATTTTATTAAATGATAAAAATAATCTATTTATACTATAAAACCAATCAAAAATATAATTTAACTCTCAAAATTTTTTCTATGAAAAAAATTGTTTTCAATTAAAAATTAGTATTTTTACTATTCATCAAAACATAAAACTTGTCAAAAAATACCAAAAATCAAAAAAAAGTAATTTTTTTTCTATGATTTAAAATAAGAAGTTAATTCTGTCAAATATAATATTTAAATGTGTCAAAAATTAGATTTAAATGGGTTCACCATCAAAAGGCGATAAAATTGCCCTTCTAAAAAATGTAGGTTTTATGCATAAAATTGTGTTTGTTCTTGTCTTATGACAATAAAAAAATTATGAATATGAAAAATATTTGATTGAATATATAAAATATATATTTCATTAATATCATTAACTAATTTTAATTAATTTAATTTATTAATAAAAAATGACTTAGGTAGCATAAAAGTAAAAATATTTCCTTTATATTCAATTGGTATATATTTTCATATCTAATTAATTGGTAACCACTGAAATAATATTAAAAAGCATGTATTTTAATAAATTTAGTTAATACTATTAATAAATTCTAATTTAACAACTAGTTTATATCTTATTATATGAAATAATGATATTTTAGAAATATATTGTTGTTCGATAAAACTCGGTATTTGCGTGTAGTGAAAGCTATCACAATAACTCTGCATTGTGTAACACAATACAAGAATAGTGTTATATATACCCCAAGATAATTTAATAATTTCATGTAGTGCAATCTTTATATGGTGTTTCGTATAATGAAATCTAAACATAGTTTTTTTCGTATAACGAAAGCTATATTCAGTATTGTATGAACTATAGAATATCAAAAAGATTAAATTTATTTGAAAAAAAATCACAAAATCTCAAGGTGATACAGCCCAGGAGAAAACATTTTTCCTCTCCAACAAGGTATCCATAAATAACTCTTCTTTGGTTGTTGTGTGGGAACTGAAACAATTTTTTTCCAAGATTCAAGATTTTGTTATATGATGGGAGTGAATCATTGAATGAACGAGGAGCCTCTCAATCACTATATATGGGTATTTTTGAATTCCCCTATTTATGTTGATAATTTGGATTTTTAAGATGAAAATCTTTCAGTTAGGGTCACTTCTAGTTCTTATGCATGTTTCTTGTAACATCCCGGTTCCGGAAGCCACCCAGAGGTGTCCCGTACCCAGTTGGTCACATGGCTTCAAGCACGTTTCCCTAAATGCCATAGGCTACTGACTAGCGGTGAGAGTCTTGGGTGTGATATTGGGGAAACTATGCCCTCATTGGCAGAGTAAAACAGTGGAAGAAATAAATAGGAAAATAGGAAGCAGGTATAATTCATACATAAGTAAACAACAGAAGACTGGAAAATAATAAATTGGAGCACACATATATATATATGAATGATGCATGATACATATGTCTAGGAAAGCATCCAAACAAATCACAATGTTGGAATACAACCGCACTAAACCGTAGTCCAAAAGAAAATAGGTAAAAAACTCCTCAGCATCGCAATCCATAGCTTGGTCCCATGATCTCCAGCTCCACAGCAAATCAAGTACCTGAAGAAGAAGGGTGCTTGACCTTATCTATACCTGCAACAATATAATCTGTTTGGTCCCAAAAGCATGACCCAAATAGGGTGTGAGACTAAATCCTAGTATAAACCCACTCCATGATCCGTGCCTAATAGTCAGTGAATATATGGCAGGTAATAAGTACAGAAAGTAGTAAACAAGGAAGTACTCATCCATAAACAATCCACAGCTTCAATGCATTCAGTTTTATATATCAAGAAACATCTAATAAAAACATATAATTGCAAATGGTAACCCTCTGGGAAGTACTCACAGCCTATCCCCTCTGGTCCTACCTAGCAACTTAATAAATCTGATAACACAACAGGTAACCCTCTGGGAAGTACTCAGACCTTATCCCCTCTGGTCCTACCTAACAAGTACAAGCAACCCTCTGGGCAGTACACTCTGTCTAAACCCTCTGGTTCAGCTTAATCATAGACTCTCTGAGGAAGCACTCACCATCAATTCCTCCTTTAGTCTCGTATCGGTAACTAAAGGCGCTCTAGGGAAGCACTTACATCACATTTTCTCTATGGACCACTTCGTGGAACTATAGACACTCTGAGGAAGCACTTACATCAATTCCCCCTATGGTCTCTCATCGTAAGTAAAACAGACACTCTAGAGAATCCCTTACGTCAATTCTCCCTATGGTCTACTACACTAGGTTATCACGGCCCTTTGTAAGTCAAGTAGGTATAGAAACATGTATCGGCCAAAGTAAAGCTCAAGAACTACTTAGCTAGCAGTCTACAACATATCATCTTATCAGAACAATCACACCATCCTACAAATAGGAATTGGAAAATAAACTGCAGCCTAACAAGTAAACTTGACCCAACAGTCAAAACAAAAAATCATGCATTGGAAAAAATTAAAAATCATAGAAATTAACCCTATTCACATTCAATTAACCTCTACTCAAGAACACAAGCATAGAAGGTAAACAATAGGGCTAAAACAGTAAACGTGAAATACCCCGTTCATTTTTATTTGGAAAAATTGAACATATAACTCAAAGACTTTTAACGGAAAGGCATGAACTACCTACCTCGGTGTTGGGAGATCAATATACTTGAGTCTCAGGGCTTGAATCACTTTATAATTCCAAAGATCTATAAAAACTTCTAAAACATTCAATAGAGGATAACTTGAGAAATAAGAGGAATTGGGAAATAAAGCTCAAGAAAAAGAGATAGCTTACCGAGGTGATCCCAATGCAATCAACGGTGGTCTAATCAGATATTGGATTCTTGGACGGGGGCTCAGAGGAAGATCATGGCAGTACGAGAGCTCTCGGCCGAACCAAACCTAGAATAAGTTTTTTCTGGTGATTAAATGTGACCTCGATACATTTAATGAAAATAAATAAAATACATGACATGTACTTTGGAAGTATATGACATGTAATTTTCTTTTCCGTACTCTACTTTAGGCGGCCTCTAGGTCACCCCCCACATGGTCGTGTGCATGGCCGTTATACGAATAGCACACGGCTACCCGTGGTAACCGAGTACAAGGTGTGTACTCAGAATGTACAGGGCATGTACAACGAAAATTTTCGGAAATTCCTCTTTTTCTCAAAAATCACCAAAAAAGGAAAACATACATGAAAAATTAAATTGAGGTTCTTACAAAGATCCCGCCTTAAAGATATTCATCCCCAAATGTCCCAAGCAAGGCGACGTAGAAGAAGAAACCTCGAATAGCTCCGGCCACTGTAATCATACATCTGCCTCCCTACCCCAAGTTTCATTCTGTACTCGCCCGTGATGCCATAGAACTCATACTAGAGGAACAAACTAGACAACAAATTACCTTTGTACTTCGATCGGAAATCCAGATAGGATGCTCCTCAAAAGATGCATCTACTTCCAACTCAACCTCCTCGGGTTGGAAAACATGAGACGGGTCTGAGAAGTAACGTCGAATCTAAGAAACGTGGAAGACATCATGCATAGACCTATACCTTTAAGGTAATGGTAACTGATAGGAAACTGGCCCAACTCTCTCCAACTCCTCAAATGGCCCGACGTACCTCAGCTAAAGCTTAACCTGTCTCTTAATCCTCTTGTGTTCCAACCTCATTGTGACACGCAAGAAAACCTGATCCCCGATCTCGAACTCCAGAGGTTGTCTCCACTGATCATCATAAGACTTTTGTCGAGACTTTGGAGTATCCATCCTCTTCTGAATCAAATCAATCTGCTATGTGGTATCCTGTACAAGACAAGGTCCCAGCATAGCTGCCTCTCCTGCCTCCATCCAACATAAGGGTGATCGACATGGCCTGCCATACAAAGCCTCATAAGGATCCATCTGAATAGTTTCTTAAAAACTATTGTTGTAGGAAAACTCTACAAGAGGTATGTGCTTCTCCCAAGAACCTCCAAAATACAGAATACATGCTCGAAGAATGTCCTAATGAACCTGAATCGTACGCTCAGACTGGCCATCTGTCTGGGGATGGTAAGTTGTACTCCAATGTACCTGTGTACCCAAAGCCTTCTAAAGCCACTGCCAGAGCTGAGAAGTAAAACGGGTGTCCCTATCTGAGACAATGGAGTGTGGAAGTCCATTTAAGTGCACAATCTCATGGATGTACAACTGTCCTAGTTCCTCGACACTGAAGGTCTCCTTGATTGGAAAAAAAATGAGCAACCTTCGTGAGTTTGTCAATGACAACCCAAACTGCATCATTCCCAGTGACCTCAGTAAACCTATCACGAAATCCATTGTGACATCATTCCACTTCCTATCCGGAATGGGTAACTGTTGTAAAATCTATGTCGGTCGCTGATCCTCTGCCTTCACCTGCTAACATATGGAACACTTCATGAAGAAACTAGAAACTTCTCTCTTCATACCTGGACACCAATACTGATGGTGTAGATCACGATACATCTTGGTGACACCAGGATGAACTGTCCAAACTGAGGAATGAAAGTTCCACATCAACTCTTCGTGTATGTCTATTGGCACGCATATACACCCTTGGAAATGAGAGATCTCATACTCGCCTATGGTCCATCCTGAAATATGGTCCTCTCTGGACACACTCTTCCATAAGACTAGACCTTTTGAATCTGATAGCTGCCTCATTTGCACTTGATCAAGAAGATTAGAGGTAACAACTACATAATAAATCAAAAATGTATGCCCCTGCCTCTCGTACACCTCCAAATGCATCTCAGAGAACAAATCCATAAGCTCCCACTCACTATTGGCATCATGAACTGCCTGTATCTAAGTACTCCTACTCAACGCGTCAACCACTGCGTTGCCTTTCCCATGCGTATAGGCAATCTCAAAGTCAAAATACTGAAGGTACTCAACCCACCTTAACTATCTCAAATTCAGATCACACTGAGTGAATACGTACTTGAGACTCTTATGGTCGGTGAAAACCATAAAATTGTCTCTCAGAAGATAATGTCTCCAACAGAATAAGGCATGAACAAGAACAGCCAACTCGAGATCATCCGTCGGGTAGTTCCTCTCATGTGGCCTCAACTGCTGAGACCCGTACACAACGACTCCTTCTCCCTACATAAGTACAGATCCCAGCCCGATACTTGAAGCATCATACTACACAGTATATCTCTTTACCAGCTCAAGAAACACTAGTATCGATGCTAAATTCAACCAACCTTTAATCTCCTGAAAGGCTGACTCACAAGAATCTGACCACAAGAACTT
This sequence comes from Viscum album, assembly GCA_963277665.1. Taxonomy (NCBI): domain Eukaryota; kingdom Viridiplantae; phylum Streptophyta; class Magnoliopsida; order Santalales; family Viscaceae; genus Viscum; species Viscum album. Next base: position 65,718,710 of record OY728135.1, on the reverse strand, counting down.
TACACCCGTCTTAGTCAGACCTATCAGTGGTGCTACTAAGCGTGAAAAGTCCTGAATGAAGCGTCTGTAGTATCCATCCAGCCCTAGAAAACTCTTTACATCAAAGATGTTCTACGGATGCTCCCAGAAAACTACTGCTCCCACTTTTTCTGGGTCTACTGAAACTCATGTCTCAGAGATAACATGACCCAAGAAGTGAATCTGATTCACCCAAAAGTGGCATTTTGAGAGCTTAGCATATTACTGATGCACTCTCAGTGTACTCAAAATGATCTCAAGATGTATGGCATGGTCATGTCGAGTGTGAGAGTACACCAAGATATCATCCACAAAAACCACCATAAAGGAATCCAAGTATGTATGGGACACTCAGTTCATCAGTTCCATGAAAACTGTAGGTGCGTTCGTGATATTGAACGACATAACCATATACTCGTATAAGCTATACCTGATCCGAAAGGCTGTAAGAGGTATATCTGATGGTCTAATGCACAACTGAGGGTAACCGAACCTCAAGTCAATCTTTGAGAACACCCGGGCTCCTTGAAGCTGATCAAAGAGATCATTAATCATTGGTAACGGATATCGATTCTTGACCGTCAATTGGTTCAACTTCTGTTAATCCACACAAAGCCTGAGGGTACCATCCACCTTCTTCACAAAAAGGACAGGTGAACCCCAAGGAGAAGTACCGGGTTGGATGAAACCCTTTTCCTACAACTCCTACAACTGCTTATTGAGATCCTGTAACTCTAGTGTAGCCATCCTATAAGCATGAATAGACACCAGTTCCTCTCTTGGAATAAGATCAATAGAAAAGTCTACCTCATGCTCCGGAGGCAAACCTAAAAATTATTCTAGAAATTCATCTCTAAAATGATCCACCACAGGAGGAAAGTCTATATGTGAAAACCCATGGTCATCCAGATATAGACTATAAATCTGGGTTGTAACGCCTCCTAAACCATGATGCTCGGGTCCCGCTCTGCTCACCTGGACATCCCACTCACCCTTATGAAGAAAATATACACCATCAAGTTATATGAAACTCACCCAGTGGTGATAACAGTTGACGACTGCATGGAAGGGAACTAGCCATTCCATTCTGAAAATGAAATCATCGCCTATCATCTCTAGGACATATAGGTCCCCTAAAAAGTGACACCCACCAACCTCCACTACAAGAATTTTAACCTTTACCAATGGTTCTAAACCATTGGTAAAGGCTGGGAAACCATTGGTATATTATATACCAACAGTTTCCCAAACAGTGGCCAAGTAATCCATGGGTATAGTGTTATATGAACAGTTCTGTGTAAATCGATCGTATATGTGTTAAAGTAAGAGATATACCAACAGTTTCACGAACTGTTGGTATATGTTACCGTTATACCAATGGTTTAGAACCATTGGTATATAGTGTAAAATATACACCCAGAGCATATACCAACAGTTTCAAAACCATTGGTTGAAGTGTATACCAACAGTTATACAAAACCGTTGGTATAATATACATCAGAAGGCTATACCAAGGGTTTTGAAAACCTTTGGTATACATATGATGTAGCTCTGCAGCAACCAGCATCCACCTCTAACCTGAAACTCTCCACCTCCAACCTACAACCCTCCCTACAAGAACACATACATCTAGAATCCAAAATCCTGCATGTGATGTTTAAAATTCATCCAGAATTCAAATATTTAGAAATTTAAAATTCATTCCTCACTCAAACCAAAATACAAGACAAAAATCCCGAATCCAATACATCCACAATCCAATGAATCCAGAATTGAAATGCAATAACACCCATAACACCAATAAAAAATTAAATTCCAATACATCCAGAATCCAATAAACATAACAGTATTCGAAATTTAGAATTCATTACCAATACAGCTAGAATACAATACATCCAGAATTCAGAAATTTTGAATTGAAAATCAATAACACCCATAGTAGTATTTAAAATTTATAATTCACTCCTCACTCAAAACACAACACCAATACATAGGAGAGAAAAAACCTACACATTATAGAAAGAACATGGGATGTTTAATCATGGTCTTGGGTTGATTATCTTAAAACCAACAGAAAAACTTGGGTAGAGTGGGCAAGGATCATGATACCCATAAGATAGAAAATGGTAGTGGTCATGTGCTTAGACCTAGGATGAGTTATAAGAAGCACATGGTATGTTTATATTCCTATAATGACTATGTATCCATGTATAAATGGTTCCTAATGTGTTAGTGTGAAACATTGGCCAATCTTGACATATGAGACGGGTTACCAGAATAGCCTACATGTTTTTCATAGACTTTTGAATTGGAATAAGGGGGTATGTGGCTAATTGTATTGTGTTTTCTTGGGTGTGATGTGTGATGAATCCCCATTTTGGGTAGTGGGTATGAATATTCAATTATGTCTTTCATACTGGGTTCCCAAAGGGACTTTTGTTTGGTCATAAAACCCCTTGTTTGAGGATGGGATTGGCGTATTAAATGTCATGTGTTATAGAATAGTGGTAGGAGTTCCTCACATGAGAAGTGGATTGTGTGAGGCTAGACCATGGATCCATGTGCTAAACTATCTAACACAAACTGAATACATTTGGTCGGTTTTGCGTATGCGTGTTGTTGTTTTCACTTAAATTCTTGTCCAGTTCAAATAAAATTGAGATAGTTTGAGTGGTACTGGCCACACCATGCCTCAGATTGGGGCGAGGTTGACTTGTACACATCAAAAATGACTCATGGATAGTTTTCATAAAGTATGAACAGAATCTGAATGCGTTTGGTCGGTTTTCTGTATGCCAGATATTGTTTTCAATTAAAATGCTATCCATTTCAAATAAAAGTGAGACACTTTGAGTGTTACCGGCCACACCGTACCTCGGATTGAGATAGTGTTGACTTATAAAAATCAAAAATGACCCATGGATCCTTGTGCTAAAGTATCAACACAATCAGAATACATATGGTCAGTTTTCCGAATGTTAGTTGTTTTTACTTAAAACAGTGTCCATTTTAAACAAAAGAGAGACAATTTGAGTGATATCGGCCACACCGTCCCTCGTATTGAGGCGTGGTTGATTCGTACATTGAGTGGTACCAACCACATTGTGCCTCTGATTGAGGCATGGTTGATTCGTACATGTAAAAAATGAACCATAGATCCTTGTGCTTAAGTATCAACACAATCTGAATACAATTGGTCATTTTTTAGTCTGCTAGTTGTTTTTACTTAAAAGGGTGTCCATTTAAAACAAAAGAAAGACACTTCGAGTGATACCGGCCACACCGTCCCTCGGATTGAGGCGGCGTTGAGTTGTTCATGTCACATATGACCCACGGATCGTTTTCCTAACGTATCAACACAATCCAAATGCGTTTGGTCAGTTTTCCATATGCCAATTGTGGTTTTCACTTAGAATTTAGTCAATTTCCAAAAAAGGTGAGACACATTGTGTGGTACCAGGCACACTGTGCCCCGGATTGAGTTGGGGTTGACTTGTAAATGTCAAAAATGACCCATGGATCCTTGTGATAAATTATCAACACAATTAGAATAAGTTTGTTCGGTTTTCTGTATGTCTGTTGTTTTTACTTAAAATAGTGTCCATTTTAAACAAAAGAGAGACACTTTGAGTGTGATTTTCTCTGGAGTCAAGGTAGGTGGTCCTTAGCCTTTCATGAATTATCGTGATGTTTTATATATATTGAATCACCGCTCACCAAATGATGGGATGTCGGGTCGGGGGTTGTCCGGTGTCTAGGAAAAAGGGTGGGGGCAGTCCGAGGTCCAGGGAGGAGGGTGGGGGGCTCTCAGGGGTCCAGGGAGGAGTGTGGGGGCTATCAGGGGGCTCTCCAGGGGCTATCTGGGAGGCTGTCTGGGGGCTGTCCGAGGTCCAGGGAGGAGGGTGGGGGCTGTCCAGGGTCCAGGGAGGAGGGTGGGGGCTATCCAGGGGCTGTCTGGGGTTCACGGAGGAGGGTAGGGGGGCTGTCTAGGGTCTAGGGGAGGGGGATGTCCGGGGTCCATGGAGGAGGGTGGGGGCTATCTGGGGGGATGTCCGGTGACTAGGGAGGAGGGTGGGGGGCTATCCAGGGGTTGTTCGGGGGCTATCAGGGGGGTTGTGCGGGGTCCAGGGAGGAGGGTGGGGGCTGTCTGGGGGGATGTACAGGGTCTAGGGAGGAGGGTGGGGGGCTATCCAGGGTCCAGGGAGGAGGGTGGGGGCTGTCCGGGGGGGCTGTCTGGGGTTCAGGGAAGAGGGTAGGGGGGTTGTCCAAGGTCTAGGGGAGGGGGGATGTTCGGGGTCTAAGGAGGAGGGTGGGGGCTATTTGGGGGGCTATCAAGGGTCTAGGGAGGAGGGTGGGGGGATATCTGGGGGCTGTTCGGGGGCGATCTGGGGGGCTTTGTAGGGTCCAGGGAGGAGGGTGGGGGCTGTCTGGGGGTTGTCCAGGGTCCAGGGAGGATGGTGGGGGGCTGTCCGGGGTCTAGGGGGAGGGTGGGGGGCTATCCAAGGTGGTTGTCTGGAGTGTAGTGAGGAAGTTGGGGGGGCTGTCCAGGGGTCCAGGTGAGGGGGGCTATTCGAGGTCTAGGGATGAGGGTGGGGGGATGTCCGGGGTCTAGAGAGGAGGGTGGGGGGCTATCCATGGGGCTGTTTGGGGGGTTGTCTGGTGGGTTGTCTGGGGGACTGTCTGGGGGGATGTCAGGGGTCTAGGGAGGAGGGTTGGGGGCTGTTCAGGGTCCAGGGAGGAGGGGGGATGTCCGGGGTCTAAGGAGGAGGGTGGGGGATGTCCAGGGTCCAGGGAGGAGGGGGTTGTCTAGGGTCCCGAGAGGATGGTGGTGGCTATCTGGGGTCCAGGGAGGAGGGTGGGGGCTGTCAGGGGGGGCTTTCTGGGGGGTAGTCCGGGGGGTAGTCCGGGGGGTTGTCTAGGGGATGTCTTGGGTCCAGGGAAGAGGGTGGGGGCTGTCCGGGGGGCTTGCCCAGACACATGGGATGTTATTTACATATTTTCTAAAAAAATTATTTCAAGGTTAAAAATAATAATTTCAATATATCAACTTCTAATCAAACCATCAATTTTCTAAATTCCACAAAAAATTACAATTTCATTAAAATAGATAAAAAAAATAAAGATACTGTGACCTACCTCATCACACATATATTTGGGCACAACAAATCAATAAACATCAAAGGTCAGTAATATCAGTCAAAATGTAATGGATCAATCTATCCCTCATCACCATCACTATCATCACCATCACCGTCACCCTCACCCTCATCCTCATCGTCCTCCCCATCCTCATCCTCACCCTCCTCCTCGCCCTCGTACTCAGCCTCAGCCTCCTCATCACCCTCCTCCTCCACCTCAGCTTCCTCCTCGCCCTCCTCTTCCACCTCGGCCTCCTAACCGTCCTCCTCCTACTCCACCTCAGCCTCCTCCTGGCCATTATCTCGACCACCACTAGAACTACTACCTGGTGAACCATATATAGAACGCATCGATGACATATATTCATCGCAAGCAGTTTTTTCCTCTGGTTTAGGTGTTGGACATAAAAATTCCATCAGTTTCATAAATGCTTTGTTTTCCCTAGCAGACTATTATTCCATCTCTATGGCCCTTTTTTCAGCATGTTCAGCTTGTGCCTTAACCTACTAAAACTTGGTGGCACTACAAATCATACCTAAGGAGGGACAATACCTCGATGGAACTATACTCTTCCCAGGTCGGTAGCGTACTCTACCTGGGTGCTCATTTCCCAACACCAGATGTAATTGATCATGTGGCCCAAAATTGTCAGATTCCTTGGCATCAAGGGCCTCTAAAGCAGCCTGTTACAAATATAAATAGATTTTTAATTTAAAAAATAGAGATTAAAATTTTAAATCTACAAATTATAACTTATAATCTGCTGTTGAGTCGCATCATTAACCGCACTTCCATCTTTCTTCTTTCTACTCTAGAAAAACATTTTTGCTCGAGGCACACATCCTTCTATATTCGATTTTTCCCTCTATAATGATATTGAATGTAGAAAAACATAATTAAAAATAGGATACCAAAAAAACATAGTAATTTAATAACTAAAATTATATAATAACTTTAGCAATCGAATAAATCATGGAGGAATCAATAGAAAGTGAAAGTCATAAAGAAAGATTATAAACTATCATACCTACTGTCTCTCATGATCTAGCATTGTAGTACGTCCCAATGTGTGGACGTATTTCTTAGCATCAATGTTTTTTTATTTCTTCTAGATGCATCCTAAATAAATTTCAAAAATTAGTATTAATGAAAAACATGAAAACTTTCATTTAAATACTTATAATTTGATTAATACCATAAATTGGATAGTCGCCCAATGATTAATCATCTATTGGTACTGTTCTAATGGACAATCATCCATGATAGGGACCACCGATGCCTACTCTAGCATTCCATCCAATGAACAACGCATTCTTATATGCTCTCCAATGCTCGCCTAAATCCTTTAGATGTGCTGGTCGTGCAGCCTCACAATTGGGGAAATTAAACCGCTGCTGAAACCAAAATATTAATTCATATAAATACAAAATTTAATATATTTCATTAAATAAAATAGATTTTTTGCCCATATCTCTACCTAGGATTTATCCTTGAATTCATTTGGCAGTTGTCTCCATGATAGCGGGCTGACAGAAATGATTTCAGAGTATTTGGAAAGCATCACCAAAAAACTCTGACATTGCTGCCCTGATTTTTCAATCATCTGACTATCTTAATTGTATTCCACCATCAACTGCGTGTGGTGGTTCCACACCGAATGCATGCGTGTACACCCCTGCCCCCACCTCCTATCAGTAGATGTATCTGTTATGAAATAAAAACAAATATTTTATCAATACATGTTATAATGAAAATATTTAATGTTGTAACAATTTGTTAGGGTTGTATAAGTATACCTGCGGTAGTCTGATCAATAGGTGTTGTTGGATCCGCAGAACTGAAGCAACACCCTGTACAGATGGAGTGGGACCCAATGTATGCTCTATAGAGACAGAATCTGGTAGAGCAGTAGTTGAAGAAGATAGAATATTAATGCCCAGACAGAAGGAAGCAGAAGTAAAAGCAGATGATAGGAACAGTTGGCCAAATGATAGACAGTGAGTGGGAATCATCATCGGATATGGTACAGACAGGTGAGAAGGCTTAGATGTAACGGGTGGTGAAAAAATGGGAGGGATAAATATCCTGTGTGTTCCTAACAGAACATCAGGATTAGAATGTGGGATGGATGATATGTCTGTGGGAGGGGAAGGGTCTAATCGGGTATGCCGACCAGATTGTCTAGCTCCTGTACCACCCCCCCCCCCTGTATGAACACTCCGTGTACTGGGACCACTACTGGGCTTATAATCAAATAATTGTCACGTAATAGATGTATCCTGAAAAAATGTTTAAAAAAATTAATCACATGACATTATATATTATTTAAATAAATATATTTGAAATAAAATACTCACTTTTGGCACTAGTGGTGGAATGGCCAGCTCAGCCATGTGACGACAGTTGTCCATAATCTGTTTTTGTCACCTCTCTTCAATTGGATTCATTTTCCTACATTTGGAAACAAATATGGAAGTAAATAGAAAAGGATAACTAATGTGTAACCCAAAAAGCAAAATAAATGATATGGAATAGAGGGATTCATGGATAATTTAACTAACCATTGTTTTAGGAGAGCATGAACAAATATAGAATGAAGTCAATAAATCATACAAGATGTAATAAAGAAAGTTAATTTTTAATAGGATAAATATTTACTAAGTGTCATCAGTCTATTAAAATCATGGTATATTGATTCTACCAGATTCATAAGTGGTGAAGCAGTTGTCAAAATTAAGGAAAATTTTAATTTCTTTAGCTTAGGTAGATGATGCAGGTTTCAGTACATGGTTTGAAAAAGAATACAAACCATCATGTTTATTACCTGGTAAAATGTTAAAGAGAGGTATTAGAGTTATTAAAATTTTATACAAATCACATTTGAAGCTTTGAAGTGTTCACCAAGTTAGAAATGTTGGTTTCTTAGGTTTAAATACAGTTCAATTCCAAATTACAAAAGGAAATTCAAATAAAAAATCCAACCAATAAACATTGAAAATGAACATAACAGTCAAATCAGATACAACATATTTGTAAACAATAATAAATAAATTTGAATAGCACCAACCTTAACAACCCAACTTGAGGTTAACCAAAAGAATTAATAACATGTATGGATGATTCTATATATTTTATACCATAACTTCAGGTTCACAATCAACTCTAACAATTGAGCTATTAGAGTCATCAAAAGAAATAAATGGATTGGTTCCAATGGCAGTAGGGACAGTGTCAATTCCACCATCACCATCATCAAAAATATGTATTGGAATTACTTCAACTATGACACCAAATTCAGGTCTAAGTTGTTCCATGACATAAAAAAATTGTTTATCCATTGATGCCAATACATATGTTTCTTCAGTACAATAGTGTGTGTCACATTAATTACTCAAAATCCACAATCATCAACAAATGTTCCATGTATCGTCATTGAATCAAACCAATGGAATTTCATCATCGTGACTCGTCCATGAGAGTAATAATCCAATATTACTATTTTTTCAAGGAATCCAAAATAACCCACATTTTCAAATCATGGTCTTCTATCTGATGCACTGGCATAACAATCTGTTGTGGTAGTAACCATAACACCGTCATGTTGTGTTCTCATGTTCTTTGCTCATTCAGTGACAATAATTTTTTACCCATTGATAATAATTGATTTACTGTCACGAACCACGATATTAGGACTAAAAGCCAAAGATCTTATTTCCCTCCCTAGATAGCCCACACCCCATACCCTGTAGCCCCCTCCCCCACCTGGATAGCCCCACCCCCCCCCCCCCACACACACACCTAGAAAGCACCCCCCCCCCACCCACCTGGACAGCCCACCCCCCTCCCTGGACACCCCAAACCCCCCTCCCCCACCTGGACATACCACCCTAACCCCCCTAGATAGGCCACACCCCTCTTTAGGGCATCCCATACCCCCTCCCCCACACCCCTATAGCACCCCTTACCCCCCGTGCAGCCCCCTACCCCCTGGACAACCCACCCCCCACCTGGACAGCCCCCCCCCCCCCCACACCTGTACAACCCCATATCCCTCCTACAGCCCCCCTTAGGGTATTTTCATTTAAAAATCATTTTATTCATTAAAAAAGACAAACTATCATGCATTATTCATTTCACTAAACATAAAACATAAATCCCCACTAAACATAATACATAAAATCTCACTAAACAAAAAACATAAAACTAACCCTTTACCCCACTAAACATAAGACATAAAACAAACCCTTTACCCCTGCACAACCCACCCCCCAACCTTCACACTCACCTCCCCCCGCCCACTTTCACAACACCACCCCTCCACCTGCACCCCCACTTGAATAGCCCCCCCTCCCCCCACCCCTCCCCCCCCCCACCTCACCCCCAACATACTCCCCCACTACACACCCCCACCTTTACATCCCCCTTCACTCAATGCACCCCCCTCCCACCAACCCCCCCCCCCCCCCCCCACCAACACACCACCTCCCCCCACCCACTGCACCTCCCACCACCTGCACCCCCATGCTTAAAATGAATTGATTCACACATGACAGCAGAAAAAAAACAAATCAAATTGAAATTGTTGGGCAGCATACTGTATGAACCTAAGGATTAAACCAAATCAAAATAGAAAACAAAAAAAATAGATGAAAACATTAAACATAAGGTACTACTTATAGATTTGAAGTGTAAAACAAAACACATTTGTGATTGAAGATAGATCTAGTGTAAATGTTCTGAGCGGGAGAGGTATTAGGTCTTGGCTTTAGCAGTTCAATCACGTGGATGGGAGATCGGGTTTGCCAGAAATTTAGGGGAAAACTTTCTCAACGGTTTAGACAAACCATTGGGAAAGACTTCCTAAGTCAAGGACTTTACCAACAGTTTGTAAAAACCATTGGTAAAAGGAGAATAATTTGTGTATTTACCAATGGTTTCTCCAAACCATTGGGATATACTTCACTAACTCATCCTTTACCAACGGTTTGAATAAAATGTTGGTAAAGGACCCCTATACCAGTGGTTCTATTGAACCGCTGGTATAAAAGTGTTGGGAAACCCCATCTTCCCAGTAGTTCTCTAGATGGCACTATTTTCACTGACGTACACTTTTCGTTCTAGTCCCAAATGGAGTGTCTAGAATCAAGATATCAGTAGAGAAAAAATATGTAGAGCCTAAGGCTCTCCACAACAGCAAAAGATATAAAGCTATGAGAATCCGCTGTATCAAAAAGTGTAGAATATATAACTGAGGCTACTAAGATCATACCTTGAACTATAGAGGGTCCGGGATCCTTCTCCTGTTGGGTCTGCTCTACTACAAAAGTCTAACCCGCACCGCGGCCCTGTGACCCTATCTGTCAACCTTAAGATGATCCACCCTATTGTTACTGAAAACCGGGCGACTGGCTACCATAGCCATGACCACCAACTCGTCATGCACAGCTGGAAGAACTCCAGTTCCTAGAATGGTGAGAAACTAGTGGTGCTTCTCCTGAATGAGGAGTCATAAGAGAACCCATGTCTTTAGCTACTGGGGAGAAGATCTGATAGAAGCGCTGAAGATGACCCATCTTGCTGCAATATCAGCACTCCACTGGGTCTCTCGGGCAGTGTGGCCTTGTATGCCCACTCTTCCAACACTGGTAGCACACCACCAGACTACCAGAAGAATTATCTCGCCTCTGTGGATCTTCGCGCGTAGACTCCCTACGGCGCTTCCTACTGTCAGTAGGAGGAATAATAACTCTAGATGTCGAGTCACCCAAGATCACAACTCTAGAATCCCTCAGATTGCGCTCAGTGATCAGCGCCTAGTTGACGATAGAAGTGATAGAAGTCAACCGGAAGATGTTCACCTTTGATCAGATGTTGTGCCTTAGACCATCCTTGAACTTCCTTTCCAGAAATAACTGATCACCTCCCGGAATAGGCGTGAAATGATGCAGCCCAGTAAAGTGAAAGGAATACTCTATAACTAAAAGACTAACGTACTCTAGACTGATAAACTCTTAGGATTGATCAGCCCTCAAGGTATCTAGATAGAAGTAGTCATATAAGATACACCGGAACTCCTCCCAAGTCATAACCTGCTAGTGTCCCACCTATGAGATCACATCCCAACACCTCTTAGCAGAATCATGAATCATATATGCGGCGAGCTTCACCATCCTCTCTAGAGGTATCTCTAGATTCTTGAGGATTGTCATCATGGATTCCAGCCATGAATCTGCATCCTGGGGTCCTCCATCCCCTAATAAAGTAGGAGGAAACTACTGCTGAAAGACCCATGTCAATTTTTTCATCGACGGGGTAGGAGGCAGTGCTCCCTAAAAGGTTTACATCATCCTCATAAACCTTTCCTTGAACTGTGCATCAGCTCCTGCGTTCGGTATAACGGCTGGTGCCAAGACTGGCACAACGGGAGGATCTACTGGTAGTCCCTGATCATCCTTATCTGGTGTCTGATCACTACCCTACAACAGGCATACAACCGGAGGACATCTCAACGACATGACTTTGCAAGGTCAAATGCACACCATAGATCAATATTATCAAGGACTAAAAACTGAAAGCGTAACAAGGGAACAGAAGAAGGAAGGCATTGAAGTTTTCAAAAAAATTACTACACGGCATGTATAGCCCATACACGACATGTTCCCTTTAGCCATTCACATGGGCGTGTACTCCTTCCAGAACTAGTCGTGTAACACCCCATACACACGACGTGTTCGCCTAACACACGACATGTATTTGAATCCTCTTACCCTTCTTGATTCCTTCTACATGGATAATCTACAGGGTTCTCCTTAGAAAGAGACTACACGGCGTGTTAGTGACTAACACGTTGTGTACTAGACGAACCTCACCGACCTGTGTTGTTAGATACACAGCCAGTTACACGGCTCACACTACACGGTGTGTTCTATGAAGACACAGCATGTACGAGAAAGGATAACACTGACACATGTTGTTAGTTAAATGGTCGGGTACTTGGGTTACACCACACAACGTGCTCTAGATGGACATGGTGTGTTCTAGGAAGATAGCACCAACCCTTGTTGTTAGTTACACGGGCGGACATGAGATCAACACAACACGGCATGTATGTATGGTACACGGCGTGTTCACCCCTGGATTTACCAATCTTTTGTCTCTTCCCACACGGCCTATGACATGGTTACAGACTACATGTTGTGTACATACGGTACACGATGTGTACTTAAGAAAAATAGTTTCTTCCCAAACAGAAGAACACATGGCTTGTAGTCAAAACTACACGGTGTGTATTTTGGGTTTTTCCAGATATTAAGCCTCAGAAACTACTCTGATGCCCAAAAAAACACTGAAATGAATATTAAAGTCCCAAATCCCGATCCGTGAGGGCCCATAATCCCTAAAAATAAAATCTTGGCATGTTACACATGTTATAAACAAGAAAATCCAGGCAATGATCCACCAAATTCTGGTCTATGAGGGCCCATAACACCTAAAGAACCAAAGTTTGGTGTTATTTCGAACAAAACCTTACACAAAAAATACCCTATCATACATCAGGTATTTTATCAAGGCATATATCACAATAGAAATCATATTATACACAACATCTATCACAACAACATGCAATCGCTAATGATCCCTAAATGGCATGGCAAGAATGCATGATATGTGATTTCTAGAAAGTTCCTATATGATGCATGAGATGTAATACCCTCATCTCAATGGGTTGTGATATAAATAGAACCTTAATAACATCAACAATAATAGAAAAATACATGTGAGTCACCCAACAATGGAAATCAAGGCAACCGTAAACTTGAAAAACCATAAAAATTACAGTAAACAATGTAGATTGGATTTTCCCTGTACATGGGTTAGCTACTCCCGGGCACAGCTTATTACCAAGTACCTATTCCTTCTTATCCCTGGCTATAGGCTCCAAACAGTAAGTCAAGAGAAAAGAATCCCATTGATACCACTTTGTAATGTCTCGATTCCGAAATCCACCCAGAGGCACCCCGTACCCGGTTGATCATATGGCCTCAAGAACCATTCCCCGAATTCCAGAGGTTGTTGACTAGTAGCGAGGGACTTTGGTGTGATAGTGGGGAAACTATTCCCTCATTGGCTGAGTAACACAGTGGAAGAAAGCAATAGAAAAAGTGGAAACAGGGAAAATCCATATAAAGTAAACAGTAGAAGACTGGAAAATAATAAACTAGAGCACACATATATATGTGAATGATGCATGATACATATGTCAAGGAAAGCAGCAAAACAAATCACAATGCTGGAATACAACCGTACTAAACCCAAGTCCAAAATAAAGTAAGTAAACAACTCCTCATCATCATAAGCCATAGCTTGGTCTAAGGCTCTCCATCTCCACAACAAATCAAGTACCTGAAGTATAAGGGGGCTTTACCTTATCTATACCAACAACAATATAATTTGTTAGGGCCCAAAATCATATCCCAAACAAGGTGTGAGACTAAATCCTAGTAGGCAACCACCATAAGATCTATGCCTAACACTAAGTAAATATATGGTAGGTAATAAGTACAGAAATCAGTAAACAAGGAAGTACTCAGTAGTAAAAAATCTACAGTTTCAATGCATTCAGTTTCATATATCAAGAAACAGCTAATCAAAATAGATAATCACATAAGGTAACCCTCTGGGAAGTACTCACAGCCTATCCCCTCTGGTCCTACCTAGAAAGACAAGAAATCTGATAACACAACAGGTAACCCTATGGGAAGTACTCATAGCCTATCCCCTCTTGTCCTACCTAACAAGTACAAGGAACCCTCTGGGTAGTACACTCAGTCTAATCCCTCATGTTTAGCTTAAGCATAGACTCTCTGAGGAAACACTCATCGTCAATTCCTCTTATAGTCTCATATCGGTAACTAAAGGCGCTCTAGGGAAGCACTTATGACACATTCCCTCAGTGGCCCACGTCGAGGAACTACAGACACTCTGAGGAAGCACTTACATCAATTCCCCCTATGGTCTCGCATCGTAAGTCAAATAGGCACTCTGGATAATCCCTTACGTCCATTCTCCCTATGGCCTACAACACCAGGTTCTCACGGCCCTGCGTAAGTCAAGTAGGTATAGAAATGTGTATCGGTCAAAGTAAACCTCAAGAACTACATAGCTTGTGGTCTACCGCTTATCATCATATCAGAACAATCACACCATCCTACCACTACGCATGGGAAAGTAAACGACAGCCTAACAGGAAAACTAGACCCAATGTGGAAAATAGGAAATCATGCATGGGAAAAAACTTCCAAAACATAGAAATTAACCCTATTCAAATTTAATTAACCTCTAATCAACCACACAAGCATAACAGGAAAAAATAGGGCTAAAACGGTAAATGTACAATACCCCGTTCATGGGTATTGTGAATAATTTCACATATAACTCAAAGACTTTTAACAGAAAGGCACAAAACACCTACCTTGGCATTGGGAGATCAATATACTTGAGTCTCAAGGCTTGAATCACCTTAGAACACTGAATATATACAAAAACGAAAAAGACATTAAAAAAATGATAGCTTGATAAAAAAGAGGAATTGTGAAACAAATCTCAAGAAAAGGATATATCTTACTGAGGTGATGCCAACGCAATCGATGATGGTCAAATCGGTGATCGGATGCACGGTCGGGGGCTCATAGGAAGATTGTGGCCATACGGGAGCTCTCGACCGAACCAAACCTAGAAGAAGGTGTTTCTTGCAATTAGACATGACCCCGGTACATTTAATGAAAAAAATACATGGTGTGTACTTTGGAAGTACACTGGATGAACTAGTTGTTTCTATACTCCACTTTAAGCGGCCTCCAAGTCACCCCCCACGTGGTCGTGTGGATGGTCGCTACACGACCATCACATGGCTACCCTCGGTAACTGAATACACAGTGTGTACTCAGAAATTACACGGTGTATACTTCAAAAATTTCCATAAATTCCTCTTTTTTATCCAAAACGACTAGAAAAGGAAAACATACTTGAAAAAGAAGATCTGGGATCTTACATCTCTTCACTCTTGTTTACGTGAAGTGTGAGGCTTGACTAAGGGATCAATTTTGGTGTGATCTCAATGCCTTAAACCCAGAAGATTCGGCCTGGATAGTGGGAGGGAATTTTAATAAAATTATGGACCCTTTGGAGTTGAATGGAGGAGGTTTGTATTTGAGAAGGTATATATAATAATTATCTTCTTTTGGTACTCATAAAGGTCTCCTAGATAAGGGTTTTCTCATTGATTGGTTTACTTGGTGAAATAACCGGAGAGGTAGTCATCATACATGGTGCAGGTTAGATCATTGTCTTGGAAACCTTGAAGTCATTTCTTCCTTCCACAATGCTTCAGTCTCCCATCTGGTTCATTCTCTTTTAGACCACTCTCCTCTACATATCAATCTGAAGGATATACCTCATGTAGGTTGGAAATTATTTTTCTCCAACTAGTGGCCTCATCAACATAACTATCACTAGGTGGTGTAGGAATCCTAGAATAATCCAATACAACGAAGTTTGGGGATTAGTTTTCATAATGAGTTTCAATGTTTGAAAAAAGACCATGTTATATAGGCCTCCTCTTTTTCCTCTAGAGGCTAGGACATGGATATTATTAAAGATGATATTGATTGCATTGAAGAAAGACTTAAATAAATTTGGGACGATGACATTTTCTCTTCCCTTACATTATATAAAAAATAGTTCAATGAAATCATGCTCAATAATGAAATAAAACTTTGTGAAAGGTTGAGATCCACATAGATGGAAGAAGGTGATCATAATTCAGATTTCTTCCATGCTTTCTAAAAAGAAAGATGTCGTGGAAGCTCTCCCAAAATTCTTATAAATGATGGTTCCTTAAATTGTAACCCATAGATAGTAGGGGTATCATAGTTTCATACTTC
Organism: Viscum album; assembly: GCA_963277665.1. NCBI lineage: Eukaryota > Viridiplantae > Streptophyta > Magnoliopsida > Santalales > Viscaceae > Viscum > Viscum album. The sequence continues at coordinate 65,702,610 of OY728135.1, read as the reverse complement.
AATACCATACTTTTAAAACCTAAACCGTGTATTTAGGATGGTTACCCAAGTATCCTGGTGGATTTTATTGCTTCTATTCCACATATTGTCTCTCTACATGTTAATGAAATGTTGATTCATTTCCCGAATGAGGAAGAGGTGTGAGATACAATTATGAATCTTAATCAAAAAATCTCGCCTGGCCCTGATGGATTTATGGGATCTTTAAATGTGTCATTATGGGATATTGTCAATAAATACCTGGTCAAGGAAATCCAAGACTTCTTCCATGATGGATCCCTCACAGGGGTATCCCATGTCACAACTATGGTTCTCATTCCAAAAGTGAAAGATCCCACTTCCCTAAGGCAAATTAGGCTGATTAGAATGTTTAGTTTTCCTTATAAAGTGATGGAGTTCATTATCAATAGGTGGCCCTCATAATTACTTCATAACTAGATTTTATAGGAAAACATGGTTTTATTTAAGGAAGATCAATTTAAGGCACCATTTCCATAACTCAAGAAATGATTACGGATACTAACAAGAAGGTTTTGGGTTCCAACTTTCTTATTAAAATTGATATGGACAAGGAATAAAATAGACTTGAATTTAATTTTACTCTTCAGATAATGAGTTGTTTGATATTCTCTGAATGAGTGATTGATCTATTATTCTGATTCTATAGATCACCATGGTTATCTATTCTATTCATGTGGAGGTAATGTGGGTTCCCCATGCTGGTTAGAAGATTGAGGAAGGGAGAACCTTTATTTACCAATATCTTGATCATGTTTCAAGATTATCTTAGTATACAGATCCTCATTCAGGGGCTTTACCATGGTCATGGAGGAGTATTCCATGTGGAGTGGTCAGTCCTTCAATCGGGACAAAAGATCTGTGTTTATCCCTCACTCATTCTCAAATAGAAGAGAACAGATGATTGAATCCGTGTTGGGTATTCATATGAAGAGTTTTCCCATGGAATACATGGGTTCTTATAATGCCCTGACCCCAGAAGCCCAGATTTGGTGCATTATTGCGTATCATCGGCATGATCACAAAAGATCAAGTCTCAAAAGACCAATTAGTTTAGTAGCCTTGGAAGTACTAGATATATTCATAAGGTTTACAATACATCAAAAAATGGAAAACTACAACAACATTGTTTCCCTAGACAACACTGAGGTCCCATAGACTATCCCTACAGGTCAGTCATAATATACTTCTTTGCATCCTGGGAAAAATAAAACATAGAAAGGGGTGAGCTCAGATGCTCAGTAAGGATAACAATATAGGGGAAACTTTCATAAATAAGCATAAACATTTAGGGCAATGTATAAAATTAAAAAAAGCCTTTTAAACATAAACTTCATTATAATATGGAAAATATAATTCAAAATAATTCTGTTTACTTACTCACATGTATATTCTACTAGTCGAATAATCACATGCAATATCAATAGCCACTTTCATAATGATGTAATGCATAATTCTAGACTTCATAACCACATAGTTACGGCCTTGTTCCATGACTACCAATAAGATTTTTCAAGGCATTATGCCCAGACACTAGATTGTCTCATGAGACCTATCGATGCATCAAGGAGCTATAGCAAGCTCCATCCGTCACATACTAAGTCCAATGCATTCCTCGTATGAAAAGGTTTTAACATAACATAAACATTCGTATTAAAACTAGTATATGAAATGTAAATACTTTTTCCATAAATCATGAATGGTTTAAAAATAACACATCCACAGTCAAACATATCATAAAATCCTCAATACAATATGGATTTTTTGTATCATAATCAATCAACTTCAAATAATCTTAAAATCCATCAAAGGATGTTGACATAGATGAAATCAAGACCTTTTTTTCGAAAAATATCTATTTATATTTTGAAATAATTTAAGAAAACATTTAATTTTAATATATTCTTATAAGCTTGTAAGAGAAGCTTTGGCGATGTTATAATGGCGGAAAATAGCTGCACCCACTGTATAAGTTAAAAAAAGACATTCTTACCTTAATTGTGTGGAAAAGGTTATAAAGGACCTTGTTTGGAAAATGACGGAAAGATTCCTTTATAAAAATATTATAAATATTAAAACAAGGGTATAAATGACTTTAACCCATAGTCTATAAAATAGTAAGAATGTTTTGAAATACATTTTTAAGAAACATGGATATAGATGAGAAAGAGGTCATAGTAGATACTTACGTAAAAATAACCTCGGATAATAAAGAGATTGTAAAATTAACCCGTACCTTGTACTTTTCCTTGGTTGAGGGTCATTTAACCTCATGTATAATGGTGAAATAATTGTTATTAAATTATAAAAGAATAATATACATTAATATGATATCATATTTTATCTTTTAACATTGCTTTGTTAATAATATTTTAGTATAATCGTTATTTCGGTTGTTAACTGATTTGTTTTCCTTTATATGATTTGTTACATAATTAATGTTTGTTATGGATAGGATGTATCTTATTCATATTCATAATGATATTAAGTCATTAAAAAAAATTAATCATCTAAGGAAAATTATTCTTGAATGGATACAATGTGGAATGAATCTCATCGCGTTCGTGGAAACGGTAATCCGTACGTACGCACGAGCGACAATATCCTTCATTTGATTTTAAAATAACATATAATTGGATGTTATATCTCATATAAAGAATCATTATCATGTTATATTTATTATTTATATCAATTACACATCATTATTATACCCATCCAAATAATAATGTATTGAATAACAATTACACCACGACGTGGAGACAGTAAGCCGTACGTACGCACGTATGGTGACATGTCATTCAAAGGATGGATAGAATAATGAATATTGTTGTACCATATTTATAATAACATAAAATTATATAGAAATACGGGATTTATTATTTTAGAATGTAAACAACAAATAAATAGGAAGTGGAAGAAGAAAGGAACTTGAAAGAGGTAATGAAATATTTACCTCTTCTTCGGGTTCTTCCTTTTGATTTGATCAAAAGGGATCCTTATATTGGATTTCTAACTAAATTAAGGGCTCTAGGATGAAGGGAGTACAGTTGATAGGGTATTTGGGTAGGGGTTGGCTGAGCCAAATGGATTTGAATGTGTGAATTTGAGAGAAGGGGGTTGCCATTTATAAGAGGGGTGAGGGGCACCTTAGGAAAGGCTAGAAATATTATTTTATAATAAAATCATTTTCGTTTTATAATGGCTCCAAAATGAATTATTTAAAGGATAAGGTGGGGAGGGATCGAAAACCACTCAACCAATAGGTTTTATACAGGTTTGGTTCACTATATTAACTTTATCATTTAGATTTAACTCTTAGTTAAATAGTTTGACATTTACCATGTCTCTTTGTATTTTTATATTATATGGTTAATAAACATACTATATACATCCAAGATAACCCCAAGTGGTTCATTAATCATAAAAATATCATTATATATATCTTTTGGCCGAACATTATATTTTTAGGAATATAATATAAATTAATAATATAATATTTATTTTAAAAACTCTTTTATATCAATTTTGACACTATTTGGTATTTTGTTTTTTCTAAATTTATAACAGTATTATTACTTAGAAAAAAATTCATCTATCCAACCATAAAATGTCATATTAACCTATAAAATTAGTTAAATTCATAAAAAGTGTAAAATTACATTTATTTGTATATTTATAATATTAATTATTTTAATGTTTCATTAATACGGTAATTACCACATCATCATTGTGTCATAAATAATTTTATGTATTTAATGCCTAAAATTTATAAATAAAATACCATTATGTAGGAAATATTCTTATCCTTATAATTAATATTTATAGTCTAATTTATCTTATGTATAACCTTATAATTAAAATTTTTTAGTTATTAAACTTTGATTTTAACTCTTTTAACTCTTCTTTAAATAAAATAATAATAAATATCCTAATCTAATCCAAGTGGACCTAAAGGATCATATTTTATTCCTAAGGTTGTTTTTGATCGAATTATACTTATCTAATAGAATTAGGACATGTTTTAGGGTAATAATAATATAATTTTTACCCTTAATTACCCTATTTACCTTTAACCGTGGTAAATAAAAGTCAAAAGTTACTATTCGTAAAAAATTATTTTCATCTTATTGAACAACATTTTACTTACTGATATTAACCATGTCTCTAATATTTTTTAAATTCAACTCACAGAAGTGGTAAAATTATGTTTTATGCAAATTTGTAAATACTCCTAGGAGGTGGGAGAAAGACGGTAAAAAGTTCAATAAAATTTTTATATATCTAAAAATATTATAAAATGACTCCAATTAATTATTTTGAACTTATATGTGTATTATGTATCTATTTTTACATAAAATAAATTTAAATAAAATAAATAATTATTTAAATAAAAAGTCGGTTTTAACCAATAACTCAGTGTTTTTCACTATTCATAAAAAATTGAGGTTTCTCAGAAACATACCAAAAATTCAGCCTATAATATATTTGATATTCCAATTTCAAAAATGATGTCTATGTTACCAAATTCAGAACATATAAGTTGCATTAATTATTTTAAAATTAATTCTCATTTTCAAAATAAATAGCGTGTTTTTAAGAAACAATATCTATCAAAAGATTGACACTTGTTTACATCCAATTTCAAAGTGAAATTTATTATAATGACCTAAATTGTATTAAATGATAAAAATATAATATAATTATACTTCAAAACCAATCAAATACATAATTTAACACTATAAATTATTTCGATTAAAAAAGTTGTTTTTAATTAAAATTTAGTATCTTTCACTATTCACCAAAATATGAAAGTTATCAGAAAAATAAAAAAATATCAAATATAAATTTTTTTTCCTGATTCTAAAGAAGAAGTTATTTTTTCAAATTGAATATATAAAAGATTCAAATATTGGATTTAAAAAGTGTTCTCCATCAAAAGGCGGTAAAATCACATTTTCAAAAAAATACTTCATTTATCTAAAAAAATTGAATTTGTTCTTATATTATATCTAAGAAAAACATAATATGGATTTTAAAATTATACGGAGTATATAAAATTCAAAATGCAGTTAATACTATTCATAACCTCTTTTGAACGGCTAGTTTGGTAAGTCGTGGTGCGTTTGAACTCCGGGTTGCGTGTAGTGGAAGTTATTGAATTACTTTCAAAAAATAACGTACTATGAAATCTTGGGGGTTTTCATTCTTCCCTCCTTTAATAAATTGTTTCCTCACAATTTGAAATTGTTCTTCGAAAATAGATGGTTGATAATAGAAAATACCTTTGTGGTAAAACCCACACCAGAAATTGGGTTAATAAAATTTATTCCTATTAAGAGGAAATGGGGAATGAAAAAGTCCCCACCAAATTATGATCTTGATTAAGAGAACATTGGTGGAAATTAGAGACACATAATTGGAGGAAAATTTAAATATTTATAGGGAGTTATTGAGGTCATCCGACACAAAAAATTGTATAATTGAGGGCCTCAAAGCCATCAATCTATGATGATTTAAAATATCATCGGTTCAACAAAACATAAGGTATTATGATAACAGATTTTTAGTTTTAAGATCCCTTACCTAAAGTTTAATAATTAATTTCTTCATAGATTAAGAGAAGAAAAAAATATATACTTTACAAGTAGAGTTCCATCCTTTAACTAATTTCTATCACGAACTCATCTTTCACTCTAAAAGATAATAGAACTAAAAAAATATTCTATTTATATTATTCATATAGGGTCCCAAAAAAATGAATTTATCATTCACCTATCAAACCATTTAAAAAACTGCATTATACAATCCAATGACATCACGTAGTCCAGTAGTAAGTGATAAATCCTAATCACAATATAGTTGTGGGTTCGATTCCTGTAGCTTTGTCCGACGTGATGGGTTGTCACACGGTCTGTGTGTTGTCCTTTTTATAAAAATCCAAAAATAACCTTAACAATAGTATCCAATTTCAAACTTAATCCATTCCATCCTTTAGACTTATCCAAAATACTTCTATCCAAACTCATAGTCCAAAATTTATAGTGAAGTTAAACACAATGAAGATCCTTTTTTCCACATAATAACTTGTGAACGCCTTCATCATGTATTATTTTAAAACTTGGTAACACCCTGAATTACCATAAATCCCTATTGATTACATTCATGCTCCCTTATCCTTTATATAATACTAGATATATTACATATATCCAAAAAAATGAATATTCCAAAATTGATGAAATAAACAAAATATTAATCAGTTCCAAGGAAGTCGAGAATATCCAATATAATTTATCCAAATTAACCATCTCTTATTACAAAATCACTACCTCATTATCATAACCATATTAAGGATTACATTTCCTTCAACCATGTATTTATCCAAAAAGTGTAGCTTATTATTAAGTAACTTTTCTTAGAACCATATAATCTCAAATCCTCAATAAAATAGTATTGCAGTACAATCCTTATTTATCTCCATAATTCATATAACCAGTATATTGTTGATACAAGACTCAAATGAAATAATTCTATAATAACAACATAAGAATACTAGTCATTCTTCTTCATCTTAGGTAGTATCCTAACTTGATTATTATCCAATATCATCATTTAAGGTATACTCTAATGACTGGGACACTGATTCGTGTAGTGTCCCAACACCATGCAGATGAAGCATTGTACATTTGAAACTTTTTTCTTACCCTTGAATTCACGTACATGGTGTCATTTTTCTCCACACTTATAACAAACTCTCATTCCCTTCAATTATTTACCAAGGTGATTCTTTCCACAGTTATCACATATGGAAAAATCATTCTTTTCCCTCTTCCCTTTATCCATCTTTCTCTCTTCCATCCTTTTCTTATCTTGCTTCCCTTCAAAGCCATAGGACTCAAAGAATTATTTACTTATCTTATTAACAAATTATACTATTTATTCATATGTTGAGAATACATGGGATACTATTTCCCTTCTAAATGTTGGCTTAATACCAGGAAAGATATGATCCTTCTTACTCTTTGGATCATACGAATTTCTGGAGTTGACATTCCTTCTACTGGGCACCATTTCTATATAATGGCATAAACTAGGTCAATTTATGAATTGTAATGGATAATTCCAAAACTTGTAAAATACCTAACATAAATCGAATAGTTTATGGGTATAATCTATAATCATAAAAATATTTTCTTTGAGGAGGTATATACTCATACATCCTTCATAATTATTTTTAAAGAAAATGAGAATTATCCTAAGCATATCCCTCGAGAGTGTCATAACCAAGAGTGCAGCAAGACCCACTGTCGTGAACCAGTTCCCATTCGATTCTAGCTCAAAATGGTGTTTTTAAGTTTTACCCCTAGGTACATCTGTGCTAGAGGTGCCTATACCTGCTCGTATCCAGACAGGGATGTGTTTTCTTGGAAAACTCACAAAATCTCTATATTACCAAAATTCTAGGAAGTTCTTATATACTAATCCTCAAAGTCTATCTTAGGTCTATGTGCTCTAATCAGAGTTTATCTAACTCTAGATTACAAGGTTTGTACTAAACTTCCTCTGATACTGACTGTAATGCCCTGACCCCATAACCCCAGAGTCAGTGCATTTTTACGTATCATTTGCATGATCACAAAAGATCAAGTCTCGAAAGACCGATTAGTTTAGTAGCCTTTGAAATACTAGATACATTCATAAGGTTTACAATAATTCATAAAATGGAAAACTAAAAAAACATTATTTCCATAGACAACACTGAGATCCCATAGACAATCCCTACATGCCAGTCATAATATACTTCTTTGCATCCTAGGAAAAATAAAACAAAGAAAGGGGTGAGCTCAGATTCTCAGTAAGGATAACAATATAGAAGAAGCTTTCAAAAATAAGCATAAACATTTAAGGAAATGTATAAAATTAAAACAAAAGCCTTTTAAACATAAATTTCATCATAATATGTCAAATATAAATCAAAATAATTCCATTTACTTACTCACATGGATATTATACTAGTCTAATAATCACATGCAATATCAATAGCCACTTTCATAAGGATGGAATGCATAATGCCAGACTTCATAACCACATATTCAAGGCCTAGTGCCAAGACTAAAAATAAGGTTTTGTAAAGGCCTTTTACCAAGACACTAGTTTTTCTCATGATACCTACCGATGCATCGAGGAGCTATAGCGGGCTACACCAGTTACATACTAAGTCAAATGCATTCCTCATATGAAAAGGTTTAAACATAACATAAACATTCCTATTAAAACTAGCATATGAAATGTCAATACTTTGTCCATAAACCATGAATGGTGTAAAAATAACACATCCACATTAAAACATATCGCAAAACCTTCAATAAAATAGGGATGTTTTGTATCATAATAAATCAACTTCAAATAAGCTTAAAATCCATCAAAGGATGTTGACATAGAAGAAATCAAAACCTTTTTTTAGAGAAATATCTCTTTATATTTTGAAATCATTTAAGAAAAAATTTATTTTGAAAATATTCTTATAAGCTTGTAAGGGAAGATTTGATGATGTTATGACGGCAAAAAATAGCAGCACCCACCGTATAAGTTAAAAAAGACATTCTTACCTTAATTTTGTCGAAAAGGTTATAAAGGACCTTGTTTGGAAAATGATGGAAAGATTCCTTTATAAACATCTTATAAAAAGTCAAAAAAGAGTATAAATGAATTTAAACCATAGTCTATAAAATATTAATAATGTTTTGAAATACATTTTAAGAAACATGGATGTGGATGATAAAGAGTCCCCAGTAGATACTTATGTAAACACAACCTTGGATAATAAGAAGATTGTGAAATTAACCCTTACCTTGTACTTTTCCTTGGTTGAGAGTAGGTTAACCTCTTGTATACTGGTGAAATAATTGTTATTAAATTATACAAGAATCATATACATTAATATTATATCATATATGATCTTTTAACATTGATTTGTTAATAATATCTTAGTATTATCGTTGTTTCGGGTGTTAATTGATTCATTTTCCTTTATATGATTTTTTATGTAAGTAATGTTTGTTATTGATAATATATATCTTATTAATATTCAGAATTATAATAATTCTTTAAAAATTATTTTTAATCATCTAATAAAAATTAGTCTTGAATGGATATGATGGGGAATGAATCTCATAGCGTTCGTGGATACGGTAATCTATACGTTTGCACGAGCGACAATATCATTCTTTTGATTTTAAAATAATATATAATTGGTTGCTATATCATATATACATATTCATTTTCATGTTATATTTATTATTTACATCAATTACACATCACTATTATACCCATCCAAATAATAATGTATTGAATAATAATTACACCACGACATGGAGACAGTAAGTCGTACGTACGCACGTATAGTGACATTTCATTGAAAGGATGGATAGAATAATGAATATGGTTGTACCATATTTATAATAACGTCACAGTATATATAATATACTGGAGTTATTATTTTATAATTTAAACAACTAAAAAAGAGGATGTGGAAGAAGAAAAGAACTTGAAAGAGGTGATGAAGTATTACCTATTCTTCGGGTTCTTCCTTTTGATTTGATAAAAAGGGATCCTTAGATTAGATTTATGACTAAAGTAAGGCCTCTAGGATGAAGGGAGGATAGTTTTGATGGTATTTGGGCAGGTTTTGGCCGATCCAAATGGATTTGAAGGTGTGAATTTGAGAGAAGGGGGTGCCCTTTTATAAGAGGGGTGAGGGGCACCTTAGGAAAAGCTAGAAATTTATTTTATAATAAATTCATTATCTATTTATAATGGCTCCAAAATGAATTATTTAAAGGATAGGGTGGGGATTGGTCTAAAACCACTCAACCAATAGGTTTTAGACAGGTTTGGTTTGCTATATTAACTTTATCTTTTATATTAAACTATTAGTTAAATAGTTTAACATTTACCATGTCTCTTTGTATTTTTATATTATATGGATAATAAACATACTATATACTTCCAAGAGATCCCAATTGGTTCCTTAATGATACACCTATCATTATATATGTCTTTTGGTAGAACAGTAGTTTTTTAGGAATATAATATCAATTAATAATATAATATTTGTTTTAAAAACTCTTTTATGTCAATTTTGACACTATTTGGTATTTTGTTTGTTCTAAATTTATAACATTATTATTAATTCGAAAAAAACTCATATAACTAAGAATAACAGATCATATTAACATAGAAAATTAGTGTAATTCTTAAAAAGTATCAAATTACATTTATTTGGATATTTATAATATCAATTATTTTAATCATTCATTAATATGGTAATTATTGCATCATCATTATGTCATAAATAAATTTACGTATTAAATATATTAAAATTTTAAATATAGTACCATTATGTAGGAAATATTCTTATATTTCTAATTAATATTTACAGTCGAATTTATCTTATGTATAACCCTATAATAAAAATGTTTTAGTTATTAAACTTTGATTTTAACTCTTTTTACTCTTCTTTAAATAAAATAATAATAAATGCCCGAATCTAATCCAAGTGGACATTAAGGAACATATTTTATTCCTAATGTTTTTTATGTTCGAATTATACTTATCCAATAGAATTAGGACATGTGTTAGGGTAAAAATAATATCATTTTTACCCTTAATTACCCTATTTACCTTTAACCGCGGTAAATAAAAGTCAAAAGATACTATTCATCAAAAATTATTTTCATCTTATTGAACCACATTTTAATTTCTGAGATTAACAGTGTCTCTCGGATTTTTTTAAATTCAACTCACATAAGTGGTAAAATTAAGTTTTATGCAAATTTGTAAATACCTAGGAGGTGGGTAAAATACGGTAAAAAGCTCAATAAATTTTTTAAATATCTAAAATTATTATAAAATGACTCCAATAAAATATTTTGAACTTATATAGGTATTATGTATCTATTTTGACCTAAAATAAATTTAAATAAGATAAATTATTATTTAAATGAAAAGTCGGTTATAACCAATACCTTAGTGTTTTTCACTATTCATCAAAAATTGAAGTTTCTCAGAAAAATACCAAAAATTCAGCCTAAGATATATTTGATGTTCCGAATTCAAAAATGATGTCTATTTTACCAAATTCAAAACATATATGTTGCATTAATTAATTTAAAATTAATTCTCGTTGACAAAATAAATAGCGTGTTTTTAAGCAACAATATCTATCAAAAGATTGACACTTGTTTATGTCCAATTTCAAAGTGAAATTAATTATAAGGACCTAAATTGTATTAAATGATGAAAATAAAATCTAATTATACTTAAAACCCAATAAAATCCATAATTTAACACTATATATTATTTCGATTAAAAAAATTGTTTTTAATTAATATTTAGTATTTTTAACAATTCACCAAAATATGAAAGTTATCAGAAAAATGCCAAAAATTTATCAAAAATAAATATTCATGTAATGATTCTAAATAAGAAGTTTATTTTTTCAAATTCAATATATAAAAGTTTCAGATATTGTATTTAAAAATGGTTCTCCATCAAAAGGCGGTAAAATTGCATTTTATGAAAAATACTTCCTTTATCTAAAAAAAATTAATTTTCACTTATATTATTTCTATGAAACACATAATATGGATGTTAAAATTATATGGAGTATATAAAATTCAAAATACAGTTAATACCATTTTTAAAATCTTTTGAAAGGCTAGTTTGGTAAGTCGTGGTGCGCTTGAACTCGGTGTTGCGTGTAATGAAAGTTATTGAATTACTTTGAAAAAATAACATACTAACAAATATTGGGGTGTTACAGTTCTCCCATTTCACTAGGTAAGATCTGAATCTTCCACTTTAAATGTGTGCTGGACAATATTACCATCCACATCACTAATTGGAAAAATAGTCTTCTTTCATTAGGAGTTAAAATCACCAACATAAAATGTGATCTATCATCCATCCCCATGAACATCCTCTTAGTTCCTAAGGTGACTAGTTCAATAATTATAAATATTGATAATTTGTTAGCATCCTCCATCTTGGATTCTCATGTTGAGGGGTCATGTCACTGGGCCTCTTAGAGTAGGCTTTCTAGACTAGTGGATAATGGATACATAAATGTTAGGAAGGTTATAGAGGCAATTTATTTACATCAAGGAAAAATGGAATGGGAATTCATTGAAGGGAAGTATCTCTGGATAAACTTCATTACTGATAAATATGAAAAGGTTCTTACTTTGACTATAAAAAATTTCATCCCTATAGAGTTCTCTCCAAAGACATCGGCCAACACTACAACATCATTCCCAATGGATGATAGACCATGGAGATTTCAACTTCTTGGAATGAAGTTGGGAAGTTGATGTGATTGGATTTTTTAGTTTCTTTAATCTAGATACAACATTCAAGTAGGAAAACTAAAATATGACTTTCATTCATGCGATCATGAACTCTAACAAAAAATATGTCTTTAATGACATCATAATGGATGATGTACCAGATGTTTTTGCATTGATGGGTAATGCATTTGGAAGTTTTTACGATAAGGTATATAGGCACACATTGATCTAAACTCACGATATCAATTTGTAGGTTATCATCCTCCATTCCAACCAAATTAAATATAATGATTTCGAGGATTTGTAATCACACACTTCCCATTGATATAGCCATTAAACGTAAGAGAGTTTGATTATCTTCTAAGTTCTCTTGATGATGGATTCGTAATGAATAATATATCATTCATATCATTTTTCAAAGTGGATGGGTTATCACTATTTGGATAAATATAGAAAAATTCATAGGATTGTAAAAAAAAATTAGACACTTATGAGGAATTTATCCATCTTTGTTTTAGTGGTGTCAATGACAACAATCTTGAGAAGACGAAATGATATCTCCTTTGAGTAGTTTTCTATTGGTGTATCCAGTACCCAATAAATATCGATCTCTATAATTATAATACCTCATTTTACACTATTTTTGTGTTTGGGGCCATGTTTTTTATTGTTGATCTCTTACACCTCATGAATAGTTGTGATGACTCTCCATCTCTTAAAATGTTTCTAGCTAGGAGCAATGCTCCTTCAAGTCATACTATTTCGGGACATTGGGTGTGCTGGGTTCCACCTTATACTCTTCTTAAACTCAATTTATATGGCTCCATTAGTCACACTTTCATGAAAGGGGGTGGTGTGGTTCATGAATCCCAAGGATATATTTTTTTTATTTCACTACGTTATATGGTCCAGATGATTCTATTTGTGTAGAGACTAATGAAATTTTCACTAGACTTGAACAATGTCATTCTCATGGAATTACAGTGAAATTAGAGGAGACTGATTCAAAAAATATTTTGAATTCCTTGAAAGGAATTATTTCTACTCCCAGACTAATCTTGTATTAAATTCACAAATGCAGTTTCTTTATCAACTATAATATGGACATTCTCCACAGGTGGATTGTAGGTAACCGTGTATTAGATTTTATGGACACCAGGGCTTTGCATTAACTTCTTCTCATGAAATTTTATTGCATTGGTTCAGTTCCCCAAAGATGTTTTGACACTGTGATTGGGGATGCCCTTATACTTCACTTTTACACCCCCCCCCCCCGACTGTTGGCTTTTGTGTTTTCCCTCTACTCTTAATAAAAAAATTATTTTTCTGGTATTGAACATACTTATTCACAATAATTTCCATGATTATCATCATCATATAATGAGATATCTATATCACATTATCAATATATTAAATGGATATATAATTCTAGGAACACCCATCACATAATCATAATCAATTCATATGAATTCCAAAATATCATAAAAATTTAATAACATCATCATAGCATAACATGTGGAAAATAAAAGGGTTTTGTAAAAATCTAATCATAATAATCATAAACCATGAAAATAAATAATAAGGAAAGTATAATTGGACAATATCTTTATTAAACAACAAGTAACATTAATGTATGTTATCATAAATGAAAAATTCCTTTAAAATATCACTAGAATATTTCTTGAGAAAAGTACCCTTTTCATTTTGAAACAACTTACTTAAAATGAAACAATTTACAAGATTTTATGGTAGAAATTTTCTTTGAAAATTACTATGGAAACTTATAACAGAATCCTCAAATCATTTATTAGTCCTAAAGACATGAAATTATGTTCATACTATTTATGTTAAAATGGAATATTCATTTCACACATTTGTAAAAAGTAAAAAAGTGACTCGTTTGGAACAAATTTCATTAAATGGATACCTTTTAAATAATTTTAAATAAATTAAAAGGTAATGAGAATGATTATTTTAAAACCTTTAAAGTATAGGTAAAATATTCTATAAAACAATTTTTAACAGAATGGACATGGAATAAAAAGTTCTACAGCCAAAGAGGAAATACTGTTGAATTTTCTTAGAAAACATTTTATTGATCATTTAAATTTACAAAGAGATAAAAATGATACTAATACATAAAAATTATTGGAATAAATACAGGATAATAATATATATATTTTTAAGTATATGATTCACAAAATTTTCCTCAATGGAAACATTGCATAAACAATCCTGAAAAGAAATGAGATTGTAACATAAACCTTACCTCAAGTATCATATATCTTCATACACATTCAAACCTCCTATATAATAAGTATATATTTATTATAAATTTATTAAAAAATATATAATCATATATATCATACCATTTATGATTTACTTATAACATCTTATCTCCCTTTTATTATGGATTCTTTATTAAAATCATTGTTCTAAGTGGTTACAGATTATTTTTTCATGCATGTTTTAGTTTGAAAGTCATGATCCTTGAAATTTTATCATGGTTTCATTATATCCAAAATTTTATTCATTTAACTAATATAATATTTAACCATTATATAAACTTTTATAACTATTCGTGTAAATTTGTTATTAAAATTGAATTATATTACTTCGAGGAGAGGGTAGTCTGTATATGTACACAAGTGATTTTTCAACTCTTCTATAGATGAAAATAATTAACGATTAATAATAATTTATCTTTAAATAATCATAATTATATATTAAATATCATATATAAACATTAAATCTACCAAAATAATCATCCATGATAGATGGTGATGAAAAATGAATCATATCGCTACATGGAGGTGGTAGTCCACTCATATGCCCAAGTGATACCTTCATTTATCATTAGATGGAAATGAGGATAGAAATGGTTGTCACATAATCATAATAATAAAAATTATATTGATTATAACTGACTAATAATTCTAGGATGGATACACCATATTTATAGGATTATTAAGAGAAAATAAACTTTGAATGATTCAGGTAAGATGATTACATCTTTTTTGAGATGCCTCCTTTATCTTACACATTATGCATGCATATGATAGTATTATGTGAATAAATGAAGATATATGATAAATATAATGAATATAGGAAGGTATTATGGTATGTATTAGATGATATATAAGGATCAAAATTTCTTAATATGGGAGGATAGGAGGTTCCCTTTTATAAGTGTGGTAAAGGACACAATTCAAATTACTTAAAATATTAAAGAAAATATACATATCATAATCATGTAAAGTGGAATCAAGGCACTAAAAATTAAAATATAATATGTGATAGGGTATAAATAAACTAAAAAAACAACATTTAGACAAGTTTTGGATACATTTTATGCCTTATCTCCTAGTTAAAGCACTTTAAACACATTTTAACCTTAACCATGATAACTTGAATTATTACTATGATAACTAAATTATGTGAAAACAAATAAATGATAACTCTAAAAAAATAAAAAAAAATAGATTAGAAATATATAATATATTTTATCAGATTAAATTTCTATAGGTTTCATATATTACTTTAAATATAAGAACACAAAACACATGAAAATAGTTTTTACAAAAATACACAATTTAAGCATAAAAATAGTTCTACTTTGAAATCAAGTAAATTTTTTTTGTTTCAATGAATTTATTTATTTATTTAATAAAACAATGAAACATTTTTATCAATTTAATTATAAATTAAACCTCCCAATAATAACATTAAATGAAAAGACCCAAAAATATTTTTTTTTAAAACTATAACTCATCTTCACAAAAGTCAAGATTGAGTTCCTAAATTAAAAATAATTTTTTAAAATAAATTATTTAACTCATTAAATATATGGATTTCTAAGAAAAACTCATAAAATAGGATAATTTCAAATTTTATAGTGATTTTAAAAATTTACCCCATAGTTATAACCTAATTTTACCTGTTTGACCCTTACTAAGATGAAAAAATATTTATCATGATTACTATTCATAATGACCATAAATTATATTGACCCAATTAAATTATATCAATTTTCCTGATTCTAAATATTGAATCTATTTTACAATATTCAATTTATATACGTGTAATAAATTTATTTTACAGTAAGTGTGAAAAATAAAATGAAAATTGTTTTGAGAAAAAATGCATTTTAAGTATGAATTGGAGTTATTATTATTACATGACTATTAAAAACCATTAGATGAATGTTAAAAAATTTGATTGAATATGTAATAAATAAATTTTTTTAAAATCCTTCATCTATTTATGTTATTTTTATTTATTAACTAAAAATCCCATTGCATGCATAAAACTCATTTTTCTTAAAAAACATCTCTTTTACCAAAAAATGATTTTATTTTCATTTCTAAGTAATTAATAACAAATGAATTAAATTTATATACATGTAAAAAATATTTTTTTCATAATTTAGTTATTCATATTCATAATCACCATTCCAATGGCTAGGCAATAACTATCACATTAAATAATAATATTTTAATAATATATCACGGTTTGTTTAAACATGGTTTTCCAAATAAATAAATCTATCAAAAGAATCATATTTATTTAGAGGTAAATATATAATAAATTACCAGGGTGTAACAAAACCATTTAAAGGCTTGTATCAATTACTAAGTAATATCATATCAGATCATGATAAGAGATTTACTTCCCATCTTTTTACTGGGAACATAGAAGGCTTTGGGTACCTAGCGAGGATAAGTAAAACTTATCACTTGTGGGATGATGGATAATCCAAGTGAAATATTAGGATATTGGTATAAACATTACATTATTTAATATTAAATTTGATAGATTCTTGTTAGGGTAATACAAACATAGTCATTTTTCTATATGATAATAACTACTGGGAAATAATTTAGATTGAACCATTCAAGGAATTTTATAGTCAAATATATAAATCAAATTTATATTGGATAAAGGTGGGAGAATAATCTATAGTCAGGTTGAGTATTTTTGCAGGTAAATTATTGATTCCAAAGGATCAATATGATATCAACTATGACCTGAAGAAAATAGTGATCATAAAAAGTCCATAGTCATCGATTATTATAATCCAATAATAGTGGTTGTGTATTTATTTGAGTGTCACTAAGGGCATAAAATACAGAAGAAACATGGGAATCATACACCTTTATTTGTGTTTATTTTTGAAATATTGGATTAGGTTGGACATATTTCCTATTGATTAGATCTTTTTATATGGTATAGTGGAATTAATGATGTATTTAATGTGTCTTAGCTATGGAAGTATATACTAGATCATTTTCATGATATCTAAAGTGATGAGGTGGAACTATAACAAGATTACTTATTTGAGGAACATCTTATATGAATCATGTACCATAGTATGAATAACTTTTAGGGAAATATGATACCTTTGGTTTAGGTTTTATAATATAATGATTGGATTTTGGAGGATACATGGGAAATTAAAGAATATATATGGTAGTCGTGGCCATAATTATTCTCAATATATGCTCTATGACACCTTTTAAGGAAGAGGAGTCTGATGGTAAGGATTTTGTAATAACCCATATAACTTACTTAGTTCTTAAATATAATTTTTATTATTTAAATTTTTCATTTCATTTTTTTACCTAATAAATGAGTTATCATAGTCTGATAATGGAAAATTTCCGAAATCGGATAAAATCAGGTTTTGTGGGAAGGTGTCAGTCCCACGAGGACCTTAATGGGAGGCTGCCAAAATTTTTGTGGTCTGGTAGTAGAGACATCCTAGTAAAAACTTACACAAAAAATATAATGGAAGATAGTATAATCATATTGACTCATTGAAGTTATAATCAGGGACATTATAATTCCAGTGGTACACTCGTACCTTAACTTTAAAAATGGACAGTTTATGTATTTTAGTACCTATAAAATATAATTGTTTTATGGTTTAATTAAATAAATAAATATTCTATTTGAGAGATACTTGTAACACCCCGAGATTTTATGAAAATTATTCTTTTTAATTTCATTAATGTCTTGTGTTGTACGCTACACCAAAAGGAGCTTGCACAACACACATCCTTGACTTGCCTTTCATTACACACAATCACGACCTTCCTTGATAGCGTGTATAGTACGCAATACTGAGTTTCACTAAACAACGATATGCTGTTAAAATATTATTAAAACTAGCCGTTATGAATAGTAATAACCACTTTTTGAAATTTTGTAAATTTTATTTTTCAAAATGGGCTTCATTTTTGGATTCGTAATATCGAAATTAGCTTAGGGTAAAATTTTGGTACTTTTCGGATAACTTTCATTTTCTGATGAATAGTGAAAATTACTAAATTTTAATTAAAAACAACTTTTTTTAATCGAAATAATTAATAGTGATAAATTATTAATTTGAGTGGTTTTAAAGTATATTTAGAATATATTTTTACAATTCAATACAATGTTGGTCATTGGATGTAATTTCACATTTACACCAGACATAAACAAGTGTTAATCTTTTGATAGTTATTATCTCTTAAAAACACGCTATTTGTTGTGACAGCGGAAATTAATTATAAAATTAATTAATGCAACTTATATGTTGGGAATTTTTTAAAATAGAAATCATTTTTGAATTCGGAATATCAATTATATCTTAGGGTGGGATTTTGGCATTTTTCTGAAAAACTTCAATTTTTGATGAATAGTGAAACCACTAAGTGGTAGGTTAAAAACTGAATTTTTGCATAAAACTTAATTTTACCGCTTCTATGAATGGAATTTCAAAAATCCGATAGACACGGTTGATATCAGTAAATAAAATGTGGTTCAATGAGAGAAAAATAATTTTTTGGTGAATAGTACCTTTTTACTTTTTTTACCGCGGTTAATAGTAAATAGGGTAACTAAGGGTAAATATGATATTACTATTACCCTAACAAATGTCCTAATTCTATTGGATAAGTGTAATTCGACCAAAAACAACCTTATGAATATAATATGACCATTTAGGTCCACTTGGATTAGATTATGACATTTAATATTATTATATTTAATGAATAGTTAAAATAGTTAAAATCAAAGTTTAATAACTAAAACATTTTTAATATGGGATTATAAATAATATAAATTCGATTATAAATATTAATTAGAAAGATAAAAAGATTTCCTACATAATGATATTTTATTTATAATTTTTATACTTTAAATAGATTAATTTATTTATGACACAACGATGATGCAGTAATTACCCTTTTAAGGAAATGTTAACATAATTGATGTTATAAATGCCCAAATAAATGTAATTTGAGACTTTTTATCAATTACACTAATTTTATAGGTTACTATGATATATTATTGTTGATTTAATAAACTTGTTTCGAACATATAATTCTGTTATGACTTTCACAAAAATCATATATCAAATAGTGTCAAAATTGACACAAAATAGTTTTTAAATCAAATATTATATTATTAATTGTTATTTTATTCCTAAAAAATATATGGGTCGGCCAAATGACTTAGATAAGGATATATATATTAATAACAAACAACTTGGGGTTCGTGTGGCTTGTTATAGTAAGTGTATTAACCATATAGTGTAAGAAAACAAAAAGTCACGGTAAAAGTTAAATTATTTAACTTAGAGTTAAATCTAATTGATAAGGTTAAAATAATAACCTAAACTTGTCTAAATCTTATTGGTTGATTGGCTTTAGACACATCCCCACTTTAGCTTCGAAATAGGACCCTTTGGAACCATTATAAACCGATTTTGACTTTAATATAAAATAATATTTTGAGATATTCCTAAGGTGCCCCTCTCCTCCCTTATAAAAGGACACCTCACCCCCCTCCTCCTCACACCAATTTGAGCACTCAAGCTCGTCCAACCCCTGCCAAAATCCCTTCTCCACTTCCCTAGAATAATCCTAGAGGTCCTGGGATTCTTCAAAGACCAATCTTAGTTCCCTAAGTGGAGGATTGAAAGAGTCGTTTCAAAGAAGAGGTAATATCCATTACCGATCTTTTCAATTTCATTCTTCTTCAACTTCTTCTTCTTTAGTTTTTTCATGAAAAAGTAATAACATAAGTATTACTTACATACTGATATGTAATTATAAATATGAAACAACCATAATTCACCTTTTATCCATCCTACGGAAAAAATGAAATCACCGCGCGTGCGTACGTACGGAATATCGTCTCCACGCCGTGGTGTAATCTATTTTCCACAACCACCTTAATAGGATGGGTATAATGGTGTAATGAGTAACTATATATGATTATTATAAAGTGATATTGATACTGAAATAGTCTACATACACTTCAACACAATTCCACGACCATGGGAACGATATCATCGCTCGTGCGTACGTACGGACTACCGTCTCCACGACGCGATGAGATTCATTCTCAATGATTAACCATTCATGAATGATTATAAAGTATATATAATATGTACTAATGAAATATATGACATAATAATGATACTGTATTTATGTAAATTTATATGTATGTCATCTACTTAATTCCATTCACTTCAATAAGGAAACGAAAACAGCGTTCATGCGTACGTACGGACTACCGTCTCCATGAACGGTGTATTTCATTCCATTTATCGATATATTATATATATATATATATATTCTGAATATATATTATATATAAATCATGTTTTACATTCTTGATATAAGTAATCAGGATCCAAGTAATCATATTAATAATTACAAGTTAAAAACAAAAACGACAAATGAGACGATTTTACCCAAAACACTACTTTAACATGAATTTACAAAAGAACGGGTCATATAAAGTCATAAGTGGACCATATATGATATAATAACAATGAATATGATTCTTTAATAAGTCAATAACATGAGTTAAATCATTATACATGAGGTTCGGACACTTACAAAGCAAGTCGAACCTAAGGTAAGGGAAAATCTCGCAATCTCAATTTTTATCCGAGATTGTTTATACTTCATAATTTACTGGGGAATATTTATCATCCACATCCATGTTTCCTCAATATGTAATATTTACATCATTATACAATAGTTTATATCCAATTTTACCCTTCGTTGATTTTTTAGTAAAAGATATGAAAGGAATCTTTTGTCGTTTTTCGTACGAGGTACTTTTTGACTTTTCCGACAAAAGTACGAGAAGAATGTTTTCGTTTAACTTACACGGCATGAATGGATTTTAAAAACACTATTTCCAAGAAGCTTCCTTTAGAAGTTTTAAAGTTTATTTTTAGTCAACTTCTTTTAGTTTAGAATTTTATGACATGTTAAGAAATGAAATGTTTTTTTGAAGTAGAAAGGAATTTTTCTCAAGAATAGAGTTCAAGTGTTTTATCAAAATTATTTTCCATATAAGATAATAAAGGGTTTTGTTTTTATCCCTATTATTACATTGATTTGATTATGTTACGATGGAATTATATTTTTATGAATTCCTTTATCTTATATGAATTTTTTTATGATGTCACGATGTTTAAGATTCCCATTTATATTACATGGGTTATGGAACGATGTATGCTTTATGATTTTGTGGCACACATAAGAATGGTATCATTATGAGATGGGTGGGACCTATATCTCCCTGCAATGCATTGGGTAAAGATTTTATATCTCATGAGATAGACAGGGCTGGAACGGTAGGTTATACCGGTTCAGTGAAACAGGACTGGAATGAGGGTGACTCGGTTCAGAAAGGGACTTTGTCCACTAAGATAGTCTTGGAAATGAGTCTTGACTAACAAGAAATGATTCTCTATGATTATGTGTGTATGCCACAAAGTTTCATGTTTTAAGTTATGATTATTGTGATTACATTTCACTACCATGATTTATCCCATGTTATAAAATTATGATCTCTTTTGCAGGTTAAGATTTCCAAAAGTTATGTGCTTGTGTATACGATGAGATTTATATTTCTTTTGTTTACCCTTACTGAGCATTTGAGCTCACCATTTTTTGTATGTTTTCTTTTCCCCAGGATATAAAGAAAGGTTTTAGGTTAAAAAAAAGGGAAGATCTTTATGGGAGATATTGGAGATCTTTCACCACGATTAGAAGATTACGTTTCCCAGTTTCCAAAGACACTATACCTATACGGTCCTTTGTGGTTTTGTCATATGTTGTAATAAGTGTGCTTCAATTTTGAAGTATTAACAATGTATGTAAAGTATGGGTCGTTATAATACTCCTCCATTTATTTTCATATTTAACTTTTAATTTATCCAAACATTATTCCCAAGGATAAAATCATGATCTATAATGGCATTAGTTGTTGAGATTTAGTGAATTAAACTTAAGTTGAAGGAATTCAGTTGACTAGAGGGAGTGGTTTGAAAATCATCAGTTTACTAAAGTTGTGAAATAAAAAATAATAATTTAGTATTTTTAAAGAATTTTTTATAATGATGGTGATTTAGAAGGATGATTTTTATAATTTTCTTAATACAATATGTCTTGTTCTAGAATTTTGGATGGTACTTTTGGAATATGGTATATGTTTATTTTATTATTATGAAGTTAAAAATTTATCAGAGGTGGTGTTTACATTGAGGATTGATACATGGAATTGATAGTGGAAACAATCTAATAGATGGACTACACATTTCTTAGAGGTTTGTGAAATTGGATGACCAACTAACACTCTCTATAAATTGGATTGTGGGGTTACCTTTTTGTGTATTAATTTATTTTGGTTACTTGTTATAGTAATCTGTTTGACTCATTTGTCACAGTTTTTAATCTTTTCTTTTTAGAAATAGGATGTGGAAATATTTCTCCCATGAATGTTGTACTTTTACTCCAAACCATGTAAAACCAAAGTGTTATTTCTTCTTTTTAATTTAAATTAATTATATGAATGTATTTTATTTAAATAAGTGAATATGACTAAGTATCTTTTGAATTAATGTGGTGATTTGGGGCAATATATTTCTTTCATGTTTCAGAATACTGAGGTTCAAAGAGATCCATTCCAGAATAAGTTTATGCCATAGTGATTTCTAATTAACTACTTATAGTTCATCAAAAGTATAGTGAAGAGGGAATATTAAAAATTTTTATTATATGGGTATATCATAATGGGATTATTAGTTTACTTTATAGTTCGAGTGACATTTTCTAGCATATGAATTTAATTAATTTTAGTGGCAGTCATTGATTTTAGAATGATTTCATCAGAAGATGAAAAGGTCTAGATCAATGGATTAGGTGGAACATACTTCAATTTCTAGAAAATAAATATGTAATAATTTCTCATTCATAATGATCTATAGATTGTTTTTAATGGTTTCAAATTTAATGAAATTCATAAATATGAATGGGAAAATCTGGATCATAAGGAACTTGATGTGATACAAATGGTATTAGTCTAGAATGTGATGTTGAACATTTGAGAAAATAATACTATAATATAGTTAATGGAATACCTTTTAGGTATTTATGAGAAACCTATAAAACATAATATAGTGTGATTGATGTATATGTTATCAAAAAGAAGATCAACATCATATATTTTAATTACTTTTATCCTAATATGGATCTCGTTGAAGTCTGTGAAGGTTACATTTATGGATGATGTTTGGGTGATTTTTTTTTATCCCAACTAGAATGATGGGAATCCATGGTGATATCTATGAGTAGTTCAATTTGAAAAAATGATATGGTGTTCACTAATGCTATGAACTTGATTATGAATGAGGAGCTCTAAAGGAAAGAGAGTTTAACTTCATTCAGTAATGTATTAAATTTAAAAAAGGGGATTCTCACATCATCGAAATATTTAGAAGAAATCGGTTAGGAAATCAAGATCATATAGAAGAGGGAAGTCTTTCAAAACTTCTTATATTTATTGGCATTGTGGAAAGAAATTTCAACTTAAGAAATATTTTCAAGATAAGAAGACAACCTCTGAAAGGACTGTACTAGGAGAACTGAGTGTAGCCATAAAGAGTAGTGTAAATTTACTTTTGAGTATTTTCACCCAAATAAAATCTTGTATTATAGATTCTATAACATCTTTATATTACACAAGGGAAAAAGGATTCGTGTAAAATTATATATCTGAAAATTTTGGTAGAGTGTATCTTGCTAATGATGAAGATCTTCAAATTATAGGAAAGGGAGAAGTAAAAGTTCTATCTATGAAAGAAATAATCCTTATACTTAAGGAATTGTGGCATTTTACAGGTCTCTAGAAGAACCATATTTTAGTTGGAAACCTAGTCCAAGAAGGTTTTAGAACAATATTTTTGGATGGAGTATGGAAGATTACTCAAGGATTTATTTTCACAATGATAGGTGTAAAACATAGGTCTTTGTATTTGACTAGATGGGTAATGGGAGATACACTTTTAGAAAAAATTTCTTTTAGAATTTCATATCTTTAGATTAATTGGTTTAGGAAATTATATGAGAAAAGTATTAATATTCTACAAGATAGAGGCATACTGAGGATAGAATATTCAGACTTCAGAATACATGATATTTGTATACTTGAGAAGTAATAGAATGTGTCTTTCAAGATTTTTGTAAGAACAAAATAGTCTAGAAGCTCAATTTGGTATATAAATATGTTTAAAGACCTACACTAGTTCATTCTCATGGAATATGAGGGTACTTTGTTAATTTTAATGATGATTACCTTTTTAGTGGAATATGTTGTGACGCCTAGGCCTCTTGTATCGGGTCCAGCCGCAAATGCTCTTAACATTTGGCCTTTCAACCCTCCCCTCACTCTGTGTAATTTCCTTGTTAATTTTCATGTAATTGGTCCAATGTCCCCCCCCCCTACATTGGGTTATTACCTTCTACGTTTCATGAAATTCTCTCCAAAGAACACGAACTAATGGTCGTAGTCGTATGACCATAAAAAACAAGACTCCATGGTTCGAGTTCTATTACCTAAAACTACAAGACACCATTCATCCTTACCAAATGACACTAAACTGCATGTATTTTTCCTTCTCACGTGAACTTAAAAGGAATGACCCATATCATTATATTCTAAAGACATCAAACTATACAAAAACATCTTTAGAACAGGACATTAAAATGTAATCTTACCCTGTGTGCCAATCATAGGATTCCTTGGACAACCAGCTCATGATGCTTCATGATAGTAACATAGGATTCCTATCATGAGATGATTTCCCAAACATTTATATAGTAGTTATGGGGCTTCATGACTCTTTTTCCACATTAAGTAACTTTCATCCTTACCACATGATGTTAAACTGCGCGGTGTATGTACCTATCATTTGACAATAAGATACACCTAGAACTACATATGAATTTATTCCCATTCCAATGAGATACATAGAGACTCCTAGATAATATATCTTGGTCTATTAAACACATGATAAAAAATCCCATGTTCACTCTTTTAATCACCTGGATGTGGTGAAATAAAAAAAATTCATTCCTTGTTTCTCATACCGAATATAGCTCACGTAGGTTTGGAATTTTGGTAAGGGATTCTCCACATGATCAAGATGTATTAGTTCATGTCAGGGTTATCATGTTCCTGGATTGAATACCTTAAAAGTAACACTAAATTTCTTCATTGTGTGAATTTAAACTAAATGGTTGACTTCTCTAGCATGACGTAAAACTATGAATTACTATAACCATCCCCTGATAGAACCAATATCCTTGGTGTTGTTCTCCCACCACACCTCTACTCAAGAACTACGTGTGGCTTGATTTCCACTCCAATGAGATACGTAGAGACGCTTAAATCCTATATCTTGGCCCAACCACTAGATTATAAAATTTAGGTCCTTTTTTAATCATCTATGTGTGGTGAAAGAAACCTTTTTGATTCCTTGTTTCTCACACCAAACATAGAACACATAACATTAAGAATTTTGGTAAGGTATTCCCTACATGATTAAGACATATCAGTTCATGTCAGGGTTAACATGGTATTGTATTGAAGACCTTAAAAGGATTCGCATATTTATTTACCACATTAAATTAAAACTAGAGGGTTAATGCTTATTGTGTGATGTAAAACTACACATTTCTAGGACCCTCACTAGAGAAGAACCCTATCCCTTGTTTTGGCCTCCCACTACACCTCCACCTAAGAACTATGTGTGTCTTGATTCTAATTTCAATAGGATGCATAGTGAAACTTAGATCCTACATCCTATTCTATTATCAATATTATAAAATGGCCCCCTCCCCGCACATGAACTGAATTAGTGTAGGGAATCTATCTTAGAGCTACGTGAGGTGTGATTCTCATTCCAATGGGATACATAGTGATGCTCAGAATATAAATCATGGTTCAACCTCAATATAAAAATCACCCTTCCTTGTGTATGGATTGGACCTGTACAAGATGTTTTCTATTCTAGAAATACTTGTGTCTCGATTCACATCTCAATGAGATACGTAGTGAAGCCCATGCATGAAATACAAAGTACAACAAAAAATTTTCTAATTCATTATATACAAGTTATAAATCTGACCTATGAAAGGAAATCTCTACCCATTCCTGGTCAACCATGATCTAAATGTTACCTTTTTTACTTAGGAACACTCTTTTCACAAAACATACTTCATGCCTTTGTAAATTTAGATCTCCATAATCTTTCCTTGTCTATCAATAATGGAATATATCAACTCCAAATGGAACCTTTTTTCCTGCATGATACACCTCAAACATGGATTTCCGTCATATACTTCCAAATATGGTCTGTAAACCAGAGGTATCTTCATCCTTGGGATAAAAGTTCATTTATCTTTGTATGCCCTAAAAACATTGCAATGGAAGTCTCTTTTCAAACATGGTATGAGATCATCCCTTACACACTTATCCCATATCATTTTCTCAAATCCAAAAACCCCGATTCCATGGATTACAACCTTTCCCTTTCACACCTTGAAAATTATGGAGAATTATTCTCTAAATCACTATAAAATGGATTGTCCTAAATTATACACCTTTAAAATTCACACCAAAAAACATGACTAGATAACGTTAAACTTAAGGGAAACATCCTTTTCACATGAAATTAAACTACATAATTCATGTCCCAATTATATGACATAAAACTACATATTATTGTGGCTCTATCCTAAGAGGACCATCATTCCCAATGTCAATATTTTATTACACCTTTATATATAGAACTACATGTGGATTTATTATCATTCCAATGAGATATATAGTGACACCTAGATCTCCCATTCTAGTCCTATCCACCATGATGAAGATGTTATCCCCTTTCATTCCCCATATATGGTCCTAATACATGGAAGTAATTCTGATTATGAGCTCTCATGTTGATAAACTTGTGATTGGATCCAAATTCCACCTCTTAAGTATACAAGTCAAATCTATGTATTCAATGAACCCCATATATGGCCAAAGATTACCTAAATTTTTCTTTCATCCTTAGACACATTATTTTCACAAGCCATACTTTGTGGTATTGAGAAACTCTGATCATCACAGAACTCCCATAGCGCTTAGTAATGAGGAAATATAACTCTGAAAGACACCTTTGTTTTGACTATGCATAATACACCTCAAACACAACATTTCATAACATGCCTCCAAATATGTCTTATTGATTAGAGGCATGTTATTACCTAGAATAAAATTACCTTATCTGTGTATGCATCAAAAACATCATAATAGTACCCACTTT
Organism: Viscum album; assembly: GCA_963277665.1. Lineage (NCBI taxonomy): Eukaryota > Viridiplantae > Streptophyta > Magnoliopsida > Santalales > Viscaceae > Viscum > Viscum album. The sequence goes on along the minus strand of OY728135.1, from coordinate 65,674,587 downwards.
TGATTATGGTCAGTGGTCTTTCCTTACATACATATCCCATTCCATTTCTCTAGATCCAAAAATACCAAGGTCATGACTTAAAATTTCCCTCCTCATATTCGGGAAGTGGTGGAGCATACTTGGACTGCAATCCCTACTTGAGTAACCCTTACTATAAATCTTGTTCAAATATATTTGACCTGAAAAATTAGTTGATTTAGTCTAGCTTGCAAGACTCAAAAATACCAATTGAAAGAAACATAATGATCACAAGGAAAAAAACTCACCAAATCAAACCTTATCAAAGTCAATTCTACGATTGGTAGACATGTAATCGACAAGAAAAAGTGGTATACAACTTGTTAGGTCCAAAACCTATAAAGGGGGCCAAATAAAAATTAGAGCCTCATTTTCTATGTCTTATTCATATCTAAATTAGGAAAACGTTTCTTCAATGATTCCAATGAACCAAAAATTCATAGTATTAATTATGAGATTATAGAAATAGTCGAACTATTCACACTAGGTCCAAAGGACTAGGAAAAAATTATGGCACACTCCTATTCCAATAATTTTGAATACAGCACATTGAATCAAAAACATTCAATAAAATGATGCAGATTTAGTGTTATGTTATAATTAAAATGATTATTAGTACACAAATGTAAATTAATGAAAAAAAAAATATTTTCATTTATAGAAAAAAAAATTGAAGGATTTTCAATATGCTTGAGTCCCTCTGTCAATTTTTAAAGCATTACATTAATGAAAATTTTGACCTACCAAATTGAATCTTGAGCCTTATCCATAGTTTTGTGAAGTCTAGTAAATAGTTTGTGAAAACATCTTCAACATGAAAGAACTTCTCTTTTTCTATAGCAATAAAATCCCTTCCTTGGGCCATGGACCTCTTTAAGGATTCGTAAAGTTGAAAAGTATCTCCCTTGATAACATAAGATTCCTCTCAAATACATGCCATATGAAGTGATTCTCACCACTAAGGAACTGATTGTCTTCCACCTCCTTGGCATGGTTAATATCTTACTAGGATGTAGAAACTCTAATACTGTCAAATTGGAAAAGTAGTTTCACCTTATCATGTCACAATCTTGTCTCCTCTTCGTGATTTTGGATGGTCGACTTCACAGCTTGATGAATCATGTGGTAGTCAAATCTTCAATACCTCATAATAGGGGACATGGTTAGGATTTAGTGGAGCTATGAAGGAAGATCTTTGAGAAGGGTATCTATAATTAACTTCCAAATATCCCACCAAACTAACTTACATTAATATAGGAAGGTGTCATGTTCCTCCAAGTCCATATTAGAAAAAATAAAAAAAATGAGATACATACTCTGGGATCAATTAACTCAAGGATGTATCCTATTTTGTTCTCTATTGAGTTACATCATCCTTTAATTATGCCATTGTTTGAATGGACATGGAGGCCTCTACCTTATGGTTGAATACCTAAGTCAATAGAACAGAAATACATATGAAAAAATCATTAACAGTGGAGAAGATAAATGGAAAGGATAAAAAGACAATCAAAATAGTTAATAATTTTTACCTGTTGATGGGTAAAATGCTTGATTGAATGTTTACCTTACTTATATAGTTTCTACATACAGAGTAAGGACCTCCATATGAGAGAAACTTCATGATCCCGAGAGACAAGGATCATGGGGTGCCTCCACATCCAGTTCTGAGACCATTAATTCCTTCACTTGAGAAGGATTAGGAATTTTTCTATCAATCTAATTGATGAATTTGGAAATATTCTCCATTGAAAATACTACACAAGTCAAGATGTTGAGATTAAAATGTCATCTAGAAAGTATGGGTTGTGAAAAAATAAAGACTCATTTCTAATAAACTCTTTATTTAAATCTTTGAAATCCTCTAGAGAACTGGGTATATTAATATGTGAAATAATGTCTCCAATTTTCATATCACTAGTTCTTATTTCATGAATTAACTATCCAAGACTTATGCAGCCTCACCGGTGGAGACACATGGGATATCAGTCTCGGGACCCAAATCTGTTCCTCCAAATTCACCTATAGTTATTTCAGTTGGATCACCCTCCTCCCATGAACTAAGAAGTTGATTAACTTCTTTAAAGATAGAAATATGGTCATAATTGTTTTCCACAAGTTCCTCTAATAAATTTCAATGGTGTGAAATATTTTTAAAAAATGAGAGTTTGTCACTGTTATGTGATATCCTATTATGCATAATTGACATTACTGGTATTTTCTTCTCCTACTATTGTGATAAGAACAAATGAATTATGGTCCCTTGACACTTACCCTGTTAAGGGTGAGCACTTGGCAACAAGAGTTTGTGCCCGATCTAGAGTTTCTTATTTAACTCTAGAGATATAGGTGCTAGACCCCTTAAGTTATGAAAGTGAATTAGATCTTGTAAATGGTAAGCATAGTTATATTGGTATGTCAAGAAAGTTATAGGACTAAATGAACTTGTGAATACTTAATATGGTGCATATTCCTGACCAATATCTTTTTTCTCTTCCATTTATTCACCTAAGATGGTAAGGGGTATGTGTTAGTCTTCTTAAAAAAGATACCAAAGGTAGAAATGTTCCCCACCATTTCTTTTTCCATTAATCTCTGACCTAGATATAACTCTTCATGCTTAGGGATAGACCCCTCAACCCAGATCGCGGTGTTCATTGAAGTATATCTCGGGGATGTTAGTTCTGGTGATACCCCATTTTGCAAGTCAAAGTGATCCATTAATATTAATTCATCTTCTAAAAATATTATTATGGGTTCAATAGAAAGGTAAATAAGATTATATCACCAATGATGAAAAATTCATCCCATTCATCATTGTATTGGTCAGCCACTCCCTCAATAACACCTCAATCTAGCAAACCATTTACCCACTCTTTGGATGATATCTGGTCATCATTCACATATACTAACATATGAAACTCCCAAATATACTACCCCACCTCATCATAATTTGTGTTAGGTTGAAGATCATAGGACTTTCAAATATCCCCAAGTAGTGGGATATGTATGTTGGCTTTATGAAATACCCATAAATCTATATTTTCAAAGGTTATGACTTTCTATAATCAGACTAACTCATTCCATGCATAATTAGATATTGATGTGGATGGTTATGAGTAAGTCCTCACATCTTTTCACTTTAATTTCCTTTCAATACTCTCTACTCTGGAGGGAGGTTGGGAAACTGAAGCTTGTGTCTCATCCTGTTCGTGATGAATAGACCACCTTGGCTCGAAATATGTGTTATTTTCAACTCTATCATGCTTCATGACCCATGTTTGACATTATTTGGAAGATTTGGGATCTTCGGTTTCATCACCACCAGGCTAACCCTTCATATCATTCTTTCCCAGTCTAGCAGTCATTGTGGCCTTAACTCGATGAAGAGTTTATGTTAATCCCCTTGAGGGTAGGAAGAAATCCAAGAATTGGAATACCTAGAGTTTAACTAAATAGATGCACCTAGAAGTGGTAGTTTAACTTATTCTTGGGATACCTCCAAATCCAAGAGGATCTAGAATTTTTAGGCCACTATTGCATGTTTCTCAAACTGAACATGTGTGGGAGAGAGATACAATTTTCTGTTATAGACACTTGAACTAAAGATAAAATATATATGGAGTATATACTTCACATATGACCTTGTTTTCATTCTATGTTTCCAACACACTATCTTTAAAAATGATCATGTATGAAATCAATTCATCATTACCCTATACATTTAATGAATGTTCTTGTTGGAGGATCACTATATGGGAAGAAGTTAAACTATCCTAGTACATTTAGATTCTTTTGAGCCTCACCACACTTCAGAGACGGGGTTTGAATACCAAAAACAACCTAAATGTACAAAAACAGTTGGCCCCCAGGGACATCAACTCCACTTATCGTGGTATAAAAATTAAAGTGCAACAAAATACACCCCCAAAACACTTGGAATGTAAATGAAATTTGGTATGGGTCCTTCCCTATGTATATGTGTAATATTCACCAATAACTTTCTTCCAAAATAGGGATATCCATCCATATGTTCTTTCCTTCTTCTAACATGGACACTATGAAATATGTCCCCAACCTCACACAACTATTATATTCACGGACCAATAGTATATTGTTGCTCAACCATATTTTATGAATCTGGAAAGGAAGGTTTTCCTAGGGATGTCAAACTTGACTATATATTCCCATAGTTCAAACATTCCTCACTCCAATGTTGTCCAAAATTTTGCAACAATTCCCTTCTTCCCCAATAAAGTACATCTTATCAGGTGCTAGAAGCTAAGATCCTCTCTTTGATTCTCCAAGAGGGACTTCATCCATGTATCATAATGAAAATTTCCCCTTGAGTGAGTGTCCTTTTTCATCACCTTCTAGGAAAACATTATCACCTTATAAGTGGAAGCTAGCATCCATTCAATTTCATCCCATGTTGCTTTCAGTGGGATAAATTCATCACACATTTCCTTAATAATAGGTGATCCCAATATCTTGTATATTTCCCAAAAACTAATGCAAAATTCTCCATGCATCAGATGAAAAGTATTTTTCTGAGGGATCTTTTGGCTCAAGATCTCGGGATGGTATCTACTTTCTTGTACGTGCATGTCTCGTCCAGCCATATCGTTTCATAATTTCAAAATTCTTTTAGCTAAGATACAAATTATACATAAGTGTGTTCCACCCAGGGTATCTATATCAATTCAGTTTTGACTCCCCCGCTGGAGAGGAAGCCCCAATCCTCGTTCCATCCTTTTGACTGATCCATCTTAGAATCATGGAATATCGATGAATAATAGTGATCTTTTTACTCTTGGGTGCGAGGATTCGGATTTGGGGCACATAATCTATGATGTATGATGCATTTAGAGGGTATTTTCCCCTCAATTATGAACACTCATCTGGAAAAGATATTAGCAGTAGGATAATTAGTGTATTTATGGAACCAGAACTTTAGTAAATAGATCTATGGTTTCAGGAAAAATACATCTTTCATAATTTCATGGTCATAAAGTGGAAGCCGATCTCTTAGTGGGTACTCACGTTGGTACTTCTTAGATTATTTTTCCATGTCTAAAACAGTGGATTCACACATGTCATAATAATCTGACCGGAGGACATCAAGAATTTCCTTACCACATGTGAAAGCCTGTTCATCAAAGATCCTTTCCATTCCCATGAAAATATATAGAGGAAAACCCACAATGTTCATTTGTGTCATGGAATGGATTTGGAGTTTTCTTTAAAAATATTAAAATTAAATAAATGAATGACCTCACATAGGTCACTTTATCAAGTAACCTCACACAGGTCAATCGTTCAAGTGAATCACACTGGTCACTCACTTAGGTGACCCAAAACAGGTCACTCAGTCAAGTGGTTCGGCGGATGTATTTCACCAAGGTCATTTTAGCATACATGCTGAAGGTACGTTAGATGACAAGTGTGAAAGAGTGATTCTACATGGTTTCCTGGATGAAAAGTACACTGAGAGAGAACAAGTGGTATTAATGTGGGGAGGAGTTATTTGGATATGAAACTATATTTATAGATTCCCAATCACCTGTTCAGCGGACTAGCATAGCTAACGAGCATGAACGACATGAATGACTAACCCATAGTGGATAGTTATACTTCATATTTCAGCTCTCTTTCATTAATTAAGTATGTAGAAATTTTTGAAGAGAACCCAAGGGTATGAATGAACATGGAAATCACTGAGTAAAGGATTCATCAATATCCATATTCATCTCTACCTTAGGATCAGATCCTCTTCTTCAGATCGGCCCCAATCCTGAGAGGGGGAATTTGTTGACACTCTTTTTCTTACATGGGGATGAAAATATTTAGTAGAAAATTCCTCAATTACTATATGGGAAAAGTGACTCTAATACCTACCCAAGTAGATCATGCATGGACCCCACATACATTCCAATAGGCTAATATAGGCCCAACATGCGGCACCCGATATGAGAATCCAATACCTTAATGAGATTCCTATATTAAATACATATATGATGGACCTTTTTGGATGATCTCCTCACCCAGGGCCCTGATTTTTTAAGAGACCACTTGAAGTTATACTCACCCAAGCTTCTCACACAAGTCATCAAAGCCCTTGGGTAGTTCTCTATGCCCAAAAATAAGACATAATTAGAAATGTTTAATGGATTGAGGCCCCTCAAGATCAAAAATACCAAAAACCTAGAGGGGAATCATCCACCAAGTCAAAACTACTAGGGAAAAGGACCCTCCTGTAGCTCGGAACTTGAGAACCAGTCATCTAAAGATGCCTGAGGAGACCCTTGGAGCTTAGATAGATTCCTCTCCCATGTGTTGATTCCTAGGTTTTTCATTACTCAAGAGGAATCCATTTCACTGAGTTTTATACTGTGTGAGGAATCCTCTATCTATCACTATCCTTACCCTTGAAAAAAACCTCTAACTCACTCAGGCCTTTCCTGGGTGAAGCACCTCTAGATCACCCAAGTCCACCCTATGTGAGACACCTTCTAATTGCCCGAGTCCACCCTACATGATCCACCCTCTAAGACATCACCTTCACCACTAATGACAAGGGGACCCCTCTCCCTGGGAATCCTTCCTGTGGTATACCCTATCAAAACCTCAACTGAGGCCTTCATATGTTCACGATTATGAAGAAATACACACCATCATATTTCCCATTTTATTATGAATTCCCTCAGTAAAATATTACTCATACTTATCCTACCAAGTACATAGTCTCCTCATAATTCTTACAATTGGGAATTCTACCTTTAATGAGGATCCTTGTTGTGTAGTTAATGTGATGGACCTCCCCATTTAGTGAAGTTAGGGAAACCACTTTCTTTTCCCTTCTATAAGGGATAATACATAGTCTTCCTACCCTCTTATAAAAGGGCAGTCACTTGTTGAAAGGTTCACCCAAGGTAATCCCTTCTAGATTAATCCTTTAGTCTTTATTTTGGGGAATTCCCACACCTTTCACATCCTCACCCTCATCCACCATAAGATGAAGGAGATTGTATGAGTTTCCATATATTTTTCTTCTTCTTATTTATCACACCAAAAATGACTCACATGGTCTTAGAGGTTCATGATAAGAATTTCATCAACATAATCAAATACTACCAATATGGGACACCTCCATAGGTATAATCCCCAAACTTTTTAACTTTGTACACTTTGATTCCTTTCCAAAAAGGATAAATAGGAAGCCTCTATGAGGTTCAAACCCAACACCCCAAATTCACCCAAATATTCACTAGGCCATATTACCAGTATAGTAATACTCAACATGGAGGGACATATTCCTTTCGAGTCCTTCAGGACGATTTGGCGTAAGTCCCAAACCAACTTTTTCTTGGATCCATTCACCTATATGTGATTATCGCTTGATGTTAAACTACATTGTTTAGTTATTGTCACATAACCCTAAAAGGTATGATATTTCATTTTAAGTGGCATCGAACTAAGTGGGTTTTGATTCCCCTCTTGAGGATACAGAGGAATACCCTATTATGGGCCCAATAACAACATAAAAAAAACTCCAGTCTCCCAGGATAATGATAAATTCTAGAGAGAACCACTATGTTACTTAAAACCAGCATTAAAAAATAATAATTGTGTATAAGATGGAAAATATCTTACACATATGAAGAGTCTCATCATTGGAGAACCTTGGTTACATAGAGATGGTTCCATTTATAGGTAACCTCATTGTTAGACTCACCTGTTTTGATAATCCCAAATCATGTTTCATTTATGTGATAATCATGTTTTAGTTATTAGGATAATTGTGTGTCATTAATTTTCCAAGTTTTTATCAAGTAATAACCATGTACTTTTAATCTTACTGCTTTCTTGTTTAATATCATAGTGCAAAATTTCTCTACGAATCAAAGGTCACTGATGCAAAGGTCACCAATGAAGGGTCACCGGTGAAAAGGTCACTGATGTATAGGTCACCGATGCAATGGTCACTGATGCAAAGGTAACCGGTGCAAAGTTCACTAATGAAAAGTTCACTGATGCAAAGGCCACCAATGCTAGGTTACTGCTGAAGGCTACCGCTGAAGGTTACCATTGAGAGGGTTGTAGCTAAATGCTACCGATGAAGGCTATCGATGCACACCAACTGTTGAAGTCTATCGTTGTGAAGGCTACCGTTACTAGTCTACTGATGCCTACCCTTCCATACTTTGTAAAATTCTTAAGATTATTCTAACGGTTCTATTTGGTAAATTTAATGCTTCTGATATTAATTAATGCTGATTGTGAACATATCAAGAGACCATATCTGGTGTAACTCCCCAACCCCAGTTACCCAGAGTCGGTGCATTATTACGTAACGTTGGCATGATCACAAAAGATCAAGTCTCGAAAGACCAATTAGATTAGTAGCCTTGAAAACACATAAATGTTACATTTCATCATAAAGTGAAAAACTACAATAACATAGTATCCATAGTCCACACTCATATCCCTTTCAGACTATCCCTGCAGGTCATTCATAAAATACTTCTTCACATCCTGGAAAAATTAAAACATTGAAAGGGGTGAGCTCAGATGCTCAGTAAGGATAACAATATTGCGGAAGCTTTGATAAATAGACATAAACTTTTAAGGCAATGTATAACTAAAACAAAAGCCTTTTAAACTTGAACTTCAGCGTAATATGGAAAAAGTAAAATGAAATAATGCCATTTACTTATTCACATGGTTATTCTACTAGTAGAATAATCACATGCAATATCAATAACCACTTTCATAATAATGGAATGCATAATTCCAGACTATCATAACCATGTAGCCAAGGCCTCGTGCCAAGACTACAAATAAGATTTTGTCAAGGCCTCATGCCAAGACACTAGTTTGTCTCATGAGACCTACTGATGCATCGAGAATCTATAACAGGCTCCACCCGTCACTTATTAATTCCAATGCATTCCTCATATGAACAGGTTTAAACATATCATAAACCATAACATAATCGTATCACATAAAACATGCATAAAGGAAATATAACATTTCCACATTTCAATCACAAGATATCAATAAAACACATTGAAATAATAAAAACATTTTCAAAACCATTTTCAATACCAAAATAAAAGAAAATTAAAACTTTGTAATTATTTTTCATTTTAAAAAAAGTTTTGGCTTGTAGAGGAAGTCGAAACCCAAATAATGGTCACGGCGGCGGAGAAGTCGTTGTCTCCGCATACGTACGACAAAAAAACATTCCATTTTGTCTTTTAGTAAATTTCTTCGTATAAAAAGATTCCTTTTGAATAAACCTAAAAGCCAAAGGGTTTTATACACCGTATAAAAGAAAGTTGTGTATAAAAAAAAATATGCCTCAATGAAAGGAGATTTAGTTGAAGTCCCTTAAAAAGATCATTTTTTTAAATAAAATAGATCTATTATGTGTATTAACTATAAGTACACATAAAGAAAGTACAAATACAAGATAGGACATAATAATATCATGACATAATTTGAAAGTAGGAGATTAACCCAAAGAACAGAAATTGGGTTAAGAAGTTCCCTTACCTCGTGTCCGACTTCACTCGATCGTTCTTTAATCTCCTGAATAATAAACTAGAGTTAATCTCTACTTTCTTAAGAACCTTTTTCAAGTTCATTATCCCTTTTATATCACTTATTACAATGTTACAAAATTTATGTAGTCATTTAAGTTAATAACGGTTGTTTTGTCGATCTTTGGTACTTGAGTCAACAATAAACTTCTTATAATTACAAGTTGTTTATGTGATAGAATATCCATTATCTCCATAATTATATCAATGATGTAGATATAATATATATCATATATATCCAGTATATACATTCATTCATAATATTACGTAACATTTAGAGGTAAGAAATGAAATGCACCGTTCATGGAGACGGTAAGCCGTACGTACGCATGAATGATACTTTCATTTATATTTCGTATTTAATGGAATGAAATCATAATGATATAAAGGTATATTATAATTCCAGTATAATATCATAAATTATATCATTTACTCCATCCTTTATACATCCCACATATGGAATTAATGATTCAAATCACTTTGAGGGGGCGGTAGTCCGCCTTTCCTAAAATGAAATTATCGCGTTTACCCATAATGGAAAGCATAACGGTATGCCATAAATGAAAAATACAGAATCATAAGGAAAACAAAAACATAATATATATCATATATAAAAATAGTGTCATCATAATGGCCACCATTGGATAAAATGGTAAAATTATATTCTAATTATACTTTAAAACCACTCAATATAATAATTTATCACTATTAATTATTTTGATTAAAAAAGTTGTTTTTAGTAATTTTCAAAATACAAAATTTATCCGAAAAGTTCCATAATTTTACCCTAGGATAAATTCAATATTCCAAATCCAAAAATGAAGTCCATTTTGAAAGATAAAATTTATAAAATTTCAAAAAGTAGGTATTACTATTCATAATGGCTACTTTGAATGATTGTGGTGTGTGTTAGAACTCGATGTTGCGTACAACACATGCTACTGTATTATTCAAAGAGAAGCGTACCATGGAAGCTTGGGGTGTTACATTATCCCCTCCTTCAAATAATTTTTTCCTCGAAATTTCATATAATATCACTGTATAAAAAGACTCGGGTGATTCTTCATCATAAGTTCCCCGGGTTCCCATGTTGCCTCCTCCATCTTATGGTTTCTCCATAGAACTTTTACCAGACGAGTCGTTCGGTTTCTCAGCACTTGTTCTCTTGTATCAAGAATCCTGACGGGCTCTTCGCAATAAGATAGATCGAGTTCTAGTTCTAATTCCTCATAGGAGAGTACATGCGTTGGGTCAGGCATGTATTTTCTCAACAGTGATACGTGGAATACATCGTGAACTTTGGAGAGACTTGGCGGCATTGCCAAACAGTAAGCTACATCCCCAATTCATTCTAGAATTTTGAAGGGTCCGATGTACCTGGGACTCAATTTACCCTTCTTACCGAAACATATAACTCCATTCCATGGAAATACCTTCAAGAAAACATGATCTCTTACCTGAAATTCCAACTCCTTCCTTCGGTTGTCAGCATAGCTCTTCTGCCTACTTTGAGATACTTTGATGTGGTTTTGGATTACCTTCACCTTTTTCATCGTTTCCTCCACCAGTTCTGGGCCTACATGTTTTCTTTCACTAACGTCATCCCAACAGGTTGGTGTGCGACATCTATTTCCGTATAATGCTTCATATGGTGCCATCTGAATACTTGAATGGAAGCTATTATTATATGAAAATTCTATCAGAGGTAAATATTGATCCCACATACCCTGAAAGTCAAATGATCATGATCTCAACATGTCTTCTAAGGTTTGAATATTTCGTTCTGATTGTCCATCTGTTTGAGGGTGGTAAGCAGTGCTCAAATGAAGTTCAGTATCCAAGGCCTTCTGAAGACTTTTCCAGAATCATGATTTAAAACGGGGATCACGATCTGAGACAATCGACAGGGGTACTTCATGAAGTCTCACAAATTCATTAATATATAGTCTTTCTAGACGTTCAAGTGGTAGATCTTCTCTTATAGCAATAAAATGTGATGACTTCGTGAGATGATCAACAATGACCCATATTGCATCATTCCTTCTAGGAGTCTTTGGTAGTCCCATGACAAATCCCATCATAATATTATCCCATTTCCACTCACGTATGGGAAGAGGTTGCAATACTCCACCAGGAAGTTTCCTTCCAGCTTTCAGTTGTTGAAAAACCATACATCTTGACACAAAATCAGCAATCTCCCTCTTCATGTTGCCCCACCAAAAATGTCCCTTTAAATATCTATAAATTTTGGTGCTCCCAGGGTGTATAGAGAAATTGGAACTATGATAATCATCCAACAATTCCCTATTTAAATCAGGTATATCGGGAACACAAAGTCTCCTCCCAAATTTCAAAATTCCATCTTCATACACAAAGTCACTCAATCGTCCATCATTCATAGCTTTAATCTTATTTTTCAACTCTTCATCATCGGTCTGAGAACACTTTATCCTTTCTAGTAAATATGGTTTGGCAACCATTGGAAAACGTTTTGATGTTTCACCCTCCATGGTGATTCTCATATCCATCTTTACTAGATCCATGAAAATAGGATCCCCTTCCACTCTCATCATGTTCAAAACTCCATGATATTTTCTACTCAAAGCATCTACAACCTTATTTTCCTTCCCCGGGTGGTAGTGTATCGTCCAATCATAATCCATGCATAGCTCAAGCCATTGCCTTTGCCTCATGTTGAGTTCTTTTTGTGAGAAAATATATTTCAAGCTCTTGTGATCGGTATATATCTCACATTTTTCACAATAGCGATAATGTATCCATATCATCAAGGCAAGGATTATAGCAGCTAACTCGAGATCATGAGTAGGATAGTTCTACTCATGAATTTTTAGCTGTCTTGATGCATAGGCAATAACCCTATCATTCTGCATAAGGACACAACCAAGTACTTTCATTGATGCATCACTATAAATAACGAACCCACCATTCCCTGATGGTAGAGTCAATATAGAAGAATTGACTAATCTTTTCTTCAGTTCTTCAAAAAATACATCACACTCTTTTTTCCAAACAAATTTAACCCCTTTACGTGTGAGCTTCGTTAATGGGCTAGCCAATTGGGAAATATTCTGGACAAAACGTCGATAATAACCTGCCAAACCAATAAAGTTGTGTACCTCAGTTATACTCGTCGGTGCTGGCCATTCTTGGATTGCCTTGGTCTTAGAAGGGTCAACAGAAATTCCATCCTTAGAGACAATATGGCCAAGAAAAGAAATCTCCTAAAGCCAGAATTCACACTTGCTAAACTTCCCATATAATTCATGCCTTCTAAGAGTCTTCAAGATAATGCGCAAGTGATTTTCATGATCTTCATAGATTTTGGAGTATACCAAGATATCATCAATAAATACCACCACAAAATCATCAAGATATTCCTTAAAAACACTATTCATTAGATCCATGAATACAGAGGGTGCATTAGTCAATCCAAAAGGCATTACTGTAAACTCATAATGCCCATACCTTGTTCGAAATGCTGTCTTCCGAATTTCTTCCTTCTTCACACACAACTGATGGTATCCAGATCGAAGGTCGATCTTTGGAAAGTATTGAGCTCCATGTAGTTGGTCAAATAAATCATCAATGCAAGGTAGGGGATACTTGTTCTTTATTGTTATAGCATTGATCTCCATGTACTCAACGCAGAACCCCATAGATCCATCTTTCTTCTTAACAAAAAGGACAGGGGCTCCCCATGGAGAAACACTAGGGCGAATGAATCCCTTATTACTCAATTCTTCTAGTTGTTTCTTTAGTTCAACTAATTCCACAGTGGCCATTCTATAAGGGGTCTTCGATATAGGCCTTGATCCAAGAATTAAATCAATGGAAAACTCAACTTCTCATTCTGGAGGATGTCCAGGTAAATCTTCCGGAAACACATCTACATATTCTTTCACAATAGGTATATCCTCTATTTGAACATTCCTTTCCTCGCCCTTAGTCATTTCATTCTCTTCTTACCCAATAATTGAATTTAGTTGAGCTACTGGGGGTGGATCTAAATAAGAATTAGGTGGTGACGATTCTGCTCTAAAAATAAGGTGTTCCTTATCATCATCATCAAAAATCGTAACCTCCTTCTTCTTACAATAAATCTTTGAATCATAGTCCGAAATCCAATCCATACCGAGGATTATATCAAACTCAATCATAGGTATGACAATGAGATCAGCGGATAAATAACATTTATGTGTTCTAATGGGGACTGATTCACAAAACTTTGTTGCAATGATACTTCCCTTAGGAGTTTTGACTGACAATTATCTTGTTAAATCAAATTGGAAATATCTGATTTTCTTATAAAACTGGGAAGATATGAAACAATGCGATGATCTAGAATCAAATAATGCATTTGCTAAAATTGAGGAAACCATTAAATTACCTTCCACCATGTCTTTCGGAGCTTCAACCTCAGTAGTAGTGATAGCATAAGCTTGGCCTTGATCCCTTGGCCTCTTCTGAGGTAAGTTTCCCTGATGCTTAGGACATTCATTTGCATAATTCCCCATTTCCCTACAATTGTATCATTCCACATTGACAGCTAATTTCTTTCCCTTGCAATCATGAGCTTGGTGGCCTTTTTCACCACACTTGTAATAGACTCCCATTCCCTTCAAGCAAATACTGGGGTGTTTCTTCCCACATTTACCGTATGACTAATATTCAACTTTTCCTTTCTTCCCCTTATTTCCATTTCCATATTGATCAGAAGATCTCTTCTTTTCTTGCTTTTCTTTAAAGTCATAAGACTTAGAGAATTCCTTTTCCGTCTTGATAGCACACGAGATAATATCTTCGTACGACAAGAAGGTTTGTGAGACTAATTCCCGACGGAGAAATGGTTTTAACCCATCAAAGAAATGATCAATATTACTTATTGGGTTATGTATATAATCTGAAGCATGCCTCTCTAACCTTGTAAAGTTAGCCTCATACATTGTGACATTCTCATCCTCCTTCTACCTCAGACTCAGAAATTGCCTTTCCATATCTGCTCGATGGTCATGTGGAAAGTATTTTTCTATGAAAATTTCCTTAAACTCCGTCCATTCCATACTTGATACTTCATCATCTTCCTTTGTGTTTTAAATCAATGACCACCATTGATCATCATCTCTAGTGAGGCGGTAAACTGCCATGACAACCTTCTCCCTTTTGCTACTCCCCAAGGCGTGGAATATTTTCTCTAAGGAGTTTATCCATTGCTCAACTACTAATAGATTTTAACCCCCATTAAATTTTGGTGGTTGTTGCCTCATGAATCGGTCTAACATTGATCCTCTATGTTGCGGATCAGGGTGCTCCATACGAGTAAGGTTATTATTCATAACCTGAGTGAGTTGTCCCAGTATGGTAATAAGTTGATCAACACCAGTTGTATCTCCAGCTCCACAATAATTATCTTGAGCAAGAGGGAAATCCCTACACGGAGTGCATGCATTGATACGGTTTCCATTCCTCCCACTAGGCTCCATTTCTAACCAATGGCATAAACTAGATTAGTTTATGAATCAAAATACATAATTCCATACTTGTAAAACACTTAACATAAATTGCACTATAATCATAAAAATGTTTTCTTTGAGGAATTATATACTCATAAACCCTTTATAATGGTTTTAATGAAAATGAGAATTATCCTAAGCATATCCCCCGGGAGTGTCATAACCAAGAGTGCAGCAAGGCCCGTTGTCGTGCACCAGTTCCCGTTCGAGTCTAGCTCAAAGCGGTGTTTTCGGGTTTTACCCCTAGGTACATCAGTGCCAGACCCACCTCTACCTGCTCATATCCAGACAGAGATGTAGTGCTCGGAAAACTCACAAAATCTCTATAATACCAAAATTCTAGGAAGTTCTTCTATACTAATCCTCAAAGTTTATGTTAGGTCTATGTGCTCTAATCAGAGTTTATCTAAATCTAGCTTCCAAGGTTAGTACTAAACTGCCTCTGATACCAACTGTAACGCCCCGACCCCAGTTACCCAGAGTCGGTGCATTATTGCGTAACATTGGTATGATCACAAAAGATCAAGTCTTGAAAGACTGATTAGTTTAGTAGCCTTGGAAACACTAGATACATTCATAAATGTTACATTAGATCATAAAGTGAAAAACTAAAATAACATAGTATCCATAGTCCACACTCATATCCCCTTCAGACTATCCCTGTAGGTCATTCATAAAATACTTCTTCACATCCTGGAAAAATTAAAACATTGAAAGGGGTGAGCTCATATGCACAGTAAGGATAAAAATATTGAGGACGATTTCATAAATAGACATAAACTTTTAAGGCAATGTATAACTAAAAAAAGCCTTTTAAACTTGAACTTCAGCGTAATATGGCAAAAGTAAAATGAAATAATTCCATTTACTTATTCACATGGTTATTCTACTAGTCAAATAATCACATGCAATATCAATAACCACTTTCAAAATGATGGAATGCATAATGCCAGACTATCATAACAATGTAGCCAAGGCCTCGTGCCAAGACTACAAATAATATTTTGTCAAGGCCTCGTGCCAAGACACTAGTTTGTCTCATGAGACCTACCGATGCATCGAGGAGCTATAGCGGGCTCCACTTGTCACTTATTAAGTCCAATGCATTCCTCATATGAACAGGTTTAAACATATCATAAACCATAACATAATCGTATCACATAAAACATGCATAAAAGAAACATAACATTTCCACATTTCAATCACAGGATATCAATACAACACATTGATATAATAAAAAAATTCAAAACCATTTTCAATACCAAAATAAAAGAAAATTAAAACTTTGTAATTATTTTTCATTTAAAAAAAAGTTATGGATTTTAGAGGAAGACGAAACTCAAATAAGGGTCACGGCGGTGGAGAAGTCGTTGTCTCTGCATACGTACGACAAAAATAAAAATTCCCTTTTTTCATTTAGTAAAATCCATCGTATAATAAAGATTACTTTTGAATAAACGTAAAATTCAAAGGGGTTTATACATCGTATAAAAGAAAGTTGTGTATAAAACAAAATATGCCTCAATGAAAGGAGATTGAGATGAAGTCCCTTACAAAGACCATTTTTTTAAATACAATAGATCTATTATGTGTATTAACTATAAGTACACATAAAGAAAGTACAAATACAAGATAGGACATAATAATATCATGAAATAATTTGAAAGTAGGAGATTAACCCAAAGAACAGAAATTGGGTTAAGAAGTTCCCTTACCTCGTGTCCAACTTCAATCGACCATTCTTTAATCTCCTGAATGATAAACTAGAGTTAATATCTACTTGCTTAAGAACCTTTTTCATGTTCATTTTCCCTTTTATATCACTTATTACAATGTTACGAAAATTATCTAATAATTTATGTTAATAACTGTCATTTTGTTGATCTTTGGTACTTGAGTCAACAATAAATTTCTTATAATTACAAGTTGTTTATGTGGTAGAATATCCATTATCTCCAGAATTATATCCATGATGTAGATATCATATATATCATATATATCCAGTATATACATTCATTAATAATATTACGTAACATTTAGAGGTAAGAAATGAAATGCACCGTTCATGGAGACGGTAAGCCGTACGTACGCATGAACGCTACATTCATTTCTATTTCATATTTACTGGAATGAAATCATAATGATATAAAGGTATATTATAATTCCAGTATAATATCATATATAATATCATTTACTCCATCCTCTATACATCCCACATATGGCATTAACGATTCAAATCACTTTGAGGGGGCGATAGTCCGCACTTCCTAACATGAAATTGTCATGTTTACCCATAATGGAAATCATAAAGGTATGTCATAAATGAAAAATACAGAATCATAAGGAAAACAAAAACCTAATATATATCATATATAAAAATAGTGTCATCATAATGGCCACCATTGGATAAAATGGTAAAATTATATTATAATTATACTTTAAAACCACTCAATATAATAATTTATCACTATTAATTATTTTGATTAAAAAATTTGTTTTTAGTAATTTTCAAAATATAAAAGTTATCCGAAAAGTTCAAAAATTTTACCCTAGGATAAATTTGATAATCCGAATCCAAAAATGAAGCCCATTTTGAAATATAAAATTTATAAAATTTCAAAAAGTAGGTATTACTATTCATAACGGCTACTTTGAATGGTTGTGGTGTGGGTTAGAACTCGATGTTGCGTACAACACACGCTACTAAATTATTAAAAGAGAAGTGTACCATGGATGCTTGGGGTGTTACATCTAGGGATAGTACGGGGTACTAAGAGGACCCCACGTGATTTACTTATTCCTATTTTTGGACCTCAAATATAAAAAAGAAAACCATGGAAGAGAAGAAGGAGGGTCCAGAATTGAAGAGAGAGGAATACGTGAGAAATAGCTTACTCACTAGATCAAAGAGAACAAGGAAGAACCATTCGATAATTAAACTGTGAGCCCAAGAAATTCAAGAAGAACATTTCGGGAGAACAATTTCAAGGCTACCTTCTATTCTTCATCAACTCTAGATCAACACAAGAAGTATAACACTTAGTTCCTGAAAGCTAGAACCTATAGTTACGCCATTATGTTTTGAGGAAAACTTCCAGAGAAAGACTCTAACCGCAAATTCTTCAGACCAAGGAGTTAAGAGAAGAACTGTAAACACATAGATCTTTCTAAAATAAATCATTTAATATTAGATCTATTGTGTTCTTTTATTTTACATTTATGAGAAGTTTGTGTCTGTCTATTACACACACTGTCTTCTATGCTTGAACTGTAGGATACATAAAATCCTCACATCAAACTTCACCTACATTTTGTTTCCCTTGTTTAACTTTGGAAGAGACCTTGTGTGGTTTGTATTGTTTTTTTTTTCAGGAATAACTATGGTAGAGGGTTTGAACCCTGGAAAGTTTTTGAAAACTGTTGTAAAGCCCGATACAGGCTGTGTATAACGTTTATTGTTAATATAAACTTCTTGGTGGAAGGTGATCACTAAGAGGAGAGGATTAAGTCTCAGATTGAGATTGAACCTCTTGTTTAACTTTACTATGCACTATATTTTCGTTATTCTCTATTTTTTCCTACTTATAATTTCTAAAATTTAAAACTATTTTGTATTGACTTTGATAGTTAGTTTTTGTTAGTGTTTAATTCAGTAAACCTGTTTCAACGGTTGAAGAAGTGTTTTACACTAATTCAACTGAGGACTAATCACCCTTTGAGAAACTTGTTGACCAACTAAACATTTATATCTCTACTACCTTAATTAATTGGGTCATTTCAAAATTGGGGGATCCTTATCATAATGTTTTTAATGGAAATTTTAATTAGGAACTCAATTCACCCCCCCCCCCTCTTGATATTCCACTCCAACAATATTTTTTATCAAATGTGTCTTTTTTATTGCTACTATCTAAACTGTTTTGCAAGTTTTTAAATTCGATTCAACTATGATTTTAGTTGTATCTTAAAAATCGTAAAATTTCTATCATATCTAAATTTTTATTTCTTTAAAATTCTAATTAAATATAGATAATAGATTTGAGGGTGCTACTACTAATATTCCACCTTTCTTTAATGGTAATAACTATGCTCAGTGGAAATTTAAAATAAAAATGTATCTAGAGAGCATGGTTCCTGAAATATGGGACATAATTGAAGAACAACATGCGTTGCTGCTTACTGTTAGGGACACATGGTCTTAGTTGACTAAAGCTACATATAACAATAACTGTAAAGAAAAAAATGCATTTTAATATTCTCTAGGTGATGAATAATTCAATAAAATAAATGCCCATATAACTGCATATGAAATTTGGGATACTTTTGTTGTTTCTCATGAGGGAACAACCAATGTTAAATAATTGAGATTACATACTTATATTATTAAATATTATAATTTTAAAATGAATCCTGATGAACTTATATATGAAATGTATCTTAGGTTCAATGAAATAGTGAATACCATGAGTCTACTTAGGAAACCAGTGGATAGTAAGGATCAAATTATGAGGTTTCTTCGATGCCTACCTAAAAGATGGAGAGGAACTTCTAATTCTATCTGAGAATCTTGTGACATAGGTAAGCTACTAGTGAAGGAACTAATTGGAAAACTTATGATGTATGAAGAAGATCTTAAGGTAAATCAAGAAGAAGATGAAGAACCGAGAATAAATATGTGGCATTAAAGAATGCTACCTCAAAGAGAAAAGATAAAGAAAAAGCTCAAGTTTCTGTAGACACTTCCACTAGTGAAGACTCGTCTTTTGACAGTGATGATGGGGTGGCTCATCTTGATAAGATATCCTAGAAGTTATACCATAATAATAATTTCTTTAGAAATTCAAACTATAAAGGATATTATGATAGTAAAGGACAGTGGAAAAAGGACAGAAAATGGAATGACAACACCAATGAGATAGTCTGCTATGAGTGTAAAGGAAAAGTCCATGTGAAGGTTGATTTCCCTGTGTTTAAATTTAAAAATAAATATGAGGGAAAGGGCAAGGGATATAAATATTCTATGAAAGATACTTGGGGTGCTTAAGAAGATAGCTCCAGTGGATCTGACACATCTGATATTGAAAAGAACAAACATACAAACATCTGTTTCATAACAGAAACATCTGAGGTAATACCCAATTCTCCTATACATAATGCTTACTATTATGGGAATGAAAGAAAATCAAATAATGATGAGAATATAACTAAGCATGAACTATATGAATATTGTGGAATGATTGAGGATACATTTAATGAACTCACGGATAAAGATAAATTATAGGAAAGGCAACATGCTTTAAATGCTAATTATAAGTCTGATCAGGATATTGGGAAAGAAAAATGTGCTTAGATGTTAAAAAAAATACTGAACTTAAATTATCAAATGAGAAATTAAAAAGGGATATTGATAAGTTTAATACAGATACAGATACCTTAACTCAGCTACTAGGGAAACAAAATACTCCAAAATATACAACTAGTCTAGGATATCAACCTGGACATAAAAGGTTTATTAAAAATAAATTTGTTCCAAAATCTAGACAGTTCACTACTAGTTCATGTTCTGGACCATATTTTGAAAAAAAATTCTCTAAAGGACCTAACAAAGTGTTCATGTCTCAAAACATATTGGTTGATTATAGGAAACCTATGAGACAAGTATGGTTTCCCAACTTTTTACTTGTTAACCTCTCTGGACCCAAGAAAATCAGATTACCAAAGTTACCCTACACTTAATCTGTTTTGAAAAAATATTATCTAAAGATCTCCTATAAGACTATATGGTAATTGGACAGTGGATGTTCAAGACATATGATAGGAGACTATTCATTATTGGAGTGACTAATTAAAGTTAATGGTGAAAAAATCACATTCGGTGATAATTCTAAAGAGACGATAGATGGCTTAGGCTAGATTGGTACCTGTAATACTATATTAATTTCAAAAGTACTTTTTGTTGATGGGTTAAAGTAAAATTTACTAAGTATATCTCAGTTATGTGATGATGGATTCAATGTTAAGTTTGAAAATGATGCATTCAATGTTTTTAATTCTAAGAATGATTTAATATTCATTGCTCTTATAAATGAAAAAGTATATGTTGTTCATTTAAACTCTTTATCCAAGATAAAATTTTCTTGTTTATATTCATTTCATAAGGAATCATGGTTATAGAACAGAATATATGGACACTACAATGTAAACTCACTTAGGAAACTAACTAAATATGGTTTAGTTAGAGACTTTTCTAAATTGGAATTCCCATTTAACAAAGTTTGTAATCTTTATCAAAAAGGAAAACAAAAAAAAAGTTTCTTTCAAGACAAAGAAAGAAGTTATGTAACGACCCAAAGTTTCATTAATGGAAATACCTCTTGATCTAATTAAATGTCTATTTATATAAAATTTTTATATAAAATGTCAACTTCTTTGGTTTTATGTTAAGAATTGTGACTGTTGCTTTTATAGTCGTTGAACAGTAATCACATGATTAGTATAAATATAGGGCTTTAACAAACCCAATTTACTTAGACAAAGGAAGCGATGGCCTCATCCAGTACAATTACTCCATACGATGCCCATTTGTCGGAGCTCGGAAAAGAGGTGGCGTCATTGGGATTTTCTCTTGACCAAGCCCAAGTTGAGCTTCATCATGTCAAGCTCGAACGTGACCATCTACAGGAAAAGTGGAAGTTGATATAAATTACCACTCGAGCGATGTTATCCGATCCACCCCAAGAGTTTGTCACCATCGCACACCTTACCCTTAGGTCTTATGTGGCTGTTTTAAGGGGTTATGTAACAAATCTCTAGTACTATGTTCATGTATATTATTTTTTTGTATATAATAATGAATATACTTTCTTGTCATTTTTGATACATTGTAATTCTTTTTTAAAGTGAAAACAGTGTTCTTAGTTATTATTTAATTAAGAATTCTATTTTATTAAATTAAGGGATTTTTGAATTAAATAATATTTTGATAAAATATTATTATTATTATTATTAAATTAATTTTATTATATATAAATTATCATATAATTTTATGAATGCAATTGTAATTTTTATTAAGGTTTGAAAGCCATTTTTATCAAAACCCGTGAATTTTAGAGAAATGTCGGTTTTTATTTTAAAAGTGAAAATTAACATATTTAGAAAATTATTCAGATAAAATAAATATTATTTCTTGAATCAGGACGTCGAAATTATCCAACGGTGAATTTTTCATAATTTTCTGAGAGAGTCAATTTTTTGGGTAAAAATTAAATACTATTTAAATATTAAATGTGTTTTATGACATCATAATGACCCAATAGTGATGTAATAAAATACTATAAGCTTTATGTTAGGCCAATATATGTTTTAAAATTAAAATAATATTATTTTGGGTTTGTTTTACTTACTTTTGAAATCATTAATGGACCCTTCAAGACTTATTAAACACCATGTCTTTTTAAATTGTTTTCCATGGGAGTGTGACTCACCTCCACATAAGCAACCCTATTATTTTAATAATTTTGGACTTTGTCCTTATAAAATATTGTTTTCCTCTTCTATTTTCCAAAAACCATGGGCAAAAACCATGGTATGTTTTGTGGTTTGGATTAATTTAATATAAGGGGTCCCAAACCTAAATAATAAAGAATTCCCTCACCTTTCCTATAAAAACCCCCCCAAGCTCCCACTTCCTCCTCACTCAAAGCCTTTTAAGTTCGTCCAACATATGCCTTACTCTCTCTAGAATCATCCCAAGGTTCCCCAAGCTCCCAATAAACCTCTCCCAATCCTCTCTAAAGCCTTTGGAAGCACACTATCAAGTAAGGGTTTTTTCTCCCTTTCTCATTTTTGTCCAATTTTCTTTATGTTGTTTTACACTTTTAATTTCAATTATGAATGTTGGGGTATGGTTTCACACCTCCATCATACTGACCTCTTTATGTTTTAATTATGTGAGACCCCTTTATCTCTCATTAAATTCCTCCCATTTACACCTGTTACTATGCCGAAATTCCGAAAGGAACTTCTCTCCCCTCATTTACATTCAAACAATACTTTTGTATCATGAATCGAAATTCCATTACAATTGATGGGACATGTATCTATATGACCTCCTTACTGTCCATTACATGTAAATTAGATGAGGAACCCCTTTCTCTCTCATCAACCATTTTTATGAATTCTTATGTCACGCCGTTACGCTGCCGAAATCGCACCGATTTTCTAAGCCAATGCCATTGTGTAGTGAATACCATACCCATTTCTCCATCAAGGGTATTCACCTTTATGAACATTTACTTATTTATTATAAAGCTTAATGTATGAATTCAACATTAATTTATCATGGAATAAATGATTATGTTTTATGAATCCATGTTTTATGATCCATGTGGCACACTTATGCATGAAATGAAATGTTTAAGAAGGGTGCGCCCTTATAGCGCTCCAATGCATTGGGTAAAGTATAGTATCATGATACGTCATGTGCAATGAGTGTTGACTCATGATAATTCAAATGAAATTAGGGTTTACTCGTGATTCATGTGCAATTAGGATTTACTCATGCTCCATGTGCAATGAGCCTTGGCTCATGCTAATTCCATGTTAAGTGTTGTTGCCACATTTCCATGTTATGATTATCAAGCTTTATCATGCCTTTATGTTCATGTTTATCTTGTGCTCTATTGATATTACTATTGTCTAACACGTATTTTAATCCTCATGTATTCCATGTTTATTCCCTTACTGGGCTTTATAGCTCACCCCTTTTCTTATGCATGTCCTCAGGTTATCCCATGAAATGCTAAGTACGAGGGAATGTAGTGGTCATGTAAAGGAAGTTTTCAATAAAGATGTTGTATTTCATGTTTTAAGTTGTTATGTAATGATCCTAATCCCCAAAGACACTATACCTATGGATCATCCTTGTTGTATCAAGTGAATATTTTATGTAATAAATCATGTTTAAGTTTGTAATAAAAGCAGGGTTGTCATAGTTGGTATCAGAGGATAGATTTAGTTATTTTTGGGATTAGGATTAGAAAACCCTAGTAAAGCCTTATAGACAAGACTAAGTATACTAAAAACATTCCTAAGTTTTGGTAAGTACTGAGTAAGTGGTTTATCAAAAAAATAAATCCATGTCTGTATACGAGCAGGTAGAGGCGGCTCCGTCACAGATGTATCCTAGGGGTAAAACCTGAAAACACCGCTTTGAGCTGGACTCGAACTGGAACTGGTGCACGACGATGGGCCTTACTACACTCTTGGTTACTAAACTCCCAGGGGATGTGTTTTGATAAATTCAAATGCTTAGTATGAACCCTTATTAAGGGAATTAGAAAAAAATGCCCCTAAGAATATATGTTAGAAAGTAGATCATGAAAAGAATAGGTTGAAGCCTATAGACTCATGAGTTAAGGAAATAAAAGTTTAGTTTTAAGTCATCAACTTTTTTCTTTGGATTACCCTTTATGTGTTACCCCCTAACTTTCCTTTTATTCCAGCCAATGGCCGGTAATAGGAGGACTCGGGCTAACAACCGGTGTGAAGATTAGTGTGATGATTGTACTAATGAGATGCCCAATCCAATGGGAGCGAGAATCATGAACTTTTTCATGCTTCTCTCTCAGCTAACTCAATCTTTGAAAAGAAACATGGGTCAAGAGGAACGTCCAAACCCCCCTCAGAAGGAACAAGTCGCTATTGAGAGCTTCATGAGATAAAGGACTCCTACTTTTAGTGGATCATCTGATCCCACGATCGTTGAACAATGGATCAACTCCATTGAAAATATCTTCTCTATCCTTCAGTGTTCTGAATAAGAGAAGGTTCTCCTGGTGGGTTATTGTATGGAGGGTGAAGCTGATCAATGGTGGAAATTGATCAAAAATATGAATCCTGAGGAGGAGATCGAGGCGTTGGAATGGAAGGATTTCTAGAAGATGTTTTTCGATAAATATTTTCCGCTCACCGTCTGGATTAAGATGGTTAGGGACTTCCTTTCACTCAAGAAAAAATAAGAAGAATCTGTTGGAGTGTATGAGGAAAACTTCACAAGGCTTGCACGATACGCTTTCGTATTTTTCGTTACCCCCAAATACAAGGTTTACCGCTTCTTTGGTGGACTAAAGCCTAGCCTGCGGAAAGCATTAGCGATCCGTGACTTCAACAGCTATGAGGAAATCGTTTGATGTTCCCTCAAGGTCAAAATAGAGATCAGGGAATCACTGGGGTATCATGGGGACAAGAAACGTAAGGTGGACTTCAATTCTGGCAGCCCGATGGATAAATCCAATGGTGCTATGAAGACCTAGCACCCCACTTGCCAAAAGTGCAGAAAGAAGCACCCTGTAAATTGCCTCAAGGGGACGGGCAAAGGATTTAGGTGTGGAAGAGAAGGGCACCTAGCTGTTAACTATCGGTAGGAAAGACCCGCGGCTGCGATAGAGGAGAGGAACGCTATGTTCGAACCTCAACGCATTTTTCATTGCTACAAATGAAAAGAACTGGGGCATCTTACAAATTAGTTCCCTAATCCAAAGGTTTTCGGAGGCAACCAACAACCTCTAAGGCAGTAAGGAAGAGCTTTTTCCATCACTTCTGCCGAAGTGAACCCCGACAACGAAGTGGTGGCAGGTACGCTAGTTATTCATTCAAGAGTAGAAAACGTACTTTTTGATTCATGTTCTACGCAATCTTTTATATCTCGAAAGTTTAGTAGAACAATCCCAGCACCACCACAAACCATGGATATGAAGATGTCGATGAGTGCAGAAAATGGGGCAATCATTGCATCCCATGAATACAAGTCCTCCCCTGTTACAATATGTGGATTGAATTTCTTTATGAACCTCGTCATACTCCCCTGGGTGGAATTTGATGTAATTCTTGGCATGGATTGGCCTTCCTTATATAGAGCCAACATAAATTTTTGGGAGAGGGAAATCACACTCCATATGGAGAATTGACCCCTGATTCTTTACAAGTGTAAGGAGGAAGATGAATCTCCTTTAGCTCCATCATCTCAAGCATGGATATTACATCCCTATGAGCACACTTATCTAGCTCAGATGATTGAGTCCAAGGAAGAAACCATCCTTGAAGAAATGCCAATTGTGAGGGAATTCGCTGAAGTGTTTCCTGGGGAACTGCCTAGTCTTACTCCTAGAAGAGATGTTGAATTCCCAATTGAACTTATACTAGGGGTGCTACCAATATCCAAGACTCCATATGGAATGTATTCTGTGGAACTTCGGGAGCTGAAGAAACAACTATAGAAGAATCTGGATAAGAGGTTTATACGCCCAAGTGCTTCACTATGGGGTGCACCAATCCTCTTCATCAAGAAGAAGGATCGGTCAATGCGGCTTTGCATTGATTATCACGAACTTAAAAAAATCACGATAAAGAACAAGTATCCTCTGCCACGGATCGATGACTTGTTTGATCAGCTGCATGGAGAACAATACTTCTCCAAGGTAGATTTGCGGTCGGGATATTATCAAGTAAAGGTGAAGAACGAAGATGTCCCCAAGACTGCTTTTTGTACAAGATACGGGCACTATGAATTCATAGTAATGCCTTTCAAACTCACCAATGCTCCAGAAATCTTAATGGACTTGATGGATATAGTATTTAGGGATTACCTAGAAAAAATTGAGGTAGTCTTTATAGATGATATTCATATATACTCCAAAACCAAGGAGGATCATGAGGAACATTTAAGAACTGTACTGGAGACTTTGTGCAAGGATAAGCTCTATGAAATGTACAGAAAGTGTGAGTTCTGGTTGAATGAAGTCTCATTCTTGGGTCATATCATTACAAGCAATGGGATATCTATGGATACCTCCAAAACAGATGTAATCGAGGGATGGTCGAGGCCAACATCGGTAATGGATATACGTAGCTTCTTGGGGTTAGCTGGATATTATCGACGATTTGTGAGAAATTTCTCATGATTGTCCAACCCTCTTACTAAGCTAACTCGAAAGGGAGTAAATTTTTCTTAGAGTGATGAATGAGAAGAAATCTTCAAGGAGTTGAAAAGGAGGCTTATCACTGCGCCCGTGCTCACTTTACCCACAAGGGGGGAAATTTTTGTGGTATTCAGTGATGCTTCGAAGAAGGGCTTAGGTTGTGTGCTGATGCAGAATGATAAAGTGATATCCTATGCCTCAAGTCAGTTGAAAATTCATGAGCAAAACTATCCAACGCATGATCTGGAGTTGGTGGCGGTGATCTTTGCCTTGAAAATCAGGTGGCATTATCTCTATGGGGAGAAATGCCAGATATATACTGACCACAAGAGTCTTAAATATATATTCACATAAAAATAACTTAATATGAACTAGAGAAGATGGATAGTGCTCATTATGGATTATGACTATTCAATACATTACCACCCTGGGAAAGCGAACATGGTGGCAGATGCCCTAAGTAGAAAGGACCCAGCGATTCTATCAATGATGAGAATTGTGAAGGATCCAATCTTTTTAGACTTGATGAAGATAGACATGGGAATCATAAAGAAGGGAACATCATCAATCCTTTCACAAATGATTGCTCAAACATCTCTTTTGGAAGGGTTAAAGGATGATGTCGGAATTCAGGAAAAAGTGGAAGCTATCAAAAAAGGGAAATCCTCAGAGTTTAATGTTAATGAAAAAGGAATTGGGTGATTTTGGAAAAGGCTATGTGTTCCATCAAGTCCGGAGCTGAAGAAGGAACTTTTGGATGATGCACATAGTTCAAATTTCTCTATTCACCTAGGGAGCACAAAGATGTATCAAGATCTCCGAGAAACATTTTGGTGGGATAATATGAAAAAGGAGATCGCTGAATATACATCAAAGTGCCTGGTGTGCCAGCAAGTGAAGGCAGAGAGGCAGAAGTCTAAGGGGATGATGAAACCATTGCCCATACCAGAATGGAAATGGGAGAACATCACCATGGACTTTGTCACTGGAATTCCGAGGACATCCGAAGGAAACAATGCAATCTGGGTTGTAGTGGATCGTTTTACAAATACTGCACACTTTATTGTTATTCGGGAGGATTTCTCATTGGATCAATTGGCACGGATATATATCAGGGAGGTGGTAAGGCTACATGGAGTACCACTATCTATAGTGTCTGACAGATATCCAAGATTCACCTCTATGTTTTGAAAGATTATTCAACATGCTATGGATACTGAATTGAATTTCAGTATGGCCTATCATCCTCAAACTGATGGCCAATCCGAGCAGACTATCCAAACACTTGAGGACATGTTGAGAGTGTGCTCAATGGACTTTAAAGGAGAATGGGATAAAAATCTTCCTCTAGTTGAGTTCTATTATAATAATAGTTTCCCCTCGAGCATCCAAATGGCACCATATGAAGCCCTGTATGGGAAAAGGTGCAAAACACCAGAATGTTGGGATGAGGTCGGTGAACGTAAGCTGCTTAGACCAGAAATGGTCGAGGAAATGGTGGAGAAGGTGAAAACCATTCAGCAACATATCAAGGCATCCCAGAGTCAACAGAAGAGTTATGCAGATAATTGTCGACGAGACCTTGAGTTTGAAGTTGGATACATAGTTTTTCTATGCATATCTCCATGGAAGAAGGTCATGAGTTTTGGAAAGAAAGGGATGTTAACCCAAGGTACATAGTCCCCTTCGATATTCTTGATTGTGTCGGGGTTGTGGCCTATCAACTATCACTTACACCTACAATGGCCAAAGTACATGATGTCTTTCATGTATCCCTCTTAAGGAAGTACATACCGAACCCTTCACATGTACTCTCTTCTGAGGTGGTACAGTTGGAGGATGATCTTTCTTATGAGAAGATACCAGTGAAGATCTTAGATCATAGAGAAAATTTTCTACGAAATAAGACAATGCCCCTTGTCAAGGTGTTGTGGAGAAACCACAAGTTTGAAGAAGCGACTTGGGAATTAGAGGAAATGATGAAGTTGAGATACCCACATCTGTTTTAGTGTGGTAAAAGGAAATTTCGAGGGAGAAATTTCTTAAGGGGGGAATATTGTAACGACCCAAAGTTTCATTAATGGAAATCACTCTTGATCTAATTAAATGTATCTTTATGTAAAATGTTTATATAAAATGAAAACTTCTTTGGTTTTATGTTAAGAATTGTGACCGTTGATTTTATAGTCGTTGAACAGTGATCACATGATTAGTATAAATATAGGGCTTTAACAAACCCAATTTACTCAGACAAAGGAAGTGATGTCCTCATTCAGTAGAATTGCTTCATACGAAGCCCATTTTTCGGAGCTCAAAAAAGAGGTGGTGATAAGTTGAAGTTGATAGAAATTACCACTTGAGCGATGTTATCCGAGCCACCCCAAGAGTCTGTCACCATTGCACACCTTACCCTTGGGTCTTATGCGGCTGTTTTAAGGGGTTATGTAACAAATCGCTAGTACTATGTTCATGTACATTATATTTTTGGATATAATAATGAATATACTTTCTTGTCATTTTTGATACATTGTAAATTGTTTTTAAAGTGAAAATAGTGTTTTTAGTTATTATTTAATTAAGAATTATATTTTATTAAATTAAGGGATTTTTGAATTTAATAATATTTTGATAAAATATTATTATTATTATTATTATTAAATTAATTTTATTATATGTAAATTATCATATAATTTTATGAATGCAATTGTAATTTTTATTAAGGTTTGAAAGCCATTTTTTGTCAAAACCCGTGAATTTTCGATAAATGCCAGTTTTTATTTTAAAAGTGAAAATTAACATATTTAGAAAATTATTAAGATAAAATAAATGTTATTTCTGGAATCAGGATGTCGAAATTATCCAACAGTGAAGTTTTCATAATTTTCTGAGACAGTCAATTTTTTGGGTAAAAATTAAATACTGTTTAAATATATAATGTGTTTTATGACATCATAATAACCCAATAGTGATGTAATAAAATACTATAAACTTTATGTTCGGCCAATATATGTTTTAAAATTAAAATAATTTTATTTTGGGTTGGTTTGACTTACGTTTCAAATCATTAATGGACCCTTCAAGACTTATTAAACACCTTGTCTTTTTAAAATGTTTTCCATGGGAGTGTGACTCACCTCCACATAACCAACCCTATTATTTTAAGAATTTCTGGATTTGGCCTTATAAAATATTTCTTTCCTCTTCCGTTTTCCAGAAACCATGGCAAAAAACCATGGGATGGTTTGTGGTTTGGATTAATTTAATATAAGGGGTCCCAAACCTAAAGAATAAAGAATTCTCTCACCTTTCCTATATAAACCCACCCAAGATCCCACTTCCTCCTCACTCAAATCCTTAGGAGTTCGTCCAACCTCTGCCCTACTCTCTCTATAATCCTCTCAAGGTGCCCCAAGCTCCCAAGAATCCTCTCTCAAGGCTCTCTCAATCCATTGGAAGCACACTTTCAAGTAAGGGTTTTTTCTTCCTTTCTCATTTTTGTACAATTTTCTTTAAGTTGTTTTTCCCTTTTAATTTCAATTATGAATGTTGGGGTATGGTTTCTAACCTCCCTCATACTACCCTCTTTATGTTTGAATTATGGGATACCCCTTTATCTCTCATTAAATTCCTCCCACATACACCTGTTACTATGCTGAAATTCTGAAAGGAACTTCTCTCTCCTCATTTACATTCAAACAATAATTTTGTATCATGAATCAAAATTCCATTAAAATTGTTGGGACATGTATCTATATGACCTCCTTACTATCCATTACATGTAAATATGATGAGGAACCCATTTCTCTCTCATAAACCATTTTTATGAATTCTTATGTCACGCTGTTACGCTGCCGAAATCGCACCGATTTTCTAAGACAATGCCATTGTGTAGTGAATACCATGCCCATTTCTCCACCAAGGGTATTCACCTTTATTCACATTTACTTATTGATTATAAATTTTCATGTATAAATTATACATTCCTTTATCATGGAATAAATTATTATGTTTTATGAATCCATTTTTTATGATCCATGTGGCACACTTATGCATGAAATGAAATGTTTAAGAAGGGTGCACCCTTATAGTGCTCCAATGCATTGGGTAAAGTATAGTATCATGATACGTCATGTGCAATGAGTGTTGAATCTTTCTAATTCAATTGAAACGAGGTTTTACTCGTGCTTCATGTGCGATGAGGATTTACTCATGCTCCATGTGCAATGAGCCCGGGCTCATGCTAATTCCATGTTAAGTGTTGTTGCCACATTTCCATGTTATGATTATTAAGCTTTATAATGACTTTATGTTCATGTTTCTCTTGTGCTCTATTGATATTCCTATTGTCTAACATGTATTTTACTTCTCATGTATTCCATGTTTATTCCCTTACTGGGCTTTATAGCTCACCCCTTTTCTTATGCATGTCCTCAGGTTATCCCATGCAATAATAAGTATGAGGGAATGTAGTGGCCATGTAAAGGAAGTTTTCAATAATGATGTTGTATTTCATGTTTTTAGTTGCTATGTAATGATCCTAATCCCTAAAGACACTAGACCTCTCGATCATCCTTGTTTTATCAAGTGAATAGTTTATGTAATAAATCATGTTTAAGTTTGTAATAAAAGCAGGGTTTTCATAAGTTACTACTTCTCAACCGCTTGAGTTGGTTCATATGGATTTGTTTGGACCATCTAGAGTTTCAATTTTAAATGGGAAGAACTATGTTTATGTTCTTATAGAAATTTTTTCTAGATATACTTGGGTGTATTTTCTAGCTCACAAAAGTTAAGTGTGTTCTTACTTCATTAAATACTCCAAGTATTTAGAAAATCATAGTGGACTTAGAATTAAGACCTTGAGAAGTGATCATGGCCGTGAGTTTGAAAATCGGGAATTTGAATCTTTTTTCTCGCAAAATGGCTATAATCACAATTTATCTTCTTCTAGGACACCTCAACAAAATAGAGTTGTAGAAATAAGAAATATGACACTTCAAGAGATTTCCCGAACAATGCTAAATGATTATAATCTACCTATCTATTTTTGGGATGAAGCTATTAATACAGCTTATTAAATTATCAATAAAGTCTTAATTAGACCTATTCTTTAGATAACCCCTTATGAGCTCTAGAATAATAGAAAGCCTAAGGTTAATTACTTTAGTGTTTTTGGTGAAAAGTCTTTATCCTTAACACTAAGAATAATCTTGACAAATTTGCTTCTAAGAGTGATGAAGAAATTTTCCTAGGATACTCAATACCTAATAAAGCATATAGAGTATTCAATAAGAGAAACAAATGTGTGGAAGAATCAGTTCATGTCAAATTTGATGATACTAATTAACATGAACCCAAAACCTCCGTTGAACATCTTGAAGAATATATGTCAATTTTGGACCTTAATGATAAAGATAATGAACCCTTAGTAAAAATAACCAATTCTGGAAATTTTCCAGAATCTAATCTTAGTGAATATAAACATAATGATAACCATGAGCAGTATAGTTCAACTCTTTCTAGAGGTATTAGGACTCTCAAGAATCGTTCTTCAGATGTTTTAGTAGGTGATCTAAATAAATGAACACAAACTAGAGCTTCTATGAAAAACCTGGTTGAACATCAATCCTTTCTTTCACAGCTTGAACCTAAACATATCAATAGTATAATAAATGATGAATTTTTGGTGATGGCTATGCAAGAAGAATTAAATCAGTTTTAAATAAACAAGGTTTGGTAATTAGTAGAAAGGCATAAAGACACTTTGACCATAGGCACTAAATGGGTGTCTATAAATAAGGTTGATGAATCGGAAAACATAGTTAGAAACAAGGATAGACTAGTTTCACAAGGATATAGTCAATAAGAAGGAATAGACTATGAGTAAACCTTCACACCTGTTGCTATACTAGAATCTATTAGAATACTACTTGCTTATGCAGCTCATCTGAATTTTAATCTTTATCAAATGGATTTCAAAAGTGAATTTCTAAATGGGTACATAGTTGTGCATGTATTTGTTGAACAACCCCCTGGTTTTACAAATC
Source organism: Viscum album (assembly GCA_963277665.1). Classification (NCBI taxonomy): domain Eukaryota; kingdom Viridiplantae; phylum Streptophyta; class Magnoliopsida; order Santalales; family Viscaceae; genus Viscum; species Viscum album. The sequence continues at coordinate 65,641,408 of OY728135.1, read as the reverse complement.
CCCATATTTCAAATCATGTCTTTAAACATTCTAAATCTCTATATGGTCTAAAACAAGCTCCAAGAGCTTAGTATGATAGACTTAGTTCTTTTCTTATTTCAAAATGTTTTACTAAAGGAATAGCAGATCCTAATCTTTTTATTAAAAGGGTTTCAAAAGATATTTTAATAGTACATATTTTTGCAGATGACATTATTTTTGGATCCTCTAAAAATTCTTTATGTAATGATTTCTCAAAAATGATGCACGATGAATTTGAAATGAGTTTAATGGGGGAGCTTAAATTTTATCTTGGATTTCAAATTTTTCAAAATAAAAATGGTATTATTTTAAATTAGAGTAAACATACTAAGGATATTTTGAAAAGTTTTGTCTTGGATGAAAATAAAGGTAGTGATACACCTATGAGTACCACCTGTAAGTTGGATGCTAATGAAACTGGAAAACCAGTGGATCAAGACAATTGCAGAGGTATGATTGGTAGTCTGCTCTATCTTACTACTAGAAGACCTGATATTATGTTCAGTGTAATCATGTGTTCTCTCTTCCAAGACAACCAAAAAGAGTATCATTTAACTACTGTTAAAAGTATTTTTAAATATCTCAAGTATAATACAAACTTAGGACTATTTTATCCAAGAGTACAATCATTTGTTTTAACAAGTTATTCAGATGCTAACTTTGCTGGTTGCCAGTTAGATAGAAAGAGTACCTTTAGAACATGTCACATTTTGGGAAATTCACTAGTATCATGGTGTAGTAAGAAATAGAATTATGTGTCATTATCTACCACAGAAGCATAATATATATATGAAGGTAGTTGTTGTGCTCAAATTCTATGGATGAAACACACTTTACTAGACTATGGATATCAATTCAAACATGTCTCTATAAACCGTGATAATACAAGTACTATTAACATCTCTAAAAATCCCGTATCTCATGCTAGGAAAAAGCACATTGATGTGATACATCACTGCTTGAGAGATCATTATCAAATAGGTGATATCACTCTTGAATTCCTTAGCACTAAACATCAATTGGATGATATATTCACAAATCCTTTGAATTCTGAGAGGTTAAATTACTTCAAACATGAGTCAGGTATGATAAACTTCTATGTTAGGAACCTCACCATTGAACCTAACTATTAGGAAACTCACCATTGGACCTCACCTTTAGGAACCTCGCCATTGGACCTCACCGATAGGAACCTCATCGTTGGACCTCAATGATAGGAACCTCACCATTGGACCTCACTGTTAGGAACCTCACTATTGAACCTTGCCATTAGCAACCTCACCATTGGACCTCACCGTTAGGAACCTCACAATTGTACCTCACCGTTAGGAACCTCCCCATTGGACCTCACCATTAGGAACCTCACCTTTGGACCTAACCGATATGAACCTCACTATTGTCACCTTACCGATAATCGAATTTTCTAAGACTTCGTGTTTTTTCTGCCGGAATCTGAAACATTTTTAGTATTACTTATTTCTTTTACTTGATTTGTTTTTCGATCCATAAATGATAAATTTAAATTACATACCACATTTTGATACACTTCTACTCTCTCTCGAACCTCTTTCTCTCTAACCTTATAACCTCATATTCTACTATAACCCTCAAACCGCTCCAGATTGAAATGGAAAGACTGAAGAGACTACTGGTCAATGATGAAGGAGATGCACTAAATCCTAAGAGACCTCAAACTGGGTCGAGTAGTGGAATCTAGGTAGTGGAAAATATAATCAACCCACATTTGTCAATGAGGGAAATCGTGGTTGAGAATGAACTAAGCTCGGAATGGCTGATGGCGAGCAGGTCTCTAGTGCTGAAGGCACATAAAGCTCAGGACTATGTCAAATGCTTTTCTAATAACAATGGACCCTATTACTCGAAGCTAGTGAAGGAGTTCTACGAGTCTCTAAAGTTTGAGCAGTCTGAGGATGAGAATAGAAAGTCTTTAAAGGTAAATGGGGCAAGTTTGAGCTTTTCCTGTATTGAAAGTGTTGACTATTTAAGAGTTCCACATGAAAGTATTTTTTATTACTACTCCGGAGTGGTACCTCCCACTAGTTAGTTCTTCTATTATAAAGAAGCTTTGGCTGAACTGATAGGTAATAAGATCCCCAGGAAAGTGATTTCTACTGAAATGGAAGGAGAAAATAGGTTGTTGTTTATATTTTTTCAACATGTGTTGAGTCCCAGGATAGGGGAATTTTCTACCTTGAAATATCAAGATGTATTTCTTTTGTATTTTTTTAAGCATGAACAGAAGATAAATTTTTATAGATTGATGATGATTTAATTAGAGGATATGACAAAGAAGAATTCCAAGTCCAATTCATTGTTTCATGCCAGATTGATATCCTTAATGTTGAAAGTGAATGGAGTTTCTAGAAGTAAGGAGGAAATAGTTGTTTTAAGGGACAATTTATACATCACCAAGATGATTTGCATGTTTATGAAAATCAGTTGTAACCATTGGAAAAGAAGATGGGTGAATGATGATGCTGAAATATATGAGTAATTCAATCTAGTTACTCATCTGACTAGGCCAAAGGATAAGAGAGACCCTGGTCTGAAGCTTAATGAAGTGGAGCCTACATACTCAAATGAAGAAGAAAACGTTGTTGTTATGAAAGTCATAGAGGATTCTCCTATAGATGGCAGGAGTGATCCTGACCTTCCTCATGCCAATATTGTATCTTTTGGTGAGCCTAGACAACAAAAAATGTTTCCTAGAAGGAAGAATTTCCTAAGTGATAGTGATGATGAGGAAACCAGTGAGGAAGAAGGAGATCAAAATGTCTTAAAATACATTAAGGAGACCTTAGAGGAGGAAGTTGACACTGAATCTAGTCATGATGACTTTGAGTAAGTGTCAATTCTCTGTAGGAAACACATAAATGATAGGAAGTGTAGATGAAGAGGTTGTTGATTTAGCTTAAGCTGGAATTGCATTGGTAGTAGTTGAAGATTATGTAGAGGAAGTGGCAGTGGACCCTCCTATTGATGCAGTTGATCGAGGAGGTATGGTAGAGATGAATGTGGTTGATCGGGAGAATTATCCATGTGAGGGGGAGGAACCTGATGCTACAGGTTCAATTGTTGTAGATCATGGGATATAAGATTGGTCAAAAGACCCTAGATTTGTGGTATTGGGATTAGATTATGGAGATTATGATGATGACCAGCCTATCAGAAGTCCTCCAATTCCTTTTGTTATAGAGACTACTATTGTACACCCAGTAGTGCTTTTTCCTAGAAACTATGTGAATAAGGATGACTTAGAATCATGGAAGTCAGATTTGAAAAGACACTTTGATGAGAAGTCTACTGAGATAGAGAGAACAATAGCTCACAATCAAGAACTTATGAAATCTTTAGTGGAAAGGCTAGTTTCCACCTCTCACTCAACCTTGCTACATGAGGTAAAGGAATGTCAGAATCAAATCAGAACCTTGGAAGAGTCTATGGAATCTGTGAAGCAGTTTATTTCCAGATTAGACTCCTATATGGCTTCAAGGGTGAATGTGGATAGAGATCTTAGATATGTTAAAAGTGTGGTTCAATTGATGGTTGATATGTTTTAGGACTTTAAGAAGTCTATGGAGACACATGTGAGTGGACATGATGATGATGTGAAAAGGATAATCAGTGGGCTGACAAAATCCTTTAAGGAGAAAGTGGGTTTTACTATGGAACCTCTGTGTGCATCTAGTTCTTCTTCAGCCTCTTCTCCAGTTGATCTAAAAGCTTTCAGATCGGTTTTTAGAGAATATTTGGAGAAGTTATCTAGTGATAGTACCTCATACCCTTGGTCTATGACTCAGGTCATTTCAACTTCTAGGGAAATTCATAAGCTTGTGGGAGATTATCTAACGGAGTATTCTCATGATCATAAGGTCTTCAAAGAGCAATTTTATTTCTACTACAAAAGGGTGTATAATAAGAATCAGATGGATGGCCACTTTAAGATTCTATTTGAGAACTTGTGGATCCCACCTATCACTCAGGCATTTAAGGATCAAGTTAACAGACTCAAAGTGTTGAATCCTACCTTAGAGAAATTTATGAAGAATATGGATGATTTTATTTCAGCTATGGAAAGAGGAGGAAGCATTATTATGGATTTTAGAAATCTTCTTTTACCCTTCCGCCATGTGGACTGCACTCCCATCATTGTTCCTCCAGCCTTGCCTTCTTCCTCAGCTACTTCAGGATCTACTAGTATTGCACCAATGATGAATCTTGCATAGGATATCAGAAGCTTGACCCCTATAATTCCTCAGATATCCACTCACTATAGGTCTATTGTTTCCTCTATAGCAGCTCCTACAACCTTGTCGACTTCCATTCCTCAGCCTATTCCTCTATCTTTTGGACCTGACTCCTCATCTTCCAAAGAAAAATCTCCCTTAGACATATCTGATTTGGACTGAATGTAGGATGTATTAGTTAATAGGGATCTTTGTACACTTTTTGTATCTTGTATTCTTGCTTCATTAATAGTAAAATCCTCTTTTGTCTCCTTTTTTCTTCCTATATTTTTTTAATTACAAAGGGGGAGAAGTTTTAAGTTTTAATTTTATGTTGCCTAAAGGGGGGAGAAGTTTTTCAGTTTACTGGAATAAACATGGTTCTATATTACATATACACACCTCTGAATATATTTATAAAATGTGTTTAACCCTAATTCAAAAATACTGACATAATTTATGATTCTAAAAAAGGGGGAGATTGTTGAAATCTACGGTTTTGATAATCCCAAATCATGTTTCATTTATGTGATAATCATGTTTTCATTTTTAGGATAATCATGTGCCATTAATATTCCTAGTTTTTATCAACTAATAACCATGTACTTTTAATCTTACTGCTTTCTTGTTTAATCTCACAGTGAAAAATTTCTCTAAGTATCGAATGTCATTGATGCAAAGGTCACCGATGAAGGGTCACCAATGGAAAGGTCACTGATGCAAGTGTCACTGATGAAAGGGTCACCGATGCAAGGGTCACCGATGAAAAGGTCACTAATGAAAAGTTCATTGATGAAACGGTCCTTGATGAAAAGTTCACCGATGCGAGGTTACCGTTGAAGGTTACCGCTGAAGGTTACCATTAAGAAGTTTACCACTAAAGGCTACCAATGAAGGCTACTTATGCACACCTACTGTTTAATCCTATCATTGTGAAGGCTACCATTACCTGTATACTGATGCCTTCCCTTCCATACTTTTTCAAATTCTTACGACTATTCTAACCATCGTATTTGGTAAATTTAATGCTTCTGACATTAATTAATGCTGATTGTAAACATATCAAGAGATAATATCTAGGGATAGTAAGAGGTACGAGTAGGACCACACGTGATTTACTTATTTCTATTGTCGGACTTCAAATATAAAAGAGAAGACCATGGAAGAGAAGAAGGAGGTTCCAGAAGTGAAGAGAGAGGAATACATGAGAAGTAGCTTACTCACGAGATCAAAGAGAACAAGTAAGAACCATTTGATGCTTACACTGTACACCCAAGAACTTCAAGAATATCATTTCAGGAGAACAATTTCAAGGCTTCCTTCTGTGCTTCATCCACTCTTGATCTACACAAGAAGTAGAACATTCAGTTACTGAAAGCTAGAACCTGGACTTGCGCCACTCTATTTGGAGGACAACTTCAAGAGAAAGACTCTAACCACAAATTCTTCACACCAAGGAGTCAAGAGCTGAACTTCAAACACATAGAGATTTATAAACTCAATATTATAATCTTATCTCTACTATGTTCTTTTATTTTACATTTTTGAGAAGTGTGTGTCTGTCTATTACACACACCGTCTCCTATTCTTGAACTAGAGGATACTGAAAATCCTCACATCAAACTTCACCTACATTTTTTTCACACGTATAACTATGGAAGAGACCGTGTGTAGTCTGTATTGTTTGTTTTTTACACGAAAAACAATGGTAGAGGGTGGGAACCCTGGACGGTTTGTGAAAACTGTTGTAAATTTCAATACAGGCTATGTATCAAGTTTGTTGTTAATATAAAATACTTGGTGGAATTTGATCACCAAGTGGAGAGGATTAAGTCTTGACTTGAAACTGAACCTCTTGTTCAACATTATTGTGCACTATATTTTTTTTATACTTTGTTTTATCTATTTTTAGTTTCTTATAATTGCTATAACATAAAACTGTTTTGCATTGACTTTGATAGTTAGTTTTGGTTTGTGTGTGTATGTGTTTAATTCAGTAAACCTGTTTCAAATGGTAAATAAGAGTTTTACACTAATTCAACTGAGGAATAATCACCCTTTGAGAAACCTATTGATCAACTAAACATTTATATCTCTACTGCCTTAATTAACTGGCCAGTTTCAAAATTGGGGATCTGTATCAAAAAAAATTAACAGGAATTTTATGTAGGAACTCAATTCACCCCCCACTTGAGATTCCATTCTGACCAACACTCATAAACATACATATGGATTCACATCAACACATTTTTTAAGGGTGACTAGTTAAATATTTTGTAATTAAAATAAGGATTCACAAATATGTCTTAAATATATAATATAGTCTCATAGTAGGATATAATTCCCCCCAAAAAGGGTACGATGAGTTTGTCCATACATCCTCTCAACCAATGTGAGTTCCTAAGTGTTGGAAAAATTCCCCAAATGCCACTTTTCTTCAGAAATTAGGCCCATGAACTATCCTGGATATGAGAACCATTGTGTATTTTTGATTCTGTGAATAAACCCCATTAGAAACTGCTTGAAATGTAGTATGAAAAACAAAAATTTTATCACTAAATGAATGATCTTTCATCAATATTCAGTCCCCCAAAAAATCTATTTTTGGGAACCAATTTTCATCAGAAACAATCCCCAAGCATAGTCATCTTGTTCACTTGCCATTAATCTAGCATCTTATATAACACCATAATAAACAATTACCATAATACTGATAACACTCTGACTATTTTGGTATAACATAAAAATGAAAAAATAATTATTAAACTAATTCCTAAGAATCATCAAAAGTTGCAACATACTTAGCTATTGTATATATGGAAACCACTGGATGTAATAAGTTTTTCTTGTATATTACCTTATCCTCACTATGATCTTTGATCAAAATGATCAAAATTAAAACTTTTGGTATATCCCCTTAAACAATAGTGTTCAAATTTCTCCTTTTTTCAAGAACTCGTCTCATTTTATATTTAAAAAATATAAGATAGTTCTAAAAAAATTGTGTAGTTTCACTAGATTTTTTTGATATTTTCAAATCATAAAACATTAATAAGTAATATAAAACAATATTACATATCATGGAATATTAAATAAATTGCGTACACTTAACCTTGTAAAATTGTTTATTTATAATATCCTCTTGTACCTGCAAATGTTGTCATAGTGAGATTATATTCCATGGGACATGGATAAAAATTCAATTATGAATTGTTCCATCTTTCCAAAGTATGTACTATGACTAAATTAAACAATCCAATAGATATACCTTTATAGACTATGTTCCCTAGAACTGAGCTACTATTTTTATTAATAATTAAGGAAATTCATTATTTATTCTTAGAAGGCTAATAAAAATAATTATTTGTTTTCTACATATTATTAACATATCTATATTGAAAACAATATCACTCCCATAAACCTCTTATAGACACATGGAATTCCCTCATTCCAAGAGAATATTCTTGGATCACTATTTATGATACTATCCATAAATAGATATTTTAAATTTTCATGTATTATTAGAATTCATTGGTGTCACCAATTCTATTTTTCATATCATATTGACATGTTACATAGGGTACCCATTATAGAAATTGTCATTGATATCAAACCTCCCAATAAAATTATCATTGAAAATTTCATAACAATTTCAATTCAAACAGATTTTAACATGGTGATTGACGTAAATATTTTTCCATAGACCATTTCATAATAAAAAATTTAATAATAAATCATGATTTATTGGTACCAACTTATACCATTCATATATAGTTTCTCTGAAATACTCACTAGCAGTTCCGAGACTAGAAACATCAAAAATATGGTTCCCCAAAATTTTAGTTGATGGATTCCATTATTGAATTCATGCATAGTTTTAAATATTTGTAGGCTTCCATTGACTTATTCTTTGTATAATTCATTATTGATATTGTATAATACATATATATGTGTGTGTGTGTGTGTGTGTGTGTGTGTGTGTATCAACTGTCATAGTGAATATAAAACAACCTCTTTAGTTTTAATTTCCCTACACAGTATGTGTCTTTGGAACTACTCTTCCCACTATACTTAATAGAGTCTATGTTTCTATGCTAATTCATGGGAATCCAGATCCCTGAATTCATTTAATGTTTATCCTACTCCCACCATAACAAAATAGAAGCATTTCCCTCTTTATAGAAACATGGTCAATCTTCAAAAATATATTCTATTTTAGTGTTGTTAATATCTTGAGATGCTACAATATAATTAACGAAGACACACTTAGTGTGTCATTAATTTTTGTTATAATTTATAACCAAATTTTAATAAGTGATTATCAATAAATATTAGAAACATCACCTAATGGATTTATTGTCATATTGAAATTAATATGATATCCATTAGTAAATTTAATTGGAACATGGTTAGTTTTTTTCTATTTGAAAAACATATCATGGAAGATATTATTTGAATATTTTCAAGGAATATAATACATTTCATTGATCCCATTTTTTTAACATAAAAATATTTATGTGTAAGGTAATGTGATTTTTGGATAACCATTACTCCACATATCAATGATAGATGAATACTTGGTTATGATACAATCAGAAAAGACATCCCAAAGAAACATGTATCCTTTTTTAGGTTTATTCATTTCTTTATGAAGCATTCCTAAAATTTCTTAAAGGAATAGTATAAAATAAATTAACTTACTTCTTAGCTATATCTTTAGAATAATTCACATGGTTTTACTAAACTAACTTTAATATGTTTGTGTCATACCTTTATTTTAAAAGGATTATTTTTCTAAAATTTGATAGTGAGTTTTTTAGTATACCAAGTGTTTTAGTTCTAGAGAGACTATATCTACCTTATAGATATATATTCTTTCAAATACTATTAGTTTAACTTGATATTGAATTATCTTACCATAATAATGTTTTCATGGTCTTATATTTATATTCAACTTTGATTGATGATTTAGACTATCTATGATTCATGAATTATCAAACTATTAGTTAAGTATGAAATACCATAAAAATATATATTTAAAATAGGAAACAACAAATCATTGTGTCTAATTAGACACCAAGATAAAAAAAATAGTAATAATAAATAAAAAAATAGTTTAACATGAAACTATCAGGAAATCAATAAGTTGTGCACTTTGTTATACTAATCTATGAATCAATCTTATTTAGTTTTCTTTGAGAATTCACTAACCTCCTATTAATATCTTTTTACATTCATAATTCCTATGTTTGTAAACACATATGTCAACATATTATATTTAATACACACTAAGAAAGAAAAAAGTGTTACTTATGATGAATATAACTAAAGTATATGTAATTGATTACTTTTTATTCAAATAATTGTAGTTTTCTTCCACTTACCTTTCTTTCCACTTGAGAAGTAAACATCATCATGTTCCTTTTCTTTCTCCTAGATGGTTCTTATCTTGGTCCGGTGTTGTGTATATTCCTTATAGTTAGTGTTACGATATTTCACTTTTCCCTTACTCTTGTTAAACTTAAGAACATGAGGCTTTTCACACTTAATTTCCTTATCAACCTGGTGAATCATAGTAAGGTGTATTTAGGGAGACATCTCTATGTTATTCATATTAAAATTCACAAAAAACCCGAAGAATCTCTGATGGAGTGGCTCAAGAATGAGATCAGTGTATAATTCATCAAGAAATTTATACCCTAGAATGACCATACACTCAATGTAGCCAATAATTTTTACTACATGAGGTCCAGTTAGTACCCCCTCTCTAAATTTTCTCATAAATAGTGCATTGGAGATCTCAAAGATCTCCTATCTACATTTCTCCAAATAAATATCATAGAGATAGTTTAGAATTTTATAAGTACACATGATCTCATGAGATTTCATGAGTTCATTAGAAATAGATGAAAGAATAAATCACTGAACATCTAGAATATAATTAAATGGATTTTCATAGACAACAAACACTTTATCACCTACCTATTTACTAGGTTCATTAGAAAACATGGATTCTATAACATAAATATTACATTCGTGGTGCAATACAATTTTCAAGTGCGTGTACCATTATTAGAAGTTGATGTAAGTAATAATGGTTTATTTATCTAGTATTATTCACAGGGATAATGTGGCTTATTAACTTTATATTTTACTAAAATAATTAAAATTATTTTATTAGTATGTTATCTTTATTACTAAAATAAGTGAGTGAGAATAATTTTATTTTAATATTAATATCCCCTTTATTTTATCAATTCCCAATATTTGTCACCATTAGAATATGAATTTATTTTCTTGTGAACATTATAGTGTAAATGATCCATACTTCCCTTCTCGTAAACCAAACAATGTTCTAATAAGTTATTTTAAGGTTAGGTAGGTTTTCATGCCAATTTCGTGCTTGGAGCTCCTTGATCCGTTGAGAAAACTCCCCAATTCTAAAATATTTATTTCAAATTCCTCAACAATTTCCATTTATTAACACCAATTCTTACTTTTTTAGTCAAACCTTGATTCTACTTAGCTATGTTGGACCAAAAAATTTAGTAATAACTCTTATATAATAAAAAAGCACTATGACTTTGGACATACAAGCACTTTTAACTATGGTTTCATTCATAACTTAAGTAATGAATGGATTTTCTTACTTAATGTTATGTTGAGGTATTTTTTAATTATGTTTCGTATTTTTTTAATTTTATCCCTTTACATTTCTTGATAATATTGAGTATATTTTACTTAAGTGACTAATTATCCATTCATAAAATATTTACAAACAATCCTTTTATTTTATTCCACATTTTCATACTTTTTATTTAATTCATTAATTTATGAAATCATGATAAATAATATATAAAATAAAAAACATTTAAAAGGAATAATAAAATACACGGAATGATCATGATCTTTATCTATTGGTTTTTTTATTGACTAGGTAATAAACAAACTAATGAACCTAGTGGAAAATCTCTACGAGTTAGTCTTGGACTAAGTTGCAACATTCCACCACAATCCTATGTATCCCCTAGGTTGATATCACATAAACTCAGTATTCAACCACTTACAATCACTTGATATATTGATCCTTTTATATTATTTACTCACACATAAGTTAAGGGAACCAATAGTATCATTACAATGTTCACATAAAAGAAATTGTAGACATTAAACTCCTTACATAATTAGATAATGGAATGAAACACATTCCATTGTTTTATTTTAATAAAAATAATTGAAAAAAATCATGAAATAATTAAATTAAAATAAATTCAAACCATACACAAGTCAAACAAGATAATTTTCTTCCACACATTCAATTAATATGAATTTAATAAATAATAATTCATTTCCATTGTTCTTAATTGAGATAAAACACACTAAAATTATTTAATTATCTTTTATAATTATTCGAGTAATTTGTCTTAATATTTTTCCAAATTGTTATAGAGATTCTCATATAATATAATTTTAAAAAAATTAAATAAATAATTTTTATTTTAAATTAACTAAGTACAAAGCATGTACTTTGAGGCAACATGGCGTGTACCTGTCCAAACTACTCGATGTGTTTTTTAGTTATGTAATATAAATTCACATGAAACCTAGTGTATATGGAATGAAACATAATTACATGACTTCTACTTCAATAAATGACACACAATCACGTGTTAATTTACACAACATGTAATTTTTTTAATGCATGTGGGGTACACGATGTGTAACGACCATAAATGGTGTGCAGTTTAGAATTTTACATGGAAAATTAATTAAACCTTTTATATATTCCCTTTCACATAGATTTTACTATCGATTATTGACACATGACCGTATTTTTATTTATTTAAATGGAGTAATTAATTAATTTTACTTTTTTCATATATAGGTAGGATACATAATATATACAATCCATCTATATGATATGTATTCTAGTCACCATATATTGATGCCACAAGCCTATGAGTTGGGGCTTTTGACTAATGTTGAAATTTATGCACTAAAAAATGTGTAAGAGATATACCTTCCATTTAATCTCTAAGTTGTAAATCTCTTAGTGAAACATGTTGTGTAATAATATATGAAATATCTTTGACTACATGTTTTCCACCACAAAAACATGTGGAATATATTCCATGTATGAAAGTTATACAATGTGTAGTCCAGAAAACAATGTGCTATCCTATTATTGACCAATACATGATGTGTTATAATTCCACATATTTAGCTACATGACTCACTTTTTTTCAAAGCTTAGTTCTCAGGTTGTTAATATGGGTACACCACATGTACCTTTTTCTACATTACATATAGTACAATGTTTTGTATACATAGAGATTGACACCACCTGATGGTTTCTCAAAGTGTTCTTTATATGTGTTTAAATTGTTCTTGGTTATATGATGGTGAAAAAGTAGGAGAAGAAGCGATATTGACATTCATATTTAAAGAATGGGTTTCTAAAAATGAAAAACTAACAGCTATCAATGATTAATAAATAGTTATAGATTGTAATGTGACCAGTTTGATACCATTTGATGGTTCTTGATGCACCAAAAGAACAGATTGGACAATGGAAAACTTAGCTTTTCAGGTTTCAATGAATAATCCACAATGTACATAAAAATAAATTTCATGACCAATGTATTAAATATGTTGAATACAAAGTGATATCCTCATGGGGATTCATTAATTTCTTACGGTTCTATGAAAAAACAAATTTATAAAACTCAAACTATGCAATTAAATTAATTAAAATGTATTAATACGTATGTTTGAGGTCTAACCCATAGAGATAGTGAATTTATTTTAATTTGGTTTTTAAAAGATTTAATTTTATTAATTTTGAGAAAAAAGTGAGAAGAGTTGTGTTGTATTGATTTTAAGAAAGAAAAATTAAAATAAAGCATACTTATTGATTTTTTTGTGATAATATTTAGAAATTGTTCCAAGGTTATTATAATTTTAGGGTTTGTGTGAAATTGGATTTAATAAAATAGGTTGATTTGTTCATGATTGGTGTTGCAGTCAATTTGAGGAATATCCAATGGTCATGGTGTATCCTCCTCAATGTGTAAATACCCTATTTATTTTGGTCTGATAATTTAGGGTGTTAACAAATCAAGTTTTTTTTGATACCATGTTTAAACTTTATTTCCCCTAAAGTTAAAAATGGAAAGTCCTTATTTAGGTTTATGATTAGCACAATTTTAAAGTTCCTTTTAGATTCAAATATCAATAGTCATGATAAATAAACAAAAGGGATAGGAAATTGATTTATGAAATTATGTAAACAAAATACATGAATAAAATAAGATGAAATAAATCCAATTCACCTCCCCCCATCTATTACATTACCCTAGAACATGGTCGGTTTACCCCCTTGTCCTAGTTATGAGAGATTATTAGGGAAGTAATAAATAAAATTAAAGCATAATGAAAAGAATTAAAGAACTAGGAAAGGGTCCTATAGCTTCTTGCTCCATGATTTGGTTTCTAGATATCCAATACCACCAATAGAAATATCAGAAACCTCTTTTTATATAGTCAAATTTGGTCACTAAAAATTCAACCTGACATTTAAATGACATGTAATGGTGTTTCACATCATGTAATTCTAATCTAAGGTTGCCTCCGTGATTTTTGAATCTTTGATAATCTCGTGCGAATATTTTTCATAAATTTGGAACTTTGACTCCTTTCATGACGTGTACTTGGGACTCAAAATATGTAATTGAATTTCATAGTGTGTAAACTTGTCATGACTTTTTCTGGTGGCATAAATTTGAATTCAAAGGTTACACGATGAGTAATGGTGGTTCACTGTTTCTGACGCTTTCACTGAGGTGCGCACGTCCGTCTGTGGGGGACATCGGCGCAGCTCTTTGTTGCCACGCATTCCCACTTTCCAAAGGCAGGCGACATCTGTTCCTTATTCAGGGACGTCTGCTCCTTGATCAAAACGAGATGATGGGATGCTGGTTCCTCCTTCCGTGGATTCCTCCTCAGAACTCATCACCTAGTACGGGTCTCCCTCATAGATTTAATACATTGTTCATGAAAATATTCCAAGTGCCATGTTTCTATGGACTCCGGTTAATTACACTACTTCTATCAGGACACTACTAGGGGTCTGGTTAGGGCAGCAACCTTCATTTGGGGGATTAGTCACATTGAGGCATCATTAATGTGTCTGAACGCTGGGGAATTGGCGTGTCTGTATTTTTTCCTTTATTATAGGGATTCTCGAGGGTGCGGAATCCTGAGGAATCCCAAATCGAGTGCGGGGAATCATATGACATAGGCACGTATCTGAGGTTTTCCTCAGCTTCCCATGCTTAACACATGGTATGCCGCAAGTTTAACGTCCAACTGAGATGGATCGGGCTGATCAGAACACTAGATGGAGTGGATCAGATTGAGGAATTCCCCTTGAGGGTACACCAATATCGAAGCCAGCTCGTGGATAGCTTTCCGAATGCTGTGAAGGGGAATGGGGTGGCATGATATCACTGGGACGTGGCGGCCCGGACAAGAATCAGGATAGGTGAGGGAAATCTACACGGAGTGGAGGGGGAATGAAATGGAGCTGTCATGGAGATGACAGTGGTGATGGGCTTGAGTCTCAAAGAGACTTCATACATATCCCCATGGCAAGGAATCAAAGTTCGCGTAGTTTAGAATGGATATTTGGGGCTTACACTCTAGGTTGCCCAAGGGGGTGGAAGAACTGAAATGAATGTGGTCGGAATGACCGGGTGGTGGGATTGAATTTCATGAGCCTTCCTATGTAGCACGCCTTGGCATGGATCAAAGTCCACGTAGTTCAGGTTGGATGTCGGAGAACTAGCATGAATGAGGACCTTGGTGCAAGGGGTGGTGGGCTTGAACCTCGTGAGGTTTCCTACGTACCATGCCTTGGCATGGATCAAAGTCCACGTAGTTCGGAATGAGAAGGGGTTGTTGAACCGACGTGAATGGGTGTCGGCACAACTAGATGGTGGGATCACAACAGCTTACAACTGGATTGGGGCGCAGTTTATCATCATGCGGGACAGGGGCGTGTCGGTGAACAGACGTGAAGAAGGACCTTGGTCTGGGTGGATAGTGGGCATGAATCTCAGGGAGGCTTCCTACGTACCATTCCTTGACATGGATCAAAGTCCACGTAGTTTAAAAGGGACGTGGGTGTCAGCAAACCGACGTGAAGAAGGACCTTGATTCGATGGGTAACGGGTCTTGAACCTCAAAGAGGCTTCCTACGTACCATGCCTTGACATGGATCAAAGTCCTCATAGTTAGGGAAGGGTTTTGTCAGTGAACCGACATGAAGGTGAACCCAGGGGTCGACTTGTGGTGGGCTTGAACCTCGTGGAGGCATCCTACATACCATGCCTTGACATGGATCAAATTCCTCATAGTTCAGGTGTGTAGTTTAATGTCATGTGAGACAAGGCATTTGGGGATTATGCTCTGAGGCGGCCCATGGTGGTGTTTGGTGAACAGACATGAAGGAGGTCGGGATGACCAATGAGTGGTGTGCTTGAACCTCCTGAGACTTCCTACGTACCATGCCTTGACATGGATAAAAGTCCCCATAGTTCATATGGATATATAGTTTAACGTCATGCTGGATGAGGGCATACGGTTTAACGTCATGCTAGATGAGGGCATACAGTTTAACATCATGTTGGACGAGGTCATATAGTTTAACATCATGTTGTATGAGGGCATTGTCATGGTCGATGCTTACTCTAAGCCCACGTGAGTCGTTCTCGGTGTGAGAATAAAGAGGCAGCAGAGACCTGACGACCACGTCGTGAAGGGTGCGTCCGTGAGAAGCAAAGAGGGGATTACGCGTTGAGCGGCCCATGGTGTCGGGACTTACTCCAAGATAGAGGCCCAAGAGCGGCAAAGCGCAGAGGGAGAGGGATTTGGGACCGAATAAAGAAGGTGCCTCGTTCCCTATCACGCCTTCCTCCGGCCCTGGCAGTGAGGAAGTACGGAGGTGCATGGGTACTACCTCTCACAAGAATGACTAGGGGCTTATGCCAAGATGGCCTCCCTTACCCGCAGACAAACGCCATTGTGATAAGGAGGATATCATCCCCTCTGAGTGGTGATCCCATCCCCATGGATAGGAGCGGCGTAAAGAATTTCCGAGCCGGGGGGACCCTGTGTGCGAGGCACGGGGTCGTATCACAGTTTAACGTCATGTGTTGAGGATGAGGTTCTTGGAAGTTTAACGTCCTGCAGCTCAAACGAGGTGGGTTTACTCCGCACCCCTAGGACTTAAATAACTGGTACCCTCTTCACCTTGGGGAAGCAAAGTCATCGGCAATGCCATGTAGAAGGGGGGTCGCAAAGCGAACCATCGAGGGGTCCACGTTAGCGTGGCTATGCGAAAAAGAAATAGTTGTTAGCTTGCCTATGCGAAGAAGCATTAGGTGGGGCAACTCTACGGGTGGTATCATCCAGGGGACATTGAAATCGCATCATGAAAACCTGGAGGGTCGCACGGGAGAAGGAATTTCCAAGCATAGGGGTCCGAAGGCAAGGACCTTGCCGAGCTTAGTTGCTTTGTGTAGTGGAGGGTACTTGCAAAGGGGTGTGCTTCGCGAAGTGGGGTGCCTTAGCCTTAGCATGGGGAGGAGGTGCAAGTGGGAGGTGCTTCGCGTTGTTGAAGGGCGTTCATGAAGAACTGCCTCGTGAAGCATAGGTGTCTCACAAAGCGATGTGCCATGAAGTAGTGTGATTCGCGAAGTACAGTGACCCTGACTTGGCATGTAGATCATGTGTACCATGTGGGTGTTTCGCGAAGAATAAATTCTCCGTGACTGCCCGAGTCCCCTTGGGGATCCCCTTCCTTTATGAATGCCCTTCATCTTCGCAAAGGGCATCCATATTGGAAGAGGGGATCAAAACAAGACAAGGAAGAGGCCTCTCGTGAAGCAAAAATACCTCATGGATCTCGTGATTCTCATAGCGAAGAGTGCTTCGCGATTTGGGAGCTGAGAAGCTGAAAGGTCAGATTGTCCATCCTACAGAGCTCAGGGGAGCTCGGTATTTATAGGCAAGAGGCGCCGCGAAGAAGAGATCACGCAGCGCGAAGGGGGCTTCGATGGCTTCACGGTGGGTCGCGAACGTCAACATGTTTCGCAGAGAGGTACTGACACCTCCGCTTCGTGGCGGGTTCACGAACGTCAGGGGAGTTCGCAGAGAGTTACTGCCTCCTCTACTTCGCGGAGGGTTCACGAACGTCAGGGTCCTTCATAGAGATTTACCGCCTCCTCTGCTTCATGGTGGGTTCGCGAACGTCAGGGGTGCTCGTGGAGAGTTACCATTTCGCGGAGAGGTACCGCATCCTCTGCTTCGTGGCAGGTTCGCCTATGTCAGGGGCGTTCACAGTGAGTTACAGCCTCCTCTACTTTGCGGCAGGTTTGCAAACGTCAGGGTAATTCACAGATAGTTACTGCCTCCTCTGCTTCGCAGCGGGTTCACAAACGTCAGGGGCATTCACGGAGCATTACCGCCTCTGGGGCTTCGCGACGGACGCATTGCTGGGGGGCTCTGCGTCAGGGCTTCGCGAGGCAAGGCGCGGGGCCTCTTTTTCTTCTCTCCTTTATTCAAATATTTTTGCACCAAAAATGACCCCCCCCCCCCCCCTCAGACTTGGGGTCGCGGAGGGATAAAGGGTCAAAGTCTGAGGGAAATCACCAAAATTATCGGCAGTTCGCGGTGCTGACTCGCGAAGCGGGCGTGCGGGGCGAACAGGGGCCGCACAGTCCAGACGCGCCACGAAGCTCTGCGTGGGCTGGATGTGCCACGAAGCTTCGAGGGCCGCTACATATAAATAGGGGGATAACCTCTCTTTTGTCATTTCCCTTCTCCATGACTTTTTCCTTTTGTTCTCTCAATTCACGAAGCTCTGCGACTCCGCATTTGCTCCCCGCGAATCTAGCTTCGCGGTGAACCACGAGTCTCTGACTCCACGACTGCGCCAAGCAATCGTGTGCTTACAGGCTGATGCTAGGCTTCGTGTCTTGGATTTGCGAACGAGCTTCAAAAACAAGCTCCGTGAACTATCTTCGCGACCCGACCTGAAATTATTCCGAGTTCAGAGACCCAATGGCCCATCAAGAAGCTGTGTTGGGGTTGCTTGCAGATGCCGCCTGGAGGGATGAGATGGCCAACTGTCTGGACCTGGGGGAGCTAGTCCGAAGCCACTCGGACCATAATTCTCTGATGGAACTCTTTTTAGAGAGCCAAAAGAACTATCCGTTGTGCAAGAAGCTGCCCTTGTATGTATTCAGGCTGAGGGATGATGTCTCCATTCCTGAGGCGAGTCAGGACAAACCAGATTGATGGTTCAGGGGCATGTCGTGCCAACACCAATGGTTCAGGGCGGTCTATGGTCATGCGTGGGAGGAATTCACACCTGTCATTACTGAATGTCTGTACAACCATCTGAACAGCATTGATGGGAAGCCATTGCAATAGGATACGTCTCCTCCCATGTACCGCACTATACTGAAGGCAGCTTTGGGGGATTCGAAGAAGGGGTGGTCCGATGAGTGGGACCTGCGCCAGGGCGGCAACTTCACCAATGATTGGGCATGGGCCTACAGGGTAGGTGCCTCATGCAAGGAGTTTGGGGCTGAGCTGAGGAGAATGGGATTGTATGAGGCGGCCTGGGCCTCCCAATTCTACATTTATCAACCAAAACAGCTGATGCCAGAGATGTTGAGAAGATAATCGTCTAGGACCAACACTTTTCACCTCCACCATGGGGAGGTTGGAATCAGTCTGTGAGATGTCCATCAGATCTTGGGGGGTCCCGATCTTGGGGTCCATGTATGATGTGTTCCTCCCCGTCATGAGCGCATGGTAGGATCCGGAGCAGATGTCATGGATGGCGCTGGCACTGATGAGACTGGTCCCTGGATAGGATAAGGAAGCGGTGAGAGATGTCCACTTTAAGAAGTGGTTCAAATAGTTCCTGAACTTCCCGGTGAACCGCGAGTTTCCCCCGAGGCCTTGAACTTGTCCGAAGGGGGCTCAACAGGGAAAGGAGAACTCGTATTGGCATCTCCTAGAGGAAAAACAATGGAAGACCTGGGGTTTCAGTGTCAGCACTGAACAACAACCGATAGTCAGGCTGGCGGTGTTTATCGTGGCCCTTATTTGTGGTTGGATCCTGCCAGTGAGGGATACCAACATGGGGGTGTGGCCCAGCTTATTAATCATGGAATCCATGTTGGCCACTGGAAGGTGGGTCAATCTGAGGATTCCAATGATATCCAGATTGTACAAGATGTTGTGGCACGTTAGCGAGGGCAAGAAGCCGCTCAGGATATGTGGGCCCTTCCACCTTCTGTATGGGTGGATCGAAAAGCACGTTAGGTGGGTTTATGAATATCCAAACCCCATCTCACCACTGGGGTCAAACTTCTTCCCCTCCATTCTGAATGTTGTCGGGAGCTTCCCAGTTAAACTAACCATACCGATGGTACTGAACTGGGTGTGGAAGGTAGATGAGTTTAACTTCCACCCGTTTCCATTGCCGATGGGGTACTCACCGACGACGGTCAGGGAACGGAAGAGAACTGGGTCTATCTCTTGGAATTTTGAGGTGGAGTTTTGGTGGCACGGGTGGACTGTGAGCCGCTCTGCGAGACGTACACCCCACACCAGTTCGTGAGACAGTTTCGGGAAGACAAGAAAATGCGAAATGCATTGCCTCCGCCTACTGTCGCCTTTGGACTGGTGAATGAGTATGCCATCAGCTGGGAGGCAGCTTATCTGGGACAAATGCTGAAGCAGCCAACCGTTTGGGCTGGTGACGGTGGGCCTCCCCTATCCCGAGGTCGGGGTTGGAGGACGGAAAGGGCCTCTCACGGTGGCAGAGTTGTCGTGGTAGTGAGACCTGCACCAGCTGAGGATGAGGCAGTGGTGACGGATCCAACAGCAGCGGCGGATCCGGTGGTCCTGGAAGAACAGAGCCATCCCAAGGGGTGGCCATCAAGGGGAGTCCGTTGGATATCCACTTAGGCTCTGGGGAAACGGTTGCGCCATATCGACATGCCAGAGAATGCTGCTTTCCCGGAGGCCTGGGAAATTTGGGATGTCAACTGGAAATACCTCAGACTACCCAAGATGTGGGAACACCTGAACCATCTCGGGATGGTTTTACCTGGTATAGGCCCTGTTCGGTCTGGTTTCATGGTGTCTCCAGTGGAGGCGGAGCAATATCTGGTGATATGGAGGACTACGTACATTCCAGTGGTGTCCCGAGTCCAACAACAGACCGGTTGAGGGTACTTCTAGATCGGAAAGTTCCCCCACAACTGTCGGCCGCTGAAATGAGAGAGTGCTTCCCCCTGTTGGAAGATTCAAACGAATCCTCTCGGGGAGGCGAGGTTGGTGGAGGGAGCCCGTTGGAGGAATGCGAAGTCGGCGATCAAGACTCGGATCTCGACGATCTCGCGGAGACTCTCGAGGTAACATCACATGTTTCTTTCCTCGGGGTCTCCTATCAGGTCATCATTGATTTCTTACCAACATATGGACCATGCAGGAGGAGCTTGTACACATACCTCACTCTCACCCCTTGGTGGGTGAAGATACAGGACCTTTGGAACCTGCACCTGTGGTCGCGCCCAGTTCTGTGTCTGGCGGGGCTAGGGCACCCGAGGTGGCTCCTCCATAATTTTCAGACCTTCTGAAAATATACGGAGGGCCACACCTAGGGTTCCCTTCAGCATAAACTCAGTAGCATCACCAGGAGTTCGATCTCCGTAAGTCTTCTCCACTGAATTCACTACTTGTCATATGTAGATTGTGCCAACTGTCGTCCATGCCCTTCCCTATCGTGTACATTTCTACGATTGGCATGGGATGTTGCAGCAAGGCTAGTCGGGATGTCTGGTGGCATCTCTCCTAGGGTAATACCGGTGATCATGTAAATAGTTTCCCCGCCAACCCAAACTGCAGAACTCTCTATCATTGGTGGGACCACCATCAGGGTCGTGCCCGAGTTTATTGAGGTGGAGTCCGAAATGAGGATCGACCGGTCGACCCAAGTCTCGCCACGTCCGATCCGACCCCAGATGCCGCGCCTGATCCCACACCAGATGAAGATCCCGTTGAAGACTTCTTTGGGGCGTACCCCGCGTACGAGCCTGCTAATCGCACAGATTGGGATGATACGGCCTCCAATGAAGAGGACAACAAAATAGTCCTCCACTAATCGTGGAAGCTGATCACACACTTCATCAACGACACCCCCCAAGCGCTATGGCTGGATAAAATGGACAGACATCACTCACAATTTCACAAATCGTGTGTTGGGGGAGTGGACGCCCAGCGCCCTCATATGCTCATCCGATATCTCATGGCATAGAAGATCCAGAAGTATGATCGTGGGCTCAGCGTGGGCTGGCAATGGAGGAAGGCGACGAACATCAAGAAGCTTCATGAGGCTGAAAACAAAGTCCAACACCTACAAATCTGGGTGGATGATCACTCAGACTCTCTCAATGCACAATCCGATCTGATCTTGCGATTGAAGGCCCTGCTGGCAGAGGCAGAAGAGCGTATGAGGCAGGCTTCGGAAGAGATGGTCGTCATTTAGGCTGACATAGAGAGGGCATGAGCTGAGGCTGATGAACTGCTCCCCATCGCTGCTGAGGAGGAGGGGGAGCTAAGTCGGCGGCAGTAATTCCTGGATGCCACAAGTCGAAGGGTGGCAGAGCTGCAACACTCTTTTGATGGGGTCAATCCATCCATGGGGGGAGTTGACCCCCGGGTACTGTATGATTACAAACCCTTAATCGTACTTTCGTGCTTTGATTATTTTGAATATCGTAGCATGCACGAGTTCTGTTGTTTTCACTAGTTTATTTAATCCTTATGATGTTTACGGAACGTCTAGCAACAATTCCCTAATCTCACGTGGTTTGGGCCCGATGTGAGAAATAAGGGATAGTCGTCTCATCGCCCCATCGAACATAGGAGTGCAAACAATGTTTTGGGCATCTGGGGTTTGGATTACCAGTCCAGATTTCCGAGAAATGGGAGAGACATGACTGGAGAATGAAGTTCTCAAAACAGCCAAATTACCGTTTTTTCAGGGTGCTCTCGTGCACGAACGGTGCAATGCCAAGGGTGCTGAAATTGGTCCAAACGGATGGGAATGGGAAGTGTGAATCACGATACCCCATATTTGGAACACTGTGGGGGTGGCGTGACAATGAAGGACAACTGTTAACCGTGGCGGAAAAACATTATCCTTACTGCGTTATCCTAAAATGAGGACAAAAAATGAGGTTCGACCGTTGACCATGTTCGAAACACGGGGCCTAACTCAAATATCATTGATCAGTCCTCTGGGAAGTTGGCCTAGGATAGCAGGCAGACCATAGGTCAAGCATCCATACTATTAGGGGGTCCCTCCAAACATGAATAGTCTTCCGGAATGTTGGCCCGGGATAGCAGGCGGACCATAGGTCAGACATCCATACTGTTAGGGGGGTCCTCCAGACATGAAAGAGGATGAGAGTCTGAATAAGGTACACGCAAAGCGTGGGATGTGGAGTGATGGTTTGTTCAAACAGATTCCAACACTCATGAAATTACGCCACCGTGGTGGTAGTACGCTAGATGGGCACATCGGTTTGATCATGGATCATTCATTCTTTTAGACAGGGTCTCTCTGGCGAGGTGGTTTGTCGCTTCCCAATGTCATCTTGGGGCATCCTGAACTTGTTTAGGGCATATTTATAGTTACACGGTCCCCTAGGTTGGGTCCGGCCAGGGGGCTGGAAAAAGGAAGAATATGATTTATGATTCTTGTGAGCTGGACCCTAGGTAAAATACCAGGGTGTCCCTACGTATCCCATGAGGATGGGAATCAAGACACACGTAGTTATGGAAGCACATTTTAACGTCATGCGGGATGATGAGAAGCCTGGTTGCACTGGAACATATTCCACCAAAACTACTAAGCCCATGTGAGTCGTGCTCGATGTGGGAAAAAAAATGTAATGGGGAACACTCCCGAAACAGGAAGGGGCATGTTAGGGCGAAGGGACGCTCGGTGAATACTGGCCCAATGATGCTAACACGTCCATGTGGCGCACCTACACTACTGGAAATCCAGCATTTCCCAACGGTTTAGAACCGTTGGTATATGTTATACCAACGGTTCTTCAAACCGTGGGGAAGTAAGCCGTTGGGAAAGGCTTTTCCCAACGATTTACACAGAACCGTTGGGATAGGTCAGAAAAAATCAACCTATCCCAATGGTTCTGCCAAACCATTGGGAAAGGCCTTTCCCAACGGTTTGGCCCGTTGGTAAATCAACAGATAATTTTCTTTCCCAACGGTTTACAAACCGTTGGGAAAGGTTTTTACCAACGGTTCATAGAACCGTTGGTAAAAACAACCGTGCAACAGGGTATCTCAACGGTTTCAAACCGTTGGGATAGGGTGTTTTTACCAACGGTTCAAGGAACCGTTGGTAAAAACAGCTACATAGAGCCTATGCCAACGGTTTGAAAACCGTTGGCATAGGCTTTGCTGTGCAAATTGCACAGCAGCCTGCAATTTGCACAGCAGGTCTGGTTTTTGGGCATTTTCAATTCAATTTTCAATCCAATTATTCCCTCGTTTTCAATTCATTTTTCAATCCAATTATTGTACCTGTAACACATATAATGCATACATATAGAGAACAAACCAACACATACAAATAATGAAAACCAACCAACCAACACATATAATGCATCCTGAAAATATACACATTCATAATTAAAGTAGAATTCATAACATAATTATAAACATACATAATTCATTTAGAATTCATTTTAAAATTTAGATGACAATTATATGTGGAATCCGAAATTCAATTCATAATTTGATCGGTTTTTTCTATACCATATATTTTTACCTCAAATGATGTCCATTTTAAACAAAATACATACACCTGAAGTGATACCGGCCACACCGCACCTCAGATTGAGGCGGGGTTGACTCGTACACGTCACATTTGACCCACGGATCGTTGTGCTAAAGTATCGACACAATCCGAATACGTTTGGTCAGTTTTCCGTATGCCAGTTGATGTTTTTCACTTAAAATGACGTCCTTTTGAAACAAAAGACGGACACTATGAGTGGTGCCGACCACACCGCATCTCCAATTGAGGCGGGGTTGATTTGTACACGTCACATATGACCCATGGATCGTTCTCCTAAAGTTTAAATGGAAACCGAATGCATTTGGTCGGTTTTCCGTATGTACTTAAAATGTTGTCCATTTTAAACAAAAGAGTGACACTTAGACTAATCCTGACCACACCGCGACTCAGATTCATCCCGGGTTGGCTCGTACATGTCACATATGACCCATGGATCGTTGTGATAAATTATCAAAAGATTACGAATGCGTTTGGTCGGTTTTGCGTATTCCAGTTGTTCTTTTCATTTATAATCATGTCCATTTTAAACAAAAGAGATAGAGTTAGAGCAGTGTCGGTCACACCGCGTCTCGGATTAAGACGGGGTTGACTTGTACACGTCACATATGACTCATGGATCATTGTGCTAAAGTATCAAAAGAATCCGAATGCGTTTGGTCGTTCTTCCGTATGTCAGTTGATGCCTTTCACTTAAAATGACGTCATTTTGAAACAAAAGACGGACACTTTGAGTGGTGTCAGCCGCACCGCATGTCGGATTGAAGCGGGGATGATTCGTACACGTCACATAAGACACATGGATCGTTCTCCTAAAGTTTCAATGGAAACCGAATCCGTTTGGTCGTTTTTCCGTATGTACTTAAAATGGTGTCCATTTTAAACAAAAGAGAGTCACTTAGACTTATCCTGGCCACACCGCGACTCAGATTCATCCCAGGTTGGATCGTACACGTCACATATGACCCATGGATTGTTGGGATAAATTATCAACAGATTCGGAATGCGTTTGGTCGGTTTTCCTTATGTCAGTTGATGCTTTTCACTTAAAATGACGTCCTTTTGAAACAAAAGACGGACACTTTGAGTGGTGTCGGCCACACCACGTCTCCGGATTGAGCTGAAACCACCTTGAAACATTCTAATTATTATTCGTGACGTGTACGCGTAGACGGAACGTTAATCGGACGTGCAGTTTGCGCGGTACGACTCAATATTCGTGTTTTAAGTGATGCGCGCGCTTCGTAAACGCGCGTGAGGGGGGTCCAAATAGACCGAACGAAGTCGGAATGGCCTGAAATCAGACGAAAAATACAAGAGAGTGATTTATGAAGTGGTCGAGCAGACGGCACGTCAATCGGACGTGCCGTGTGCCCGCGGTGACTGACAACGCAGTTCTGGTTTCATAAACGGCCAAAACGGGCGTCCAACGGTCAAATTCATAGCGGACGACCTCAGATTGAGCTGCAACCACCGCTAAACATTATAATTATTATTCGTGACGTGTACGCGCAAGACGGAACGTCAATCGGACGTGCGGTTTGCGCGGTACGGCTCAATATTCGTATTTTAAGTGATGCGCGCGCTTCGTAAACGCGCGTGAGGGGGGTCTAAACGGGCCAAACGAAGTCAGAATGGCCTGAAATCAGACAACAAATACAGGTGAGTGATTTCTGAAGTGGTCGAGTAGACGGCACGTCAATTGGACGTGCCATGTGCCCGCGGTGACCGACAATGCAGTTCTGGTGTCATAAACGGCCAAAACGGGAGTCAAACGGTCAAATTCATAGCGGACGACCTCGGATTGAGCTGAAACCACCGTGAAACATTCTCATTATATTCGTGACGTGTACGCGTAGACGGCACGTCAATCGGACGTGCGGTTTGTGCGGTACGGCTCAATATTCGTGTTTTAAGTGATGCGCGCGCTTCGTAAACGCGCGTGAGGGTGGTCCAAACGGGCCGAACGATTTCGGAATGGCCTGAAATGAGACAAAAAATACGGGTGAGTGATTTATGAAGTGGTCGAGTAGACGACACGTCAATCGGACGTGCCGTGTTCCCGCGGTGACCAACAACGCAGTTCTGGTGTCATAAACGGCCAAAACGGGCGTCAAACGGTCATATTCATAGCGGACGACCTCGGATTGACCTGAAAACACCGTGCAACATTCTAATTATTATTCGTGACGTGTACGCGCATACGTCACGCCAATCGGACGTGCGGTTTGCGCGGTACGGCTCAATATTCGTGTTTTAAGTGATGCACGTGCTTCGTAAACGCGCTTGAGGGGGTTCCAAACGAGCCGAACGAAGTCGAAATTGCCTGAAATCAGACGAAAAATACGGGTGAGTGATTTCTGAAGTGTTCAAGCAGACGGCACGTCAATCGGACGTGCCGTGTGCCCGCGGTGACCGACAACGCAGTTCTGGTGTCATAAACGGCCAAAACCGGCGTCCAACGGTCAAATTCATAGAGGACGACCTCGGATTGACCTGAAAACACCGTGCAACATTCTAATTATTATTCGCGAAGTGTACGCGTAGACGGCACGCCAATCGGACGTGCGGTTTGCGCGGTACGGCTCAATATTCGTGTTTTAAGTGATGCGTGCGCTTCGTAAACGCGCGTGAGGGGGGTCCAAACGGGCCGAACGAAGTCGGAATGGCCTGAAATCAGACGACAAATACGGGTGAGTGATTTCTGAAGTGGTCGAGCAGACAGCACGTCAATCGGACGTGCCGTGTGCCCGCGGTGATCAACAACGCAGTTCTGGTGTCATAAACGGCCAAAACGGGCGTCCAACGGTCAAATTCATAGCGGACGAACTCATATTAAGCTGAAACCACCGTGAAACATTCTAATTATTATTCGTGACATGTACGCGCAGACGGCACGTCAATCGGACGTGCGGTTTACGCGGTACGGCTCAATATTCGTATTTTAAGTGATGCACGCGCTTCGTAAACCCGCGTGAGGGGGGTCCCAATGGGCCGAACGAAGTCAGAATGACCTAAAATCAGACAAAAAATATAGGTGAGTGATTTCTGAAGTAGTCGAGCAGACGGCACGTCAATTGGACGTGCCATGTGCCCGCGATGACCGACAACGCAGTTCTGGTGTCATAAACGGCCAAAACGGGCGTCAAACGGTCAAATTTATAGCGGACGACCTCAGATTGAGCTGAAACCACCGTGAAACATTCTAATTATTATTCGTGACGTGTACGCGAAGACTTCACGTCAATCGGACGTGCGGTTTGCGCGGTACGGCTCAATATTTGTGTTTTAAGTGATGTGCGCGCTTCGTAAACGCGCGTGAGGGTGGTCCAAACGGGCCGAACGATTTCGGAATGGCCTTAAATCAGACGACAAATACGGGTGAGTGATTTATGAAGTGGTCGAGCAGACGGCACGTCAATTGGACGTGCCGTGTGCCTGCGGTGACCGACAACGCAGTTCTGGTGTCATAAACGGCCAAAACGGGCGTCAAACGGTCAAATTCATAGCAGACGACCTTGGATTGACCTGAAACCACCGTGCAACATTCTAATTATTATTCGTGACGTGTACGCGTAGACGGAACGTCAATCGGACGTGCGGTTTGCGCGGTACGGCTCAATATTCGTGTTTTAAGTGATGCGTGCGCTTCGTAAACGCACGTGAGGGGGGTCCAAACGGGCCGAACGAAGTCGTAATGGACTGAAATTAGACGAAAAATATGGGACAGTGATTTCTGAAGTGTTCGAGTAGACGGAACGTCAATCGGACGTGTCGTGTGCCCGTGGTGACCGACAACGCAGTTCTGGTGTCAAAAACGGCCAAAACGGGCGTCAAACGGTCAAATTCATTGCGGACGACCTCAGATTGAGCTGAAACCACCTTTCCACATTCTAATTATTATTCTTGACATTTACGCGCAGACGGCACGTCAATCGGATGTGCTTTTTGCGTGGTACGACTCAATATTCGTGTTTTAAGTGATGTGAGCGCTTCGTAAACGCGCGTGAGGGGGGTCCAAATGGGCCGAACGAAGTCGGAATGTCCTGAAATCAGACAACAAATACGGGAGAGTGATTTATGAAGTGGTTGAGCAGACGGCACGTCAATCGGACGTGTCGTGTCCCCGCGGTGACCGACAACGCAGTTCTGGTGTCATAAACGGCCAAAACGGGCTTCCAACGGTCAAATTCATAGCGGACGACCTCAGATTGAGCTGAAACCACCGTGTAACATTCTAATTATTATTTGTGACGTGTACGCGCAGACGGAACGTCAATCGGACGTGCAGTTTGCGCGGTACGGCCCAATATTCGTATTTTAAGTGATGTGTGCGCTTCGTAAACGCGCGTGAGGGGGGTCCAAACGGGCCAAACGAAGTCGGAATGGCCTGAAATCAGACGACAAATACGGGTGAGTGATTTCTGAAGTGGTCAAGCAGACGACACGTCAATTGGACGTACCATGTGCCCGCGGTGACCGACAACGCAGTTCTGGTGTCATAAACGGCCAAAACGGGCGTCAAACGGTCAAATTCATAGCGGACGACCTTGGATTGAGCTGAAACCACCGTGAAACATTCTCATTATTATTCGTGACGTGTACGCGTAGACGGTACGTCAATCGGACGTGCAGTTTGCGCGGTACGGCTCAATATTCCTGTTTTAAGTGATGTGCGCGCTTCATAAACGCGCGTGAGGGTGGTCCAAACGTGCCAAACGATTTCGGAATGGCCTGAAATCAGAAGACAAATACGGCTGAGTGATTTATGAAGTGGTTGAGTAGACGACACGTCAATCGGACGTCCCGTGTGCCCGCGGTGACCGACAACGCAGTTCTGGTGTCATAAACGGCCAAAACGGGCGTCCAA
Source organism: Viscum album (assembly GCA_963277665.1). Taxonomy (NCBI): domain Eukaryota; kingdom Viridiplantae; phylum Streptophyta; class Magnoliopsida; order Santalales; family Viscaceae; genus Viscum; species Viscum album. The sequence goes on along the minus strand of OY728135.1, from coordinate 65,612,298 downwards.
CACATTTCGAATGCGTTTGGTCAGTTTTTCGTATTTCACTTTTTGTTTTCACTTAAAATATTATGGAAATTCATATAGAATATTTTTATATCATATTTAGTATGGATTAGATTTTAGTTGATCGTGCTATGAAACATTTCAGAACTAATTAAATTAAGGAAGGTGGAGGGGCTATCCGGGGGGCTGTCCAGGGGGGCTGTCCGGTGGGTGTCCGGGGGGCTGTCCGGGGACCAAGGAGGAGGGTGGGGGGGCTGTGCGGGGTCTGTCCGGGGGGTGTTTGGGGGTTGTTCAGGGGGTTGTCCGGGGTTGTTCAGGGGGCTGTCCGGGGGTTGTTCAGGGGTTGTTTAGGAGTTGTTCAGGGGTTTCTCAGGGGGTTGTCCGGGGTTGTTTAGGAGGCTGTCCGGGGGGTGTTTGGGGGGTTGTCCGGGGTCCAAGGGGGAGGGTGGGGGGGGTTGTTCGAGGGGCTGTCCGGGGGGCTGTCCGGGGGGCTGTCCGGGGGGCTGTCCGGGGTCCAGGGGGGAGGGTTGGGGGCTGTACGGGGGGCTGTCCAGGGGGCTGTCCGCGGGGGCTGTCCAGGGGGGCTGTCCAGTGGGTGTCCGGGGGGCTGTCCGGGGACCAAGGAGGAGGGTGGGGGGCTGTGCGGGGTCTGTCCGAGGGGTGTTTGGGGGTTCTTCAGGGGGTTGTCTGGGGTTGTTCAGGGGGCTGTCTGGGGGTTGTTCAGGGGGTTGTTCAGGGGTTGTTCAGGGGTTGTTCAGGGGTTGTTCAGGGGGTTGTCCGGGGTTGTTCAGGGGGCTGTCCGGGGGGTGTTTGGGGGGTTGTCCGGGGTCCAAGGGGGAGGGTGGGGGGGTTGTCCGAGGGGCTGTCCGAGGGGGCTATCCGGGGTCCAGGGTGGAGGGTTGGGGGCTGTACGGGGGGCTGTCCGCGGGGGCTGTCCGCGGGGCTGTCCGGGGGGTGTTTGGGGGGTGTTCAGGGTCCAAGGGGGAGGGGGGTTGTCCAGGGTCCACGAATGAGGGGTGTTGTCCAGGGAGTTCACAAACACACAACCACTAAAAGACAACAACATCCATAAAACAGACAATATATAAAAATAACTCAACTCCAATACTATATTACGAGTCTAGATAAAACCAACAACTAGAATAGATTAAACATCAAATCTCAGTAATATAAGTCAAAAATGTAACGGATCAATATGTCCCACATCAGCATCACCATCACCATCATCATCATCATCATCACCCTCGTCATCGTCCTCGTCATCATCCTCACCCTCCACAGCGCCTTCCTCCTCGCCTTCGCCTTCCTCCTCGCCCTCCTCATCTCCCTCCTCTTCCGCATCAGACTCCTCGCCATCATCATCTTCAATCTGGACATCGGCCTGACCACCACTGGAACTGACACCTGGTGCACCATATATAGAATGTATCGACGACATGTATTCATCAATCGCTGGGCTGGCCTCTGCTGGAAGTGTTGGACGTAGAACTTTAATAAATTTCATAAATGCACTGTTTGCCCTAGCAGACTGTTCTTCCGTCTCTGTGGCCCTTTTCTCAGCCTGTTCTGCCTGTGCCCTAACTTGCGGCAGCTCGGTGGCACTACAACTCGTACCTGAGGCAGGCCAATACCTCGTCGGGGCTATCCTAGGTCGGCAGCGTACTCTGCCAGAATGATCCTCTCCCAACACCTGATGTAAGTGATCAGATGGCCCAAAATTGTCTGCTTCTTGGGAATCGAGGGCCTCTAAAGCATCCTGTTACAAATATAAATATATTATTAAGTTACAAAATAGATATTAAAATATAAAATCAACAGATGAAAACTTACAATCTGCTGCTGAGTCGCTTCGTTGACAGCACTTCCATCCTTTTTTCGTCTACTCGAGCAAAAAAGTTTTGCTCGAGGCACACGTCCTTCAATATTTTTTACTTGCCTCTACAATGACATTGAAAAAAAAGTTATATAAAAACTTTAGCAAATGATTAAATAATTGAGGAAACAAAAGAACATGTAAGTCGTAAAGAATACTTATAAACAATTGTCATACCTGCTGCCTCTCATGATCCGGCATCGTCGTGCGTCCTAGTGTATGGAGGTATTTTTTTGCATCAATGTTTTTTTATTTTTTCCAGATGATTCATAAATAAAATTAGATAATGCAAAGGATAATATTAATGAAAAACTTGAAAGTTATTATTTAAATACCTCAAATGTAATTCATACCTTAAACTGGGTACTCGTCCAATGAGTAATCATCTGACGATACTGCTCTATAGGACAATCATCCACGACTGGTACCGCCTCTAACTCAGTGCCAACTCAAACACGCCAGCCAATATACAGCTCATGCTTGTAGGCTCTCCAAAGCTCACCTAAATCCTTTAGACGTTCCAGTCGTGCACCCTCACCATCAGGAAAATTAAATCGAAGCTGAAATCAAAATATTAATTCATATAAATACAAAAATAATTCATGGCATTAAATACAACAGATTTTTTTACCCATATCTCTGCCCAAGCTCTATCATTGACCTCATGTGGCAAATGTATCCACGACAGCGGGATGACGGGAATGATGTCGGAGTATTTGGCAAGCGTCGCCAGAAAACTCCGACATTGCTGCCCTGTTTTCTCAACCATCTGATTGTCTTCATTATATTCCACCATAACCTGTGTGCGACGGTTCCACACCGAACGCATGCGTGTACGGCCCCACCCCCGCCTCTTGTCAGTAGATGTATCTGTCATGAAAGAAAAACAAATATTTTATCAAAACATGTTATAATGAAAATAAATATTGCTATAAAAATTTGTTAGGGTTTTATAAATATACATGCGCTAGTCTGATCAATGAGTGGCGCCGGATCCACAGAACCTGATGGAACACCCTCTGGTGGAACAGGAGTCGAAGACGATGGAATATAAAAGCTCGGAGAGACAGAAGTAGAAGGAAAAGAAGATGGAACAGCTGTATGACCTGATGCTGACTGGGGAGTGGGAATCATCATGGGATGTGAAAATGATGGGGCAGAAGATGCAGAAGGTAGCGAAAACATGGGAGGACTAAATACCCCGTGTGTCCCTAATGACACACCGGGATCAAAATGTGGGAAGGCTGAAATGTCAGTGGGAGGGGCAGGGTCTAGTCGGGCACGCGCAGCTCTACGTCCACCTCTGGTACGAACCCTCCTCGTACCACCGGCCTGAGTACTAGGACCAGTACTAGGCTCCTCGTCGAATAACTGTCGACAAAATGGGGGATCCTAAAAAAAAGTTTACAAAAAAAATTAATCACATGACATTTTATATTCTGTAAATATATATATATATATATATATATATATTTGAAATAAAGTACTCACTGTAGGCACTAATGGTGGAATGCCCATCTCCTCCATCCGACGATTGTTCTCTGCCATTTTTTTTCTCCGTCTCTCTTCAATTGGCTGCATTTCCTGCATTTGAAAACAAATATGTAATTAATTAGAAAAAGAAAATTAATGTGTAAACCAAAAAACTAAATATATGAGGGAATGAGGGGATTTATTGGTAATTTAGCTATCAATTGTTTTAGAAGAGATTGAATTAATTTAATAAAACATACAAGTTGTAATGTTCACCAAGTTAGAAATATTGTTTGATTTGGTTTGAATACAGTTCAATTTCAAATTAGAAAATGCAATTCAAATAAAACAGCAACCAATAAACATTGAAAATTCACATAACGGTCAAGTCACCTAAAACATATTTGTGATCAATACTAAATAAATATGAATATTACCAACCTTAACAACCCAACTCGAGGTAAACCAAAAGAATTGAGAACATGGATGAATGATTCTATATATTTCCAACCACAACTTCAGGTTCACAATCAACTCTGACAATTGATCTATTGGAGTCATCAAAAGAAATAAATGGATTGGTTCCAATGGCAATAGGGACAGTGTCAATTCCATCATCAGCATCATCAAAAATATGTCTTGGAATTACTTCAACTATGACACCAAATTCAGGTTGAAGTTGATCTTTGACATAAAAAACTTGTTTAGCCATTGATGCCAACACATATGGTTCTTCGGTTGCAAGAGTGCGGGTCATATTAATTACTCGAAATCCACAATCATCAATAAATGTGCCATGTCTCGTCATCGAATCAAACCAATGGCATTTCATCATTGTGACTCGTCCATGAGAGTAATAATCCAATATTATTATTTTCTCAATGACTCCATAATAACCCACATTTTCAAGTCGCGGTCTACTATCTGATGCACTGGCATAACAATCTATTGTGGCAGTAACCATAATACCATCATGTTGTGTTCGCATGTTTTTGGCTCGTTCAGTGACAATAAATCTGTACCCATTGATAACAATTGATTTACAGTCACGAACCACGGTATTAGGACCAAAAGCCAAAGCTCTTATTTCCTCAGAGACAGAGTCAGCAGACAAACTCAATACCTGCAATATAAATGACAGTTAAACTTAAGTAAATATTGAAATAATTAATTTAAACAGTAATATTTTTACCTTCAATTTTAACCAAGCAGAAAACTCTTTGCTATGCAAAGTCCCTCTCCTTCTCAAAGATAAAGAACGATGCTTCCTATTTATCATTGTTTTATGTTCCCTGCAGATAAAAAAATATGAATAGTTTAACAGATATATATGTAAGATATACATATTCAATTTTGTTACCTGATATAGTCATCGAACAAATCACAGTTGAACAAAACTGTGCGATGTGATATCTCCCGCTCTTCAAGGCTTAATGTCTTCAATGTATATGATCCAGGAATTCCTCCTGTTTGAGGAAGTGATGGAAAACTGGGTTCAATTTTCTCATATTGTTCTTCTTCATTTCTCATTGGTCTGTTCATTTTTGTAGTAAGATCAGACAAATACATTGAACAGAAATCCATACATTCTTGAGCTAAGTAACCGTTCACGATAGAACCTTCGGGGTGATTCTTGTTTCGAACATAAGACTTTAATGTGAACATATTTCTTTCAGTTGGATACATCCAACGAAAAGAAACAGGTCCTCTGAGAAGTATTTCAGTTGGAATATGGACAGTCAGATGCAGCATGCATGTGAAAAATGATGGGGGAAATATTTTCTCCAACTCACACAAAATTAATGGGGCATCTGTCAACATTTTTTTCAAGAAAGACTTGGACAACTTATTAGCACAAAGATCTCTAAACAAATGGCACAACCGAATAACACCCACGCTTACATTATTGGACAAAAGATGACGGATTGCTATTGGAAGCAACTGATGCAGTAGAATGTGATAATCATGAGTCTTCAAAGATTTTAGCTTCAACTCTCTTCTGTTGACCCGTTTAGATATGTTGCTTGAATATCCATCAGGAACTCTAATAGTCTCTAATACTTCCAAAAATTGTTTTTTTTCAGTAGGTGTCATCACATAAGAAGCACATGGAAGTTGCCATTTATTTTCACTGATACGCACAGGATGCAATTCTGGTCTGATTCCCCAATCCACCAAGTCACATCGAGATCGTAAATCATCTTTTGTCTTCCCCTTGACATTTAGAAGAACTGAAAGCAACATTTCACATATATTCTTTTCAATATGAATTACGTCTAAGCAATGACGTAGCAAATTGGTTGACCAATAAGGCAAATCAAAAAAGATACTCCTCTTCCTCCAATTGTAACAGGTTTCTGTGGAAACATTCTTTCTCTTTACAGATTTCATTTGACCCTTCCCGAACGAAAAACTGAAATATTTCAATTCATTAAGCACATCAGTCCTAGACATACGCTGAGGTGGATCATCGGTCTATATAGTATTATCAAATCTTCGACGATTCATTCTATATGGATGATCCTTTGGCAAAAATCGTCGATGTCCCATAAAACTGAAACAACAACAATGTTTCAGTCTTCTGGATCGTGTATTCTTCATACAAACTGGACATGACAGTTTTCCCTTCATGCTCCATCCAGACATCATTGCATAAGCTGGAAAATCATTGATCGTCCACATAAGCGCAGCACGCATCTGAAATATGTCTTTCGAACATGCATCGTATGTGCGCACACCCACATCCCAAAGAAGTTTCAACTCTTTTATTAAAGGTTGCATGTATACATCAATATCAATGCCGGGATCAGAAGGACCAGATATGAGTATACTCATGAAAGTGAAATATTTTTTCATACACAACCATGGGGGAAGATTATAAATGTGTATAAAAACTGGCCATGTGCTGTGCGAAGTAAGCATCTGCCCAAACGGATTAAAACCGTCGCACGAAAGACCCAGCCTCACATTATGCACGTCAGTTGCAAAATCAGGATGTCGAGAATCAAATATCTGCCATGCAAATCCATCTGCAGGATGAACCAACTCATCATTAGTCTTCTTTCTCTCGGTATCATGCCATCTCATTTTTATTGATATGTCATCAGACATAAAAAGATTCTGGAGTCTGGGGATCAATGGAAAGTGACACATTACTTTCTGTGGAACGCGGGATGGTGTTCCATCAGATTTTGACTTCCAGCGGGATGTGCCACATTTTATACATTCATTTCGTTCAGCGGTTTCTTCCCAGAATAAACTGCAATCTTTCGGGCAAGCATGAATTTTGATTCTGGAAAATCCAAGTTCTTCAACTAACTTCCATGCCATATAGTGGTTTGAGGGAATATCTGCATCATCTGGAAGTAAATCCTTCAAGAGGGTAGGAATGTAATCGATTGCTGTATTAGAAATCCCATACATAGTTTTTCCATGAAACAATCGGATTAAAAATTCCAGCTTTTTCATTTTACCGCATTGTCGATATACTGGAGTCGTGGAAGCATCATTCAATTTTTTCACCCTATCAATATCATCATTTTCACTAGATGCATCAGTTGTCCTCATATCGACGTCTTCTTGAGTCGAAATCATTTCTTTTTCATGATGACGAATAAACGGAAACCGATCATCTAACAAATTCTCCATTCCAGCCCTTTCATTTCGATCATCACCAATTTGAGATTTCATTTTCTCCCCATTGTGATACCACACAAAGTAGTTTGCTTGAAAACCATTTTTGGTTATGTGGTAGCTGACTTCTTCACGACTCAACCAAGGTCTACCAACACAATTGGAACATGGGCAGTGTATGAGACCACTATCTGAAGCATTGTGAAATGCAAAATCTATAAAGCTCTCCAAATTGTTTTGAAAATCGCTTGAGATACGATCGGTTTCATACATCCAACTTCTGTCCATTCTGTAAAAAAATTCATATAAGTCATTTTGTCAAAAACAATTCAATAGGATTGAACTTTAATAGAAAATACATTTAAGTAAATGATAAAGGAAGAAAATAATCATGGTATCAACTACACATGTGAAAAAAACATACTAATGTGTTATTGAAAAAATGTAAAACCAACAAGAACTTAATGTGTTATCACATCAGAGCATGCCTCATCCCATAACCATATTAGTAGGGTACCCTCGTGGACAGCCCCGCCCACCCCCCGTGGACAACCCCACCCACCCCCGTGGACACCCCCTACCCCCTAGACAGCCCAACCACCCCCGTGGACAACCCACCCACCCCCTCGACACCCTTTCTCCCTATGGACAGCCCCCCACCCCCTTGGATAGCCCGCCCACCCCCCTGGACACCCCTACCCCCTGTGTCCAGCCCACCCACCCCCCCTGGACAGCCTGCCCACCCCTCCTTGACAGCCCGGCCACCCCGTGGACAGCCCGTCACCCTTGTGGACAGTCCGCCCACCCCCGTACCCCCCTGGACACCCCGTACCCCCCCCAGGGATAGCCCCCGCCCACCCTCCCAAACAGCCCACACCCCCCTCCCCTACAACCCCCACCACCACCACCTAGACATACCAACCCCCCTGGACAGCCCACACACCCCTCCCCCACCAGGACACCCCACCCAGACCCCCAGGACAGCCCACACCCCCTGGACAGCCCCGCCCACCCCCGTGGACAGCCCCGCCCACCCCCGTGGACAACCCACCCACCCCCGTGGATGCCCCCTACCCCCTAGACAGCCCAACCACCCCTATGGACAGCCCACCCACCCCCCTCGACAGCCCTTCTCCCTATGGACAGCCCCCCACCCCCTTGGATAGCCCGCCCACCCCCCTGGACACCCCTACCCCCTGTGGCCAGCCCACCCACCCCCCCTGGACAGCCTGCCCACCCCTCCTTGACAGCCCGGCCACCCCCGTGGACAGCCCGTCCACCCTTGTGGACAGCCCGCCCACCCACGTACCCCCCTGGACACCCCGTACCCCCCTGGATAGCCCCGCCCACCCTCCCAAACAGCCCACACCCCCCTTCCCTGCAACCCCACCCACCACCACCTAGACATACCACCCCACCCGGGACACCCCACACACCCCTCCCCACCAGGACACCCCACCCAGACCCCCAGGACAGCCCACACCCCCTGGACAGCCCCGCCCACCCCCGTGGACACCCCCCTACCCCCTAGACAGCCCAACACCCCCGTGGACAGCCCACCCACCTCCCTCGACACCCCTTCTCCCTATGGACAGCCCCCCACCCCCTTGGATAGCCCGCCCACCCCCCTGGACACCCCTACCCCCCATGGCCAGCCCACCCACCCCCCTGGACAGCCCTCCCACCCCTCCTTGACAGCCCGGCCACCCACGTGGACAGCCTGTCACCCTTGTGGACAACCCGCCCACCCCCGTACCCCCCAGGACACCCCGTACCCCCCCCTGGATAGCCCCGCCACCCTCCCCAAACAGCCCACACCCCCCTCCCCTGCAACCCCACCACCACCACCTAGACATACCACCCCCTGGAATGTGTAGAAATAATATAAAAATACATGATATATAGATAGCACAAAATACTCAACCTATGGGTTCACATTAACTACATAATCACACACTTCACTACTACCATATAACACATAAACCACACCACCACCACACAAGATGCATAGCATTTCTCACATTCATTTATAAGCCACTTCATTCACACTTACATTGTCCATTCATTTAATGTTAAATTAATTAAATACATTTACCACACATCCATTTCTATTCCATCTCATTTATTTAATATCTTGTTTTTTTGTTTTAACAACACAATTTATTCCATAGATAAACAGGAAACTAATAAAACCACCACACAACAACTCACCATCTCACAATAACCATCGACACCATGTTACATTGACCAACCATCTCACCAAATAACCACATATCACAATAAAAATATTGCACATCACAAACCACCGCACAACCAAAACCACCTCACCACATTATACACCACAACTTCATCACACAACACCTCCACACGACACAACACCACCACACATCATCACTATCATACAACTTCACATGACACATCCATGCCCACTAACCATCACATTACAACCCCACATATCACAAAGCCCAACTGGTCCACCTCAATCCCCATTAAAACAGCCTACAACATACAATGAAACACAACAAAAAACCTCTCATAGAGGCAACATACCCCAACTTCCACAATTTATTTATTCAAGGTCTTTTATTACATTACCCTTTATTTAGCATGGACATTATAACACAACTGATATTCCAAGGGAAACTAATTAATTAAGAAAATATTTATTCATTTCCCTATTTTACACGGTGAAATCAAATCAAAATCCAAACATAAAACTAAAATATTAGATCAATAACAATAAAAACAAGGTACCATATGTGTATAAAGAAAAAATTACTTGATTTGAGATGATTCAAATGGTTTTCACCTATTCGGATGGGGGATTTGGAGAGCAGTAGAGAGCTGAGGTGTATTGATAACTTAAAACTAAAATACTAAAGCAATAACAACAAAAATAAGGAAGTATATGTGTTTAAATGAAAAGATACCTGATTTCAGATGGTTTTCACCTCTTCGGATAGGGGATTTCGCGAGAGGAGAGCGGTGGAGCGGATGAAATTAGGTTCTATGCGAATGGGGGAGAGCAGCCTCGCGGCTGGATTTGGGGGAAATAATTCCCAACGGTTTTAAAGAACCGTTGGGAAAGAGATGCTAAGGACCCCTTTGCCAACGGTTTGAGGAAACCGTTGGAAAAGGGGTGACCCTTTCCCAATGGTTTAAAAGAACCGTTGGCAAAAAATGATTAACACAACCCTTTCCCAACAGTTTCTTCAAACTGTTGGCAAAGGGGAGGCTTTTCCCAACGGTTTCAATGAACCGTTGGGAAAGGCTTTCCTAATCCTTCAAGCCCAACGGTTTTAGAAAACCGTTGGTAAACACCCATTGGAAAAAACAGCATTTCCATTAGTGCTAAACGCGTGAAGAGATAAAGCAAAGTATTTCGGAATTCCACTTGAACATGAGGAAGTGGAAATGTGTGAATCATGACGCTCGAAATTTGGTTCACAGTGATGGCGGCGTGATGATGGAGGATAACTGTTGACCATGGCCAAAACACAGCATCCATATCGTGTTAGCCTGGAAAGGGGACAGAAAAATGAGGGTCGACCGTTGACCATGTTCAAAACACAGGACCTGTCGTAAATGTCATCTGAGATCCTTAGGGCTGTTGGCCCGAAACGATAGGATATCCCTTAGGCCTACATCCATGGATAGCCCTTAATCCTATCATCCATGTCGTCTGAGGGTCCTTTTGGATGTCGAAGAGGATGAGGATCTAAATAGAGAGCCCACGAATCTTGTTCATGGAATGAGAGAATGTCTCCATGAAAATTACACACTTTGGACTGTTTGTCAAAATGCATCTGAATGCGTTAATGAGATGTATTAGATAGAGGGAGTCGAGTCCCTTCCCATAGGGAGATCTTAGTTTAGGGTCGTAGAATTTGGACAATGGATGGGAGGAAATACAGGAGGCATGTGGTGGGGTAACTCAAATACCCGACGTGAATGGGAACTGGGGGTTCTAGCCACCAAGTGCTTCTTGGAAAGTTTTAGGTCGAGGGACATAAAACGATAGTTGAGCTGGGCCTGAAGCAAAGTACACAGGCATTCCTACGTACCCCATGGGGATGGGGATCAATCCACACATAGTTCTTGAAAGGGTCTTAGTTTAAGGTCTTAGAACTCGGACCATGAATGGGTAAGGAGAGCAGGAAACACATGGTGAAGTGGTTACAAAACCCGACGCAGATGAGGACATAAGACCTACTTACCATGTGTTCTCTGGGGAAGTGCTCGAGTCAAGGGACCGAACATGAAAGTTAGGTTGGGCCCGCGAGGAAGTTTCTGGGCACTCCAACATATCTCATAAGGATGAGAATCAAGCCATACGTAGTTCTAGGGATGTTGAAAGGGGCACACAGGTCTAGCCCTCGCACCAAGAGAAGCAGTATTTGATAGATCTTCTTTGTCCTTTAAGGTGAGTGGTTTTTGTTTGTGAAGCGACATGCCTAGGGTAGCAAGACCTAGTGTCACCACAAGAATCAAGCCGTGATAGGCGTTGACAAATGGCATGGCACGTGACCAATACCCAACGTGATGTCCTCTATGATGAGTTCACCACAATGCAGTGTTGTTTTTCGTCCTGCGGCCAGGACGATAATGTCACAGTTTAGGGTCGTGTGAGAGGAATAAGCATGCATTTTAATGTTATGCAGCGTAGACATAGCAGAGACGATGCTAGGCAGGGAATGTGTATGGTGTCTTTCGACATAACTGACATGGATGGGGACATGATCCCACATCACACCGTACGCAGCTCCGAGATAGGAACCTCAGGCCAAGGGGCACAAATAGGGGTAAAAAGGAAAGGGGCTGGAGAAACTAGCTCCCAACTGAGCTGGACCTGAAAACGAGACATCCGGGTGACCCTACGTATCCCATAGGGATGAGGATCGAGCCGCACATATCCCTTAATAAAGATATTATTTTATGGTCTTAGAGCTTGGACCGTGGGAGCCCCGAAGGATGTCGTATTGAAGCTTTGTCCCCCTGACGTGCAAAGGTGCACTGAGGGATAGCGCCAAGACTGTCGAGATTCCACCTGGACACAATGGGGTGGAACATAATGTGAATCATGCAACCAACATTTAAGGCCTGAAGGGGCTGGCGTGACAATGGAGGATTACCGCTGACCATGTTCGCAACACATCATCATGTTGCGTTAGCCTGAAATGGGGACAAACAAATGAGCATTGACCTTTGACCACGTTCACAACGTGGGATCTATATCAATTGTTGTCCAAAACCCTCGGGGGTGTTGGCTCGTAACTATAGGAGAGCCCTTAGGCGTGGTATCCAAGCTGTTCTTGGGGGTCCCTCCAGGTTTGAAAGATGATGGAAGCCCGAATAAAGGGGAGAACGATGCTTGACTAGTGGAAAGAACTTGACCAAGTTGAATCTGACACTCTTGGTCCTAGACCAGAGTACCCTTAACACATGGGAGAACCCCTGAAAGGGGTCGAGGGACTCAACTTGAGGGAATCCAAGAGATGGTGGATTCTCGAGAGAGGGGGCCATGGTGCCAAGAACCCTGTACCACACGTATATATCCCCCTCGTGGAGAGGGACAGGCCAAGGGGCCTCGGTGACCAGGAGATCGGGAGATCTCAAAGAGATGGGGCTGGACCCAAAGTCTAGACATTCGAGTGGTCCTACGTATCCCATGAGGATGGGAATCAAGCCACACGTAGTTCTGGAAACGTGCCTTTTAATGTCATGCAGGACAAGAAATAGGAGGGCTAATTTTTTAGAATGGGGTGCGTGTTGTGAGGCTATTCAAACCCGACGTGAATGAGGACATAGTCCCATACCATGCCACGCAGTCCTGTAGTCAAGGTCCCAAAGGCAGGACAGATAAGATGAATTATCAGAACTCAAGTTGGACCAATAGACAGGAGGTCTGGGCGTTCCTACGTATCCCATGAGGATGGGAATCAAGCTGGATGTAGGTATAGGGAGATCTTAGTTTAGGGTCTTAGAGCTCGGACCAAGGGTGGATGGAAGCTTTCCGAGTAAGCACAGACCTCGACCCGATCCCTAAGCCCACGTGAGTTAAACTCATTGTGGGAAACAAGGGATGAAGATCCTTATTGCAATACCCAGAACATCCATCAAAGGGAAGTCAGTATAGAGCCCCGAAGGACACCTTTAACGCAGCTTTTTTCCCCTAACGCGCAGATGTGCACTGAGGAATAGTATCAAGAGTTTCGTAGCTCTATATGGACATGATGAGGATGGAGAAGGATGTGAATCGTGTAACTGACATTTTGGGCTTAATGGAGTTGGTGTGGCAATGGAGGATAACTGTTAACTATGGCAGAAAAACAGTCTCCATATCGCGTTATCCTGAAGTGGGAACAACAAACAAGCATCGACCACTGACCGTATTCTCAACGTGGGATTTTTATCGATTTTTTGTCCGAAACCCTCGGGGGCGTTGGCCCGTAACGGTAGGTGTAAGGACCCAAAATTTTGAATAAATATTTTTTCCTAATTTTGTGTGTTATTTTATTTTTCATACTCAACAAAACTATTTCATTTGATGACATGAGTATAATAAAAATGAGACTGTTGGGTTTTGACTATTATTTGACCGCTAGAAACTAAACATTTCGATATTTGTCTCTAAATACAAATGATCTTGGTTAATTAATATAGAAAGAAGATTAGATGGCCTCACCCAGTAGTCTTGGACCGATCGAAGCCCATCTAACGGAACTTGGGAAGGAGGTAGCACCAATGGGATTTGCTCTGGACCAAACCCAAGCTGAACTTCATCGTGTGAAGCTAGAACGGAATCTCCTTCGCGAGAAGTTAAAACTGATAGAAATTACTACTCGTGCAATGTTGGCAGAGCCGCCCTCAGATTCTCTCACTTTAGCACACCTTACACTTAGGTCCTATGCTAGGGTTATAAAGGGTTATGTAAGGAGACCGTAACTGCCTTGTGTAATCCTTAGTTGTAAATAAAAATTTTGATTTCTTCTTATGATTAAGTTTATGAATTTTCAAATGTCCGGATAAATATAGTATGCATATTTTTGATTAATTTTAAAGAAAGGATATTTTAAAAATGTTTATTTAAACCTTAAATAATTAAAAATGTGTAATTATTTTCAAAAAATGGTCTTCTACAATTATCTTCAGTACGGAATTTAGATTCTAATAAGATCAACTTAATTTTTGATCAATAGTAAATTATGAATAGTGATTTTATGCTTAGGATTAGTAATGTGACCAAATGGATTAGTAATATCACTTAAATAAAGTATTAATATAATCTTGGCACCTTGATTAAGTAATGTGATTCAATAAAATGGTTAAATAATGGTTTCCTAAATTATTAGTCAAGTATTAGTTTTTTTCAGGTGAATAGTGTTTTTTAATTAAAAATTAAATTAAAATTATTTATAAAATTATTTTTATAAAATGGATTTCATTTTTGAACTCAGAGCATCGATATTACGTTAAGGTAATTTTTGGGAATTTTTTCTGAAAAAAATGAATTTTCAGTGAATAGTGTATTTATTTAAAAATTAAATTAAAATTATTTAGAAAATTATTTTTATAAAATGGAGTTCATTTTTAAAATAATATCATCGATATTTGGTTAAGGTGAAATTTTGGTATTTTTCTGAGAAAGGTGAATTTTCGATGAATAGTGAAAATACAGTTTTTAAGTTATGGGTGTTTAATGACATCATTAAATGATCAATATGGTCGACTTATGAATAGTAATATAAGGTATGAGGTATCCCAAGTTGTAAATACCATTGGAAAATACCATGGGCAAGCCCATGGTTTTGCCAAAACCACTAATGAGGTGTCCCTTGGCCATTAATGCCTTGTCCCCTCACTTTCCCTATAAATACCAAGCCATACTCTCATCCATTCGACTCCCAACTCTCCCCAAACAAATCTCTGGTCTCATTATCTCCCAAGGAGTCCTCCCAAGGTTCCCCAAAGCCCTCAAGGTCCCATCCTTTGATTTTTAAGAGTTACATTTTAAGGTAAGGGATCTGACCTCTCTCTTTCTTTTTAAGTAATCTCTTTTATGTCATTTATTTTATGCTCCACGTTCTTATGTTGGAGGATGTTCTTATATATTCATCTTACTGCCATTTTCATGTTCATATGATCAGATAACCCCTCTTGCTCTCATAATTTCATTTTAAGAATGTTAAAGTTGCGCCGTTAGGCTGCCGAATTTTTAAGGGATTCTTTCACCCTTCTCAAGTTCTATTTTCATGTCAAGTATTTCGAGTTACTTTTTATTTTGTTGGGGTATGATCTCTATATCTATCATACTTATCTTTTATTTTCATATTATGAGAAAACCTATTTTATCTCTTCAATTCAGGATTTTGAAGTTTTAAGTGGCGCCGTTAGGCTGCCGAATTTTTAAGGGATTCGTTCACCTTTCTCATTTTTCAAAGTTCTACTTTCATGTCAAGTCTTTCAAGTTCCTTTTTATTTTGTTTGGGGTATGATATCTATATATATCATACTGATATTTTATTTTCATATGATGAGAGACCCTATTTGATCTCTTCAATTCAGTATTTTGAAGTTTTAAGTGGCGTCGTTAGGCTGCCGAATTTTTAAGGGATTCGTTCACCTTTCTCATTTTTCAAAGTTCTACTTTCATGTCAAGTATTTCAAGTTCCATTTTATTATGTTAAGGTATGATCTATATAT
Organism: Viscum album; assembly: GCA_963277665.1. Lineage (NCBI taxonomy): Eukaryota > Viridiplantae > Streptophyta > Magnoliopsida > Santalales > Viscaceae > Viscum > Viscum album. The sequence goes on along the minus strand of OY728135.1, from coordinate 65,596,619 downwards.
CTATAATAATTATATTCTATATTCATATGATAATAGACCCTATTTTATCTCTTCAATTCAGTATTTTTATGTTTTAAGTGGTGCCATTAGGCTGCCGAATTTTTAAGGGATTCGTTCACCTTTCTCATTTTTCAAAGTTCTACTTTCATGTCAAGTCTTTAAAGTTCCTTTTTATTATGTTGGGGTATGATCTATATATCTATCATAATGATCTTCTATTTTCATATGATTATAGACCCTATTTTATCTCTTAAATTCAGTATTTTGAAGTTTTAAGTTGCGTCGTTAGGCTGCCGAATTTTTAAGGGATTCGTTCACCTTTCTCATTTTTCAAAGCTCTACTTTCATGTCAAGTCATTTAAGTTCCTTTTTATTTTTTTGGGGTATTATATCTATATATATAATACTTATATTTTATGTTAATATGATGATAGACCCTATTTTATCTCTTCAATTCAGTATTTTGAAGTTTTAAGTGGCTCCGTTAGGCTGCCGAATTTTTAAGGGATTCGTTCACCTTTCTCATTTTCAAAGTTCTACTTTCATGTCAAGTATTTCAAGTTCCTTTTTATTATGTTGGGGTATGATATCTATATCTATCATACTGATATTTTATTTTCATATGATTAGAGACCCTATTTTATCTCTTCAATTCATTTTTTGAAGTTTAAGTGACGTCGTTAGGTTGCCGAATTTTCATAAGAGAAATCTTATTTTTGTCTTCCTTTCATGTTCTTCATTTCATATGGTATATCTTTAAAATTTCATTACCATGTTCATATATCCTTTATATTATGTCCCTCTACTGTTTTATGGGTCATTTATGAATATTTGACCCATGTCCCCTCTCTTTTCAATGTTTTCTAAAACCCCGAAACATAGTCGTTATGCTAAAGAATTTCCGTCTAAAAATGTCTCTCTCTCTTGTTCTAAAGTTATTTTATTTTAGTAAGTGAATACTCAAATATCTCTCTTCTATAGGGGTATTCACATATATAACAATATGTTCTATTTTAAATTCTAGGATTTATATACATGAGACCCACCTTCCTTTTCTGTGGGTTTTAAAGTTACACAAAGATCATGTCTTTAAAGCGGTTTTTTTAAAACGTTATGATTATGAAATGAAACCCATTCCTTTTATGATATATGGGTTGTTTATGAAATGATTGATGATGATATATTTGGCTCACATGATAATAAATACATTTCAAGGGTGCACCCTGATAGCGCTCCAATGCATTGGGTAAAGTCTTAATCTCTAGCGATGACCATTTAGACTGATACCTTGGTGAATAACCTTGGTAATTTTTATTGACACCTTGGAGATGGACCTTGGTGAAACGGAAATGATAGTCTTTGTAAAATGTTGTAGCCACATCTTCAAGTTATGAAAAACGTTATTTTTATTATGATATTCCTCATGATTTCTTTCTCATGCCATAAAGTTCTTTTCATGACCTTATTGAACTATCTCAAGTTCACATGTAAAATGCTTCTCTTGTTTCCCTTACTAGGCCTTCTGCTCGCCCTTTCTTTTGATGTATGTCCCCAGGTTATGAGATGCAGTAATGAAACTAGGATGAACTTAAGTAGAATCCTTTCAAGTGTTTAAGAAGAATGGTTTATATTGTTTTCATGTATTATGTTCCTTTTTTCCAAGACACTAAACCTTAAAGATCCTCAGTTTTGTGTAATGTAAAGAAAGTTCATGTGACAAAAAAGGTGGGATGCTATAGTTGGTATCAAAGGATGGTTTAGTTATTTGTGGAAATTAGGATATGAAAACTCTAGGAAGAACCCTATAAAAAATTTTAAATATAGGAAATCTTCCTGGTATTTTGGTGAGTATTGAGTAAGGGATTGCCAAACAAATACATCCCTGTCTGGATACGAGCAGGTAGAGGTGGCTCTGGTACAGATGTACATAGGGGTAAAACCCGAAAACACTACTTTGAGTGAGACTCGAACGGGAACTGGTACACGACAATGGGCCTCGCTGCACTCTTGGTTACGACACTCCCGGGGGATATGCTTTGGTAAATTCATAACCATAGTATGAACCATTATTAAAAGAACAAAGATAAAATAAAATAAAGATTTACATACGAATATATGTTCATAGATAACCTAGATTGGAACCTAGGGGATCACAAGTTAGGGTATACATTCCTTCTACAAGTTTATCCTTACATGCTTAAAGTTTCCATTTAATGATTATTGGCTAAGTATTTAAGCCCCCTAATTGTACGTTCTTTTCTTAGTTAATGGCGGGAAATGGAAGAGCATGTCTCAACGACCAATGTGATAGGAAAATGTGACGATTTTCGTATTAATATGACAGAGATGATTAGGGGATTAAAAGATGATTATTATTTTGGAAGACGTTCACTATTTTGGGAACCCTATTTGATCGAGGTAAATAGATTACTACGGTGTTTTCTTTGAGGAATAAATGTTGACTTATATTTTGAAGAATCGATGAATTTAAGGTGAACTTATGGTAATATAGGTTACTTATGGAAATGATTAACCTATCTTGGGGAAAATATTTTTAGGTTAGATACTTTTGTTATAAGATGTTAGGAGTGGTTGATTTTATTTGGAGATGAACGATGAAGTTTATTTTGGAAGACAATGTTATCAAATCCTTCTTGTATTTGGGTTTCAATCTTAGTTTGGTTTATTTTGAGTAATTTTAAGGATAGTTATTTACGGAATGGTCTATGATGAACTCCGGGTAGTACCGTGGAACTTTGAATATTTAAAAGTAGTTTCCCTTCCTATGGGATTCTTTCTTTTTGAAGAGTTGTTTTATCTTACCCCTTCTGTATTTGGGATAATGCTTAAAGATAGAAGAAATAGATAGTTAATCTTTTGTGGATTATGTGATTCTATAGAAGATGATTCTTGTGTTTCGATGATACCAATTAGTTTTGAATGCTCATCGTTTCAAGAAAAGATTAGTTTTGGTAGAAACTTGTTAAATGATGAAACTCTACTTGAAGGTAAATATATTTCCTTGTGTTTTTATTCTATGTAGTAAATGAATTCCTCAAAACTATGAAAAGGAATGTAAAACAAAAACGTTTTCTGTTAAATTTTCCTACTGGGTAATCAAAGACCGTTTACACACATCATAAGCTTGTGATTTTATTATTGTTAAATTTCTCCTAATCATGATTTCTATCACTCTCCCTCAGAACATGACCCTTTGTTTTTTCTTCCATATCCATGTTTTCCTACATATAATCCTAGTATGGATTAACTCGGGTGACCTTTGTACTTCCTTTTCTTTCTTTTAAAGTAATAGTGTTACTGAATCTTTTCTGATGTGGGGATTTCAATGAAATTTCAAAACCCAATTTTAAAAATTGCAAGGACGCAATTTCTTAAGGGGGGGAGATTGTAACGACCTGAAATTTTGAATAAATCTTGTTTCCTAATTTTGTGTGTTATTTTATTTTTCATACTCAACAAAACTGTTTCATTTGATGACATGAGTATAATAAAAATGAGACTATTGGTTTTTGACTATTATATGACCGCTAGAAACTAAACATTTCGATATTTGTCTCTAAATACAAGTGATCTTGGTTAATTAATATAGAAAGAAGATTTGATGGCCTCACCCAGTAGTCTTGGACCGATCAAAACCCATCTAACGGAACTTGGGAAGGAGGTAGCACCAATGGGATTTGCTCTAGACCAAACCCAAGCTGAACTTCATCGTGTGAAGCTAGAATGGAATCTCCTTCACGAGAAGTTCAAACTGATAGAAATTACTACTCGTGCAATGTTGGCAGAGCCGCCCTCAGATTCTCTCACCTTAGCACACCTTACACTTAGGTCCTATGCTGGGGTTATAAGGGGCTATGTAAGGAGACCGTAACTGCCTTGTGTAATCCTTAGTTTTAAAAAAAACTTTGATTTCTTCTTATGATGAAGTTTATGAATTTTCAAATGTCCGGATAAATATAGTATGCATTTTTTTGATGAATTTTAGAGAAAGGATATTTTAAAAATGTTTATGCAAACCTTAAATAATTAAAAAGGTGTCATTATTTTCAAAAAATGGTATTCTACAATTATGTTCAATATGAAATTTAGAGTCTAATAAGATCAACTTAATTTTTGATGAATAGTAAATTATGAATAGTGATTATATGCTTAGGACTAGTAATGTGACCAAATGGATTAATAATATCACTTAAAGAAAGTATTAATATATTTTAGGAACCATGATTAAGTAATGTGATTCAATAAAATGGTTAAATAACGGTATCATAAATTATTAGTCAACTATTAGTTTTTTTCGGGTGAATAGTGTTTTTTAATTAAAAATTAAATTAAAAATATTTATAAAATTATTTTTATAAAATGGATTTCAATTTTGAACTCAGAGCATCGATATTATGTTAAGGTAATTTTTGGGGATTTTTCTGAAAAAAAATGAAATTTCGGTGAATAGTGTATTTATTTAAAAATTAAATTAAAAATATTTAGACAATTATTTTTATAAAATGGATTTCATTTTTAAAATCAGAGCATCGATATTTGGTTAAGGTGAAATTTTTGGATTTTTCTGAGAAAGTTGAATTTTCGATGAATATTGAAAATACAGTTGTTAAGTTACGGGTGTTTAATTACATCATTAAATGATGTATTAAGTATGTAATCAATATGGTCGACTTATGAATAGTAAGATAAGTTATTAGGTGTCCCAAGTGTCCAATACCATGGGAAAATACCATGGGCAAGCCCATGGTTTTGCCAAAACCACTAATGAGGTGTCCTTTGGCCATTAATGTCTTGTCCCCTCACTTTCCCTATAAATACCAAGCCATCCTCTCATCCATTAGACTCCCAACTCTCCCCCAACGAAGCTCTGGTCTCATTACCTCCCAAGGAGTCCTCCCAAGGTTCCCCCAAGCCCTCAAGGTCCCAAACATTGAGTTTTAAGAGTTACGTTTTAAGGTAAGGGATCCGACCTCTCTTTCTTTTCAAGTAATCTCTTTTATGTCATTTCTTTTATGATCCATGTTCCTATGTTGGAGGATGTTCTTCTATATTCGTATTACTTACCTTTTCATGTTTATATGATGAGATACCCCCTCTTTCTCTCATCATTTCATTTTAAGAATGTTAAAGTGGCGCTGTTTGGCTGCCGAATTTTTAAGGGATTCTTTCACCCTTCTCAAGTTCTATTTTCATGTCAAGTATTTCAAGTTCCTCTTTATTTTTTTGGGGTATGATCTCTATATATATCATACTGATATTTTATGTTCATATGATGAGAGACCCTATTTGATCTCTTCAATTCAGTATTTTGAAGTTTTAACTGGCGCCGTTAGGCTGCTGAATTTTTAAGGGATTCGTTCACGTTTCTCATTTTTCAAAGTTCTACTTTCATGTCAAGTCTTTTAGGTTACTTTTTATTTTTTGTGGGTATGATATCTATATATATCATACTAATCTTTTATTTTAATTTGATGAGAGACCCTATTTGATCTCTTCAATTCAGTATTTTGAAGTTTTAAGTGGCGTTGTTAGGCCACCGAATTTTTAAGGGATTCGCTCACCTTTATCATTTTTCAAAGTTCTACTTTCATGTCAAGTATTTCAAGTTTCTTTTTATTAAGTTGGGTTATGATATCTATATCTATCATACTGATATTATATGTTCATATGATGAGAGACCCTATTTGATCTCTTCAATTCAGTATTTTGATGTTTTAAGTGGCGTCGTTAGGCTACCGAATTTTTAAGGGATTCGTTCACCTTTCTCATTTTTCAAAGTTCTACTTTCATGTCAAGTCTTTCAAGTTCCCTTTTATTATGTTGGGGTATGATCTCTATATCTATCATAATTATATTCTATTTTCATATGATTATAGACCCTATTTTATCTCTTCAAGTTAGTATTTTGAAGTTTTAAGTGGCGTCGTTAGGCTGCCGAATTTTTAAGGGATTCGTTCACCTTTCTCATTTTCCAAAGCTCTACTTTCAGGTCAAGTCTTTCAAGTTCCTTTTTATTTTGTTGGGGTATGATATATATATATCATACTGATATTTTATGTTCATATGATGAGAGACCCTATTTTATCTCTTCAATTCAGTATTTTGAAGTTTTAAGTGGCGTTGTTAGGCTGCCGAATATTTAAGGGATTCGTTCACCTTTCTCATTTTCAAAGTTCTACTTTCATGTCAAGTATTTCAAGTTTCTTTTTATTATGTTGTGGTATGATCTCTATATCTATCATACTGATCTTTTATGTTCATATGACGTGATACCCTATTTGATCTTTTCAATTCATATTTTGAAGTTTAAGTGACGTCGTTAGGCTGCCAAATATTCATAAGAGAAATCTTATTTTTGTCTTCCTTTCATGTTCTTCATTTCATATGGTATATCTTTCAAATTTCATTACCATGTTCATATATCCTACATATTCTGTCTCTCTACTATTTTATGGGCCATTTATGAATGTTTGACCCATGTCCCCTCTCTTTCCAATGTTTTCTAAAACCCCGAAACATAGTCGTTATACTGCAGAATTTCCATCTCAAAATGTCTCTCTCTCTCTTTCTAAAGTTATTTTATTTTATTAAGTGAATACTCAAAGCTCTGTATTCTATAGGTGTATTTACATATATACCAAAATTTTCTATTTTAAATTCTGGGATTTATATACATGAGACCCACCTTCCTTTTCTGTGGGTTTTAAAGTTACACAAAGATCATGTCATTAAAGCAGTTTTTTTTAAAACGTTATGATTATGAAATGAAACCCATTCCTTTTAATCTATATGGGTTTTTTATGAAATGATTGATGATTATATATGTGGCTCACATGATAATAAAGACATGTCAATGGTGCGCCCTGATAGCGCTCCAATGCATTGGGTAAAGACTTAATCTCTAGAGATGACCATTTAGACTGATACCTTGGGGAATAACATTGGTAATTTTTACTGACACCTTGGGGATGGACCTTGGTGAAACAGAAATGATTTTCTTTGTAAAATGTTGTAGCCACATATTCAAGTTATGAAGAACTTTATTTTTATTATGATATGCCTCATGATTTCTTTCTCATGCCTTAAATATATTTTCATGACCTTATTGAACTATCTCAAGTTCACATGTAAAATGCTTCTCTTGTTTCCCTTACTGGGCCTTCTGCTCACCCTTTCTTTTGATGTATGTCCCCAGGTTATGATATGCAGTAATGAAACTAGGATTAACATAAGTATAATCCTTTCAAGTGTTTAAGAATAATGTTTTATGTTGTTTTCATGTATTATGTTCCTTGTTTCCAAGACACTAAACCATAAAGATCCTCAGTTTTGTGTAATGTAATGAAAGTTTATGTGAAAAAAAGGAGGGATGCTATAGTAGTAGAGCCCTTGGTCATTGTATCCAGGCTGTTCTTTGGGGTCTCTATGGGTGTGAAAGGTGATGAAATCCCTGATGAAGGTAAACACAAATCCTGAAAAACGGGTGTGGACGTGTCCGAGTAGAATCCGACATTCCAGGTAACTAAACCAGAGTACCCTTAGGCACATTGGTGAACCACCAAAAAGGGTCAACGAAGTGGCTCAGGAGGGAGAGGTACATGGCATGGTCATTACAAGCTTGACGTGAATGAGGACTTATTCCCATAACATGCTATATACTCCCCTCTCTGGGGAAGGGTAGGCCAAGGTTCCAAGGTGGGATGGAGATTTCCGAAAGATGGGGCTGGACCCGAAGCCTAGACATTCGGGTGGTCCTATGTATCCCATAAGGATGGGAATCAAGCCAGACGTAGTTCTCAAGATGCAATTTAACGTCATGAAGGACGAGGAGGGTAGTAGGATGCCCCGACATAAAGGAGGTGTATGGTATGGTGAAGAAACCAATGTGAATGATGTCATAATCCCACACCACACCATACACTCCTGTAAGAAAGGACCTGGGATGGGGGCCCGAAAAGGCCAAGGGGCCTGATAGTTAAGTGTTGGTTAGGAAGGCCTGACCTACTTGCATTTTAACGTCTTTCATTGAGGGTGAGGGTCGGGTAATAGGATTCCCGGGATAGAGGAGGTGTACGAAACGACGAGTAACCCGATGTGAATGAGGACATAATCCCACACCACACTGTACACTCCAGGTATGAACTTGGGCTAAGGGGCCGGAGAAGGCTAAGGGGCCTGAGGCTAGGCCTCGGTCAGGAAGGCCTGTCCAGCTTGCAGTTTAACATCTTGCAGTAAGGACGAGGGCCAGGGGCCCAAGAAGGCCAAGGGGCCTGAGGCTGAGCCTTGGTCAGGAAGGCCTGACCAGCTTGCAGTTTAATTTCATGCATTGAGAACAAGGGTCGGGGCCCGAGGAGTCCAAGGGGCCTGAGGCTGGGCCTCTGTCAAGAAGGCCTGACCAGCTTGTAGTTTAGCATCTTGCAGTAAGGACGAGGGTTGAATAAGGTGTCTCTTCTGGGGATATGTACGGTACGACGGGAAACCTGATGTGAATGAGGACATAATCCCACACAACACTACACAATCCCATCATAGAGAACCTGGTCCAGGGGCCCGAAAAGGCTAAAGGGTCTGATGTTCAGTCTTCGGTCATGAAGGCCTGACCTGCTTGCAGTTTAACGTCTTGCATTGAGGACGAGGGCCAGGGGCCCGAAAAGGCCATGGGGCCTGAGGCGGAGCCTTGGTCAGGAAGTGTGTACGGCATGGAAACTAACCCGACGTGGATGAGGACATAATCCCACACCACGTCCTACACTCCCATAAGATAATCGGGGCCAGGGGCCTGATTTTTAGCACCGCTCTAAGGGATGTTTGTTGCTTCGGGATGGGGTAGAGTGAACCACTGCACTCGATGTTTGGGACATCTTGGGGTGGACCCAATGATACAGGGCGGTCGTTGACCATGTTCGAAACACAATGTCCCTATGGTGACCTGATATGGGAGCAACAAATGAGCGTCGACTGCTGACCGCATTCGAAATGCGTGACTTGTATCAGCTTGTTGCTCGGCATCCTCGAGAGTGTTGGCCTGAAGTGGTAAGGGAGCCCTTAGGCCTAGCATCCATACCATTCAGGGGCCCTTCCGGACGGGGAAAGTGATGGAATCCCAATAAAGGAGTGGGTGAAGCATAGCTGTACCCATCTATGAAAGAGGCTAACGTCTCTTGGAAGCGGGGCGTACGGCCGGATCGAGGCTTGATCAACCTAAATTGGGGAAAAAGTATGCACCCTGCCATATGTCTTGACCCGAGGGGAATAATTTGGTTTTTGGGCTGGGCCAACGGATGAAATGTCTGGACTTTCCTACATATACCATGGGGATGGGAATCAAGTCATACGTAGTTCTTCAAGGCCATGCAGTTTAATGTCATGCGGTGAAGACATGGGAAGATAGAAGAACGGGAGTGGGCACAAGGTGCGACCCTTATAATCTTTGTATGAGGGGGGTAGGAAGCCTACTCCACATCACGCGGGGACCCTCAGAGGAAACTATACCCAGGGCAGATAGTCAAAGAGAAGATCTTGGGGCTGGGCTCAAGACGAGACATCTGAGCATTCCTACGTATCAAATGACGATGAGAATCAAGCCATACGTAGTTCTAGAAGCACAGTTTAACGTCATGTGGGATGAAATGCAGTTTAACGTCATGCGAGACAGGGGATGCATCTCATATGATGATATGTATGGTACGGCTAATAATCCGACGTGAGTGAGGACATAATCCCACACCACACCGTACAATTCCGCAAGAGAACCTGAGTCGTGGAAGGCTAAGGGGCCTGAGGCTGGGCCTCAGTCAGGAAGGCCTGACTGGCTTGCAGTTTAACTTCTTGCAGTAAGGAAGAAGGAGATCTTAGTTTAGGGTCATAGAGCTTGGACCATTTTGCAGTTTGTTATCATGCGGGACGATAATGAGCGGTTTAACGTCATGAAAGACGATGATGTAGTTTAACGTCGTGCAGAGCAATGTTTCAGTTTAAATTCATGAAGTACTGGATGGTTTAAGGTCATGCAGGACCATTGTGTAGTTTAGGGTCATGCGGAACCATATAGTTTAAGGTCATGTGGGACTATACAGTTTAGGGTCATGCGGGACTGTACAGTTTATGGTCGTGTGGGACTGTACAGTTTAAGGTCGTGTGGGATCGTACAATTTACGGTCATGCGGGACCATACAGTTTATGGTCGTGTGGGACCGGGGTGCAGTTTAAGGTCATGCAGGACCGTACAGTTTAAGGTCGTGCAGGACCGTACAGTTTAAGGTCGTGCAAGACCGGGGTGCAATTTAAGGTCATGCGGGACCCTAATGCTCAGGAAAAGTATTGCTTGAGGAACTTGGTGTTGGTGGGAGGATTTATGCGCTCACCATCCATGGTCACCAAGAAGTATTCTCCATTGGGGGGAACCTTATGAATGATTTAAGGTCCTTCCCATTTTGGCTCCATCTTGGGAGGTTTCTTGCTGGGGATCATTGGTGCTCGGAGGTCCAACACCAGGTCTCCTTGTATAAAAGAGTGAAGGTGAACCCTCTTATTGAAGGCTCTCTCTATCTTATTCTTATGCCTTTCTAGATTGTGCAGGGCACGGAGCTTGTTCTCGTCCAGTGATTCTAATTCAGCTAGACGGATTTCGGCCACCTTGTCTAGCGCCTACTGGTCATAGACTGCAGTGCATAATGATGGCAGCTGGATCTTGGTAGGCAGGACGACCTCATCCCCATACACCCGGGAATATGGAGTCACCTGGGTGGAATTGCGAGTCGTCGTCAGATACGCCCAGAGGGAATTAGGGAGCTTTTCCAGCCAACTTTTCTTGTTCTGACCAACCATTTTCTGCAAAATGTTAGAGAGGGTTTTGTTGAATGCACTGATCTACCCATTTTCCTGCACATGATAGTGAGAGGTATGGTTCGAACATATATTGTACTTGGAGTACAATTTCTCAGCTCGGCTGCTCGGAAGTTGGTGTCGTTATCGGTGAGGACAGCGTGAGGGACTACAAACCGGTGAATTATATTGGAGCTGAACAAGTCAACAATGGAATGGGACTTGACCTCTTTGAGTGGAACTGCCTCTGCACACTTGGAGAAGAAATATGTGGCGGTCAGGATGAACCTACACTGGCGATCTTTCACCGATGGATATGGCCCCATGACATCGAGTCCCCATACTGAAAATGGCCAAGAGTACTTGGTGGAGTGGAGAGGCTCTGGCGATCGATATAGGAAGTTAGCATGAACTTGGAATGCATGTCATCTCTTGGAAAACTCAATAAAATCATGGATCATAGAGGGTTAGAAGTACCCCAACCTCTGGATCTGATGGGACAGCTCTGGCCCAGCCTGGTGGGCACCATAGGAACCGGAATGAACCTCTTGCATGACATGAGAAATATCGAGTCCTTGAATTCAATGGAGGAGAAACCATCGAAGCCCCGCTTATATAGGATCCGCTCAAGATTGGGACAACTCTGGAGGGTAAATTGCAGTGCGCGGCATCAGATTCGCTCGCACTCGGCCCGGTCATCTGGGAGGCAACCATTTTGGACAGAGGGTGCCCTCCAGATGGGGGTGTCCTTAACCACTACAGCTGACGAACCTGGGGCTCCTAACATGGAGGGTCCGGTGGCAAGATGGCTTACCCGCAGGCCGTCATCATCCTCTGAGGTGATGGGAGCAATGACTCTCTGGTGTGCCACATTTATAATTAGATCATCATGCTTAGGTTCTGAAAGTGACGCAATTAGGGCAGCCAAAGCGTCCGCTCGACCATTTTGTGACTGAGGGACATGGGTAACCTCTGGTTGAGAAGGGAACTAGGCCATTAGACGGAGGGTGCACTCCAACAATGGCATGAGCTCCGGATTCTAGACAACATAGTCTCCATTGACCTACTTGATGACTAATTCATAATCCCCTTTCACGTGCAAATGAGGCACATCGATCTCAAGGGCCAGCTCGAGGTTGGTGATGAGAGCCTGATACTCTGCCTCGTTGTTGGTGCTGCCTTCTGACAACAGGAATGAGTATGGCAGGACGGCTTGCGCCAGGGTGATGAAGACGATACCGAGACCAACTCTGTTGAGCTTAGGATCATTGAGCCTCCTACTGGTGGGGCTCTAGGAGGCACTGTTGAAGTGCATTTTCCAACATGAGATGGCAGGGTCGACTAAGAGGATAGCCTCATCAGGAAAATCCATGTCCAAGGATTCATCGGCAGAGGTTGGATGGGCAGCTATGAAGCCTTCCAATGCCCGTCCGTTGATAGCCTTCTAAGTCATAAACCTGATGTCGAACTGTTGGAGGATCACCGCCCACCATGCTATTCATCTAGTCAACATGGGACGGTTTAGAATGTATTTCGATGGTGGAGTATCTAGTGTCTATATCGAGAAGCGTGTGATTGAGGTAGTAGAGGCTATTCTCTGTCCCATCATTGTTCTTATGGGCGAGCAGGGCACCGAGAGACCATTATAGAGCGGTCACATAAAGAAACAGCAGCATTCCGACAATGGGTGGTAGCAAGACCGGAGGCTAGAGTAGATACTGCATGATTTCCTTGAAGGCAGCCTGAAACTCTTCATCCCATTCATAGGTGGAGCCTTTCTTAATGAGTCAAGAAAAGGGATTACACTTTCCAACCAGATTCACAATGAATCATCTTATATAGGCTAAGTGGCGTTGGTGACCTCGAAGCTCCCAAATATTTCCTGGGGGAGGCATCTGGCTGATGGATTTGATTATTTCTGGGTCGATCTCGATGCCTCAGTATCTGACAACAAATCCAAGAAACTTCCCGGAGGTGACCCCAAAGGCACACTTCAACGGGTTCATCTTCAGGTGGCGGGCGTGGAGGAAACCGAACACTTTCTCAAGGTCCTTGATATGGTCCTCGTGCTGGAGAGATTGGACCACCAGTTCATCCACATAGCACTCCACCAATGTCCCAAGAATCGGCTTGAATACGTGGTGCATGGCCCGCTGATAAGTAGAACCTGCATTTTTCAGGCTGAAGGGCATAACTTGGTAACATAAAGTACCTTGGGGAGCCCAGAAGGTAGTGTAATCCTTGTCTTCGGGGGCCATCTAGATCTGGTTGTACCTGGAATACCCGTCCATGAAGGAGATGGCCTGGAACCCAGCCGTAGCATCAATAAACAACTCTGTCACTGGGAAGGGAAAATCATCCTTCGGATAGTGGCAGTTGAGATCAAGGAAGTCAATACAGAATCTGATCTGCCCGTTCTTCTTCCTGACTGGAACAATGTTGTCTAGCCACTTGGGGTACTGGACTTCCTTGACGAAGTTGGCTTTGATAAGCTGGTCAACTTCGACCTCAACCAGGGCACCGTGGGAAGGGTGCATCTTTCTGGGAGGCTGCTTGAACCCGTGATGGTTTGTCAGGAGACCAAGGTGGTGGATGACTACCTGGGGATCTAGTCATTGCATCTCATCATAACTCCAGAAAAACACATCACGGTGCTGTTTAAGGAAGTCCATGTACCATTGATGCTCCTCGAGGGACATGGTGGCATTGATCAATGTGGGTCTTGGGTCTGCCTCGCTACCAGGTTTCACCTATACCAGTTCATTGACCGTGGTAGAGACGCCTTCTTCAAAAGAGGGGGGATAATCCTCTAGATCCTCTTATCCACTTTTGGAGGGATCCTCCATGGGGGAAGTTTCTTCTGAGCCACCAGACTTTTATGGGAGGCTGGTGTCGGCCTGAGTGGCAGTGGTCATCATATCAGAAGACTCATGCTCCACGAAGACCATAGCGATGAAGTTGGTTGATCCAATACCATCCGGTCTTCGGCCCAAGGGGCCATGCTTGATGACATCAAAGCAGTAATGGCACGTCGGCTTGAGCCGGTTGATTCCAGCCCGGTGGAAGAGACACGTATGGCATACTGCCATTTCCATGAGCCTCGCATCTCGATACCGTATAGGGGTAGGAGGTTCCGGGATCACCTGGGCCTGGTTGGTGTAGGAGTACGAGGTGATTTTTCGATGTCGCTTGGACCTGGGAATATGCCTTCCTCTTGTACCCGAAACAACAAAACACTACCCCATGTCGAGGGTCGTGGCCTCCAACCGATGGATTGGGATGATGTAGGCGTCATCCAGACCTGCCCAGGGATCACTTGTGACCAGGGCAGGTTCATCCTCACTTGCCATAATCTGCTTATCCTTTCTCTTGTAATAGTCGGCGTCCAGGTAGCGGGATTCGCAGGAGTCAAAAGAAGACGCATCTCCTTGGAGCACGCCTACTCGACCATTGAGGGAGTATTTGAGGCATTGGTGATAAGAAGAAGGGAACACTGCATGCAGGTGGATCCATGGCCTACCCATCAATGTGTTGTATGCGGTGTCCTGGGAGAGAACCCTAAATTCGGTACTCGCAATTAGGCCACCGAACTGGGTCTTCAAACGGATCTTGCCAACTGGGGTCTACATGGTTCTGTCATATCCTTGGATTCTAAGGTCGGAGGGAGTTAGATCATCCTCAGACAAGCCCATCTTTCACAGTGTCTGAGTCGGGATTAGGTTAATCTCAGAGCCCGTGTCAACAAGACAGCGGTAGACTTCCACGCCATTGAACTGGCCAGTGACGTATAGTGGACGAATGTGCCCTTGTATGGGAGGGTCTTTGTCTTCACTAGAGAACTATATGAACGCCTAGAATTCGGCATTCTCAATTTCCTCGGCATGGAAGGCTTCTGCAGCTACTACCTCCGTCTCAAACTGGAGGGGACTCCTTAGGGCCTCAGCAAGTGCCTCACGCATTTCAGACAATAGGCGAAGGGCCTCAAGGATAGAAAGCCCTGCTGGAATGCTGGAAAGGTGCTTCAAAACATCATACTTCCGAGCCAGATGTGAGCCTCTGCTTACAGGAGGTCGGTCTACAATTGAAGACACGGTTGGCTCTGCCAGCTAGATAGGAGGCTGGCTGGTACTGGGTACATCTCGCTGCCTGCTAGTTGAGGCCTGAAGAGTAGCTGCCGGATGAGGACCGAACAACTGAGATTGGCATTTAGTAGGGAAATACTAGTCGTGGTACGGACATAGCATCTCTGCCTGATAGAGTAGCACAAATGGCGGTGGAGGTAGATCTGAGGGCACTAGATGAGAAGGTTGCACGTGCGGAGCTCTATGTTGAGCCTGCTGTCTTGTTTCAGTAGCGTGGACATCCTAGATGAAAGTGCCCACTGACGTTCCTTGACGGCCCATATGGTCGTGGTTCTGCTGACGTTGACGTCGGCTAGGGACATTGGGGAGGCTTGTCTGGTGTTCCCCCTCATCGGGAGTCATATAGGGATTTACCAGCTCCACGGTATTAACTGAAGCGTACCCCTGACTGTCTCTTGACGGATCATCCAGTACTGGGCGGATTCTAGGAGGGATCCCCATCTCAAGGGGCATGAAATCACTGAGAGTGTGGGATGAAGATGGTAGTGGTGGGGCGCGTTGCTTCTTCTTGCGTCGTTGCTGCTTGCCTTTCTGGGAATAGGCCGGATGAGATGACGATGTAGAGGTACTAGTGGCATCTTTTGAAGGATCTGACTAATTCAGGCATGCTCGAATAAAACCATAGGCACGAGCGATGGTTTTATGATCCATACAGTCGTCGTACTTCTGAGACCCACGGCTAGGAACCTGCTGCCACTCGTCTTCGTCGTCGCTACCTCTTTCTGACCTAACAAAGATACCTGCCACTTGTGTCATGGCCGGGCCCAACCTGACTATGTTATTTTTGACCGGGCCTTGGAGACAGTATTTAAACACATATAACTTCTTGAGGGTGTTCCCCAGGATCCGATGATAGGGGCAGTAGTTGGGGCGGTCGGTGAGATTCACCTCTGCCGGCCTTCTGCACTCGGGTAAGCGCACAATCCCCTGCTCTAGGGCACTTCGGAAGTAACCGGGGACCTGATTCTCACTGAACGAGTAAGTCTGGTGCCTTCTTTCCAGATAGGGGGCTCTGGGAGCCTAGCCCCGACGAGGGGCCGGAGGGGCCTGCTGAGGAGGCGGAGCCTGATTATCCTGCTTAGGTGGTGGTGGCGCATTGCGCGGAGGAGTCTGCCGATTCTGAGGCGGTCACTGCTGGGCAGGAGGTTGTGCCTGAGGTGGCGGGCCTCTGCGAGGTTGCGGATCCGGTGCTACTGGTAGTAATTCTATCTGCCTGGGGGATTTTATTTGGGCCACCGCGGTGGGCTCGGCTCTGGCAGCTCTCCTTGTTGGGATCACAGGGGGCATAAGACACACCTGACTAGCCTATTGCAGAGCTTCCTCGAGTTGCTGGGCCTTATCTGAGAATTCCCGGAACCCTCCGGGGTAGTTCTAGGTGATCAAGGAAGGAACTAGTTCCGTTTTGACATTCCCTATGCACATATTCAATAATTTTTCATGAGTTAGTGTCATGTCAAGGGAGTGTGTGAGCCCCTTCCACTGGGTAATGAAGTCTGCGACTCGCTCATTTGGCCTTTGTTTGCACTTGAAGTGTTCTGCGATGCTAGTCTTTCATGTGGTGGAGCTGAACTGGTATAGTAATTACCAGTGGAGATCCTCCCATCCAGTCACTGATCCAATAGGGAGATGGTTTTACCAGACGAATGAAGGGCCCTCCAATGTCTACAAAAAACATCAGAGCATGGCGGCTTCCTGCTGTGCTGGGGTCCCCAACATGGGGCCACACCTGGAGGAAAAGTGGGACAGGTGCTGAAGCGGGTCCCCTGTCCCGTTAAAGGGAGAGGAAGTGGGATTCCCAAAACCAGGAGGTGCAGGCATATCGTCCACCCACATGGGATATGGCTTGACATTGGGTGGGACTACCACCTGTCGCGTTTCCAGCACCTTGAGGCTGGCGATGAGTGCTGTTATAGGATCATCCAGGTGGGGGTCCCTGTCTTGACGGGGATCCCTGACCACGAGTGAATTTTTGGGCTCTTCGACATGGTAGATGACTTCAACGGCTTGTGGAGCGACTGGCAGAACGGCCCGCAGGGCATTTGGGGGAACCCCGGATGGATTCCTTGGATTGCCTCGCCATTCAGGAGGGTTTGGCGAGATGTATCACGCCCTCTTTCCAGGAGTTTCGGCTTCTGCCCTGTTTGCAGGAGTAGCATGATCAGGGTTTCCTAGAGGCATCTCGTTGGGGGAAATTTGTCCCTTCCCTTGTTGCCTCGACTTAGGATCACCATAGTCGGGTCATTGCTCTATAGAGCGTTCGGCCAAGAGTTCGTCGACCAGCCTCTTCTGCTCAGTGATCTGTTGGCGCAACGCGGCCTTCTCAGGGTCTTCGTCGGTCTTCTGCACTGAGGCGGATGGGTTGGAGTGCTTGATAGTTCTGACATGCTCTTTAACCTTACCGACATTCCGACTGAGTACCGGCGACTCGGTGGGTGCAGGGAGGCCTAGAATGTTCCTCTGCTGATGATTAATCCTCCCTGATGGGTCCAATAGTGGTGGTACACCCTCAGGGGGTAAGTCTCCATTGAGAAACTCCAGCTCTTCCTCCTTTTCCACTATGTCATCCATGTGGACCGCAACCCTTCTTAGTGGCATTTCCTCAATGTCGTATAATGAATCAGGCTACCGCCAGATGGGACTGAAGAGGAGGGAGACATACTGTCCCCAGCCATGGACTTGCACGTGGGGGGTGGCTTCCCTGATGATTTTTCGAAGTACCTTGAAACTCTGAACGCATTTTTGTTGGAAGGCGCTCTGGCGACCTGGTGACTCAGGGCGCTGGGCCACGGGGAGTGCGGGCAAATCGACCAGACGGAATTTCTCGCCGATTTCCTCAAAGTGCACTTGGCTCCTAGGGTACAACACCCTATAATAGTGAATACGGAAGTGTGTCACCCATAGGGTTTGACGGAAGCACTCTACTTCCTCTGGGGTGAGGGATTCCGGCGCACAAAAGTTCGATGCTGCCGTAGGCCAGAACTTCTCCAGGAAGTGATCCGCCGCAAGAATGTTCCAGAAAATCCTCGGCTCGGATTCAAGTTCTGGCCCTTTATTTCCCCACTCTTCAACCGGAGGTGCCTGAGGAACCGGTAGCGGTACTAAGGTGGACCGCTGGGACAGTAAACTAGGCGGCAGAGAATACGGCGAACATGCCGACTGGCTGCCGAATTATAAGCCATCCTCTGAAGAGTGCGGTGGCCTAGCCATAATGTCACGATACGATGGGCTAACAACCACAGCTTCTGGTGTAGGGATCATGGTTATCGTTGATGGGTCACACTGTTGCTCAACCACCATTAGTCCCCAAAATAACTCCCCGTGATCTCTGGTCGAGGTAGACGGCGCTCCTGGTGACGACGGTGGTGACTGCATGGTCAGAACCTATGGGACTACCAAAATTTTCTCCTCCTAGATGTACCTGTGAAGAGAGGTGGGACTCTGGTGGAATTCGCATTCTGGAAGGATGAGGCCGGCATGCCCTGTTCCTACCCAGATTCTTGACATGGAGGAATGAGGGGAGGGTTTCATTGCCGAGTTGCATTCTGCTTCAGAATCTGAGAGGCGGGCCGGTTTGATCTTCGTCTGGGTCTTCCCAGGATTATTTCTGTGATAGTGACGACCCTCCCTCCTACCCCTAGATGGCTCCTCAGGACAAGGCTGATTCCCGACATGTAGTCTCAGGGCCGTACTGGTGACAGGGCGGAGAGGACATCCGCTTGAGACAGTCGGGGTGCGAGGGGCACCGGGAAAAATGTTGAAGGGGACATGGGGAGGACCTCAATGAACAGCACCTGAGCAGAAGAAACCTCCGTTGGAACTGGTGGGAGCATGGGGAGGACCTCCATGCTTGGTGCGGGTGGAGCGAGGCTGACATTCACCCATCTAGTTGCCAGGGCGAGGAGGACCTTCACCAGCTGTGGAGATAATGTAGGAAGGATCCCAATGATGGAGAGGGACCGGATGTACTATTTCTTCACATCTACGGTCGGGGTAGGAGGAGGAACTCCATGCCCGGTGTGGGGGGCACGGGAGAGGCTTCTGCGCCGAGTATCACTACCGCGGGGCAGGTCTTCATTCGGGTTGGGGGTAGCACAGGGCATACCTCCATGACGAGCTTCGGAGTGGGGAAGGCCCACGCTCTGTGGAGTAGTGGTACGGGGAGGGCCTCCATAAGGGGTGACATCACCGCGGGTTGGTTCGCGATGATCGCCACTCATGCCTGCGATCCGGAGAGTCAACCCAGCCTGCCCGGGGGGTGGTTGGGGCCTCGATCCTGGTTGGGCATTGGAGTGCCCCTACTCAGTGTGTGTAGGGACTTTGTGATATGCATCAGCGGTGGCTCGGGCCATGATAGATGTGGATGTTAATGCCCCTTGGTGGGCATCCTCAGCTAGGGCCCAACGCTGGCGTCGAGTCAGGCGAGCCGGTGCAGGTGGTGCAGGCGCATAGCCTACCTGTTTTTCTAGAAAGGCTAGATGGTGGCGCTGACGCAGCCGGGTAGGGGCCCTTTCTTGGATTCCTTGTATCAAGACATTGACCGGGCTAATTCGGAAGTTACCCACCTCATCAGCATAACGCAGGGAGTCTTCAAGCCGTTCTGGGGATAGGCTCCCGAAATGATTGAATGTTGGGGTGAGGAGCAGGGGATCCCTACGTGGCCCTCGAGGGCGGTGTTGACGGTGGGTCCTAGATGCCTCTAGGTCTAGGTAGGCCATATCCTGAGTTGGTATTATGCCCTCTTCCTCATAACGGCGTACGAGATCATTAATCATCCTTCGTTGGTTGACTTCCGGCGGAGAGATGGGGTGTCGGCGCCCCACGTTCGGGGATGCAGACACTGTTGTGGCAGTAGTGGAGCCATGCAGAGCGGCTGTACTGGTGTTTCCCTTGCCCCTGCATAGGCGGGTGGGTGGTGATTGTGTCCCTGTAGAAGCAACCTGATTTCTGGGAAGCATGGTGATTAACCCATCAGCACTGCGAGGAAACGAAATCGACAACCAGTGCCCCAGCACCATTCCGTCTTCCGTTTTCAGTAAGAGGGATCCACGCTAAAAACGTCGCAGAACGTAATTCCCCACTTTCTACTGCCCCAACTTCTAGTGAGTTTTACGCCAGACCCACTATTTTCTTGGTAGGACCCGGTGCCGGATATCTAAATCTGGGGACACGTCAATCTACTGATATCTCGAGCGCTACTAATATCCACATTGAGGAGAAGAAATTCACATCGGGTTCACCATTTCTGTTTTCGACGCTTTTGATGGGGCGCCCACGTCCGTCTGTGGGGGACGTCGGCGCGGCTCTTTTTGGCCCAGCATTCCCTCTTTCCAAAGTCGGGCGGCATTCGTTCCTTATTTAGGTACTTCTGCTCCTTGATCGAAACGGGATGATGGGATGTCGGTTCCTCCTTCCGTGGATTCCACCTCAGAACTCATCACCTAGTACAGGTCTCCCTCATAGATTTAATACGTTGTTCATGAAACTCTTCCCAATGCCATGTTTCCATGGACGCCGGTTAATTACACTACTTCTATCAGGACAATCCAAGGGGTCCGGCCAGGGCAGCAACCTTCAGTTGGGGTAGTAGTCACGTCGAGGAATCATTAACGTGTATGAACACTGGGGAATTGGCGTGTCTGTAGTGTGTCCCTTATTATAGGGCTTATCGGGGGCGCAGAATCCTGAGGCATCCCACATCGAGTGTGGGGAATCATATTCCATAGGCATGTATCTGAGTTTTTCCTCATCTTCCCATGCTTAACACTGGGTATATCGCAAGTTTAACGTCCAACAGAGACAGATCGGGCTGATCAGAACACTAGCTAGAGTGGATCAGATTGAGGAATCCCCCTTGAGGGAACATTGATATCGGAGCCAGCTCGTGGGCAGCTTCCTGAATGCTTTGAAGGGGAATGGGGTGGAATGATCTCACTAGGATGTGGTGGCCGGGACAAGAATCAGGATGGGTGATGGAAAGCTACACAGAGTGGAGGGGGAATGAAATAGATCTGTCGTGGAGATGACGGTGGTGATGGGATTGAGTCTCGAAGAGACTTCCTATGTATCCCCATGGCTGGGAATCAAATTCTGTGTATTTCAGAATAGATGTGTGGGGCTTACACTCTAGGCTTCCCAAGGTGGTGGAAGAACTGACATGAATGCGGTCAGAATGACTGAGTGGTGGGCTTGAACCTCATGAGGCTTCCTACGTACAATGACTTGGCATGGATCAAAGTCCATGTAGTTCGGGTTGGACGCCGGCGAACCAACATGTATGAGGACCTTAGTCCAAGGGGTGGTGGGCTTGAACCTTGTGAGGCTTCCTACGTACCATGCCTTGGCATGGATCAAAGTCCACATAGTTCGGAATGGGAAGGGGATGTTGAACCGACGTGAATGGGTGTCAGAACAACTGGATGATTGGATCACAATGGCTTACCACTGGATTGGGGCGTAATTTAAAGTCATGTGGGACAGGGGTGTGTCGGAGAACCGATGTGAAGAAGGACCTTGGTCAGGTGGATAGTGGGCTTGAACCTTAGGGAGGCTTCCTATGTACCATTCCTTGACATGGATAAAAGTCCACATAGTTCAAAAGGGATGTGGGTGTCGGAGAACCGATGTGAAGAAGGACCTTGATCCGATGGGTAACGGGGTTTGAACCTCAGGGAGGCTTCCTACATACCATGCCTTGACATGGATCAAAGTACTTGTAGTTCGGGAAGGGTTTCGTCGGCGAACTGATGTGAAGGTGAACCCGGGGGTCCACTGGTGGTGGTCTTGAACCTCATGGAGGCTTCCTACGTACCATGCCTTGACATGGATCAAAGTACTCATAGTTTAGGTGTGCATTTTAACGTCATGTGAGACGAGGCATTTGGGGCTTACGCTCTGAGGTGGCCCATGGTGGTGTTTGGTGAACCGACATGAAGGAGGTCGGGATGACCAACGAGTGGTGAGCTTGAACCTCATGAGGCTTCCTACGTACTATGCCTTGACACGGATCAAAGTCCCCATAGTTCATATGGATATACAGTTTAACGTCATGCTGGACGAGGGCATACAGTTTAACGTCATGCTGGACGAGGTCATTGTCATAGTCGATGCATACTCTAAGCCCACGTGAGTCATTCTTGGTGTGAGAAACAAGAGGCAGTAGAGATCTGACGATCACGTCGTGAAGGGTGCGTCTGTGAGAATCGAAGAGGGGCTTACGCATTGAGCGGCCCATGGTGTCGGAACTTACTCCAGGATGGAGGGCCAAGAGTGAAAAAGCGCAGAGGGAGAGTTATTTGGGACCGAAGAAAGGAGGTGCCTCGTTCCCTATCACGCCTTCTTCCGGACCTGGCGGTGAGGAAGTACGGAGGTGCATGGGTGCTACCTCCCGCAGGAAGGACTAGGGAATTATGCCAAGATGGCCTCCCTTCCTCGTGGAAAAACTCTACTCTGATAAATATGACATCATCCCCTGTGAGGGGTGATCCCATCCCAGTGGAGATGAGCGGTGTAAAGAATGTCTGAGCCGGGGGGACCCTACGTACGGGGCACGGGGTCGGATCACAGTTTAATGTCATGTGTTGAGGATGAGGTGCTTGGTAGTTTAACGTCATGAAGCTCGGATGAGGTGGGTTTACTCCTCACCCCTAGTACTTACATAACCGGTACCCTCTGCCCCTTGGGGAAGGGAGGGCATCGACAATTCCGTGTAGAATGGGGGTCGCAGATCGAACCAATCGAGGGGTCCACGTTAGTGTGGCTATGCGAAGAAGCAATAGTTGTTAGTGTGCCTATGCAAAGAATCATTAAGCGGAGCAAAGCTACTGGTGGTATCGTCCGGGGGACTGTGAAATCACATCGTGAAAACCTGGAGGGTCGCACAGGAGAAGGAATTGCCAAGCAGAGGGGTCTGCAGGCAGGGGCCTTGCGGAGCTCAGTTGCTTTGAGTAGTGTAGGGTACTTGCGAAGGGGTGTGCTTCACGAAGTGGGGTGCCTTAGCATTATCATGGGGCATAGGTGAAAGTGGGAGGTGCTTCGCGAAGTGGAAGGGAATTCACGGAGCACTGCCTTGCGAAGCATAGGTGCCTCGCGAAGCGAAGTGCCAAGAAGCAGTGTGCTTCGCGAAGTACAGTGACCCTGCCTTGGCATGTGGATCATGTGTACCGTGTGGGTGTTTCATGAAGCATAAACACTCCGTGACTACCCGGGTCCCCTTTGGGATCCCCTTCCTTCATGAATTCCCTTAGGCTTCGTGAAGGGAATCCCTCTCGGAAGAGGGGCTCAAAACGAGACAAGGCGGAGGCCTCTCGCGAAGCAAAAATACCTCGCGGAGCTCATGATTCCCATAGTGAAGAGTGCTTCACGATTTGGGAGCTGAGAATCTGAATGGTCGGATTGTCTATCCTCCAGATATCAGGGGGAGCTCGGTATTTATAGGCAAGAGGCACCACGAAGCAGAGCTCACACGGCGCGAAGGCGGCTTCGGTGGCTTCGCGGCGGGTCGCGAACGTCAACCAGTTTCACGGAGAGGTACCGCATCCTCTGCTTCGTGGCGGGTTTACGAACGTCAAGGGTGTTTGCGGAGAGTTATCGACTCCTCTTCTTCGTGGTGGGTTCGCGAACGTTAGGGGCATTCACAGAGAGTTACCGTTTCATGGAGAGGTACCACCTCCTCTGCTTCACGGTGGGTTCACGAATGTCAGGGGCATTCGTGGAGAGTTACTGCCTCCTCTACTTCACAGTGGGTTCGTGAACGTCAGGGGCATTCGCGGAGAGTTGCCGCCTCCTCTACTTCACAGCGGGTTCATGAATGTCAGGGGCCTTCGTGGAGCGTTACCGCCTACGGGGCTTCGCGGCGGCCGCGTTGCCAGGGGGCTCCGCGTCGAGGCTTCGCGAGGCAGGGCACAGGGCCTCTTTTTATTCTCTCCTTTCTTTAAATATTTTGGTTCCAACATTCACATTTTGTAATGGCTTCATGAATTGAAATTCTTCACGAATTTTCTTTATGATTTTCGGTATGTCGTTAAATCCCACTACACATAATTTAATGATGTTTCACGATGTGTAATTACATTTTTTTATAGAAGCATCAATTCTCCTTACTTATTCAGTTTTATTCCTTGGAATTTCTCCATGATCATCCTCAAAACTTTGGTGTTAGCCACTTCGCTTCGCTCGTGGTGGGAAGTATCTTCTAGCTCCAATATTTTTCTTTTTCACTTATTTTTCAAATATCTATTGATTGTTGCTATAGAACATAAACCAAGTAAAAATGAGAAACATTTTTCAAGATTATCCATTTAAAAACAAAAAATAATACTTTTAAACACCCTAAAATATATACATGAAATACAGATATCACAAAGATCAGCAGAACCAAGAGATAAGATCTTTTTCACATTAAATTTATTATTTATTTAAAGACAAAATTAACATAATCTTGAGAACTTTATTCAAGGAAGTTGTTGATCATTCAAACCTCTGTTTGATTATACCAACATTTCATTGAGAGGATTTAAAGTAAAATCCCTCTAGTGGTGATCCACAAGTGCTCCTATGGTTTTAAAGAAGCACTATGGTACTCTGGGTGATAGTGTAGTAGTATAGATCTTCTTGTGTCACTTAATTTAACCACCTCACAATCGTTGAAAGATGGAAGGATGGATTATTTTTATCAATTTCTTAAGAGGAGGATGAATGTGGGAGATTTCTCTTGGACCTTATGAGTGATGGAGATAATTATCTCTGTAGGTTTATGGGAATATTTAGAGGGGTGTATTGTGCACGACAATGTCTAACTTCAGGAAATGATATGACAAGATATTTATAGAGCTATGTTAGAGAATAATTAATTATACATGGGAAATTTATTATTCTATTAATCTTTAGAAAACCCCATGTCCAAATAATAACTATATTATTATTATTATTTATTTTACTTGTTCTAAACTCTCTGACAAAATAAATATCATTTCGAATGAATATTTATTTTAATGATATTGAATATATCATTCCTACTAGACTTGAAATTTTGTTCTATTCTTCCTCCACACTACCAAACCTTTAATAATAGATATTATTCAATAAATAAATAAATAAATAAATATAAAATTCTCGATCATGTGAAAAAATATTTATTTTAATATTCAACTCACATATAAATATGGAGATTGAATATTTTCAATCAATAACTCCTAAAGAAATTTTATATTATAGTCAGAAGAAAAATATTAATTCGAGTAACTAAATTCAAATAGAAGTTAATTAAGATCAATATAAAAACTAAGTTTGTGACCCTCTAGGATTATTCCTCATTGCCATTAGGCGTGTTTTCTGAAAGTAAAATATAAGTGTCCACCAACTTTTAATGGAACCCAAGAAAAATTAGTAAATGAAACAATATTGAAAACCACAAACAAACAAACACAGTACAATATAATCCATTTATCAAAATATATCATCAAGAAGGTTTCATAATGGTGTTATCAACTTCTTTTCTTGATACGTCTTTATTTGAATATCTGAAATGATCCTGTCAATACACCCTGGATATAGAATTTAGTTAAATGGTTTCATTCCGATAAAAGGGCTAATATATGAACTTCTATAAAGATAGAATGAATAAGTCCTTCCTCAACTTATTTAATAGTACCATATAATTTATGATTCAACATACACACCCTACTTCACCATGAACATATGAAATCACATTTTTATTCAATACATCAAAGTATGTGAGTCATGATACATATTAATAATATTATTAAAGTCTAAATATCATTACAAACATTCATTGATGAGAATATCCAATAAAATTTAAACACGTGTAATTCCTACTTGTGGGTTTGTCCTCATAAACTCTGGTCTTGGAGATAGTAAAGTGAAAACATTATGAGATGAAGTCTCATCCACTTATGAGTACTTACACATGAAATCCTGCATCGTTTGTGTCCCATCAGATGATTTCATACAACCATATGACATATATTTTAATAATTTAATCATATAATATCATGTTTCTTATAAAATTAGGGATCTTCTATGTCTTTTTCAATGCAACATATATTTTCGGACATTATCATATTAAAGTTATATAGAAGAAAAATAAATATACAAGAAATATAATGTATAAAGAAATTGATTCTAGGGAACTAACTCTAACATATTTGACAATATCAAGACACCCCTTGAGAGGAGGATGAAGCTGGTGACCTATATATTATGTGGACCAACTAAACATATCTAGAATATACTGATTCTTGCAAACCAATATGTGGGGTTATTGGTAGATATAATACTATAATTATTATTATGTTGTTTTTTGATGATTTAATCCCTTTAAATTAATAAATTTGAGCCTATTTGCATCAATTTACAATTATTGGTGAGTTTTGAGCTTAAATGTGAAAAATTGTTAATTCGGAAAATTTAACAATTTTCATTTAACTGTGTATTTCGAGAATAAATTTTAATTTTTTTATCCAATTAAAGTGATTATTTTTGTTATGATTCCATTATTCGTGGGCTAAAAAGTATTCTTATGGACCAAGAGACCATTTGAAATCCCATATGCCCAAAAAATTGACTAAGTTGAAGGGTTATTCTGGTCGGCAGAACAGACCCAACCTCATTAAATGAGGTATAGGGATACCATCATCCAAATCGGATGTATCCATCCATGTTAAAATTATTACTTGAAATGGAAGATTCAAATTAAATTTCATGTAAAAAGCCATTCATTGGGGCCACCCTTGAATCAGTTAAAGTGGGGTTGTTGGAATAGTGATTGGCATCTAGAGAAAGTCAGATCTTTTAATTCGGCCATAACTTATTTGAAACGACACCAAATTCTCTAGCCTTTCAACCGTATATTTCCCACCCAATTAATAAAATATTAATAGAAGATACATTGGAATTTTTTATCCATCTGGTGGGAATAACAGAATAAAACTTTTGATAGAAAAATTATAGAGGAGAAAAACTTTTGTTCTTTGTTTTCTCTCTTTTATTCTTATTAGTTTTGTAATTAATTATTCTTATCCCTTATTAAAAATTACCCTTAACTTGGTGGGTAAATATTCTGAGTGATTTGGGGATGATAATATTTTACCTTTTGTAATTCATGATTTCTTTCACTTAATGTTTTAAGATCCTTTTCTATATTCTGTGAAATCAATTTCAATTTCATATAACGGTTTTTATTATCATGTATGATTGTATTTAATTTTAGACTTTTTTGTTTTTATTTCTTGGGTCAATGATAAATATCTCCTTACATTGGATTATGGTCTATATATGGTGGAATTGATTGGGGATTAGTTTTGAATTACACGTTGATCATTGGTATGTGTTTGAGGAGTAGTGAAAATTCTTGATTGTTTGGGATAAACAAGACCTGATTGGGAATTAACTAAGTAAATTGGGGGTATTCACTGCAACTCTATCACAAAATGGATGCAGAGTAGACCAATCTGAGATTTTAGTAATGACTATTTTCACCATTACTATTTGACCAAGGGAGTGAGAAGAAGTGATTGGGGAATCCCACTTTTATTGACTTAGTAGAAGATATTTTGGTAAATTGGAACTATGATAGAATTACAATTGGAGAAATAAACCTGACCTAATCACCCTTATCATATTATAGTTTAAATCACTTGTATTTTCAATTTTTTTCAATATTTTTCTTTAATATTTTTAATTTTTTAGTTACTTTTATTTTGAAAATCAAACAATTTAAAAAATCCACCATTTTCCCTCTAATTAAAGGAGACATCTTGATTATTGGGTGCACCTCTCTTGATACAACCTAGGTTAATCACAATACAACATTTTAACTTAGGAAATAATAGTTTTTGTCACACCCCATAATCATAATGTTTCAAAACATGGTGTTGTTTTCAGAGAGGCAGTGCCAACAATCTAATTATAAATATTATACACTTTTCAAAAAAAATTAAAAAAAAATTATCATGATGTTTTAAAATGATCATTTCTTTAATTCATGGAATAATTACAAATAAGTGGAAGAACCAATTAATATCTCACCATTGTCCATGGAGAATTGTTTTTATGTTATTTTTAGATAGGTGAGGTTATTTTTGAACTCAAATAATGGGGGGGAGGCATTCAAAAAATTCATAGTTGTCCTAAGGGAGGACATGAACTAGAAGATTTTTGATATGATGTCCTAAGAGCTAACTGGTTTCTCCCATTACTTTCAATAATTTTATAATTTGGAAAAGGTCCAAGAATATTCCCCCTTAGTCTTCCCTAATTTTTCTAAAAAGATCCAAGAATTGGACGAGCCTGACTACCAGCCTATATCTACTACTACTCAACACAAAGAGATTTTTTCCAATGAAGAATCAATTAAATCTAAAAACTAAAGGGAGATGATATTTTCATAAACTCATTATCTTATAATTTTGTTGAAATGTAATTGAGTATTACCTCCCCGTGTTTTAAATTTTCAGATTCAGGCAACAATTGTATTTCCTTGGTGATTGAGGAAGAAAAAGAAGATTCACCTGATGACGAACTTTTGGATCTCCCTGAACTTGATGAACACTTATTGGAGGGATTTAAAGTGGAGACCAAAGTTACTTTTCCTGAGGAAAAATCAACACATGATTATTAATTTTAAAGGGAGTATTTTGATATTTCTTCATCATGTTTTAATTTTATTCAAATAGAATTACACTCTAATTTTCCCTTGGACTGTTCTTTTGATTTAGTATGCCTTGAGAAACCACTGAAGAATGAAGAAGAAGTTTTAAAAGTGGAAACCAAGAAAGAGGAGGACTCATTATTTTTTCTAACCCCACCATGATAGTTTTATCTCATTTTCATTGGGGTGGATTTGGTGTATGATATCCATGGAGTCCTTAACAAAAAGGAAGAAGTTACAGATGGAAGGAACAATTTATAGTAGTTCATATTAAAGAAACTCAGCCCACCATTAGGTTGGGGATAACCAATTGAAACTACCCATATATACGCATTCAAAACCCAAGATCTATCCTTATTTTCTCATCCTATTTCAATTTTCTTTTCTTTCAATAAATATCTTATGTTTGTTTGTTATTTTTCTTATAGGATTTTAGTGTGCAGCACTTAAGAGATTACCATAATGTTTCACTACCAAAAAGTTAGGTTTTACCTCTCCTTTATACTTGCTTACTTGCTATGATTTAATTTCAAATCACCCTATATTTCACATCCACTTGAATTCTTTATGTAATCTGAATCAATTAGGTGTGGGGGAGGTAACCTTTGTAGTTGAGTATTTTCAATTTTCAATTTTTCTTTTTTTTCAAAAAAAAATTTGTGTTTTAATCTTTTGTGTGTTTTTGAAACATTTGAGCTGAAATAATTATCATAAACATTTTTTAAACCCATGTCTATGAGTTAAAAAATTTACCCCATGAAACAAAGATTACATGAATGCTAAAAATGACTTTTTTTCAAGTTCCAATATTTAGGAATTTCATGAAGAGTACTATAAATTTTGAATACCATGCCACATATCACTATATTTATCATTGAAATCACATACCTATGAGGATTCTGAACCATTTTTTCACATTATTTAAATTCACATCATTTCTTGAGAAAACTTATCCATACTTGGTTTAACCTGAATTTTATTTATTTCTGTAAAAACTTGTGGTTTTGAGGTACTTGTGTTTTAAATGATTATGGAATTTATTAGGTTTTAAATCCCCCTTTTCTAATAATACTTTTTATAATTTCCTTCCTTAAACATTTTATCCTTTTAGACCTTATAATCCATGAACATCCTATTAGGTTAGCCACATTGAAAGCCAATTTTTCCAATCCAACCTTCTCTTGATGAGAAATTGAATAATCCAGTTCAACTTAAGTGTGGGGGTAGATATCTTGTGTTTTTATAACATATTTTTAGATACTTTGGCTGGAAAATAAAATGTTTAAGAGATTATTTTTCTACTAAAAAATCATTTTGTTGAGAATTTGTGCCTTTCCTAAGATTCTAATAGAGAAAGAAAGTTTTGACTATATGGAGCTTTCAAGGAAATTTATGTTTGAGAAGATTGAAATTTTTTCACTGAAAATAATTAATGGTGTGAAATTCCATTGAGTTTTCATGATTAAGGATCTTATTTTATACTATGGGGAGTGAGGAGGAGACCATACTTGAGTGAAAATTAGAATATTGCAATTATGCTTCAAAAAAAGAGCCAAGTCCTCCTTATTCAGCCTTAGAATTTTTCACATCAAAATCCTACCAAACAAATGCCATAGAACAACCCTAAAAATTACTCATGATAAACATATGTCCTTGACTCACATCGGGTGGAGATATAAGAATTTAGAAATCCTATGGTGACCCTTGGATGAGTTTGGATAAAAAATAAATTTCTAAAAAATTGACATTTCTGAAAGCAGGGCTAGGGCCCTTGATGATATATTGAATATGAGTAGGGGATCATTCCCTATGGAGTACCTTGGGGCGTCAGTGATTCCTTTATCTCTTAGAATTCTCCATTTTGATAAGCTTGTTGGAAAGATTTTAGGGTGTATCTACAATTAGAAAAACAGATTACTCTTTTTGGAGGTCGCATAACCCTTATGAATAGTGTCCTTGTTTCCATTACCATGCACATTATTTCCACCTTGAAGGATCCTAGAAGTGTTATAGTGAACATAGATAGGATTATGGTGTCCTTCATTTGGGATGGACAGATGGAGGGAAAACATCATTGGGCATCGGGGAAGCGCCTTGCTAGACCTCTATATGAAGGGGGTATCAACTTGAGGAGTGTGTCCTTGACCATGCAAGGGTTTCATGATAAACATGGATGAGAGGATTTGGAAGTTTCAACAGTATGGGGCGGGATGATGTAGGATAAATATGGTCTGAATGTGAATGATTCAAGTATGCGGACCTCTAAGATTTGGAATCTAGTTAACCCATTCATTGTATTCTTGAATCAGAACTCTAGTTGGTTGGTGGGAATATGAGACATTAATTTCTATGTTCAACATTGGGGGAAGGCAGGTTGTGGTTCCTGGGATTCCCCACCCCGAATCTTTCATTTTTAGTGGCTATCAATCATCTAGGTTTTATTCAGGCCATTCTTGATGATAATCAACGCGCTATTTTCAATAACATTGTTATTAATGAAGAACTTGATAACCTTATTTTTACAGGTTGCACGTCAGTTGAGTTTTCATTAAATGATTTTACCTAGATGAAGTGGGATGCTTCTAATATTGATCCTTAGGGGTGATTTTTTGTTGTAAGGAGGTCCCATCTAAATATGACTTTTTGGTGTGGTGGGTAAGGAACTGAGCTCTGCCCATAAATGAAAACATTAAACGCATGGATGTGCACTTTGCTTCTCGATGCTGGTGTTGCCGCAATACTAAGCATGAAATGGTGGGCCATCTATTCTTTGATAGTGAGTGGGGTAGTTGGATTTAGTAGGCCTTCAGTGCTTTCAAATGATAGAATGTTCAGTGAGGGATGCAGGATGACTTCCTTAGCGCATGGTTTCAGGGAGTGAGGGATCATGGTCCTGAGCAGAAGGTGAGGGTGGTTTTTTTTTTTTTCCAGGGTGATGGATTATCTGGATGGTGAGGAATGAAGCACGCCACAAAAGCATACGAGGTTCTCAAATTAGAATTCTCTTCAAATTAAAGAACTTTTTTTAGTACCTGGTCTGGTTATGCGCAGACTTCCATGCTGCACTATCAGTTGAAGGCCTTGCCTCAAACCAATTTATTTCCATCTAAGATAAAGATCAGGGACAGGGGCATTGGGTTCCCTAGAATCCTCTAGAATTTGGGATCAAGCTCAACAGGTTGGATCTCTGATCAGGGGGGTGATGTGAGGTGGTGGTGTCATCAAGAACCATGAGGTGTCGGTTATAGCAACTTTCTCAGCCATCTATGGCATGGGCGACGCCTTACAGGATGAGGCGTATGCGATGTTCACGGGGATGGATTTGTGCGGGCACTGACACATCATGCTTAATGTGGTAGAAAAATACTCTCTAATCCCCTTCAAAGCATTATCAGGTACTATTCGTTTTCCTTGGAATGTTAGATATATCATTAGAAAGTGAAAACAACTCATAGGAAATCACATTGAGATCACCCACACACAGCGGGAGGGGAACCAGGTTGCATATTTCTTGGCGTCTATGGCATCCCTAAATCAAAGTATGTCATGCTTTATTTGTGTAGGTTATTTTCCTTAGGATGGGATGAATTTTTTTATTATTGATGCTCTAGGCCTACACTATTTTATACCCCTGGGATTTCTCTTATTCACTATTTACTAGTTTCCCTATTTTCTAAATTTATCCTTAAACTCAAATAAAAAAGTTAGTTGTCCTGACATTTCTGTGATAAGAGAAAATGCAAGTGTGGAAATTTTTTTTTTCAAGGTAGGATAAATGAAGTGGAAATATACTAAATGATGTAAATTAAGAACTTTAAATAATGGTTTTTTTGAAGCGTGATATCTTTTTTTTCTTGGTGTTAAATTTTTGGATCTCATGGATATGTGTTTTAGATTTTCTTTGATTAACTTTTAATGATTACATGTCCATGAGTCCAAGTGCTATGTGTTGGGTAATTTATAGATATAATATTTCCATTATTATTAATATGTTTTTCAAGGGTTTAATCTCTTCCAATTAATCAATTTTAGTTGATTTGCATCATTTTATGATTTTTGGTGAGTTTTGACCTTAAATGTGAAAATTGGTTAATTTGGTAAATTTAACAGTTTTCATTCACCTATGTATTTTGAGAATAACATTTAATATTTGAATCCAATTAAAGTGATTATTTTTTATATGATTACTCTATTGGTGTTCTACAAATTATTATTTTGTACCAAGAGCCCATTCAAAATTCCATATGCCCAAAAAATTGACGAAGTTGAAGGGTTACTCTTGTCTGTAGAATGGACCTGACCTCATTAAATGAGGCATATCTTGGGATAAATTCCTCCAAATGGGATTAATCCAGTTGGGTTACAATTATCACTCAAAATAAGAGATTAAAATTAAATTTCAAGGATAAATTCATTCATTGAATCCGCCCTTGAATCAGTCAAATTGGGGTTAGGGGAATAGTGATTAGTGGATAGAGAAAGTCAGTTATTTTAATTCGGACATACCATTTTTTAAATGACTCTAAATGATATTAAATTTATATAATATCTGGGATACTAAATTTGGAACTTCTTATAAGAAGCGACCATATCATTTTTCAGCCATCTGGTGGGAATAACAAAAGCCAACTTCTGATAGACAGATTTTAGAGGAGCAAACCTTATGTTCTTTTTTTATCTCTTTTATTATTATTATTTTTGTAATGAATTATTCTTCCCCATTATTCAAAATTACACTTACCATGGTGGGTTAATACTTTGAGTTATTGGGGAATGATAGGTTTATCCCTTTTTAATTCATTAGGTCTTTCTCTTAATTTCTTAAGATCCTTTTCTCTCTTCTGCGAAATAAGTTTCAATTTCTTATAATTGTTTTATTATCATGTATAGTTGTATTTGATTTTAGATTATGTTGTTTTTATTTTTTGGGTCAATGATCAATTTCTCCCTACACTAGGTTATGGTATATATACAGTGGAATAGATTAGGGCTTAGTGGTTAAGTACTTAGTGATCGTCGATACTATTGTGAGGAGTAATGAACATTATTGATTGTTTACTATAAACAAGATCCAATTGGTAATTTCCTAAGTTAATTAGGGGTGCTCGCTACAACTCTATCGCACAATAAAAGGAGAGTATACCAATCTGAGATTTTGGTTAGGATTATTCTCTCCATTACTATTTTACCAAGGGAGTGAAAAGAAGTGATTGTGGATTCTCACTTTTATCGACTTAGCAGAATAGAATTGGATAAATTGAAACTATGGTAAAATTAAAATTTGAGAACCAAACCTTAACTGATCACCCTTATCATAAAATAATTTCAATCACTTTTTTTGAATTTTTTTTCAATATTTTTATTAATTATTTTACTTTTTTAGTTTCTTTTCTTTTCAAAATCAAACAATTTCAAAAATCCTCCATTTTCCCTTTAATTAAAGGAAACACCTTAATTTTTGAGCACTCCTCTCTAGAGACAACCTAGGTTAATAACTATGCTACACTTTAACTTAGAAAATATTATTTTTTACACACCCCATGATAGGAATGTGTTAGTTATCATGGAAATATTTTTAGCCGGTTTTATAAATATGTATTCCCAGATATGTTTGGGAATATAGTGCTTGAAAGATTATTCATATTACCCATAGGTATATGTTGGTCATGAATTATGAAAATTTTTTATAGAGGTTTATTTTTTTATGATATTGGAAGTGGATCAAGTATCCAGGGTTAAGCATTTTGAGGATGGGTTGAGGAATTTGGTTTAGTTTTAGGTAATATTTTTCACTTGAAATCATAATCAAATGTTGTGAATAAAACCCTCATAGCTAAGAGGATACTGAATGAGGGAAGGGGATCTAGGATATCAAATTTGATTATGGGAGTCAACAGTAGGTCTTTGGGTAGTAGGAAGAAAAAAATAATGGTTCATGCTAGGGTAGTGATGGGTAGAGTATCCATAGTGGTGGTTCATCTTTTCAGCCTCAGAGAAGAGGTTTTATAGAGTATTACTAGTATAGCTGGCATTTCCATGTGTGATCTCAATGATATCGATTGCTAATGAAGTTATGGTTATGTGGGAAGATGTGGAACTTGTATGCTTTTTACAAGCGCGATCCACAGTCATCTATTGGAAGAGGTTTTGGTCATATGAAAGGAACTAGAGTAGGGTTTAAAGTACTAGAACAGAGTATTATCTAGATATATGCCAAATATTCAGGATTTGGGGGAGGATGTGGTACCTGGGAGAAGGTAAAACAATATCAATAGAGTGAAACCCCTAAGGGGAGTCTTGATTATGGAGTTCAGGGCCAATACTTAGGATAGTTTCACTATATTATGTAGAATCATATTGATCCTGACATCATTCCATCAATAGTCTAAAGTATTATTTTAAATAGAACCCAACCTTACATTAGTTTTTCTTGATATGGGTAGGTTTCACTCATTTATATCTATTTATTTCATTAATGAATGTGTGTTGACCATAGAGTATATATATCGGATGATGTCAATTAATATGGCCTTAGGGGTGTGATTAGAGGGTATTTAGATATGTATATTATGTTCTATCATGATCAGCATATATATTCTTTTCTATGATTTTTTCATGGTAGAGATAATAATTTTCAATTTGATAATTAGGATGGATTTTTTGACTTACTATTGAGCATACTTCGACTACTATCACTGATGGGTAGCTTTTACATCTTCTGATGTCACGAACTAGCCTATGTCAACCTAATCGGTCAATCGATCTAGCTTATGATAAGGCCTCAAGCATGCCCATTTGTACTCTAGGGGATTCCAAATAATGGTTATGGTCTAAAGCGATATAGTGGGGATACTATAAGCCCATATTTGAGTGTAATAACAGAAGAAATAAACAAAACACTTACACATCTATAAACATAATAGTACACATAATAGTTAAAAAGAACCTAAATCATGATATAAAAAATGAAATACTACATACAGTCTCATGGACATAGAATAAAACAAAAATTGATTACCCACTAGGTCAACCATGTATATTGAATAAGAAAAATCCAAAAATTAAAATACACAGGGTTCTACTACCAACTCAATGTCGAACCTCATACCCAGTCTTTACAATGGTCGAACTGCTCTAACCCAATCCTTATACTCCATAAAAGAAGTCCCACTTGGTCATATATAATTGGGCCCCTAACCGAATCCACTATGTCTTGTTCTCAACCTGAAATCATAAATAAGTTCTACACAAGAACCGAAGTACCCATACAAGGGTTGGGAAAAAATCATAGTAGGTCACCCCCAATGATGGTCTTAACATCTGCTTTCATAATGGGTGCATGAAACATGTGGTATTACTGACCTAATTAAAAACTAATTCGTATAATAAATATAATAATAATAATAGTAAATAAAAAAAGGTTTGAAGAATAGAAGTAAAATAGTGAACCTCGGGATCTAGCATGATAACAGAGGTAAATTTACCATTGCTTAAGCCCTACTAGAGGGATTATAGAACATGGCTAACCCAGCCACAAAATATTAGATGCAAGATCTATATTTTTAAGTACCTCCAAATGTCTAACACATAAAGATGCAAAAATATGGACCCTAGGATCCCATCTTAGGCATTCACAACAACAATGAACACTACCATGATCTAGGACTCCAATAGAATGATCTGAAGTGACATTACAAAACTCTAGATTAGAAAAACTAGAGAACTTGTCAAAGACTTAGTAGTCATATAAAACTAGATGGTAAAATATCCTTATCCATGTTTAGTGCACACTACCTGACCAGGACACTAAGGTAGATTAATCATCCCAGGAAAACATTACCCAGTCTTTGAGTTCCTCATCTCTCATAATCCCAAAGCCCCTAGCCAGAGTTACAATAGTAAGGGGAGGTATAGTCATCTAGATCATCCGGTAGATCCCTAAAAACGTCTAACAATAGTAAAACAATAAAGGATAACATCATATCAAACTTAAGGAAAACACCCAATTCATAAATATCCCAAATGTCTCCTATCACATCCGAAACCTGAAAAGGTAATGGCCTCAAATAGATATATACTTAAACCACATGATCAAGGGTTAGACTAGCACTTGAACACATTATTATCAACCATTGGAACCAACACCAACCCTCTCAAGGTGAATAGATCATGATTCAGCCCCATAATTCCTCTTAACATCAATATGAATATGACACCCAACTAGGGGATCCTTTAGTATAAGAAGAAACTCATGCCAATCCCATCGCACAAAATATTAGTTGGCCTCTCTAACACACAACCTATCCTCAAAAAACATCAATCCCATACAAGAACTATCAAACATTACCATGACCATAAGGGAATCATCAATAGATCCCTCACATAAATCTAAATCTACAATCATTGGAACCTATCCACATAAATCCCCATGACATCACCCCATCCTAAAGGCTCTAAGATAACTACACCTCCAGAAACCACCTAAAGAAACCAATCAAAGACACTACTCGGTCTTTACTTCCAATAACTATCTATGGAACCTCAAACTAATCCCCACTTGGACCCCTTAAGACAATATGAGCAACAAGTGCACAACCCTTCCTTGGTACTCACACAAAAACATAACCATTGGGAGTAATCTAGAACCAAACATCAAAGGAAACCTATAGATACACCTCACACTAGTTAAAACACCTCTTAAACACCCTTTAAATGCAACAAGATCTCCACTGTGGTGTTCTAAGTGACCAAATAGTTGGAATACACTACTCGTAAGTCCGATTCTTGATCTAGGTTGAAAAATAATAAAAACTCCTCCAAGGAGGGAGAACGAGGTGTGTACCTTAGGTACACCGTGTGTACCTCAGGTACATAATGTACACCCCTAACAAGCCTTCTGATTGTGTATCTTTTCCTGATTTGGAATGTACTTTCAAAAGTACATGAAATTTACTATCCCTAAATGGAATTTAATTTACATGGGGTGCCTATATATATACCACACATGGGATTTGGCCAAATACCCCATAAAACCTCTTTCTATATACTACACATTGGGTATGTCCATGTATCCTACATAACCATTAGCCCTAAAATAGGGTGTCGAGTTGAGTACCCTGACCACACCCCAATTCACCTTACATAGTGTTTACTAAACATAAACCTAGTTTATTCACTTTATCACACCTTTACCTAAAAAATAAGAACACATGACGTGTTTTCCCAAACAACACATAATCTGATCGGGTTTTCTCAAATAGATACCCCTATAAATCCCCCAAACCCTTGAATCTTCCATAAACACTTAAAAACAACCCTCAAGGTTTCCCCACAACTAAAAAATATTAAAACTAAAAACTATGGATAAAAAAGATAAAAAAATGGAGAAAATAAAAACAAATTGCCTCTAAGTATAAAGTAGAAAAGCTTCAGTCCCATATCCATACCACACACCCACTGCAACCCAATTTACCTCCTCAGATGAACCCCAAAATGTGATCCCCTCTCCCTATCCCTATTTTTCCTTATCCAATCATGAAAACCGATGAGTCCCATCTTGTTCATGTGTGATAATCCATGGGGTAAAGAGGAAAGAAAATGAAAAAAAGAAAAAAATAAAGAAAAGGAAAAGGAAAAGAAAGAAACGACCCATGCCTAAGCCCAACATCTGGGATGAGTTTATAACCTACCTACACAAAACCCCCAACCTAAAATCCACCATGGAGTTATAATTTCAATCTAAGGATCCATTAAAAATATATAATTATTCATGCACACACTAATAATGAATATTTTAATTAATTATATATTAAATATTTTATGGAAACAAGAACAACTCATAATTCCACCAAAATCTTACCCTAGGGTAAATGCCTTATTTTGGGACCAACAGAGTGTTTAGAAAATTTATCCTAGATCTTATGACAGGATAAATTTCCATTTCTCCCCTATTAAACCTCCCAGGAAAAAAATCAAATTTTCCCTAATTTTCTCTACCTATAATGATGGGGTTCATTACAAACTCCAAACCATAATGCTTCTCACCCCTGAAATCCTCAGTGGTTAAACAACCACTATGTTACACATTGAGAACCAATGCATCCAACGACACCACAACCATCTACTACTAAATGAAATAACCATATGTGGTCAACTCTCTTCGAAAACACTATCCACCACACATTCCCAGCTCAACATGTGAGATAACCTCCTCTAACACCCTATTGTGTTATCCCCAATATACGTCTTCCCTAAACCCATTCCTTGATAAATGAACTCAACATGTACACTATGGATACACTTATAACTCATGAATCATTTCGGATCATGCTCACGTGATTCACACCCAAACAATCCTAGGTTAATTCACCTAAACCACTGACCATTCTCCAATCGCATGTTAATTACAAAAAACTAGAGCACCCTTGAAACTCTTATTCAAAATAGATGCATAATGTTCATTCTATGACTAACCACATGACCACCCAATATTTGGGCATCATTGAAAAACTACAAACACCTAACAATTCTCTAATTTTATAACCAAAAGGAAGAATAAAAATAATCAGGAATGGTGTCAACCAAAGCTACCCTCTTGATCCAACCATGAAACCAAGATCAC
This sequence comes from Viscum album, assembly GCA_963277665.1. Classification (NCBI taxonomy): domain Eukaryota; kingdom Viridiplantae; phylum Streptophyta; class Magnoliopsida; order Santalales; family Viscaceae; genus Viscum; species Viscum album. The sequence continues at coordinate 65,557,345 of OY728135.1, read as the reverse complement.
TCTGAGTGCTCTACCACTTGAGGAAAATGAAGCTTCAAACCTAACCAAAAAAACTTATTAGGCTAACTATAACCTCAAGGAAACTCAAACCGGATCAAAAACATCTCTCAAGAATCCTTAACTTCATTGAGCCAGCTACAAAACCAGGGCACCCAAAGACTACAACAACCAAAAAAGGGTCTCCGTACATCCCTCGATTTAGGGATTGGATTTCCACCATTAAATAAAATCTCTCCAAATTATCCACATGACCTGTTATCAGAAGAAAATACTCATAGTTCAATTGAGTATAATTCAACCCTGACGATATATGGTATAATTCTTTATAGGTTGTTTCTGACACTTTAAACCACTCAAACTCTATTTTTAGTAAAATTGAACACAAATTGGAACATATCATGTGAATCCTACATTACTAATATGATGTATGTACATATACATTTTGATAATAGGAAATTATCTAATAAATAATAAACTGTAAATCCAAAACTCAAGGAAATCACCCAAGGTGACATCATACAGTTACAACTTCAAAAAGAAAGAACCAAAATCCCATAGCTTAGTAGCCTGGAATTCCTACCAGAAAAATTGTTTATGAATCACTTGTATGATATCCATAACATGATCAGACACATTATAGACCAACTTTCATCATCCAAAAAAATAACATGACAATAAAAAAAGCATTCTTTGATACCATTTTTTCAGGAAAATCCTAGGTTGACCTAATCCATCAGTCAATCTAGTTTTTGACAAGACTTAAGTGTGCATCACAATATACCAAAGGCTTATAGATAGTAGAGATAGTCTAAAGAGATAAAATAGTTAAATTGTACCCTCAAATTAGTGTGTAATAACTGTGGAAATAAACCAACAACATACACATCAACAAAAATAAATTTAGGTTATAATGAAATTATGCATACAAATTCATGATCATGTTATAACATAAAAAATGATCACCTAATGGGGTGACCACGTATATAGAATAAAAAAATGAAAATAAAATATAATTGTAACTACCAATAACTCTGAGATGAACCCCATGCCCAGTCTAGAAAATTGTAGAACTTCTCTAGTTCAACCATCAAACTCCACACAAGCAGTCTCGCTCGATCATGCTGTACTAGGCCACCCTACAGATCCATTATATCTTGTTTTCAACCGGAAATAATACATAAAGTCTTCGTGATCACTAAAGTATCAATATGATAGTTGAGAAATAAATCTAATTAGTACACTCTCAATGGAGTCCCTAACATATTCTATCATAATAAGTGCACACAACACATGATATTTCTAGCCTAGTTCAAAACCAACTAGCATAATAAATAAAAGATCGAGTATAATTAATAAAAATGGGATAAAAATAATAAGTAAAATAGTGAAGATGATGATCTAGAATGATACCTGAGGTAAATCTACCTTTGCTACATCCCCAACCATCGGGCTTATAGAATGCATATCACCTGGCCACACAACATTCAAAATGTTCTCCAGATTCAAAAAGAGCTCCATAAGTAGAATAAAATAGCATGGATGAATTTGAACCCTAGGACCCCATCCAAGTAATCTGAAATAACAATACACACTACCATGCTCTAGGAATTAAATAACATGATCTGAACTGGTGACTTGAACCTCTAGTTTAACACAGCTAGTGAACCTATCAAAGTCCCAGTAGTTATGTAGCACTGGATGGGAAAATATATTAACCCACTATTAGCACACACTACTTGACTAGCCCAAAATGGAGCTAAAAATCCAAGGAAATCATAACCCACGCAGTGAGTGGCTCACCATATCACAATCCCAAAGCCCCTATCCAGATATATAATACTGAAAATGGTGGGTTTCACTCATCCAAATCATCTAATAGCTCTCTAGACCCACCAAACACCATCCAAAAAATGGAGGAGGTAACATATCAAACTTAGGTCCAAATCCCAATCAATAAAAAACCCAAATTTGTCTTTTCACATAAATAACATGAACAAGGAATATCCTGATATTGATCCACATATAAACCATAATATTAGGGTTCGACCTAGCATTTGAACCCATTATTATCAACTTCTAAAACAAACACCAACCCTCTTAGGGTTAATAGCTCACGAGGCACACTGAATGGTCCTCTAAACCTCAAAAATAATAGAACATCCTACTAGGGGATCCTCTTGCATAAAAATAACTTTGTTATAATCTCATCATAATAAATCTCAATAAAACTCTCCCACACACAACATATCTTTGAACAACACCAGTCCCATAAGGGAACTCTCAATAATTACCACAACCACAAATGCATCTTCAACAGGTTCCTCAAACTATATCATTCTTTACCAAACACCCAACCATATACAATTCCCCATAACATCACCACATCCCAACTGCTCTTAGTGAAATAAACCATGAGGAACCACCCAATGCAACTCATCCAAGACACTATTTGATCCAACCTTTCAAAAAGCATATGAGGATCCTGAAACTAAACCCCACTTAACACCATAAATATTACATTACCAACAATTGAAAAAACCTTCATCAAGTCTCACACCATGACTCAACCCTTAAGAAGATTCTAGAACAAAAAATTAAAAGTAAACCTCACACAAAACCTCACACCTTCCAAAATGCGTCTTAAATGAACCCTTAATGCCACAAGGTCCTCACCAAGGAATTCTAAGAAACACATCATTGGAATGGACTACTCACAAGTAAGATTATATATTGAAATAATAAAACAATTAAAACACCTCCAAGAAGGGATTATATGATGTGTAACTCAGGTACATGACATGTACGCCTAACAAACCTCTTGGTCGTGTACCACTGCCCAACCTGGAATGTAATTCTCAAAGTACACGATGTTCACTTTCCCTATACAGTCTGTTCTTTATATAGGGTACCTGTCTATGTAACCCACATAAGATATTTCCAAATACCTCACATGACCTCTAGACATGCACTACACATGGGGTCTAGTCATGTATCCTATATGGCCATGAGCCTCGATAGAGAGTGTCTGGTTGAGGACCCCGACCACACCATGAGTCACCCTACGTGGAGTTTATTGAACATAAATGTTTTTTAGTCACCTTATTCTACCTTTATCCTAAAAGTAATAACATAATAATTGTGTTCTTTAACTATACACCATGTTATCAGGCTTTTCCAAACAAAAAACCCTATAAATCCACCAAAACCCCCAAATTTACAAAACACACTCAAACACAAACCTCAAGGGGTCCCTAGAAACTCATAAATAATATTATAACTATCAACATGAATTAAATAGTAAAAATAATGGAAAATTTTAAAACATCACACTTCCATGTGTAAAATGATGAAGCATTGGCCCAATATACGTGCTAAGAACCTGTGACATCCCAATCTACCACCTCAGAAAAACCTCGATCGGTGATCCCCTCACCCTCTCCCTATTTTATCTTAGTTTAGTGCTATAAGGGGGGATTACCATCTTCAGAATGTGTGATAATACAAAGGTTAAAGAGGAAAGAAAAGGAAGAAAATTAAATAAGAAGTAAAAGAAAAAAAAGAAGGAAAGGGGTACATGCTCGACCCCTTCATTTAGGATGAGTTTATACCTAACCTAGGAAAAAACCCATGAAACCAAACTCAACTATAGTGTCAAAATTTAAATCTTGGGATCTATTCAAATGATATTACCATTCATGTTCATTATAATAATTAATTTATAATTAATTAACTATTAAATATTTCATGAAAACAAAAATGACTCAAAACTCCACAAAACTCCTTCCATAAGGTAAATTACCTATTCTAGGACAAATATAGTGGTTAGAAAAATTAACTGAGATATATTGACAATAGAAATTACTATTTATCGCCCATAAAATCACTTGGGAAGAAATTTTTTAATTTCATATGATTTTATCAACTCGTAAAATAATGGTTGGTTATAACTGAGGTAGATTGTTATACCCTATATGGGGAGTGAAATTTTCAAGTTGGTTATGCAATACCTCATGATAAATTGTTTGTGATGGTCTTAACCCATTTTCTAGTATTTTTTGGTGACAAGGAGGCTCTAAAATTGGACTTTCCTTCTGTTTTTTATCAGTTTTGGGATGTGTTTCCAAAGAATTTCATGTGGTTTCCACCCAAGAGGGAGGTTCATCCTATAATTGAGATGATGTTTGGTAATAAGTTGGATGTGTTGTTGTGTTTATGTGCGGATTATTAGAGGTTGAACTGGGTGATATTAAAGATTTGTTATTCTATACAATATATAGATGTTTGACTTGACCACTTGAGGAGATACTAGTGGTTCTACAAGATTTATTTGAGGTTAGGTTATACTTAATTATAGTTGAGGCCTTTTGAAATTCATTATACTAATTTACAAGATTATTTATGTACTATAAGAGTATATTATAATACCTTTTATATTGATGGATATTACAATAGTGTTTATATCCCTGATAAATTGGGTCTTCCAGTGATTATATTCTTTTATGGTCATTTTTATTTATGATATTATAGTATACTATTAGTCACAGGAGTATCACACATGGAATTTGTAGATCGTTTTGAGAAAATTGAGAGATCATTGGATTTATACCAAACATTCAATGTGTAATTTCTATATTAGAAAGATTCACTTCTTAGGGAGAATGATATTTAATGATGGAATATTAGTATACCCATAGAAGGTCTAGGATGTGATTTCTTGGGATTTATATAATAATTTCATTTAGATTCATAGTTTCATGGGTTTATCAAGTTTCTAATAGTGATATATTTAGTAATTATCTCAATTAGAAATACCAAGGATGGCCTTGACCAAGACGGGGTTGAAGTTCAAGTAGTTAAATTTTTATGAGAGATATTTTTAGGAGATGAAGGGTAGGTTTAAATCTAGGATTATCTTAACATTATTTAATCCACATGAGGGTTATACCCTATATTATGATGTATTGAGATTTGGTTTGAGAGTCGTGATAATATAGGTTGATCGCATGGTTACTTATGGACCCAAGTAGTTAAGGGAACATGAGTGAAATTATTATAATCATGATCTAGATTTAGAAGTGAAGGTTAATTAATTGATATGTTGGTGTCACTACCTACTATGTGAGTGGTTTATCATATTTATTTGAACCAAAATAGGTTTAGGGGCCTATATGATAGGTTATGTTGATCACCTCTGACTAGTTAGAGACATGGGAGTTTGTTATTTCCATGATGAATATATTGTAATAGATGTTGAATCATACTTTGATTATCAAGAAGTGGTTGGAGATAGATCATAGTAATCCATGATCACATTCTAATTGAATATGAAATCATCTTGAGTTTGATTTGAGTGACCAAATATTTATAAGAATATCGACTCAATTGGAACACATGTGAATAAAGAGGCAATGTAAGTTGGAAGCTAGGTATGTGGGACTATTATAGGTCATATAAAAGATCAATATAGTGAGATGTTGATTGGAAATTCATCAGAGATATAGTGTTATGCGTGATTTATTCTATGTACCACAAATCAGGAGATACCATCCCAACCATTCTCATGTGATTAACATTGATGATGTCGAGCTAGAGTCTAATGCATTATTCGAAGAATGAATATCTCATATAGTGTATCTAAGTGATACTATATTCTATGGGAAGATAGGTCCTCTAGTACATGTGATGTGGTAACAATAGCGTATCTCGGAGGTGATATGGAAGTGGGATTCTCATATGTGAACTTAGTGGATAAATGTTTCCACCAATGGGGATTAGTTATGAAAAATGGAGTTTATTAAGGATTAAATTCTATTTTATGAGGATTTTGTAACATCACATATATTTTAGAGGTTTTAATTTGATCTAATTTTTTAAAACTCAAGTAATTTAATGTTACTGAGCCTTGGAGTTGTCAGGGAGCATCAGGTGTTAGTTTTTGGAATTAAAGTATGGTGTCAGGACTTTTTCATTTTGAAAGATTCCACTAGGTACTCTATGGACTAGTATTGGATATCCGATGGAAGTAGATAGAGAGGGAGTATCTCTATATGGTCTATCAGGTGTTTGGTGACCCTGGAGTAGGTACCGAGTGACGTACCAGATACATGGTGGAGTCTAACTAAGAACCATGTGTCTCTATTATGTTTTTTAATTAACTAAATTAAAATAATAAGTTTTTACACTCTCTATCCTACCTCATTTTTCTAGTTGCATGCCCTATCTCTTAATTCTCTATTCCATCCTCCTTTAACCTAGTTTTATCTTATTTAATGGATAGAATAGAGTTTGATCTAACCTAGGTTAGTTCTAGAGGTAAGTCTAACACTTCTCTTCCATCCAATCACAATTTATCTCATGATATCATTATTTTCCACCATTAATGCACTAAATTAGGAGTTATTTATTTGTAGGAATATTTTTATCAATTGGATTATATTTTTTCCATAATATTTCGTAGAGTAGTCTCTAATGGTTATGAGGTAGATTGTCCCTATATTTCCCCTATGGTTTATTCAAGTGGCATATGGATTTTGATATGTATATCCCATCAGGCATGTTTGGATGCTTTTTAAGGGAACCAAATGAGGTTCCTCAAAAATTCATAAATGAATTAACATTTAATAAGTCTTCAAGTGTTCTACTTGAGTGGTAATTAACACCATGGTCATCGATGACCACGCCTTAGACTAAGGTTACATGGAAGTGGGATAAGGGAACTCTCAAGGGGTGTCCTTGATAGTGTTATATCTAAGTGGATAATCTTAGGTGACCTATATTTATTATATATGATGGAAAATTTAATGTATTAAGGAAAACAAGAAGGTAGCTTTGAATGAAAGTATGAAATGGGAATGGGTTGTGTGTGAGTGACTAACCTAATATAAAATGTACAATGGTTTTGGGTGAGTTTACATCCCGCGATGACCCTTGTGATATATGTGTGTTTATGAAAAATAGTTTATTATCTATATTATATTGTTATAGGTGATATATAACATGTGGTTGTTTATTTTTGATAAGATATTTAATGACTATGACCTTGGTAATTATATTTCAAGGGAAATTTAGTTATGAAATTATGAGGAAATTATAATTTTTGGTTTTAGAGAGGGAATTTTTTTCATTGTGGAATTCAGTCATTGAATTTGACATCTTTGGATGAGATTATAGGTGTTTTTAGGTTTGGTTTGTGGTTTCATAAGAGGACCAGGGCTTTTGGAAACTTAATAAGAAGTACCTCTTGTACTCCTTGGACTGAAGGTGGAACCTGGTACCCAGTGGGGGATCAATAGGTATAAAGTGTTAGGGGAGCACTTGGGTGTACCACTAGGTCCTTAGTAGACCCAACCTAATTTTTTTCACCAAAATAGGATTTTTGTTCTTTTTAACTCAATCATTTTATCCCCTTTACCCCTTGGATTCTCATTTTTTCCATTCATTTAAGGAGGTCATCCATGGCTCTCATTGGGTCTCCTTTTCCATATCATATTACCACTTCATTCAAGGTGAAATTATGGGTTTTTATCATGGAAAATATAAGGTAGACCACTATTAACCCTATATTTTATTCTTATTTATCTATGATATCTTTATATTCCTTTCCTTCTTCATTGTAAATGGATTATCTAACTTGTTATTCCATAAAGTCCTATTGAAATTGATTTAAAATCCTTTTATATTCCTTATATAAGTTAGGGAATACCCAAGGGATATGTTTCTAAACCATTTTCCACTAATTTTAAGAGATTTTGATTCATGATTATTTAGTTATGTTTTTCTTGATTTGGGGATCATATTTTGGTATCTTTAGCTTAAATATAATTATGGATTTCTAGTTATTTAGGATTTATATTATTTTTATGTTATTCTACATGGTTTTTATTTAGGTTTCAATTAAGTTTCAATATGGTCCTTGACACGTTCCTGTTATGGGGTGTGGAAAAAAAATTATTTTATAAGTTAAAATATAGTATAGTGGTTAACATAGGTTTTTTCCATAGAAGAGCGCTCAACAATTACTTATGTAACTTAAACTTTAAGAAAGAAGTGGGGTTGTTTTTTATATTGTTTGGTTTTGAAAATAAATAAAAGGAACTAAATAAAGAAATAAAGTAAAAGATTTAAAACAAATTGAAAAATAATGTGATTAAAAATGGTGATAATAATTGGGTGATCATGTTGGGGTTGGTTTTCAAAATGCAATGTTATCATAGTTCTTATTTATTCATTCCTCTTTTATTAAATCGATTAAAATGAGATTTCACAATCACTTCCTCTCACTTCTCTGTTTAATGATTTTGGTGAGATTAAACATTAACAATATCTTAGTTTGGTCCTATATTCTTCCTTTTGTGAAGGATTTTTAGAGAATTCCCTCAATTGATTAAGGCAATTCCCAATCGGGTCTTGTTTATCCCAAACAATCTTGAATATTCAGTAAAAATCTGACACGTACTGACGATCGCCAAGTACTTCAACACTATGTTCTGATCTATTCCATCGTATATAGACTATAACCTAGTGTTTGATATAATTTTCATTAATCAAATCAATAATAACAACAGAATATAAAATCACATACAATCCCACAAGATAATATAAGTTGTTATTACCATTGAAACCAACATCATAATAGTGAAAACATTTTATAACATGAAGAGCATGAACTCAAAAATTACAAAATTGAAAACATAACCTTCCTAAATCACTAATAATATTGATCCCAACATGGTAAGGGTAATTGAGAGGAAGGGGGAAGAAGTATTCATTATAAAACTAAAAGAAAGAACAGGGAAAAGAAGAACATAAAAATGTATCCTCCAGATTCTTTCCTCCAGAAGTTCATCTTCGTTTCTCCCTTCCTCTCATAGAATCAGGACTAGGTCCCTTCTTATAGGATTTTATTAATGTAGTTGGGAATCTACCCACGAAGTTTGAAATAATTTTGAGCCATGTGGAATGGGTTAGATCCAAATTAGTAGACCTAACTTATTCTGGCCACCAATCACTATTCCACCAACCATACTTTGACCGGTTGAAGGGAGGACTTGATCAACTAATTTATACATAAAATTTAATATGCATCTTCATAGTCGAGTTTTATTTCTGACCCTGCTGTAATCACCCCATTTGGTTGTTGGTAGCCTGAGATATGTATCATAGAATGAGGCCAAGTCCATTCTTTCGGCCAGAATAAGTATTCATATTGGCCGATTTTTTTTTGAATTGTTGGAGTTAGAATTGGTTTTGGGTCCTGAAGACATATATTTATCACACGAATTTTGTAATCCTAAAAAAGGAATCAGGTGAATTGGATGAAAAATGTTGGAGTTATACTCGAAATACAGAGGCAACATAAATCTGGTTAATGTCCTGAATTAACCACTTTTCACATTTAAGCTCAAAACTCACCAAAAGTCATAAAATGATGCAAATAAGATCAAATTTATTAATGGTAAGGGATTAAATCATTTAAAAACATATATATAAATATGAAAATATTAGCTATGTCAATTACCTCACACTTATCACTTGGACTCCTAGACAAGTAAACATTGATATTAAATCAAAGCAAATTTAAAACACATATCCATGAGATCTAACAATTTAACAACTAGAAATAAAAGATATCATGCCTCATAAACAACCATTATTACAAGTTTTCAATTAAGTTCATTAAATATATTTTCTATTCATTTCATCTACCATGCACACAAAATACTTACCTAACATTCATTTTCTCTCAACACACAAATATTATTTTTCAACAATATCTTTCTCATCCAATACTTATGCAAGGGTCATCATAGGATTGATAAATTCCTACATCTCCACTCGATGTGAGTCAATAACATATGTTTATCATGAGTAATTTATAGGGTTGTTATGTGGATTTATGTCGGTAGGATTTAGATGTGAAAAAAATCTGAGGCTGAATAAGGAGTGCTTGGCTCTTTTTGAAGAAAAATTGCATTATTCTAATTTTTACTCATGTACAGTCTCCTCCTCACTCCCCTTAGTAGTAAATCAGCTCCATCAGCATGGAAAATCATTGAAATTTGACACCATTCATCATTTCAATAGAAAAATTATCAGTCATTCCAACCATTATTTTTCTTTAAATCTCCAAATAGGCATGACTTTTTTCTCCATTAGAAGCTACTGAAAGGCACAAATTATTTGACATGAAATCTCTAGATAAGGAACATCTTTCAACATAATTATTTTTTTCAATAGAAATAACATCTCTTAAACATTTTATATTCCACCCAAAGTATCTCCAAATGAGGTTTCACAACACAATTCAACATCCCCCCACACTTAAGTTCAACTAGATTATGCAATTTCACTTCAAGAGCATGTTGGATAGGGAAAATTGGCTTGTAATGTGGCTAAAATAACAGGATTTTAATGGATTATATGGGCTACAAGGATTAAATGTATAAGGTGGGCCATTATAAAGAATATTATTTTGAAACTGGGGATCTAATACCAAAAAAATGCCTTAATAATTTAAAACACGTGTACCTAAAACCCTCAAGTTTTGATAGAAATAAATCAAATTCTAGTTAAATCAAGAATGGTATGGTTCTCTCAAGAAGTGAGGCAAAAGAAAAAATTATGAAAACTATGTTTAATAGCCTCACAGGGAAGTGATTTCAAATATAAAGACAATTAATTGTGTCATGGGAATCAAAAATCAGAGTATTTTTCATGAAATTTCCAAATATTTGAACTTGAAACAAAGTCAATTTCAGTATTCATTTAAGCTCGGTTTCATGGGATAAATTGTTTCACACATTGAAATGGGTTTCAAAATTTGTGATGATAATCATTTCAGCTTAATAGTTTCAAAAATACACAAAAAATTTGAAAAACACACAATTTTTTTTAAACAAATAATTGAAAATACTAATCCTCAAAGGTTCCCTCCCCCACAATTAAATGATGTAGTGTCCGTAATGCATTCAATTGTACTAAACATTTAATTAAAGTTTAAATTTAATCACAACCATCAATAAATATATAAGGAGAGGTACAACCTGACTTATTGGTAGTGCAATGTTGAGTTAAGATCCTAAGTGTTACACACGTAAAAACCTACAAACAAATGTAGATAATAGAACATAATAAATTTATTGAAATTAAAGAAAATGGAAATAGAATGAGAATAGTAATAGAGATCTTGGTTTAATCCCCCAAGTGGGCCCTGGGTTTTGACTGCCTTTAGATGGGCAGTTTCTGTTGGTTATCCCCAATCTGATGGTGGGTGAAGTTTCTTTAATAGGAACCACCATAACTTCTTCCTTCCATAATTAGCATATTCTTTTTTGTTGAGGACTTCATGGATATAGTACAACAAATCCACCCCTATAGAAATGATATTAAACTTGCATGGTGGTAGTAGGAAAAATAATGAGTCCTCTTTCTTGGTTTCCACTTTCACAACATCTTCTTCATTCTCTAGCGGTTCCTCAAGGTATGCTACATCAAAAGAATATTCAAATGGAAAATCAAAGTGTAATTATATTTGAATAAAATTAAAACATGATGAATCAATATCAAAATCTTCCCTTTAAAATTAAGCATCTTGTATCTCTTTTTCCACAAGAAAGTCCACTTGGATATCATCATGAACTCCATATAATAAATGATCAACATGTTTGAGGATCTATATATGTTCCTCTTCAGGTGTATCTTCTTCTTTTTCCTCATCCACCAAGAAAATAGATGTGTTGGCCAAATCTGAAAATTTCATGCAAGGGGAGGTGATAATTGATTCAGATTCTATATAATAAAAATGAAGAGAGTTAGGAATAATAATATCTCCCTTATATCGATTTACTTCAATTACTTATTCAGTATGAGGTTCCTCTTGTAGTTTAATTTCACAAGATATAGGTTGGTAGGAATACTCCTCCATCTTTTCTTCAAATTCCACCGCTTTGGTGTTGTCTTCCTTGAATGGTTTTGGATCTTCAACTTTATAAGGAAAATGTGGATTAAGTAGTTCTTCACACTCATTCTAGAATCAATCTAGATATTTTTGATCTCCCACATGTAGCTCAGTTGGTAATTCTTCCTTCTTTTCCTCCTCAAGTTCATTCATAGGTTTTGGTTTTTCAATCAATGCACGGACATATTCAAATGCAAGTTCTACTTTGTTCTCTAGTTTTTCTATGTAATTTCGATGTTCTTGCATTTGAACTATATCATAAACAAACTCATATACTTGTTCCAAATGTGGGTAATTTTTCTTTGAATTTAATATATGATCAATTGAAAACATCATGGGAAATTTTTATTTTTTTATGTTTTTTTAATTGAAAATGTTATATATTAATAATTATATTGTGGCACTGCCTCCATGGCAACGACGCCAAGTTTTGACATGTGACTGTCATGGGGTGTGGAAAAAACAATTATTTTCTAAGTTAAAATATAGTATAGTGGTTAACCTAGGTTGTCTCCAGAGAAGAGCGCTCAACAATCACTTATGTCACTTAAAATTTAAAAAAGAAGTGGGGTTGTTTTTTATATTGGTTGGTTTTGAAAATAAAAAAAATCAAATAAAGAAAGAAATAGAGTAAAATATTTAAAACAAATTGAAATATAATGTGATTAAAAATAGTGATTATAATTGGGTGATTATGTTGGGGTTGGTTTTTAAATTTCAATGTTATCATAGTTCTTATTTATTCATTCCTCTTTTATTAAATCGATTAAAATGAGATTTCATAATCGCTTCCTATCACTTATTTGTTTAATGATATTGGAGAGATTAAACCTTAACAATATATTATTTTGGTTCAATCTTCTTACTTTTGTGAAATAGTTTTATAGAATACCCTCAATTGATTAAGGCAATTCTCAATCGGGTCTTGTTTATCCCAAACAATCTTTAATATTCAGTACAAATCTGACACATACTGACAATCGCCAAGTACTTCACCACTATGTTCTGATCTATTCCATCGTATATAGACCATAAACTAGTGGATGATATAATTTTTATTAATCAAATCAATAATAACAATAGAATATAAAATCAAATACAATTGCACAAGATAATATAAGTTGTTATTACAATTGAAACCAACTTCATAATAGAGAAAACATTTTATAAAATTAAGATCATGAACTCAAACATAAAAAAATGGAAAAACTAACCTTCCACAATCACTAATAATATTTACTCCACCATGGTAAGGTTAATTTAGGATAAGGGGGAAGAAGTATACATTATAAAACTAAAAGAAAGAAGAGGGAAAAGAAGAACATAAAAATGTATCCTCTAGATTCTGTCCTCCAGAAGTTCAGCTTTGTTTCATACACCCTCTCATAGAATCCAGCTAATTTTCCTTCTTATAGGATGTTATTAATTTATTTGGCCATCTACCCATGAAGTTTGAAAGAATTTTGAGCCGTTTGGAATGAGTTATATCAGAATTAGTAGACCTAACTTATTCTGGCCGCCAATCACTATTCCACCAACCATACTTTGACCGGTTGAAGGGTGGATGTAATAAACCACTTTCTCCATGAAATTTAATATTCATATTCCTCAAAGATTTTTATTTCTTAACCAGATGGAATCACCCCATTCGGTGGTAGGTAGCCCGAGATATGGATCATTGAATGACGTTATGTCCATTCTATCGGCCAAAATAAGTGTTCATATTGACCGATTTTTTTTGACTTGTTGGAGTTATAATAGGATTTTTTTCATTAAGACATATATGTAGAACACGAATTATTTAATCCTACAAAAAAGGAATTAGGAGAATAGGATAAAAATGTTGGAGTTAGGCTTGAAATACAGAGGAAACATAAATCTGTTTAATGTCCAGAATTAACCACTTTTCACATTTAAGCTCAAAACTCACCAAAAGTCATAAAATGATGAAAATAAGATCAAATTGATTAATGGTAAGGTATTAAATCATTAAAAACACATGTATAAAAATTAATATATGATCTATGTCAGTCATTTTTTAATTTATTAGTAATTTATATTAAATTTTTATAGATTGTATTTTTATGATTTTATGGGTAGTTATGATTACATTTAGTTTATGGGAATGGACTAATCAAGGATAAGTGAATTTTAAGTGGTTCTAATCCATATGTAAAATCATGGGACTTTATTTCGATTCATCTTCCACTATTATTCATAATTTAATATACCAAATTCGATATGTTTTCTAATTTCAGGAATCAATGACTTTTGGTGATCATATTAACTGTTCGTTCAAATATATTTCCTATAAAAACATATCTTGTATACTATGAATAAAATTCTATTTTAACCATTTTGTTTCTAAATTATGGTTTAATTGGTTTATAAATGATTGTAAAATCTTAATATCTAAATTAAAAATTGTTTGGAATTCATTAATGGTGGAAACAATTGTATTATATTAAACCCTTCAATTAATGTTTATTTTTTAAAATGCATGCCTTTATATCCCTTGGTGACACTATTAAATTAGAATGGAGAACATGCATTGTGATTTGAATAATTGTTTCCTGTATAATAAATAACATATTTTTTCATATGAGACTAGAAAATTGAAAATTTTATAATTGAGTTCGATGTATGTTTTAAAAGCATGGTGGTCTTTGCAGACTTCAAATTTTATTGGGTATATGTCACTTATTTACTAAGGAATGAGTGGAATTAACTTGACTTGAGTTATTAACATAGCTTATGTAATTCGATAGAACTCATTACATAGCCTTAAATCAATTCTCATGAAACCTTCTGGACATAAAATGAAAATGGAAGTTATTTAATTGGTATAAAATAAACCATAATTTTTTTTTAAAATTTGGGGATGGAGCCTCATTTTTATTATTAAAGCAAATAAAATGCCTATGTTTACTCGGTAGAGGGAAAACCATTACATTTCCTGAAGGCTCAGGGGTATGAAAGCCCATTTTTGGCCCAAAGGGCCCTCCAGTGAATAGTACTACTATTGTATTTGGCCTTCTGCAGTGCCAGCTACAGTGGCTCCACCTCTACAGTTTCCACTATTGTACCTCTGCCATCATAGTTCTACCATTCCAATTGTACTTCTATAGTTCCCTACTACAGTACCCTATGAATTTTTTCCCTATCTGAAATTGATCCTAGGTATTTTGGTTGCAAAGAAAGATCCATTACCACTTGAGTATAGGCTCGTTGGCAATAAAATAAACCCTGAATCATGTGTAGTGTGACTACATTTAATTAGAGGTATTTATCTTTGATTCCTTAAACTTGTTATAAAAGTGATCATTACTTTACACCCTATATTTCATGGTTCATAAGTTAGTGATCTAGAATTTTATTAGGTTGATAGGTTTCATCGATGGTGAGGTGATCAATGGTTTAATTAGGTGGAAATTAATGATATTATTTTAAACACTTTTAGTTGAATAAATAGGCTATCACTCAGTTGAAATTAATTTCTCAATGAAAACCCTATTTTTCTACTTTTCATATATGATGATACCTGATGATTAGTACCTTTATAAATCCTTTAAATTGGGTTTTGGTTTTCAGAAAATTTTTCTTTTTAAAAACATATTAAACTCTATGTTCTTACGAGGTATAGGTTTCAACACAAAACTTTCCCAAATGGTAGGTCTTTATTTGAATGTGTGTTTTATTGAAAAAAATCTATATTAAAAACCTATTTTTATGGAATTATATCATTAAATTGGTGTTATAATTCAACACATTTTCATTGTTTGATCGTTTTCTTGGGTTATCGTGGGTATGTGTTGGTAATTACTAGTACAACACTTGGTCTTTTACCTAATATTTATGTTTTTACACTAGTTACCACCCATATGTGATCTAAATACTTGTTTCGATAGATTATTAATAAACTTTGAACCGCTTTGTTTTTTATATCCTAGAGTTTTTATAACATACCTCTAGGATAAAATAAAAATAATTTCATCTGATAACCTTTGCCATGTTTGTATTGTCATAGTATACATGTTTTGTTTCCATAACATGTATTCATGGGCTAATCATACTTTATTCACAGATCATGTGTAACTTAAAGTAGTATTTTGTTAATGCATTTGTTAATATATTGTTTTCAAGAATGTTTATTTTTTTATACGTGAAACCTATTACTATTATTTTTATATCAAGAATGTTCACTTTTATAGATATTAATATTCCATGAGCATGGCTACTACTTTGATATCTGGTGATGTTTGTAGTAACAGTAAGGGGTATATCAGGTGTTTGTAAAAATGCTCCCCTAGTAAACCTTATGTCGGTAAGAAGTTGATAATATGGGATGGGATCACTACACACTTTCACTATTATATACCTCCCCCTAACCCTAAATGGAATGGATAACTCAACTATCCTAAATCTATTATAAAATTTATCTTTTATCCCATATTGGATGGGTGTATTACCCTGGTTTCAATAAAAGGGATGGGTATAACTATTAGATCTTGAACATGTGTATTAATGTTTTTAATAGTTTACTTTTGATAAATTACTATTTCCTCACATTTATGTAAATTCAAATTGTTTAAAAATATAATCATTTCTTATATGCATGTATTAGTTTAGGAAATGTTTAAGGATACCTTATTAAAATATTTTGTCATACACTTTCCTTGTTAGTCATAAATAATTAATCGATTTATTAAAAATTGAATCACAAATGTTTAATTTATTTTGTTTTAATAAATTATACCTTAATAACTTTAGTTGAAAAAATGGGAAAACCATGAAAATCCCCCAAGGTATGGCCCTTCAAAAACTTATGGGACCTGATGGTCAATCCCAGGGGAGAGCTAGCCTAAGGGACCTATCCATGGTGTCATGGGTGATGTATTCTAAGAACCTTCATAGGGAAGAAAGATGACCTTTGGTGTTCATGGTGCTGGTTAGGTTTGCATGGTGGAAACATGGGGGTGGGTTGGCCCTCCCCGTATGTGTGTGTATAAGTGTTCTGAGTGATGACCCTAATTTAAAATTGAATAATCAGTGGGAGTGCTTGATTAATATTTCATGACTGAAAAATCCACATTTTCAATGTGGGACAAATTTTATTTGGACATTGTTCATCTATTTTTAAAGTTACAGATATAACATTAACTATATAATCAAATTAATCTCGACCACTAGATAGATCCAACACTTCTCTTATTTAGAAGGCATCATCTTCATTTTAAAGATCTTCATCAAAGCATCATAATTTTCTATATTTGATGTTGATATTTTGGGAAACCAACACAAATCCCAGTGAATATCTATGGACGTTCATCCTCTCCTTCACTAGCAGCTTTTCCATACACGACACCACCTCATCCTCAGCTACAAAACAATTTTATTCCTCACATACATGGATCATCTATGATATCCCATTATTTACATTTAGTACTCCAACAATGCTCCATACATGCTCCCACATTATTTACCACTTCGCCACAATTGAGGATCACTAGCACTTCAGTGATGATAGTACTGTCATTTTTTGCTCAACGATAGCTCTTTTCACTATGAAAAAAAACCTCATTTCATCATTCCATAGAAGAACTGTAATACAGAATTCATCCACAGAAGGACCACTCTACTTTCACTGTTGATATCTCCCTTGTTTATCCATGTAAGCACCACCATCCTACATCTACAATAGTTTCAACAGTCGATCATTAAACCTTCTTCATGAAATAACCATCCACTGATGGTAACACCATCTCTTCTATGTGGTGGTAGCTTGATCCCAGAATAATGATTGTACCACTAAGTTTCCTTTATTCAATGATAGTAATAGTTCATGCCTTTTCACAAATGGTAGTATCATCTACTGTTCAACATAGTAACACTTAATTTCTACAATGGAGGATTATTTCTACAACGGTAGATCTTCTTCACAATAGATCACAATGGTCAACCACTCCTCTACTTAAATGGTGGATCATTCTATTGTACGATGGTAGATTTGTGGGAGGGTAGAAACATCTTTCTACCTCTTAGTATTTATTTTTTATCTACCATCTGTTAATATGTTTCTAAAATTTTAATTTATATTATTTTATATACTGAAATAGGAAAAAAATATTTTTTAATTACAATTTTATTGTTTACATTTTTCTAAAAAATAATTACATGTTATGTAAAAAAATATATTTTGATCATATATTATATATATACACACATGCATTAAATGAAACTCTTTTTTATGAGTTTCTTATATTTTAATAAAAAACATTATTATAAATCTTATTATAATTATTTTAAAAATATATATTATATATATTTGTTCTAAGAATCATGCTAGAATATTTATATTATTATTTCATGTATAATAAAATTGCATGAAATTTCATTGATTTTTAGTGTGATTTTTCCAATTATAGGTAATAGTAATGTTATATTTTATTATTCACTAACTCGTGGAAAGAAATTATTAGATTTATTGATGCTCTGAGAATGTATTTGATTGAATGAAGATAGATTAGTCTACTAACACATGGTCAAGGTATAAAACATCTTCATAAAGTTTATTCGAAAAGGAACTATTACAAATTTCTAGTGATACACTTTCTTGTTATACATTCAATCAAGACCTCCTTCAACTTCTACTTGTTGATATCATAAAGAGAATTCAACTATACATTCTTCTTCTTCTTGTGAAGTGATAAAGCTTATCAAAATTTATTTTCTAAATCATTTGATCTTCTTTCTGGTTTTCTTTTTATTTTTTTTCTTTATGTTATCTTTTATTTATCATTTTTTAATATGTGAATATTAGTTTATACTTTTCCCAGACATAATAAAGTATGTCTATTTGGTTATTCTACAAAAAAATATGTTTTGGGTTGTGACTCTTGAATAAAATCTAGGTCACATACTGGGTTTAAGACTCTTATAAAAATTCCGGGTTGTTCCTTTATGTATTTTTAAAAGGAAGAGTCTATAACAGGTCGTCACACCTCTAAAGTAGATATTCATAGTGATTACCAATATTCTTGTTGACTAGATACGTCTAATAGGAGAGTAGTATCTTGGTGATCCAAACTTTTATAAAATACTCTGTTATTGTTTTTTTGCTTCACTTTATATCTTGAACATAATAATCACTAATGAATCATTACTTAATAAATTCTTATTGAATTGTATATTTAAAATTTTAAACGTCTATTCACCCACTCTAGTCAATTTTTCAGTCAATAATGATCCAAAAAATTGTATTAGAGACTAGTCTCTGATAGTTTAGTCTCTCTTATTGTTTTAATATGATAGTGAATAATGCGTATTAGATCCTAGTCTATGATAAGCTATGTTAATAGCCATCTTGTTCTGACACCCAACAATTGGTATCATAACCTAGTATTAGATTAGTGGGAATCTTTTTAGATTAGGTTTGTTGTTTATTTTTAACTCTATACTAACCTGGTCATCCTATACCTAATAGTCTAAGGAATACAATTTTTGTTCTGTAAGATGGCAGGTTTCAATTCCAATAGTGGATAGATTCCACAAAAACCCCTATTCTTTAATGGAAGTGAATATGGATATTGGAAAGACATAATGGAATCCTATTCAAAATAGTTAAGTTTGGATCATTGGACCATCATAGAAAAGTTGTATGAGCTACCCAAATTTGATATAGATACACTTATAGGTAATTACATGGTTAAGTATGTTTTCAATTATAAAGTTAAAAATATTATGTATTATGTTATAAGTAAAAGTGTCTATAGCCTTGTTTTATCTTGTAATACAACCCATGTAAAATAGATAATACTTTATGTCACTCACTAAGGGACGGAAAATTAAAAAAGAACCAAGTGAGGAATAATTTGAGTAGAATATCAGTACTTCAAGATAGTAGATGAAGAGTCAGCGAACCAGATGTTCCATCAGTTTACAAGTTTTACAAGTGGTGTGATTTCTCTTAATGAATTATTGTAAATTAAAAATCTTTTTGAAAGGGTAATGAGAGATCTACCAAAAATATGGAATTAAAACAAGGTTTCCATAATTGAGAGTAATGATTTTAAAGTGAATAGCTTAGATGAACTAATAGGCTCTTTGTTTTTTGTATGAGTTAGATTTGAAAAACATTGATGATGAGGAGTATAAAAAGGGAAAAAATATCTATTTTAAGTTTAATATTATTAAAATATCTAAAATATATGAATCATATCTCTATAAATGTTCCAAATATATGTCTAAATTTAGTAATAAGTTTTTCAAGTTCATGAAAAACAAAGGTTTTAATAGGTACTAAAAGAGGTTCAGTCATGTGTTCAGAGACCCATGACCCCAATGTTTATTAAAAAAGTATAAAGGTACAAGATACGAGAGGAAATGATTACATGTGAATTACCACGTATAGATAGAAAAATCAAAAACACATCCAACCATTACCTTTTTCTAGGCCGGACTCAACCCCTAGACCCTCCCTGATTAGCAGGATGGCACCCTCGCCCCCTTTGCATTACAGCTTCATTCTCCGATGGCAGAACCTCAATATTATGCAATTCAGTTTCTTCAGGAGAAGCTTCCCCATGCAAAATTGAATGCCCAACTTCAACAGAGGTGATGCCATCCTGGTGACCAATGATAGTAGGAGACTCCTCATGCAGGTCCTATGGATCCTCCTGTACAACCTTAGAGTCCTGCACATCATTGAGAGAATGTGAAGCATTGTGAACTGGATGTTCCATCTCCTTTGGGATCTCCAAACCATCAACAGAAGTCGATGTCGAGGAAGATCATATTCGATTACTGCATCCTCCATTCTTGAGTCCTTCGTGATTAATCAAATCAAAATCAGGAGTATTAATAGACTATAACATGGAAAATAAATTGACAACTAGTTTTATAGGTTCTTGCAATGCCTCATCACTAGATGTAACCATTGGGGAAACATCCGGATTAGTCTGTCTCTAATCCAAAGACATTGGAGGAGATCCTTCCTCCAAAATAGCAGGAGGATCTATTTCCAGAATATCTACCAACGTATGCGAAGAAGATCACGCCAGACCCTCCTCCCCCGGAACACCAAGCTGACCAGCATCCTTCTCAACAGAAACAGCTTTATCCATCAGTACACCCTCCTGAATCCCCTGTTGTACAGAAACTTCTCCTATAGAAAAATTGTCCATCAATAGATAATCTTCCATCTAAGATCCCACATTGGCCACCGGAATCTCATCATGAATAATTGGACATGCCCTACGCTTCTTAGGCATCACCATCTGGAATCCATCATCATCAAAGACCTTAATATTACCCTTACTACAAGTCGAGGCTAGTGCAGCACGGTCAAACTCTATATTTACGTCAGTCTGGACAGCAACCTCATGCTCTGATTGATACCCTTCCTCCTCCTCAGCAAGCGTAGATAAAACATAGTGGACAGTAGTAGCAATAGCTTTCTGAAATTCAGAAGGGTTAGTATGTTGGACAACAACCTCATTCTATGATTGGTGCCCTTCCTCCTCCTCATCCATATCAGTCTAGGATATGTTATCAATAACCCCGGTGATTCCAATGGTAGTCTGCTCCAATACTTTATCCTTCACTGACACAACAGCAGCATTAGCCTGCTAAAATTCAGCAGGCTTAGACAAACTATGTTGGACAGCCTCAACAAATGGGGAAGTGCCAGCATTTTGAGGATCCTTCCCCCTGAAAACATGCTTTCTACCAGTCTGTTCAACTGGTTTCTTTTTGCACTGATCAGAGGTATGACCCAAATATTTAAAAAGTGATCATTTTATATTCCTACGACATTGCACAGGATTATAACCAATACATAAACAAGAGTTACAAATCGTAGGCAACCACTCATATTGTATAGAAAGTTATAACTTAAACTCACCCGCAACAAGGAAGACAGTGTGAATAAGAACTTGAGATAAATCAATATCTACCAAAACATGAGAAAAATGACCATATCTAGGATGTACTGCTTCCTTATCAACCTTGATCAGAAAACCAATAGTAGAGGCGACCTCCCATAAAACCAATGGATGCCAGAAAAACCAGTTTAAACCCCTCATTTGAATCTAAGTTTGAGTGGAGGAGTTCTTAATTGAAAGAGGAATTGCTAAAGGATCCCACTATTGAACCATGATGTAACCAGGTTTCAGCGAAACCGGTCCAAAACTCCAGGCAACATTTTGCAATTCCTTCGATGGAAAAACAATATAGAACGTACCTCTCCCAATTGATATCAAATTCCAGTAAGTAAATCCCCAGCTCTGGGCTAAGCGAGTTCACACTTCATCAACCCTGAAAGGGGCATCACTCTAAGTTCTCGATAACCTAGCAAGGAGGGAGAACCGACATTCTTCAAGACAAGATTCCAATACTTTCGTACTCGCTTTAACAAATGCAATTGTGCCATTTTTTATCACAATGCTATTTATGAGAATGAAAATGATTATGATACATGATCTGATTCTAATTCTGTTAATTCTAAAGTAAAATAAGTGCTTAAAGTAAATGAATAATTAAGAAATTATGGATTCCTGATGGTTGAAAAATAAACCGACATAAAAATAAAAAAATAACAATTTGATTAAAGAAAATTAGAAACTGAAAAATGTAATGTGAAAATTTTATTATCTACATTTTATATAATTAAATATCTAAAAGGAATTTTGGTTATAAGTTATTAAAACTAAAATTAAAAATTAAAGGATTAAAAACTTTTTAGAAGTCAATGATAATGAGAAGTAAAGGATATTTAATTATATTCTATATTATTTAACTAATGTTGGAAATGATTATAATAAAATTAATAAAGAAAATAAGAAATTAAGAAATACAACTTATAGATCTAATGTGAAGGTTTATAACGATTTAGAGACTATTCTTAAGTAGAGTATGAATTTGAAAAGGAATTTATTAATCTTAAAGAATATTTATCCAAATTTGTTCAAGGTAAATAATAATATGATAAAATTATGTGTATAATGAAACCAAATTGTAATAATAATTGTTTTCATTGTAATAATTTATCACCAAGGATGTATAAGACTACCTTTGTTAAAATTTCCAGAGGAATTATTTCAAGTGTAACCTATTTTAAATATGCAATGAGAGGTCATTTTTCCATTTAGTTTTCACTAATATTTAAACAATCATTTTTTTCATACAAATACATTTATTTATATAGATTTATTTTCTAAACATCCCATTAATAAATGTTTAAAATCTATTTGGGTTCCAAAATTTTATACTACTAATCCAATTGGATCCATATTAGCATGGGTACCAAAACATTCTTCTTGATTGTTAAATTACAATAATTCTACATTATAAGTCTCAAAGACTTGTGATATTTACATAGTGTCTTCTCCAAGAACATGACATGTGATGTTTCTAACTTTCTATCTTGCAATTCATGTGATAGCAGCCTAATAACATTGGGAGACAACTCTAAAGGTCATATTAAAGGTAATATAGAAGTTGGTTTTTCTAAAACCGTTATTATTTTAGAAGTATTATTTTTAGATGGTTTAAATAAAAATAAAATAAGTATATAAAATCTTTATGATTATGGATTAAATGTAATTTTTATAAATTATAAATTTATATTTATGATAGATAAATCTGTTTTATATTCTATAAATATAAAAGAAAATGTGTATATAATTATTTTTCAAATCTAACCAAACAAAAGGTTATGTGCTTAAATGCTATATAAGTATATGAAATTATGTGTCATAGAAGGCTTGGTCCCAAAAACTTCGTACTATTGAAAAAACTATCAAATCAGGAATAGGTTCTTCAATTTACATAGTTACATACAATTAAATACTTTATGTGTTAGTCTTGTTTAAAGGGTAGGAAACATAAGCAAAAGGTTTAAATCTGTTAATGATGTTAGTGCTGACAGATGCTTAGAACTATTACATCTTGAGTTATTACAACCTATATATTTTTGTTAATAAATATGTATTTATAATAGTAGATGATTCTTGTAGATTTATCTGGATTTTTTTCCCATCTAATAAAAATAAAACTTTAACTAGATTCTATAATTTAACTAAAATTATACAAAACATTAAAAAAATATCAATCATCTGTGTAATGAACAAAAATTTTATCAATGAATTTTTCCATTTTTATAATTATTTCATAAAACACATGCATTGCATATTGAACCTAATAAAAACCTCATTCTCGAAAATAAAGAATAAAAATAGTGGTATTTATAGAAATTAAGGCACTTGTACCAATGTAATAGTAATATGACAATTAGAATAATAATATGACCATTAAGAATAATAATCTATCTATTACAATAGTAACCCCACCAATGAAAGTATAAATAAATTTAGGTATCTTATAAATGAAAATGTGATATATTTATATCATGGTATAGGTTAATTAATGTTTTTAAAATGATAAATTAAGTGTTAGTATTTTTGTAAAATAAAAATGATTATTTAAAATTTTATAATTAATATAATTATTTAAAATAAAATTTGTTTTCATAAATTATATTCATAAATTAATATTATCTTGTATTATAATTAAAGGATAATTTTATGAGACCTTAATTAAATTTTTAATGGGTCAAAAATCCGATTATAATATTAAAATTAGTATTTTTCGAATAAATGATGATTTTATATAAGACTTAAATTTCAAATTTTTAGAAAATTATTCTCATAAAATGGAGTCTATTTTTGAAATCTACACATTGAAAATTGATTAGGGTTAAATTTTGGGAGTTTTCTAAAATAGTTGATTTTTTTAATTGTGAAATATGGAAATTTATGATATAAGCTAAATACATGAATCTTTGAGTCATGGATGATATTTGAATGATTGAAGCACCATTATATCAAACTATACTTCTATAGTTACTATATTTAGTCATGGTAATCAACACTATTAATAGTCTTGAGCCTAAATAATAAGAAAAATGAATAAAATAATCAAAAAACACATGTCTCCTCCCATATAAATATCACCCATGACCACCTCTTATCCTAACACCTTAAAAGACTTTTATATCTTATAAATTATTCCCAATTTCATCCCAAGTCATCTTATACATGTCAAATAGCTTTTGGTATAAATAAAATACCAAATCTAAGTGTCTTAAGGAGGTTCTCAAGGAGATAACATTCAAGAGGTAAAATCATCAACCCATCTCTTTTAATTTCTTTACCTATCCTCTACTCACCTCCCCTTATCAAAATTGGCATGATAAATCTAGTATCATATAAATTTTGAAATTTTACTCTCTTAATATAATTTCCATTATCAAATCTCTTCTCTCCTACTTTTATTCTAAAAAATGAAAACATCATCTGTGACGTGTCGATTCGCCGCCTTCGTGGATGATGAGTTTTAATTTTCCTTTATATCCTTCAAGGATGGTCTTAACACATTATTATGTTTAAACAAGATTTTAATATTCATATTATAACTTTTTTATTGTTTTGGAATTAATTTATTAACAAAATATATAATAAAATGAAATTATTTAGTGATGGATTAAAAAACCACCAAAATAAACTAAACTTTATCATTAATGTTTTATCAAATGAAACATACATATACCATAAAAAGTGATATGTTATAAAATTTAATCTTATATAAGTTAATTAATAACACATAGTTTCACTTATATAGAACCATTCCCATTGTAAAATAACTTCCATAATTATATACAAGTAAAACGATTATGAAAACCAAGAAAACGAACACTCTTGGAATGACAACATTGAACTCTATAACTCATCAAAATGGACATAACTAAACATAATAAAATATTAATAAATCCAATACTTATATAATAGGGTATTAATTAATTAATTAATTAATATAATTTGATTATATAGGATATTAAGTGCAAGTGAAGAACACATTCGGACACAAGGTAAAGGGATTCTCAACCCCAACTCCCTTTCTTGGGTTTATACCTCTTTCATGACACATTTCAGTATGGATATTTTTTTAATTTTCCATAAATTTAATTTCATTATTCTAACCTTTTTACCAAGTATATACATGTTTCCTATTTGTTTTTATGAAAAATATAAAAAAAAATCCAAAAGAACCCTTCTTGAAAAAACACATCATGACTCATCTTAAGATTTTTTATTCTTCACTGAAGAATGATTATTATTATACCAAATATGTTTTCCACTTTTTCATTTTTGAACCAAAAAGTTTATTATTGAATTTATTATTTATTAAAATTTTATGAAAATCATTTTTTTCCATGAGTTATTTTATAATTACGATCGTTATATGTTCTATGTAGATTGCATGATTATGTAAATGTTATGATGTAACGAGTGGTCCCAGAATTATATAGCCCTCCAATGCATTAGGTTATGTGATGTATCTCATTCGATAATGTGTATTATTCATGAACATGATTATAAATTTTTTCACCTTGGTGATTTTATTATTATTCGCATATGTTATGTGTGAACATGATTCTAGGTTTGTTCTCAACTATGTGTGGTATTTGACCACTAAAACATAATGTTTCATTTTAATGCATTTCCGCATTGCATGCCTTTATCTAAAGTTTTCTCTTAGGATTATGATGATTATCCTATGATTATTATATGATTATTATGATTATTATTACCTATTTTTTATTTATTTATGTCCTTATTCATCCTCTTACTGGGGTTTTATCTCACCCCTTTATTTAATGTATATCCTCATGTGACTATATGTACTAAGGATAACATGATATTTTAATGGATAAAGAATAAGATTTTAAATAATTTTTTATGTTTTATTATGCATAAGTGATGTATGGTACTAATATTTCCAAGACACTAAACCTGTAGATACTTGTTTTGTAACGCTAATATGTTGTTTATCTTTAAAATGAAGTAATAGTCATGTAAGAAAATGAAGGGTCACTGTAGTTGGTATTTGAGTAGAGTTTAGTTAATTTGGAAATGAGGATTAAATAAATTTATTAAAAACCATTAAGATAAGACTAATTATATTTAAACAACCTAAGAGCATTTTTTATAAAAAATTTAAACATACGTATCTCATAAGATGTGCCATTAGAATTAATTACGTAAATGAATAAATTATATATTCATGATTTGTTGAATTAACTTTTCTTAAAACATTTTCTTTTTTAGAAAATAATGAGGACCAGTAGAAACTAGGCCAGCAGCTCATGGGAAGAACAAAGCAATGATTTCTCAAATGACAACCCCAATTCCATGGGAGGTGGAGTTAAAAAATTCATGGTGATGCTTACCCGACTATTTCAAGCTATGAATAATAAACTAAACTATTTGGAATGTCTGCCTTTATCCAAGAAACGAAACTAGACATTTATTACTTTATGTGGAAATAAACACCAACATTTCACGGATTTTATAATCCACTTGTTTCAAAACAATGGGTTAACATAATGGAGAAGATATGTTTTGTACTCCACTGTTCTGAGAAAGATAAGATGACTCTGGACATTTATCTTTTATATGGAGAGGCTAATCAATGGTGGGCATTGATAAAGAAAACCAAGATGAATTATTAAATAGAATAGATGGCATGTAAAGTCTTTAAGAAAATATTTCATTCCAAGTATTTCCCTTTAACTATTTATATAATGATGGAGAGAGAATTCATAGAGATGAAGAAAATGGAAGGTGAATATATCATGGATTATGAAGAAAACTTCATAAGGCTTGGAATATAAACCTCAGGTTTTTTATGAACAATGATAGAAAGATAGATAGATTCTTTAGTGGTTTAAAACCAAACCTTCTAAAGGCTCTAGTTATTAGATAATTTGGGAGTTATAAAGAAGTTGTTTGATATTATCTCAAGTTCATGATGGAGTTCAAAGAATGGTCACATGGTTATGGAGATAAGAATATAAGAATGGAGTTTCATACTAGTGGGTTAAATGAAAAATGAGGAAAGAGGATCCAACCACCCACGTGTCAAAAATGTGGGAAGAATCATTGTGGGAATTTCTTTAAAGGAGTGGGGAAAATATTCAAGTGTGTAAGATAAGTCCATCAAGATCATGAATATCAAAAAGACCTAAATAAGTCATCCAATGTGATGGAGGAAAGAAGGGAACCTCTTAACGTACCACCTATTTTTCAGTGCTTCAACTATAGGGAGAAATGGTATTATGCAAGCCAATTCACTAAACCTAGAGTCCTTGAGGGTAATCACTATCATTAACCACCAAATACAATAGAGAAAAAGAAAGTTTATTCCATCGATACTGCTAAAGTGTTTCAACAAAATGAATCCGTACAAGGTATACTTCCTATTTACTGAATAAAGGAAAAAGTATTATTTTATTCTGTTTTTACACATTATTTTATATCCTTCATGTTTTCTAGAACCTTTGAATCAAATCATAGATACCTTAAAGTAGATATATCAGTAAAACATTCTATTGGTGCAATCATTGTAATCCAAGTCTTGAACTCTTCTTTTATTGGTGTGTGTGGGAAGATAATTCCAATGAATCCCATAATACTTCACCTGGTAGAATTTGATTCCATATTGGGCATGGATTGGATCTCATTATATAGATAACACATCAAATTTTGGTAAAATGAAATATCTTTTCATATTATGAACCATTTCATACTCTTCTATAATGCAAGGAAGATCATGAATCTTCTTTGGAAAATCCCTCAATGGTATGGGTGTTGATACCCTATGAAGAAGCATATCTGAACCAAATGGTTGTGTTGAAGAAAAGAATAAAACTTAATGAAATACACATTATTAGGGAATACACTAATTTATTTCTATAAAAGTTACTAAACATCCCCTAGATCATAAAGAATATTTCTCAATAGAACATATACCCAGAGCCACTCCTTTCTCAATATGTCCCAACAAGATAGCCTATGTCTATCTAGAGAGGTTAAAGAAGTAGCTACAAGATAATTTGGATAAAGGGTTCATTACCATAGTGTAGCACCTTGGGGTGTGCTAATTCTATTTTTAAAGAAAATGGATGGATCAATGTGGATGTGTATTTATTATTGAGAGCACAGTAAGATCACCATAAAGAACAAGTATCCTCTTCCAGTGTTTGATGACATGTTTGATCAAATATGAGAAGATCAGTACTTATCAAAGGTGGAGCTACATTCTAGATATCATCAAATGAATGTGGAGAAGGAATATTTTTAAAATACTTCTTTCCATATGAGGTATGGGAGATATAAGTTCCTAGTTATTCCCTTAGGACCTACTAATTCCCCTATAATCTTCATGGATCTAATGAATAGATTCTTTAGATACTACCTTGAAAAATTCTTGGTAGTGCTTATTGATAATATTCTCATATAATCCAACATAAAGGAGTAACATGAAGAATATCTAAGGATTGTGATGGTGAAATTAAGGAAGGATAAATTTTACTCTAAGTTCAGCAAGTGTGACTTTTGGATGCAGCAAGTCGCAATCTTGGGACATGTGATCAAAAGTGAGGGGATTTTTATGGACCTTTAAAAACAAAGGCAATTGGGGACTGGTCCAAAACCAATAATGTCACAAAAATACATAGTTTTCATAGATTAGTAGGTTACCATAGATTTTTGTTGAGAAATATTTCACAACTTCATAGCCAGCTAATGAAGTTAACATGGAGAGGGGTCAAGGAAGTATGGAATGAAGAATGTAGTGAAAGCTTCAAGGAGCTCAAGAATAGGCTAATCACTACACCTGAACTCACATTACCAACAAGTGCAGAAAGTTTTGGGATATAAAATGATGCTTCAAAGAAATTATTGGGTTGTGTACTCAGGGAGGATGATAAAGTGATATCCTACACCTCACAGAAGTTGAAGATCCGTGAGAAAAACTACCCAACACATTATCTGGAGCTAGAAGCTGTGATATTTTCTTTGAAAATTTAGCAACACTACCTCTATAGTAAGAAGTGCGACATATATACTGATTACATGTGTCTAAAGAATATATTGACATATAATAAGATCAACATGCATAAAAAGAGATATTTATAGCTAATTAAGGACTATTACATCGCAATTCATTACTATCCTAGAAAGGAGAACAAGGTAGCTGATGCACTTATCAGAAAAGAACCTTCTACTCTATCCATGCTGAGGATTGATAAATACCCCATCTTCATTGATATGTAAAGGAAGTATTTCGAAATCCAAATTTTAGGGAATTCATCCTTCCATTACCAAATGATTTCCCAACCATCTATTCAAGAGAAGATCAATGAGGCACAAAGGGATGATCTGGAGTTATAAAATAAGGTGGAAGCAGTAAAAGAAGGGAATCTAAAAGAGTTCCATCTCAATGATGATAGTGTGATTAAGTTTTGAACAAGGCTTTGTGTGTATTCATCATTTTAGATAAAAAAAATAGCTATTGGAAAATGCACATGTCTCGTCTTTATCCATCCATCTTAAAAGTACCAAGAGGTACCCTGATCTTAGAGAACACTTCTGATGCGACAACATAAAGAAGGATATTGTGGAGTATATCTCAAGGTGTTTGGTATGTCATCAAGTTAAAGAATAAATATATAAGTCCAAAGGGATGATTCAACGATTTCCTATACCCATGTGGAAATGGGAGAATATCACTATAGAATTTTCCATTGTTCTCCCAAAGACATCCAAAATAAGAAATGAAATATGGTTTTTGGTGCATCAACTCACTAAGACTACCCACTTCACTGTTATTTGGGAAGATTTATTTCTTGAAAAACGTTCAAAGATATATGTGATGGAAGTGGTGAGGCAGCATGGGGATCCACTTTCGATCATCTATAATCATGATCTAAGGTTACCATCTAAATTATGGATAATTATTCAATATTCTTTGCATAGAAAATTGAATTTTAGCATGAACTATAAACCACAAACAGATGGAAAATCTGAAAGGACAATTCATATGATTGAGGAAAAGATGAGAGCCTCCTAAATGGAATTAAAATTATGATGAGATCAATATTTCCCATTGGTAGAGTTCTCATATAACAAAATCTTCCACTCAAGTATTTAGATTGATCCATATTAAGGTCAATATGGGAAGTAGTGTAGATTTCCATCTTGTTGGGAGGAAGTTGGATAACGAAAGCTAATTTGACTTGATCTTGTGAAAGAGATGACCAGGAATATTTAAGCCATCCAACAACACATAAAATCTACTCAAATTTGGAAGAAGATATCTACTGACAACCGTCAAATGGATTTGTATTTTGATGTTAGAGACAAATTTTTCCTTTGAATATCACCTTTCAAGAGAGTCATGCAGTTTGGAAATAAAGGGAATATTATCCCAAGGTACATTGGACCCTTTGAGATATTTTATTTCTTAGGAGAAGTGGTCTATCATCTTTCACTTTGACCAACCATGTGTCAAGAAAATTATGTATTCCATGTATCTCTCCTGATGAAGTACATACCAGATCCCTCACATGTACTGAACTCAGTGGTGGTACAACTGGAAGATTTTCTCTCTTATAAGGAATATTAGATATAGATTTTAGACTATAGAGACAATTTTCTATGCAACAAGACCACCCACCTAGACAAGGTACTATAGAGAAATCATATGTATGAAGAGGAGAGATGAGAACCAGAGGAATCGATGAAGGAGAAATATCGTCACTTGTTTTCACCTTAGTATGCAAAATGAAATTGTAAGGATGAAATTTAAATAGAGGGGAAGAATGTAATGACCCAAACATTTATAAATGGAATTTTACCATTTTATAATTATGTCATAAAAAACATTCATCACATAGAGAACCAAATGTAAACATTATTTTCAGAAATGAAGAATGAAATTAGTGGTATTGATAGAGATTGAGGCACCTATACCAATAGAATAGTAACATGGTTATTGGAATAGTAATATGAGAATTAGGAATAGTAATCTGGACACTAGAATAGTAACCTCACCTAAGAAAGTATAAATAATATTTAGGTTTCTTATAAATGAAAATATCATATATTTATATCATGGTATAGTTAAATAAATGTTTTTAAAATAATAAATTAAGTGTTGGTATTCTTTAAAACATAAATGCTTATTTACAATTTTATAATTAATATAATTATTTAAAAGAAATTTTATTTTTATAAAATATATTAATAAATTAATATTATATTTTAATATAATTATAAGACGATTTTATGGTACCTTAATTAATTTATCAAAGGGTCAAAAAATCGATTATAATATTAAAATAAATATTTTACGAATAAATGATGATTTTTTATAAAAGAGTCAAATTCTCATATTTATAATATTATTTTCATAAAATGGATTACATTTTTTAAATATACACTTCAAAAAATGATTGGGGATAATTTCAAGGATTTTTCTAAAATAGTTGAATTTTTTGTGAATAATGAAATAAAGAAATTTACGATATAAGATAAATACATGAATTTTTTAGTCATGAATGATGTATAGATGATTTAGGAACCATTATACCGAGATCTCTTTCTCCAATTACTATATTTAGTCAAGTTAATTAACATTATTGATAATCATGTTCCAAAATAATATACAAATGAATAATATATTGAAACACACCCCTCTACTCCCCTATAAATTCTACCCCTCACCACCTATTTTCCTCATACCTTATAAGCCTTTTATATTGTCTAAATTATGACCAATTCCATCCCCAACCCTCTTCCCCATGTCCAAGAGCTTTTGGTCTCAAAAAAATACCAAATACCAGTTTCTTAATGAGGTTCTAAAGGAGACAATATTCCAGATGTAGAATTCTCAATCCTTCTATTTTAACTTCTTTTCCTATCCTCTCCTCACCTCACATTATCCAAAGTGGAATGATAACTCCAATATCATATATATACTGTAATTTTATTATGTTAATGGAATGTCCATCATCAAATATCTTCTCTCCTTTTATTCTAAAAAATGAAAACAATGTTTATGATGTATCGATTCACCACATTCATAGACTATAAGTTTTTATTTTCAATTTTCACCTTCAATTATTTTTATAAAACCACTATTATGGTTAAACTAGATTGTAATATTCATATTATAAATTTTTAAATATTCTGTAACTAATTAATAAATATAATATTTAATAAAATAAAATTATATCATGATGGATGGAAAAATTGCCGAAATAAATTAAAAATTTATTATTAATGTTTTACCAAATGAATCATCTTTATAAGATAAAAATGATATAAAAGACCATTTAAAATTATCTAAGTTCATTAATAACACATAATTTCACTTCGGGATAATTATTTCAATTTTACAAGAACTTTCATAATTATATACAAGTAAAAAAATCATGAAAACCAGGAAAATGAACACTCTTGAAACAACAAAATTGGACATTATAACTCATTAAAATGGTATTAAATGAACTTAATAAAATTATAATAAATAAAATACATATAAAATTGTCTCTTAATTAATTATTTAATTTATCTTACTTGTTTATCTAGGATATTAAGTGCAAGTGCATAACACATTCCAGCAATGGTAAGGGCATTCTAAAACCCAACTCCCTTTCTTTGGGTAATACCTCTTTCATGCCAAATTTTAGTATGGATATTTAGTTAAATTTCCTCAAATGTAATTTCATTATTATTAACTTTTCCTTTCTTGGTTATACATGTTTAAAACTTGGTTTTATGAAAAACATAAATACTTTCCAAAAGAACTCATCTTTCCAAAACACATCTTGACTCCTCTGGAGATTGTTTCTTCTTTACTCAATAATGATGATTCTTATACCAAATATGTTTTCCCCGTTTTTATTTTTGAACTCCAAATTACATTCATGAATGTATTATTTATAAAATTCTTAAAAAACACATTTCTTTCCGTGGTTTATTTTATGACTATGATTTTTATACATTAAATATTTCATGTATGATTATGTTAATGTTATGATGTGACCGGTGGGCCCAAAATTTTATAGCCCTGCAAATGAATTGGGGAATGTGATATATTTCATGAGATAATGTGTATTATTCAAGAAAATGATTCTAGTTTTTTCATAATGACGATTTTATGATTATGAGCATATGTTATGCATGAACAAGATGCCAGATTTATTCAAAACTATGTGTGGTATTTCACCACTAAGACATGATGTTTCATTTTTATATATTTCCTCATTCCATAACTTTATCTAAAGTTTACTCTCATGATTATGATGATTATTATATTATTATTTCATGATTATTATGATTACTCTCACCCATTTTTTATTACTTCATGTCTTTATTCATCCTTTTATTGGGATTTTAGCTCACCCCTTTCTTTGATGTATATCCTCACATGACTATATATACTAAAGAGAATGTGAGATTTTGAAGGATAAATAATAATATTTTAAATAATTATTTCTATTTTAGTAGTCATAAGTGTTGTATGGTCCTATTTTTACCTAGACACTAAACCTTTGGATACTAGTTTTTTAATGCTAATATGTTGGTTATCTTTAAAATTATGTAATAGTCATGTAAGAAAAACCAAGGCCGCTATAATCTGCATCAAAATTGATATATGTGGTGAATATTTTAATTTATAATTTGATAAATTTTGTGAAGAAAATGGATATAAAAATTATTTTTTCCCCCTAGGACACCAAAAAATAATAGTGTGGTTGAAAGAAAGAATAGGTTAATGTATGAAATGGCTTGATCAATGCTTTTGGAATTTTATATGCCTAGATAATTTTGGGGTAAATATGTAAATAAATATTGTCATAATTTAAATAGATTATCTATTAGACCATTGTTAAATAATACCCCTTATTAAATATTTAAAATAAATAATATCCCTACCTTAATTAACTAATCAATGTTGAACCACACTATATTCATTGAAACTAAGGTATTTCAAGATAGATTTTGGTGTTGTGTTTATTTTTAATATATTTCCAAATTGATCAATAAGTTTGAATACTAAGTTATATGGTTTATTTTAATTGGAAGGCTACAAGATTAATTTTATAATTTTTAAATATGGCATAGTTTTCGAGTGTTATCCAAATTATTTGGTAGAAAATATGAAGGAAATTTTCAAAGAAAAGTAATAACTTTCACATAGCACCTTTTAGACTATGTAGAAAGTGTGTCACTCACATATAAATTATGTATATAACATCAAAAATATTTTATAACATGTGTCTCGGTGTTGGTTATGGTACACAACTTTCTTAAGAGGATCACCCATATAGGAGGTTCATGGTTATGAATGATTCACATGAAAGCAGGTATCGTTTGTAATGTTGGGGTGGTAATTGAAATAAGATAACATAGGAGGTTCATGGCCTAAAAATAACCACAAGAATGACTATGTCATTTTAGATGATGAGATGTCTATTTAATGATTACCTCTTATTAATTACATAATGTATAGTCTATAAATAAGGTTTGAGACGAATAGTTCTCAATGAAGGGTGAATGAGCTTAATGTAATTTCAGGATTAATAGGATTTTTGGGGGAGATTTACTTATAAATACTCTAATAATTCCCTCATTATGGATCTATTATAAGAAAAAAAACATATATAGATTAATCATAAAATGGATAAGTTTGGAAGTTCACATAGCAAGGCCCATCTCATGAAGAAAATTAGTTCATAAATCAAAATCATGTGAAGCAGTTTGAAAAGTAGACTTCTATGAAGCAATTAAAAAATGGGAAATACCATGTAGTAGAACATAAAGAAATATTCCTTTAAGTATTAAACAAATTTTGAATCATAGTACTGCAAATAACATAAAATTTTGTGAAGAGGAATTATGTGAAGCATGTTACATAAAGCAGTTCATGAAGTTGGTACACCTGAAGTAGATTCGTAAAGGATGATTCTATGAAGTGGATTGAAAAACCATTACTATATAGTGTGAGGATATACATGAATCATAGTATATCATTCATGGTATTACAGATAGTACTTACGCGCGAGGTAGTTTTAAGAAGGATTTTTATGTGGCATTTTCTAGTGGGTATTACAGAGATCGAAGATTGAATTAGAGCATAATATTTATGATATCATGATGTTAATCAAAGAATAATTACTTGAAAATGAAAAAGAAACCAATAAATTGATAAAATGAAAAGGCCTCCAACTAAATTAGTGCACATAGAAGGAGTCATCAAAGGTTATTTGAGGGTGGTAGTGTGTTATCCCTAAAATAATTGTAGAGGTGGTGATCTAGGAATGGAGTTAACATGGAAAAAAAAATTTAATGCACCAAAATAAGTGAATAATAGATGATTCTAATATGAATTATGCATCTTCTACATGTTCTCCTAAGATTAACACTTTGTGGTGAACCAAGTAAAAATTGTTTTCTTCTGTTTTACTTTCGCATTTGTTATTGTGAAGAATATGTGATTAACTATGATAGGATCAATATGTTACTAATAATGTGGGAACAATATCCTTAAATTCAAAATAAAAGGTTAACACCATGATTAAACCCACCCCTTTTAATGAGTTCAAGGTTGAAACAAGTGGTATCAGAGCCGGAGTTTTAGGCATTGAATATTTAATTTAAATATTTTTATAGAAAACATCGTGAATGATAAATGGGTTCCACTATTTGATGTAAGAAGTTATCAGGTCTTGGATAATATGATGATATCTCACTTATGATCTTATGACTTAGTATTTTTCTCTACTATTATTCATGAGATATAGGTTAGTGATATATCAAAACTATTTGGGATGAAAATGGATAGGAAGACACTCGATATTGATTCCATGTTTTATAATTCCTAGTAGAGCTCTAAAAAAATAGATCTACATGAAATTGATGTGTTGTAATAGTACCAAGAAAATGTAGTATAAATTGGAAAATATTTATAAGGGTGACAATATGTTGAAGGAATCTAAGCTTTAATTTCTCCACAATGGGATTTATGACTTGAAAATAATCCCTACTAAAAGTACTAATAGTTTCTTTAACCAAATCACAATGATTGTTGGAGATATTTCGAGAATCAGAGAAGATATAAATGATATTGATATTATTAAAAGGTATTTCAATGGTTTCAATCTCTGTAAAATATGATGTTTTTAACTCTTAAAGAAAGGGATCAGATTAAGCTATTTATATATGATCTACTAAGCATCCTAGTGGCATATGAAATGTGAGTTAAGATGGAATACACATAAACTCATTCATGTAAAGAAATGGAATTGAAATCCATAGAAAATCTCAATACAAATAAATAAGTATGTGAAGAGGAAGGCTCGTATTATGAGTTACTTTATCTCATTACATATAATATCTAGATAGGAAAAGTTAAATTCAAAGGAAATTTACCTTTTTCATGCTTTTTATGTGGTAAATTCGAGCATATTTTAGCGAGGTCCTCATGAAGTTTCAATGATGAAGAAAGTGAATCATGACTTATAAAAATGTCACAAAGAAGCATTACTCCTAAAATTGATTCTAAAATTGAAAGCTCATATGGAAACAGGTTTTAGAGGAGGATATTTGTGGGTAAAGAAGAGGATAAAATTGAAGATCATATTAGGGAAGAATAAATAGAATTCATGATTGTTATAGAATATGACATGATGGAAACTTATGAATAAGGAAGTTATAGAAAAGATGAGGCCCAATAACTATAAGGTGTAGGAAAATGATATAAAAATAAAGAAAGACCAAAATATTATAGCTTTATTTAAATAATTTACAAAATATTTGTATTAGATTTAAGTTGAGATTAAATTCTATAAGAAGAGTTAGATAATCACTTTTCCATCCAGAAAATCTTAGAAGAAGTTGTGGAATTAAAAATAAATAATAGAGAATAAGATAAGGTTATTAATGATCTTATTGCTAGATCAGAGGAGAGAGAAAATAATTTTGAGTCCCTTAAATA
This sequence comes from Viscum album, assembly GCA_963277665.1. Classification (NCBI taxonomy): domain Eukaryota; kingdom Viridiplantae; phylum Streptophyta; class Magnoliopsida; order Santalales; family Viscaceae; genus Viscum; species Viscum album. The sequence continues at coordinate 65,519,487 of OY728135.1, read as the reverse complement.
ATAATTAGATTCATTAATAAATATATTTTATTCAGTGTTGAAATCAATTTATTCTCATAAGAATCATTATTTCAGGTGGTTTGTGGACGGTTAATTTCTAGAAAGGAACAAATAAGGCTCAAAAGGTGTTGAAAAATATCTAAGTAAAAAAAGAACCAAATCTATAGGAAAATGTTGAATAATATATTATGTTTATACATTGAAATAAAAAACATCCATTAATAATAACAAAGGGATGAAGGGGGTTTGTGATTTTGGTATCAACACTAAGAAACTAGTTGCATGTATGAAAATGGATCAAATTTAAGTAAATCAAATAGATAGAAATATTCCTTAATCATAAATACTAAAAAATAAAAAGTGGAGCTTTATGGATGTGGGTAAATATGGAGGAATGGAGGATAAATGATATACCCCTTTTAAAATGTCAATTATATGGATTTCTTGGCCACACATTTTCCTATTGTGAAGACGCAATGAGCTACTTGAATGAGGGAACACCCATAAGTTAAAAGAGGGAAAGGAATCCATATCCATTATTATATAGAAGAAATTCCATTTATGTATTTTGATTTTAGTGTTCTAATTTTAGTCATAAATCTATTGATTATAGATATAAAAGAAATGGAAATCACTATTAAGGGATTTAAATGTTGATGAATATAGGGGACCCCATCATGATTCCATTAGGTAACTAATACTGAAAAGGAAGAGGAGAGGTTGCCTTATACCTAAACTCAATTGGGTGTCTCATGGAAAGAAAATAATAAGAGAGAAAATTTTAACCTCGATTTCTCTCAAGGTTATAAAGAACAAAAAAACCTATATTATTGACAGTGGGTGATCATCCCACATTATTAGAAACATGAAACTATAAAATAATCTGAAGGGAATAGTTGAAAAAATAATCATTTTTTAGAAATGTGGGAGCATTAAAAAATGAAGTCTAAATATTATATTTGTAAGAGATGATCTGAATAAAATAGAAGTGATCTATGTGTATGGATTGTGTTGTAATATCTTGAGTGCCAAAAAACTTTGTGACTTGGGAATTGAGGTATGATTTAATTAGAAGAGTTGAATTATCTAAGGCAGTACTAGAATATACCAATAAAATGCTATGGTATGAATGGTAATATTTACTAGGTGGACAAAAAATAAAACACTTATCTCCTAATATTAGAATAGGAGAACTAATTTTGGTATTTGAGGCTTGGTCGTATTCATCAACAGAATATGGAGAACTTATCTAAGCTAGAAAATTCAGTGGATATTTTAAATCGAAAAAAAATATTATGAGAATACTTTTGATGTTTTTATGTGGGAAAAGATGATCTAAAATATGTATTGATAAAAATAATAAAGGGGTATCCAATATCATTGATTTCCTAATGAATATATCAGGCACATACGGGTAATGGTATTTAATTATTTTTTAATAATTATAACAAAATGTATTTCATTATAATTATTTAAAGAAAAAGGGAAGTGATAAACTACATGAATAGGGATATATATGAATATTGTAGAATGAAACAAGTCACACCATCAATATATTATGATATGATAATGTAATAGAGTACATGTCCATTGAGTTTGAAAATTACTTTGAAAAACATAGTATCAAACATGAAGTATCTTTGGTAAAATAATCCATAATATAATAGAGTTTTTTAATGAAGAAATTTTTTAGTGAAGAATGTGGCTAAAACTTTCTTCATCAAGAGTGGGGTTTCTAACCACTATTGGAAATATGTTGTGAAAATTATGGTGTATACCCAAAACTAGGTAGTTTTTATTCAAGGGTAATAGAGGGCACTGCATGAAATGTTGCCTGGAAGGAATACTTAACTGAATAATTTTTTGGTCTTTTAATGTAGATGTTACATTCAACCTAAATAATAATATTGGGGAATGTATGGAGATGCGGTATATGAAGGAGTTTTTCTGGGATACTACATAAAAATAAGGCCTATAAATTCTTCAATAAGAGGATAAATAAAATTATGGAAAGTAATGATGTCGAATTCATTAAAGAAAAAAGGTAAAAATTTGAAGATTTCAAATTTTTTAAAATATGTATAATGAATAATAGGAAGTTGATACAACTCATGTGGAAGTAGAATTATCCCCAAATTATGAATATTTTGAGGTTGAATAAGAATTGGATATGATTTCAAAATAAATTCATCCTATGCCTCATAGGGAAAATAGTAAGATATAAGTTAATCCATAAAATATAATAGAAGAAAAAACTACTCTTATATAGACATGACTAATGAGTAATTTTGATCTTGTTGATTTATTATCAATGATTGATCCCACTTCATTTGAAGAAATGAAAAAATATGAATCATGGGTTAGAGTTATGAATGAGGAATTGATCAAATTGAACAAAACCAAACTTGGGAACTTGTGGATAAGTTTGAATATCAAAATGTGATAGGGAAAAAGTGTATAATAAAGAATAAGTTCTATGAAAATGGAAATTTGATCCAAAATAAGGCAAATCTAGTGTGCAAAGGCTGTGTACATATTGAAAGTTTCAATATTGAAGAAACATTTATACCAATGGATCATCTTGATTCAATCTGTCTCTTCTTGGGAATTGTAATTTGAAGATGGTAAAAGATTTATCATATTGATGTTAAAATGTAATTCTTGAATGGTGTGATCTTATAGGATGTCCATATTAAACATATGGTGGGATTATTGATTAGAAGTGATGATGCTAAAGTATGTAGATTGAATAATGCATTATATGGTATAAATTTGGAACTGTGAGAATGATATACTTGACATAATTTATATCTTAAGAAGTTGGAATTCAAAATGGTTGGTGTTGATAATAATATTTATATGAAAACATCCAAGTAAGAATAACTCATGGGGATAGTTTATGTAAATGGAATCGTATTTAACATAAATAGGAAGAAACCAATAGAGGAAATTTATAGTCTAATGAGTTCATAATTTTAAATTTCCATGATTGGAGAAATAATATATTTTTTAGTGTTTCATTTGATATAGAATGATGGGTAAACTTTTTTTATCGTACGAAAAGTATGTGAGAGATCTATGGAATAAATTTAACATACATAATTTTAAACTAATGTAAACAATGATAGAAGTTGGAACAAAACTTATAAAGCATGAATATTGGAACTCTTTGTGTCCCACCATGTATAGGGGAATAATTGGAATCTTTATATACTTCATAATAACACGACTTGGTATTTTTTTGCAACAAGCTTAGAAAATCACTTCTAAAGAAACGCTATGAAGGAGCACCTCATAATGGTTAAACATATCATGAGGTACATCTGAGGGACTCTTAATTGTGGATTTCTCTTTTATGTAGGAAAGGATCATGGGTTATCTATATTTTATAATACATATTGGGGTGGTGATGTGGTGACTTAAATTCCACAAGAGGTGCTGTATTATTTATTAGAATAAAATGTGTTTTCTAGATCAGTAATAAGTAGTAAATCACATAACTAAGTATAGAATAAGAAGAATATATTTTAGTAATAAGGGAACACACTAATCTATTGTGGATGAAATAATAGTTGGATGATATTGGGGAAGAATTGAAGAATCCAATAGTGATCTAGTATGATAACAAGAGGGTGATTGAACTCAAAAAGAATAAAATATAGGACTCTTATACTAAACATATCAAGATCCAGTATCAATTTATCAAATAAAATTTGGAACAAGGAATGATCAGACTATAATATGTTAGAACTAATGATCAAGTGGAAAACGATGTGACTAAGCCGCTAAACACACCATTTTTTGAGAAAAAAATATTGAACACTTTCTTTTAACTACCTCACTCAACTTGAGGATGTTTTGAATTAACCATCTCCCCATTTATTTAAAGGTTTCAAACTATTTGTGAAGTCATACAAGATTAAAGGGAAGATATGATCCATGGGGTGTAATGTGTAGACTAGAGGATATATGAATGATCTAAAAAATTAAAGTCCTTTCACTTTGGGTTTATTTTCAAAGGGGAAGAAAGAATGATGAAATTAAATGTGTAATAAAGTAATGACATTCAATATCAATTGGGTAGAATGGAATTGTTTTTAGAAAGTTTTTATAGTGATATGATACTCTTTTCATAGGGGTTCATGGTAATAAAGTCAAGTGGGTTTCTAGAATTAGGAATAACATAAAGAATAAAATTCAATTTTGAACTCTTATTTTATACATTGATCAATTCTCAAATATACCTAGAGTGGTATATAAAGTTTTCTATTATATTTGGGAATTTGTGCAGAATGTGTGCAGGGTTGAATTTCACTCTTGATTACCAACAAACCCAAAGGGGAAAATGTTATAACCATGGTGTTTCATGATGTATTTTTTGTGTTGTATTTGTTATCAATCCATTTATAGATTGACCAAGGATTTTGAATACTAAATAAGATGGTTTATAGGATATAGAAGGTATTAATAGGAATTACAGAAGTTTTAAATATGATGTAGCTTCCCAGCATTTGAAAAAAAATTGGGTGAAATTTTTTGAAATAAGTTTTTAGTAAAAAGTAACAATTTTCACATAATACCTTATAGACTATGTATCAAGTGTTTGGATCACATAGAAGGTGTATGTATTATATATAAAGTGGTTTTTTACATGAATCGTAGTGGAAGGTATGAAAAAAATATTACTTAGAGGAATTTACAGTATATTAGGTTCTTAACCATGAACAATTCATGTGAAGAAAGGTTTTGCTTATATTGTTTAGGTAGAAGCATCCCATATGGAAGGTTAATGACTGTGAAAGAACCACATAAAGGTTGCAGTTTTTTTGCGATGATGAGGCATTTATTTGGTGGGTAATGCGTATGAAGTACATGGTGGCTAGTCTGCAAAATTGATTTAATGCGGATGGTTCATTGAGAGCATGAAGGGCCTTAATGTAATTTTATGATTGGTGAGATTTATGGGGTATATTTACTTATAAATTCCCCAAAAATATACTCATTAAAGTGAAAGTGCTCAGTCAGGATAATTGTATCACTAAGAGGGTGAGGGTTGAATCAGTGATACTTTTTATTTTATGTTTCTTAGAAATAACCTTTACCTCATGTTAAAGATTCCCTTCCCTGCTGAAAACAATTCAAACACAAATCCATAGGAACAAAAGTATTTACTAGGTTAAATATTCAATAATAATAGCTACATCCTTATTACGGTTTGCAAATGATCCAATGCCACACAATCCACTAGAAAACAATACTTTTTGTGGAATACAATGAGTAAGATATACCATTTCACTCATGTATCACTATGTAAACAATCCAATAGTGTTTGTGCTCTCTCTTAAAACAAATAGGGTAATACAATGTTTGTTAAACAATGCATGTTACATGTGCTTATTTTTAATAAAAATGTATTCTTTGGAAACAATTCTTCAATTTCTTACCCAAAAGATGGTAAGAAATCCAAGGACATTGATATAGAATTCAATCTAATTACTAAGTCTGATCATCCCACTCCAATTTTTTAGATCTGATTGCCCAATCCAATAGATATAACTCTCGTAGAATATAAAATTCAAGACACTTTCTCAGTCAAGAAATTCTAATACAGAAATCTGGATTCGATTATCAAGCTTGAAACGGTGACCATTTGAATATGATGATAAGCAGAATATAATTGACAGCTGAATATGATGATCACTAAATACGATGATCAGCTGAATACATTGCAATTTTATCTCTTCTCCTTTCACTTCTCTCTGTCAAAACCTTTTTAATAAGGCACAATACAGAAAACACTTACTCTCCCTAAAAATTTTGAGCTTCTCTCTCTTCTATGAAAAGTATATCCATTGTCAATGTTTTGAGAAGTATGATATACTTCTAACCTTTTATAGATGACCCAAGGATGATTTTGGTCAGAATCCCAGAAATTTTCCTACTCATCCAAATTACCCCAAATCATGATTTCTCTTGAATTTCGAGTGAATATTGACTTTTTCAAATCTTCTCAAATATTCTCAAATCTTCTTCAAACTTCAAATATTCTACAAAAAAACTTTTTCAAATGCCAATCTTGATCTAATTTTCTTAATATGATTCCCTCATTATGATTCTCAAAAACAGTTAAACCTATAAATGAGGAAATGAACTTCGTCACATAGCTCTGTCTTATTTCATTTCTCCACTTCAATTACTAAATACGATGCTTTGTACCCATTGAAAATACATTCAAAAATCTCCTTTATCTATACTATTGAACCACATCTACTTTTTTTACTTCTTATCTTGACCTAGTTGAAATACACATTTCTTTCACTTGACCCACATGATTGATAAATAAATTTATTCAATCACTTTTAAATGGTTGACTACATTTGTTATCATCTTTTTTTTTCTTTTCTTTTCATTCATCAGATCAAAACAATTTTTCCTCTGATTATAATGGCATATCGAGTTTGAACAGCAGATTATTTATCTTCTGAATATGATGCCCCTAAATCTTCCTTCACAAACTTGTTTCTCTTTTCCCACCAACTTCATTCTCTGAATATTTGTTTCTGTTTTCTTTTGTCCTAACTAAAAAACAACACCTTCGGTTTTCACATTTTCCACAAATGTTATTATCCTTTAGGAATCTGATAGACCCTATTACAATGATCTGAGATCATCAACTTCACCAAATTTTTTCCTTCACAAACTAAATATTGTATCAACACTTCCTTTATGACTTCGATACTTTTAATATCAGCTTTAGCATCTTCTGATTTTCATTATAAATTATTATAACTTCCCTTTTCTTCATCAATAACTTTCTTTTCCAATTCAACCCAAATCTAATTGTCCAAAATACAATTAGTATGAATATAATTGAGTTGAATATGATCTCCAACACCCCCATTGTTTCTTTGTATAGATCCAATCAATCTAAAGACAATTGGAGGCATCTCTTTAACTCCCTCATTCATTCATAATGGTTTCATCAAAAGTTTTACCACTTACTTATGATTTATGAGAACTAAAAAATGGCAAGGTATCGTCACATTTGTTTATCATATTCATTTAGACTCTAATTTTGAAATTACTATTACTACATCCATACCAAATTCAAATTGAATCCAGTGACCATTTACATCCAGCAAGATACATTCTCAATACGATTGATCCTTTCATTCTGGATTTAGTGTGGATCCGATGAGACTTATCTTTTAGTCATATTATCTCGAATACGATGGACCTTATCAAGCATTGTGAGTCCAATTATCTTTAATATTATTTCCAATCCAAATATCACTAAATACAAAGTGTGGTGATTTTCCCTTTATTCTTGAACTTCATTGAAAAAAAGGAAAAATTGAATTTAAACACCTTCCTCGTCATCTGTGTCCTAAAAATATCCCCCTTTGGATTTTGTTGTCAACCAAGATTTATAAAACACTAAAATTTTTGTCCTCAATAAATGGATTACTTATTAGAATTTCTAATCCAATGTGAGAAAACTCATTATAGGAAACAAAAATTATTGACAGTAAAACCATGTTGTCCAAAAGTTGTGATTATGAAAATGTTCTTCATCTTAATCATCTAATATTCCTCATCTCTTCTACTTTCCTGGAATGAAATTTTTGTTTCCTATAACCACTCCAAAAAATATCTAGAATATTTCACACACTTACAATGTTAAAATCATAGCTTACCCACAACCCCCTATTTTTACATGCATCAATTGGATAGATTTATGTAACAATTCTCCCCCTTGACAACACTATCCAAAGGTAAGAGGAGATAGGGGATAGAAACACATACCTCAAACTTGATGATAAAGAGGTTGTACACCCACGTTCATCCTAAATTTATAAAATAATTCCTTCAATAAATGTTTTTTGAAAATGTCAGCAACTTATTCTGATGTTGGAACATACTCCAAATTTAATTCATTCTTCTTCACATGCTCTTTGATGAGAAAGAATTTTGTTTTCATGGGTATTCATATGCTGATTGGGTAGGAAATATTGATTGAGTATGAGTTCCCATTAATCATTCTTTTTAATATAATCCAACTCTTCATTAATGCCTTGAACCCATTCTAGATACTCAAAATCTTTTTTCACATCATTCATCTCCACTTTCGAATACAAAGAAGTATGTTTAATAGAATTTTTTTTATTCTTTTTTGAACCTTCTAATGTTTATCACCAATAATGATCTAAGCTTAAACTTTTTCCCTCATCCTGGGATGAGATTTTTGAGTATCTTACTCATCATTGGAAATAGATGAGTCTGATTCTTCTTCTTGAGTAGGCTTACAATTTTCTGTATCCTTGTCAGAATTTTTTTCCTTATCTTTATCAACTTCCTTGTTTGTCAGAGACTATATATCTTCCTCATATATTCTAATTACTTTAACACCAATAGAATAAACAGTTATTTCTATTTCTTTATTGAATAATTTATATCCTCTTCCTTCTAGTAACCAAGAAAAAATCCATCTTCACCTTTTTACTCAAACTTTCTATAGTTTCCACTTTTCTTATTTATAATGTATAGACTTCTGAAAACTCTGTGTTTCAAACTTGTAGATTTTTCATAAAACAATTCATGTGGAGTCGTACCTGGTATTTTACTATAGAAACATCAGTTTTGAATATAAATAAAAGTACTCAAGGCTTGCCAACAATAGTAATGAGAAAGACCATGTTCAAGTAATATAGTTCTTCCCATGTCTACCAAGCTTCTATTCTTTCTTTCAGTAACCCCATTTTTTTAGGAAGTATATGGGGAACTATAATCATTCTGAATTTAATGATTCTCAATATAAATTTCAAACACTTCACTTTTTTATTAAACGCCATTATCAGTTATCAACTTCTTCACTAAATACTCACATTCCTTCATAGTATTCCTTCTGGAACTTTTAAACATTTTCAAATCATCTGACTTATGATTCATACGCATAACACAAGTATTGAAAGTAAATTCATCAATGAAAGTAATGAAATACTTATCATCATTTGTTTAATTTTCTCTCATTGGACCACATATATCATAATGAATCAGATCCATGGGATGTTTTTAATAAATCTAAACTTTCTTATTCACTAAGTTTGTAATATTTCTTTTTTGAAAAATAGGGCAAAACCAATCTCTTCTTCTTGGAAAATCAGAAATGTCTTAGACACTATATCAATTTAATATCTTGAAAATATTTCATTGTCACGTTTATCCCATCCTTTTATGACACAATTGATTCTATTCCACCATACTCATGTAAAAAGAGTTTTGTATTTCACCAACCTAAAACAAGTTTCATTTTGTATGTTGGCCTCTTGTAACAATCTTTCTATCTTCCTCACTTTTCACAAAAAACCCATCTTTTATAAAGATAACTTTGTTACCTTTATCACAAAATTGTGAAATACTTATAAAATTGTGTTTCATTCCATCAATATATAGAGTTTTCTTGGATTTCATCTTTTCTTTCTCAATGATGTCTGACATAACACCTTTGATTTTAAAGGATTCATCATTTCCAAATTTCACCATTCCTTCTGTCAAGTATTTCAAATTATTCAAAAATATCAAATCTCATTTCATATGATAAGAACACCCACTATCAGAAATCCAAGTTCATTCTCCTTTTTTATCTTTGAACCCCATTTCAACGACAATATATTTTTCTTCTTCCTTTAATTTCTTCACCTTTGTCTTTTGAGAATTGTTAAGAAACTTTTGTTATGTTGATAACAAAACAATGAATCCTTTAGGGATGTTTCCAGGTTTTTCACACCTTTCATAAGTATTTTCTAAGGGTTGGGATCTATTTTCAATCTTCACTTCGATCTTTTCTGGTTTCTTCAAAAAAACCTTCTCATAATTCTTTCTTTAAGAAGATTGAATCCCCCCAATATTTTCCTTAACAACCTATCAAATAACAGTAATGTTATTGGCTGAACCAACACATATTTTCTATATGTCTGAATCCACCACAATACAAGCAATATCCATAAAAATATTATTTTCCACTAAAAATTCTATATTGACCAAAATTATGACTATGTTTCTTAACAACCATTACAACTTTTCATTATCAATGAAAGTCTTATTTTTATTTTCACCTTTATCAGATATAGAAGTATTGGATATATTTTTAGATTTAGAGAATTTTGAAGCTTTTAAATTCCTAACGTTTTTGGTCCTAGACACAAACATAAATTTAACATATTTATTATTTTCAAAAAACATTCCATATTCTTCTCACCCTTTGAAGGTAACCTTTATTGAACCTTCTAAGGTTTCTCATTATGAGAAATTTCACAAAATTCAGTGACAGATATTTAAAACTTGTACCTTTCTCTTTAACTTTGGAATGTTTTTTTTGGAAAAGATACAACTCTTCTTCTTTTATCTTTAGCTTTTCCTCTAGATTCTTATTAGTATTCTTTTCTTCCCTAAGATATTTCTTTAAATAATCAATTTCTTTTACCATCTTCACTTTCTCATAATGAAACAAATCTTGATTTCTTATTGAGTAACATTCATCTTCTATCTTTTTGTTTTTATTTTCAAGCCTTCTAATATTTCTCATTGGTTCTTTCAAATCTTATTTAAACTGATATTATAGTTGACTTTCTTCTTCTTTAGAACTACTACTTCCAAAATCTTTATCATTCATTGTTGCAATAAAATTATTCTCAATACCATATTTAATAGAATATTATGATTCAAAATTAGTGCCTTCTTCTTATTCAACTTTAGATAAGAAACTTCTTATTTTGTATCTAAATAATTTTCTATATTTTCCTATGGAATATGATTTTCCTTTATGTCCCAAATTTTCTCACAATCTTCTTAGCTTTCATTCTTCTTCATCACTACACTCTTCCTTCTTTCTTCAAGGAAATTTAGCCACAAAGTGTCCAACATCTCCACATTCAAAATATTTCAAGGGAATTTTCCCCTTTTATTTCCTTATAACTATTCTAAATTTTTTATAAAATAAGGATAAAATATCATCAAGATGTTTACATACGTCATTTTTTCAGTCAAAATCACCAGCTTCATCTTCAATAAGAATCTTATTTGACTTATCCTTCTTAGAATCCTTGAAAGAAATTTATCTATAATTTTTTTTTTGAATTTCATAGATTTCTACATTATTATTTCATAAGTTATGAGAATGATATGATAATTTTCAATAGATAATGTTTTAGGATCTCTATCTTCCAATGAAGAATCTTTTGCATCAAAATTATTGGAATGGATTTTCAAGATCCTTCTAACAACTATAAAATCTAAAATCGTTTCACCAAGACATTTGATAGTACTAAAAATGTCATTAACCCAAGTACATAAGTACCCAAAAGAGTTATATTCACCCATCTTCAAATCTTCATACATCAATCTCCAAATTTGTATCTTTTCCTTTTTAACCTTTGTATTTCCTTCGTATATGTTTTTAAATTTATCCCATATACCTTTGGCTGTGGAAGTGCCTTTAAACCTTAGTAATTATCATTCATAAAATGATGATAATAAAACATTATTTTCCCTTAAATCATTCTCAATATTCTTATTGTAAACAGATGTTAGAGGAACATTATCATTAATGGGATGAAACCCACATGTTGCATCTTCAAGAACATCATATCCAATAGAAATAAGATATGGTAACATTCTTTATTTATAGATATGATAATTACTTCCATAAAAAATTGGAATACCTTTACTATTCACACAATTCAAATTCTCTTTCTACTTATCTTCAAAACATCAGGAAAGAATAAGAAAAAGGAACCTTCAACTATGATACCTGTTAAAAGTTCCCAATCAGAATAATTTTATCATTGAGAGGGGGAGGGGTGAATTAGTGATACATTTTGTTTTATGTTTCCATGAAACAACTATAAAATATTGTTAAATATTTCTTTCCCTACTGAAAAAAATTCAAACACACTTCCATAGGAATGTAAGTATTTACATAATTCACTATTCAATAAGAACAGTTGTGTCCTTGGTATGGTTTGGAAATGATCAAATACCACACAATCCACTAGAAATCAATCCTTTAGGTGGAATACAATGAGTAGGATATAACCTTTAACTCATGTAGCACTATGTAAACAATCCAATAGTTTGTGTTCTCCATCTTAGCACAAATAGGTTATTATAATGTTTGTGCAACAACACATGTTACATGTGCTTATTTCCAATACAAATGTATTCTTTTGAAAAAATTCTTCAATTTATTGCCCAAAAGATGGTAACAACTCCATGGACTTTGATATAGAATTCAATCTAATTTCTATGTCTGATCATCCCACTCTGATTATTCAAATTTGGTATTCAAATCAAATTACCTAATCTTATAGATATAACTATGGTTGAATAGACAATTCATAACACTCCTGAAGTCCGAAAATCCCAATAAGAAAATCCCAATTTGATTATCCAGCTCAATAGAGTGACCAGCCAAATATGATGACAAGAAGAATACAATAGATAACTGAATACGATGATAAGTGCATATTATGATCAGCTAAATATGTTTTGATCTTATCTCTTATCCTTTCACTTCTCTCCATTGAAACGTTTTCAAAAAGGCTCAATATGGAAAACACTTTCTCTCCCTAGAAATTTGGAGCTTCTCTCTCTTATTTGAATAGTACATCCTTTGTCAGTGTTTTAAAAATTATGATGTACTTCACCCCTTATATAGGCGACCTAAGGATGATTTTGGCAGGAATCCCAAAAACTTTCCCACTAAGCCAAATTACCCCAAATATTGATTTCCTTTGAATTTCAAGTGAATCTTGACTTCATCAACTCTTCTTAAATTTTTTGAATCTTATTCAAACTTCAACTCTTCTTCAGACTTTATTTTTCAAATTCATGTCTGAATTTTATTTTCTCAATCCAATTTCTTTATTACAATGCTCAAAACCAGTTAAAAATTTAAATGAGGAAATGATCTTCTTTTCATACCTCAGTCTGATTCCATTTCACCACTTAGATTATTGAATATGATGCTATGTACCAATTAAAAATTCATTCAACAATATCCTTCATCTCTACTCTTTAACCAATTCTACTTATTTACTTATTCTCTTGATCCATTTGAAAAACACATTTATCTCTCTTAACCAACTTGATTGATAAGCAAAGTAATTAAATCCCCTTTAAATGGTTGACTACATTATTTATCATCTTATTTTCTTTTTTTTACAATTATCAAATCAAAACAATTCTCCATCTGATTATGATGGCATACTGAGTCTGAACAGAAAATTATTTCTCTTATAAATACTTACTCTTCCTTCACAAACTTATTTCTCTTTTCTCATTAACTTCATTCTCTAAATATTTGTTTATTTTGGATTTTGTTCTGACTCAAAACCAACACCTTAATTTTTTCATATCTTCCAAAATCATTATCATCCTTTATGAATCTGATGAACCATATTATGATGATCTAAGATCCTCATATTCACCAAATTTCTTCTTTTACAAACTTCAGCTTGTATCATGAATTCCTTCATGACTTGAATACTTTGAAGTCCAGCTTCAGTATCATCTGATTTTCATTAGAATGTATTGTCATTTCCATTTTCTTCATCAAAAGCTTTATTTTCCAATTCAACCTGAATCTGATTGTCCAGAATATAGTTATCCAGAATACGATTGAGTTTAATAAGATCTCTAGAACCCCCTTTTTCATTATCTAGATACGATCAATATGAATACGATTGGAAACATCTCTGTCACTCCTCCTTTATTTCATAAATATCTCATCATAAGTTTTATTACTTACTTATGATTTATGAGAATTCCAAAATAGCGAAGCATCATCAAATTTGTTTATCGTAGTCATGAAGACTTTGATTTTCCCATTATGATTACTTCTTCCATTATGAATTTAGAGTGAATCTGATGACCATTTACTTCTAGCAATATACATTCTCAATACGATCGATCATTTCATTTTGGATTCAATGTAGATCCGATGAGAATTTTCTTTTAGCCAGCTTCTCCCGAATACGATGGACCTTCTCAAGCATTATGATTATGATTATCTTAAATACAATTTCTAGTCCAAATAACACTAAATACAAAGTGATGTGATTTTATCTTTTTCTTAAACTTCTTTAGCAACAAAAGACAACACTTGAATAAAAAAACCTTCCTCATCAGCATGGTCCTAACATAAACATTTATCATAAGAAAAAACATTTTTAGATTAATTAGAAAATGGAAAATTTGAGAAGTTCATATATAAAATCCCAACACGGGAATTAAAACGGTTCACAAAGAAAAAATATGTGATGTAATTTGTGGAGAAGTTTTTTGTAAAGTATTTCATAAAGGGTTAGTACTACATATAAGTACACAAAGCAGTATACCACAAAAGATGAAGAATATCTTGAATCATAGTACTGCATACCACCTGATAGTTCATAAAGTGTAATTACACAAATCATGTTACATAAATTGGTTCATGAAGTGGAATTACACAAATCATATTATGTGAAGTATTTTGTGAAGTTGGTACATTTGAGACTATATTCGAATAATAATACATATATCATGAATCGTAGTAAATGGTTCAGGGAAGTCCATGTACCACTTATGTGCAAGGTAGTTTTAATCAAGTTTTTTATGAATCATTTTCTTATGGGTGTTTTGGAGACTAAGGATTTCATTCGATCATCATATTTAGTATGTCATGATGTGAATAAAATAATAGTTAATTTATACACAAAAAAACTGAAAATACATCCATCCAAAGTAGTGTATAGAGGAGGAGTCGATATAGGTGTTTTGAGGGAGGCAGTACACTATCCCTAGATTAATTGAAAATTCAGTGATCTGGGTATGGAGTAACTATGACCAAACAGTTGTAATCCACCAAAACTGGTGAAGCATAGTGGATTCTAGTATGACTGAAAAATCATTGACTATGATACTTGAATTATCCCATTATGGAAAAATGGGTAGAAAATGTTCTGTTTTGTTATACATTTGTATTTATGATTGTGATAGAAGTCTGATTAACTATGATGGGTTTAACATGTTCCTACCAACATGGGAACAAAATTCTTAATTTCAAAAAACACACACCCTAATTCACCCCTCACATCACAAGGTGTCCTAGGTTTAAACAAATATCTACCCCTAAAGTATATTAGCAAACCTATCACCAGTTCTGTTATAACTTAATTATATTTCCACATAAAAATTGGTAATATCTATGAAGCATTAGTTGATCTTTTATTATCAACCTTCACTTGATAAAAAGTGATTTCTTGCGATGAAAATATTATTATGTCCATCTATATACCTAATCATCCTCAATATCATTAAATGTTATGTAATATATTGGTTAGTGTGTGTTAAATGACCCATCAATAAGAGTGAAGGTATTGCATCACCTCTGATCTCATGTACTTGGGTACTACAAAATTTCAAAACACCTATAATAATGACTCAGCATCATGAGTCCAATCAGATCAATGCTCCCCACTGTCAAAGCTCCCATGCACCATAGTATAGTTTTGATCATCCATAAAATCTTTTTTCATCCTTTATATCAAAGTAAAAATAATATCGAGTGGTTCAAAGACCGCCTCAACCTGCTCCCTAAATACACACAAATGTATGTCAGATAAAAAACACATTAACTACCACCCTTCCATTGATTTTTTCACCACCTGTATCTAAGAGTTCCTACTCATATCTTCCACTGAAAATTACAATTACCATATGTATACACTATCACAAAATTCAATGACTATAAATACTCTACCCAATAAATTTAGTGGAGGTTTAAATCTTTCAATGAAAATATATATCGCTATATATTTTTCGGTGTACAACACAAACCTCTCCCTAAAAAGATAATGATAAAAATACTTTATTTCATAAACTACTGCTTTCAATTAAAGATCAAGTGTTAGGTAGTTCTTAGTATCATTTAATTATTGTGAACTAATGCACCCACCACAATATGGTGAAAGTCACTATGTTGTGGTGGGTGTCTTACCATAGTTTTTAGTGCTACATCAAAGTTCCCACGAATAATGACATATGATCTCATAGTAGGATATGAACTAAAACATATAAATAATATATCATATTATATATATGTGTGTATATATATTTAATACATGCATGTGATGCAGGTATTTTTATATGTGTATTAAATATATATGATATTATATATATATATATATAATATTTCAAACGAATTATTTTATTATCAGTTACAAAGTATTATGGATTTTTAATGGATTTATATTAATTCGTTAAAAATGTTCAATGAATTAACCCATTAGTATGAAACACATATGATGTCAGGATCCTCGGGATGCGCCTATATAAGAGGATGGTGTTCTATTTTGTTGGGTGTGGTGAACTTACTCTTTATCCCATACCATTTTTTCATTATCTAAGATGAAGGCATTGGAACCCCTTCATCATTCTAGTGTACTTGTGATATGATTGTAGATCCATTTTCCAGTTTTCCACCCTCAGAGGAAGGGTGGTTTTTTCACTAATTTGTGATCTTTATCAGGCATTCTCCGTTTCCAAGTAAGAAGAATACTGATGTTGTTGTCATTTTCTAAGTACTATATTTTACACTTTTATTCACATTTTGATTCTTAAAGATATATTTTATTATGTTTGTATTATCTTCCACTACATGTATTCATATGATGATTTCATGAAACTCATAAATGGTATCAAAGGGTTGTCTTATTTTTTAAATAAACAAGTTTATTATTTTATGAAAAACCAGTTTTAGAAATTGTAAAACAATATATTTCAAACCTAGAAATAAATATGAAAATCAATACTTAGTAATTAAATAAAATGTTTATTTAATTATTTATGTTACTCATATCTATAAAATGGTATATAAAATGGGAATAAAATTAATAATCTAGTCTTAATAAAATTTGTTTTATTAATCTTTGTAAAATATGAAAATTTCATATTTATTACTCTTGTTTATGAAAAATAAATAAAGTATATATTTTAATCAATATAATTCAATTATGAATTGAATTAAATTATTTTTAAATTGTTTATAAATAATGAAAAAGATATTTTGAAATATTTATAAAAATTTATTAAAGTGTTTTATAAATTAATTAATAATAAAAAAATTATGGTTAATTGATAAAGTTTTTTCAAATATGTATGATTTATAAAAGTTTATAAATCATATAAAATGGTATTTTTGGATTATTTAAATTTATAAATTGTTTATAAATTAATTAATTATAAATTTTTTATAATTAATTGTATTAATGTTTTTGAATCATTTATTAACAAAAGAATTACAAATATTAAATGTTATTATTTAAAATAACTTCTGAAAAATTAAATGGCATATTTTATCATATAGAAATAAAGGGATTATTTAGAAGTTATAAAATTTTATTTATAAAATGTTTATAAATTAAAAAATATCTGAAATTTGGATTATATAAAATTACTTACATAATAGATATTGAATTATAAAATGTTTTTAATTCATGAAATATCATATAAATGTCATTTAATATAAAATAATAAGTTTTTCATATTAAAATGAATATATAATATTTATATTCTTTCTAATATATAAAATGTTTATAATTATAATTTATTTATGAATATTTCATAAATGTCTCATGTTTTGGACAATAAGTAAATTGTTTGTTTGTTTTTTAAATTTCTTTGATATTCATGTTTAGTTTATAATTAATTAATTTGAAATTTTTCTAAATAAAGGGTCTTATTTTGAACATTATTTAATCCACATAAAAATTGATAATTCATGTAGAGGCCCAAATCTTGACGTACATGGACATTACATTACTTTTGCGGAATACTTAATACTTAACAAACACAGACACACAAGGACCGTAATAGTTTAGTGTCTTTGGAAACATGGAATATAAACTTCTAATAATTTTGAAAGATCTTAAACATCTCCCATAACGATCTTCCCCTTTTTTTCCTTACATAAAACCGTTCTCAATATCCTGGGGAAAATAAAACATAAAAAGGGTGAGCTCAAATTCTCAATAAGGGAAAACATAGAGAACATAAAATAATCTATAAATATTTGAAAGCAAAAACTTGAACATGAAATTTTAACATCAAAATCTTGAGCAAAGACATAAATCGTGGAAGTACATAAGGCATATATCATAATGGAACATCAACCATGATAAAATATAATGGTAATAAAACATGTAATTGTGGAAACCATTCAACACATGTTATGATTTCCATAGTAGCCAAGGCATTGCTGCTAAGACCATCTTAGTGGACAAAGTCCCTTTTTGAATCGAGTTCACTCCTCATTTCAGTCCTGTAACACTGAACCGGATTAACTTAATGTTCCAGCCATGTCTATCTCATGATATATAAATCTTTACCCAATGCATTGTAGGGAGATATGTGTCCCACCCATCTCATAATGAAATCATTCTTACTTGTGCCACAAAATAAACATAAATCATTCATCATAACCCAAAGAATAAAATGGGTTTCATAAACATCATCACATAATACATATAAAAGAAATGGTTATCATTTCATAATAATAAAATTGAAACCATGTAAATCATAGAGACATTACACTTGAAACATACACATATGAAATAATGTTATCTTAGATGGAAAAATGGTTTGGATAAAACACTTGAAATGAATTCTTGAGGAAAATATCCTTTCTTCTTCAAAATCAATTTCTTTTCACAAAATGTCATGCAATTTGAACAAAATAAGATTTTGTTGAAAATAGTCATGAAATATTTTGTAGGAATCTTCATGAAAATAAGGCTTTATAAAACCGTAAAAATCCTTTCATACCGTATAAGTTAAAAAAAAATTCTCGTACTTTTGCCGGAAAACTCATAAAAGTACCTCATAACGTAAAAAAAAAGAAGATTCCTTACATACCATGTAGTAAAATTCAAAAATGGGTAAAAAGGACTTTAAACATTAATTAAACCATTTTTATAAAATAGGGACATGGATGGTAGATATAACCCCAGTGAATACTTACGAATAAACAATCTCGGATACAAATGAGATTGGAAAAGTTATCCCTTACCTTACGTCTGATATGCTTCGTACGTATCTGAACCTCCTGTATAATGATTTAAATAATGTCATTGAATTATTACATAATCATATTCATTGTTATGATGTAATAAATGGTTCACTTATGACTTTATATTACCCGTTCTTTTGTAAATTCCATGTTAAAGCAACGTTTTGGGTAAAATCGTTTTATTTGTTTGGACTTGTTGTTCTTGATATTATTACTTATATCCTGATTTAATTAATTAAAGAATGTAAAAAATTATTTATATATAATATATATTCATCGTATACATATATATATGATAGATCGATAAATGGAATGAAATACACTGTTCATGGAGACGGTAGGTCGTATGTATGCATGAACGTTGTTTTCTTTTCTTTAGTGACTTGAATGGAAGTAAGTATATGACATATATATACACATAAATCCAGTATATTTATCATGTCATGTATTACATTATTATTCATTATATATACTTTATAATCATTCTTGAGTGGTTAGCATGGAAAACGAATCTCATCGCGTCGTGGAGACGGTAATCCGTACGTACGCACGAGCGATGATATCGTTCCCATGATCATGGAATTGTATTGAAGTGTATGTATACTATTTCAGAATCAATATCACATTAACATATTCACATATAGTTATTCTTTACACCATTATACCCATCCAAGTAAGGTGGTGGTGGAAAACAGATTACACCACGGAGTGGAGACGGTATTTCGTACATACGCACGCGTGGTGATTTCGTTTTCCGTAGGATGGATAGAAGGTGTAATATGGTTGTTTCATATTTATAATAACATATCAGTATATTAGTGATACTGATTTTATTACTTCATAATTAAACAACTAAATAAGAGGAAGTAGAAGAAGAAATACATTTGAAAGAATCGGTAACGGATATTACCTCTTCTTCGACACGCCTCTTTGAAACCTCCTCTTAGGGGACTAAAATTGGTCTTTGAAGAAGACAAGGACCTCTAGAATATTTCTAGGGAAGTTGAGAAGGATAATATTCAGGGTTTGGATGATATTGAAGGCTCAAAGTGGTGTGAGGAAGAGAGGGAGGGGGTTCCCTTTTATAAGGGAGGAGAGGGGCACCTTAGGAAAACTTAAAATATTATTTTATTATAAAGTCATATTCGGTTTTTAATTGCTTCAAATTGATTTATTTAGAATATAAGATGGGTATGGGTCAAAATCCTCTCATCCATTAGAATTTATACAAGTTTATGTTTCTATTTTAACCTTATCATTTAGATTTAACTTTAAGTTAAATAATTTTATTTTTACCGTGTCTTCTTGTTTTCTTACACTATAAGGTTAACAAACTTACTATAACAAGCGAAAATAACCCCAATTTGTTTATTATTAATATATATAACCTTATCTAAGTCATTTCTCCGATCCTTAGATTTTTAAGAATAAAATAACAATTAATAATATAATATATATTTTTTAAACTATTTTATGTCAATTTTGACACTATGTGGTAATTTATTTTTTTGGAAATCATAAGAGAATGATTAGTTCTAAAAAAGTTAATTAAATCAATAATAACATGTCATATTAACCTAGAAAATTAGTTTAATTCATAAAAAGCCTCAACTTACATTTATTTGGGTATTTATAAAAACAATTATGTCAATATTTCATTAAGAGGATAATTACTGCATCATCATTGTGTCATAAATAAATTATATTATTTAATGTCTAAAAATTATACATAAAATACCATTATGTAGGAAATATTTTTATATTTATAATTAATATTTATAGTCTAATTTATCTTATGTATAACCCTATATTAAAAATGTTTTAGTTATTAAACATTGATTTTAACTATTTTAACTATTCTTTAAATAAAATAATATTAAATGTCCTAATCTAATCCAAGTGGGCCTAAATGATCATATTTTATTTCTAAGGTTGTTTTTGGTCGAATTAAACTTATCTAATAGAATTAGGACATGTTTTGGGGTAATATTAATATCATTTTTATCCTTAATTACTCTATTTACTTTTAACCGTGGTAAAAATAAAAGTAAAAAGTTACTATTCACCAAAGATTATTTTCATCTCATTGAACCAAATTTTAGTCCTTCATATTAACCGTGTCTCCCGGATTTTTCAAATTCAATTCACAGAAGTGGTAAAATTTCATTTAAATGAAAAAGTCAGTTTTTTTTAACTACCACTAAGTGGTTTCACTATTCATCGAAAATTGAAGTTTTTCAGAAAAATACCAAAAATTCAGCCTCAGCATTATTTGATATTCCGAATTCAAAATTGATGTCTATTTTTCAAAATTCAAAACATAGAAGTGGAATTAATTAATTTTAAAATTAATTCCCGTTATCAAAACAAATAGCGTGTTTTTAAGAAACAATAACTATCAAAAGATCATCACTTGTTTATGTCCAATTTCAAAGTGAAATTAATTCCAATGACCAACATTGGATTAAATGGTAAAAATATATTCTAATTAAACTTTCAATCCAATTAAAAATATAATCTAACCATATAAATTATTGCGATGAAAAAGTTGTTTTTAATTAAAATATAGCGTGTTTTTACTATTCATTAAAATGTGAAAGTTATCAGAAAAATATCAAAACTTTATCCAATGTAAATTTTTATATCCTGATTCAAAATAAGAAGTTTATTATATAAAATTTATCTTATAAACCTGTCAAAAATTATATTTAAAATGGGTGTGCCATCAAAAGGCGCCAAAACAACATTTTTTGAAAAATACTTATTTTACCCAAAAATTTTATTTTTTTCACATACCATGTTCTAGAAAATGTGTAAGATGAAATGATAATGTTATAACATTAAAAATGTAGTTAATACTATTCATAACGGCTAGTTTATAATAATATTATAACCATATATCGTTGTTTATTAAAACCCGGTATTGCGTACAACACACGCTATCGAGGAAGGTCGTGATTGCGTGTAACGCAAGCCAAGTCAAAGTTGTGTGTAGTGCAAGACTCCTTTGTTGTTGCGTATAACGAAATCCAACCATATTTCATTTATACATTGAATATATATATATATATACACTCAATGTTGCGTAGAATAACTACTATCAAACAAACTTGAAATTGTGTGTAACACGATCCAAGATTAGTGTTGCATATACTGCAAGCTAATACGGTGTTGCGTATAGTGTAAGATAATCTTGGTGTAGCATACAATAGAAGATATGAAAGAAATTAAAAAGAATATATCTTATAAAATCTCGGGTTGTTACATTCTACCCCCCTTAAAATGAATTTCACCCTCGAAATTCATCGGGGTTATAAATCGTTTACTATTCATAGAAACCCACATTGTAAAAAGGAATACTAAAACTTAATTTTAAAAACTAAAGTATGAAACATAACAGTTACCCAAATTAACTCATCACTGGGTTTCCACGTAGGAGAACAGAGGTGAAAATATGGATATGGAGGAGAAATCTAACCATCAAGTTCTCATGGAGAGTGGTAGAGACATGGCTATGAAAAATCCAACAATCACAAAGCCAACAATCACAAAGCCATAAATTTGTGATGATCTAAGGTAGCATCTGATTCATCAGATATAAGGGCCCTAGGACAACATTTTTGGTTTTCAAGATCATTTCCCTAAAGTTGAAGAATTTGAATTAGATGAAATACTTACTTTATTTTGATATATTCTCACCATTGTTCGTGCCCTGAACAATTGTCACTTCATCACTTAAAGAAATGAAGTTGAATTTTTCATTCGTGAAGTGTTAGCAGATCATGTGATAGAATGATGGGTCATTCCATCTATCTCAAACAAAAGGTTAGCAATAGTTATATACATAAATCCATCTATTGTATATCATTCCAAAAATGGACTTATACTTCATCTATCATACCACTTAATAAAATAAAACTAGTTTCTACTAACCGGGTACTTCCTGTAGGCCAGTGGTATGCGATAAAGGCCAGTCGCACTTCATTTGTGGGTTCGATTCCCACAGCCTTGTTTGACGCGATGGGTTGCTGCTCATCCTCCAGGTTTTCCTTTTTCTAAAATTACATCATTATGACACAAAATATCGAAAATATTTCTAGACTTAAACTAACTTATGTTCAACATAATTCATTTCAAATCTTTAGGCTTATCCAAAATACTTCTTTCCAAGATTATAGTATAAAAAAACAATTACTAGAAAAGTCACCTATCGAGCATGTGAATACCATCATTTATCCCCGATATATATTGTTGATCACATTCCAATCATTTGAATACCTTAATCATGTATTCTCTTGAAAAATGAATACCCATTTAACCTTAGTGAAAACATGAATGCTTTCAAAATTTAACTCTTTCCACATACCAAAATCTCAAAATTTCTATATACTCAAACCATGATATCACTTTGTCCTTATTTTAGTCATGATCTCATGATTACTATCATATTATTTTCTCCTTATCCCTTAATTATGCGCATTTCATCTGCTTTCCAAAAATATTTCAATCACTTTTTCATGGTTACCAGTACCATATAATTATTGAAAACCAATACATAGATATTACAAAATTCCACAATACCATAAATGAGATTCCATGATAATATTTTGAAATCCCATTACATAAACACTTAATCATTACACAGCATCATTTTCATACTCAACATCACAAATAGTGATCGCATGTAACTTTCCTTTATCCTTTTCCTTAAGAGGTTGCTCACGTTGATCATCATTAACCTGTGGATTAGGGAATTTATTAGCATAATGCCCCATTTCCTTGCACTTGAAGCATTGAAGTGTTGGTGGAGAGTTCTCCGTAGTCTTTTCTCTATTCATATCATTAGAAACCTTTTTCCTATTAGTTCGACAATCAAATGCTCGATGACCTTCTTTTCCACACTTAAAACATTTTCTAGTACCTTTTAGGCAATCCCCACCATGCTTCTTTCCACACTTTCAGCATAAAGAAACATTCATCTTCCTTTCACCATTGTTCTGAGATTTCTCCTTGAACTCCATCTTTCGTTTCTTGTCAAAACCATGAGATTGATATGTTACACTAACTTCTAGTTCTACCTTGATAGCACAACGCACAATTTCTTCATAGCTACTTAACTCTCTTATAGCTAATTCCCTTCAAAGACTTGGTTTTAAGCCACTGAAAAATTGATCAACTTTACTTTCAGGTTGGATGATAAAGCCAGATGCATACCTTTCAAGTCTTGTAAAATTTTCTTCATATATACCAACAGATTCATCATCCTTCTTCTTAAGCTCAAGAACTCCTTTTCTATCTTTATTCTAAGAATACGAGGGAAGTACTTACTGAAAAACAATTTCTTGAACTCATCCCATTCCATGGACACAATTCCATCTCTTTTCTTTATATTCTTGATAAGATTACACCATTGATCAGCATTAATTTCCAAACAATATACTGCTAAGATTACTTTATCATGCTCAGAACATTGTAGAACTGAAAATATCTTTTCAGTGGTACTGATCCATTGTTCAGCCACAAAGGGATCAGAAGGCCCGCTAAATGAAGGTGGACGTTGCCTCGTGAAGGATTCAACAGAATGTTGCTCCTTTCTCTACTCATTCTGAAGTCCAGAATGATTCATAGCTTGTGTAAGTATAGAAATAAGATTGTGCACTCCATCTCACATGAATTTGGTTTGGTCAGGAGGACAATCATTGCATTGTCTATTACATTGATCAACATGGTTCCTTCAGGTTCCAGCCATCGTCTAAAACCCAAAAATAATAGTGTGAGAGGCAAATACCATGCTAGCGAAAACAACATAATAAAGGGGGATTTCCTTCAATATCTAACATCTTAGGTTTAATTCTAATATCATTACCTCAATTATAGGACTATAACCTATACGTATCCTTAACCTTAGGGACATCCCTAGACATACCTTAGAAATATCTCTAGGGATTTCACTATAGTTTTCGCATCCTAGTTTCTAAAGGTTAACTAAACCTTTCCTCCGATACCAACTGTAGAGGCACAAAGCTTGACGTACATGGACATTACATTACTTTTGCGGAATACTTAATACATAACAAATACAGACACACAAGGACCGTAATAGTTTTTTGTCTTGGGAAACTTGGAATATAAACTTCTTATCATGTTGAAAGATATTCAACATCTCCCATAATGATCTTCCCCTTTTTGTTTCCTTACCTAAAACCTTTATCAATATTATGGGGAAAAGAAAATATAAAAAGGGTGATCTCAAATGCTCAGTAAGGGTAAACATAGAGAACATAAAATAATCCTTAAATATTTGAAAGCAAAAACTTGAACATGAAATTTAAACATCAAAATCTTGAGCAAAGACATAACTCATGGAAGTACATAAGGCATATATCATAATGGAACATCAACCATGATAAAATATAATGTGAATAAAACATGTAATTATGGCAACCATTCAGCACATTTTATGATTTCCATAGTAGCCAAGGCATTGGTTCCAAGACTATATTAGTGGAAAAAATCCCATTCTGAATCGAGTTCACTCCTCGTTTCAGTCCTGTAACACTGAACCAGATTAACTTACCATTTCAGCCATGTCTATATCATGAGATATAAATCTTTACCCAATGCATTGGAGGGAGATATAGGTCCCACCCATATCATAATGAAATCATTCTTACTTATGCCACAAAATAAACATAAATCATTCATCATAACCCAAAGAATAAAATGGGCTTCATAAACATCATCCCATCATCACATAATCCATATAAAAGAAATGGATATCATTTCATGATAATAAAAGTGAAACCATGTAAATCATAGAGACATTACACTTGAAATATACACATATGAAATAGTGTCATCTTAGATGGAAAATGGTTTTGATAAAACACTTGAAATGAATTCTTGAGGAAAATATCCTTTCTTCTTCAAAATCAATTTCTTTTCACAAAACGTCATGCAATTTTAAAAGAAATAGATTTTTTTAAAATAGTCATGAAATCTTTTGGAGGAAGATTCATGAAAATAAGGCTTTATAAAACCTTAAAAATCCTTTCATGTCATATAAGTTGAAAAAAACATTCTTCTCGTACTTTTTCCGGAAAAGTCAAAATAGTACCTCATAACGTAAACAAAAGAAAGATTCCTTAAATACCATGTAGTAAAAGTAAAAAATGGGTAAAAAGTACTTTAAACATACATGAAACCATTTTTATTAAATAGGGACATGGATGATAGATATAACCCCAGTGAATACTTACGAATAAACAATCTCGGATAAAAATGAGATTGGAAAAGTTATCCCTTACCTTAGGTCTGATATGCTTCGTACGTATCTGAACCTCATGTATAATGATTTAAATAATGTCATTGAATTATTACATAATCATATTCATTGTTATGATGTAATAAATGTTTCACTTATGACTTCATATTACCCATTCTTTTGTAAATTCCATGTTAAAGTAGCGTTTTGGGTAAAATCGTTTTATTTGTTTGGACTTGTTGTTCTTAATATTATTACTTATATCCTGATTTAATTAATTCCAGAATGTAAAAAATGATTTATATATAATATATATTCAGCATTTACATATATATATTATAGATCGATAAATGGAATGAAATACACCGTTCATGGAGACGGTAGGTCGTACGTACGCAAGAACGCTGTTTTCTTTTCTTTATTGACTTCAATGGAAGTAAGTAGATGACATATATATATATATAAATCCAGTAGCTTTATCATGTCATACATTTTATTATTATTCATTATATATACTTTATAATCATTCTTGAGTGGTTAACATGGAGAATGAATCTCATCGCGTCGTGGAGACGGTAATCCGTACGTACGCACGAGCGATGATATCGTTCCCATGATCATGGAATTGTATTGAAGTGTATGTATACTATTTTAGAATCAATATCACTTTAACATATTTAAATATATTCATTATTTACACCATTATATCCATTCAATTAAGGTGGTGGTGGAAAACAGATTACACCACGGCATGGAGACGGTATTTCGTACGTACGCACGCACGGTGATTTCGTTTTCCATAGGATGGATAGAAGGTGGAATATGGTTGTTTCATATTTGTAATAACATATAAGTATATGAGTGATACTGATGTTATTACTTCATAATTAATCAACTAAAGAAGAGGAAGTAGAAGAAGAAATAAATTTGAAAGAATCGGTAACGGATATTACCTCTTCTTCGACCCGCCTCTTTGAAACCTCCTCTTAGGGGACTAAAATTGGAATTTGAAGAAGACCATGGCCTCTAGAATATTTATAGGGAAGTTTAGAAGGGAAATGGGCAGGTTTTGGATGATCTTGAATGCTAAAAGTGGTGTGAGGAAGAGAGGGAGGAGGTGCCCTTTTATAAGGGAGGAGAAGGGCACCTTAGGAAAACTTAAACTATTATTTTATTATAAAGTCATATTCGGTTTTTAATAGCTCCAAATTGATTTATTTCTAAGCTAAGGTGGGGATGGGTCAAACCGCTCTCATCCAATAGAATTTAGACAAGTTTAGGTTTCTATTTTAACCTTATCATTTAGATTTAACTTTAAGTTAAATAAGTTTACTTTTATCGTGTCTTCTTGTTTTCTTACACTATAAGGTTAATAAACTTACTATAACAAGACAAACAAAACCCAAGTTGTTTATTATTAGTATATATAACCTTATCTAAATCATTTGGTCAAGCCTTATATTCTTAGGAATAAAATAACAATTAATAATATAATATTTGTTTTAAAAACTATTTTAAGTCAATTTTGACACTATTTGGTAATTGATTTTTGTGGAAATCATAACAGAATTATTAGTTCGAAAAAAGTTAATTAAATCAATAATAACATGTCATAGTAACCTATAAAATTATGTGAATTCATAAAAAGTCTCAAATTACATTTATTTGGGTATTTATAACATCAATTATGTCAATATTTTATTAATGAGATAATTACTGCATCATCACTGTGTCATAAATAAATTAAATTATTTAATGTCTAAAAATTATAATTAATATACCATTATGTATGAAATCGTTTTAGATTTATAATTAATATTTATAGTCTAATTTATCTTATGTATAACCCTATATTAAAAATGTTTTAGTTATTAAACTTTGATTTTATCTATTTTAACTATTCGTTAAATAAAATAATATTAAATGTCCTAATCTAATCCAAGTGGGTCTAAATGGTCATAGTTTATTCATAAGGTTGTTTTTGGTCGAATTACACTTATCCAATAGAGTTAGGACATGTTTTCGGGTAATATTAATATCATTTTTACCCTTAATTACTCTATTTACTTTCAACCGTGGTAAATAAAAGTAAAAAGTTACTATTCACAAAAAATTATTTTCATCTCATTGAACCACATTTTAGTCCTTGATATTAACCATGTCTCTCTGATTTTCGAAATTCAATTCACAGAAGTGGTAAAATTTCATTTAAATGAAAAAGTCAGTTTTTTTAACTACCACTATGTGGTTTCACTATTCATCGAAAATTGAAGTTTTTCTGAAAAATACCGAAAATTCAGCTGAAGAATTATTTGATATTCCGAATTCAAAATTGATGTCTATTTTTCCAAATTCCAAATATAGAAGTGTCATTAATTAATTTTAAAATTAATTCTCGTTATCAAAACAATTACTGTGTTTTTAAGAAACAATAACTATCAAAAGATCATCACTTTTTTATGTCCAATTTCAAAGTGAAATTAATTCCAATGACCAAAATTGGATTAAATGGTAAAAATATATTCTAATTACACTTTAAACCCAATTAAAAATACAATATAACCATATAAATTATTTCGATGAAAAAGTTGTTTTTAATTAAAATATAGCGTGTTTTTACTATTCATTAAATTATGAAAGTTATCATAAAAATATCAAAACTTTATCCAATGTAAAGTTTTATATCCTGATTCAAAATAAGAAGTTTATTATGTAAAATTTAACTTATAAACTTGTCAAAAATTATATTTAAAATGGGTGCGCCATCAAAAGGCGGCAAAACTGCATTTTTTTAAAAATACTTATTTTACCTGAAAAATTTATTTTGTTCACATACCATGTTCTAGAAAATGTGTAAGATGAAATAATAATGTTATAACATTCAAAATGTAGTTAATACTATTCATAACGGCTAGTTCATAATAATATTATAACCATATATCGTTGTTTAGTGAAACCTGGTATTGCGTACAACACATGCTATCGAAGAAGGTCGCGATTACGTGTAACACAAGCCAAGTCAAGGTTGCGTGTAGTTCAAGACTCCTTTGTTGTTGCGTATAACAAAATCCAACCATATTTCTTTTATACATTGAATATATATATATATACACTCAATGTTGCTTAGAATAACTACTATCAAAAAAACATGAAATTGTGCGTAACTCGATCCAAGATTAGTGTTGTGTATATTACAAGCTAATACGGTGTTGCGTATAGCGCAAGATAATCTTGGTGTAGCATAAAATAGAAGATATGAAAGAAATTAAAAATAATATATCTTATAAAATATCGGGTTATTACAATTAATATGATCAAGGTTTAAATAATAATTAATTATATTGTATTTAGATTATGTAAATGGTTTACATGAGTGTTCTGGTTGAGTTTCATAGATGGATTTCCATATGCCAGCTCCTCCTTCTCTTCTACAATGTTACTTCTTGATGCCTTCCTTGGTGGTGTGATCAGCTATGTTTTTAGGTGAAGGTGGAAAGCTCTAGTTTCGGAATCCCCTGTGGGTGGCTTCCAGTTTTGATGTTAAGGTAGAGGAAATGGGGCCTCTCTTCTTCAAAGAGGCTCTTGAGGGTTTGTCTAGATCTAGTTGGTCTGTCTTTCCACCTTTACCGCCCATTTTTATTTAACCTAGTACACTGATTGGGTGGAAGGATGTATGGTAATTGACTTCTTAGTGGAAAAACATAGTAATGTGGTGGTGTTCCACAACTTCTCTTGTGGATACCTTTAGGTGTGACAACCCCATATTCTATTCTTCATGAAATTTATGGCTTTGTGAGGACTTCAGTAGAAAGAAGCATTGTCGATCCTTTATAAGTCTTCCTTTTGTATACATGTTTTTTCCTAGGATGATTTTATGTAATTGTGGTACAATGAATCCCATTAGTTTGGATTATGTAGGTTCACTTTTTTAATGTGGTTTTGGAAAATGCATCTTGGAATAGAATCATTTTTTGAGATGTTATGGGTTAGGCTTCCTAGCCTCCCACTTCCCATTCAAAATCAATCGATGTTGTGGGTGATGGGAGATGAAATAAGAAAGTTTCTTTATTCTAGTGAGGATAATTGATGCTTAAAATCTATGTTGTCTCCACGCATTTGTGTAGAAACAGATCTGTTTGAACCAATTCCATAGTATGTGTTTATCAGAGTGAGTAGGGACTTCTGGTGGAAAATATTTTTCTTCCAATACCCTACCCTTTTGTGGGGACACTTTTTTAGGAAAGGTAATCATTGACCTAATGAAGACACAGGATGATATGTTATTCAATAGGATCTGTGGTGATTCCTTCAAGTGGCATTTAGGATATGTATGGATTTGATAAGAATCCTTCAGCATAACAAGAGGTTGGCCTTCCAGAGAACTTCTCATCTTCATCTTCCGATGATTTTTCAGAGATCAAGAGTGGGAATGATTACAATTCAAATTTTTTGGTTGATCTTAATGCACCCTATATAAAACCTATCATTTTACACATATTATTACATGATTTTAATCATAATTAAACTTCAAATTACAATCCAAGGATCAAAAATTCTAATGCCTTTGGAAGACTAGGTACATAAATTTGAAAATATAGGACTAAAATAAAACATTTCTTTATTTATCATCCATTATGATCTTCTAACTTCCTTTGATCACTTTTATCTACATATAATAAATTTGGGATAACATGAATAAATGTATGATCTAAAATCCCAGTAAGGGAATAAAAATTAAAATAAAACTTAGCACATGAGTTAGAAGGCATAACACAATGATATAAAAAGGCATAGAAAATGAATACATATAAGGAATCATAACATGGGATCATATAATCAAGGATTAATAGTAATGTTTCATAAACATAAAACATGAATTTAGCACAACTCAAGGCTCATTTCACATAGAGGAGCACGATTCAAGGCTAACCACTAAGACCGTTTCACATGGAGCACAAGTCAAGGCTAACCACCAAGACCATTGTACATAATATCTCATGAGACTAAAAATTAACCAATGCATTAGAGTGATATATGGGTGTATAAATCATAACATGTTTGTGAATATGTGTTACACATGGAGAATCATACATAATTAATCAATCATAAACATAAGGGTTACTCATGGTAATAATTGGGTATCATAATCTTGTCAAAATGCATAACATAAGGGAATATCTCAATGGGGTCCCTGAAAGAAACAATTTAAATAATACATGGAAATTAATAAGGTAAAATAGGAATTCATAATTATAATATATTTCAAACTTAAGTGATAACATGTAAAAAATTTATTTAATAATCATTTTAGTTTGGTTTAAGGAAAATATTGAAGAGCATTTAAAACATAAAATGAAATAATATTTTATATAAAAGAATAAGTGAAACAATAAGGTTTTCATAATAAATATAGTTATTTAAGAAAAATAATTTTGGCTCAAAATAGATTATATAGTTCACTTTAAAATGGGTAATAATTCAAGATGTTTCCCTAAATCAGTCTTACTTATCGAGAAGAATTGAGTAGAGAACCTTTTTAAAACATGTATATAGAAAAAAAGAATGATGAATGTATATTAATACATAAGTTTGGAACATATATACATAATTTAGAATATTTAAATAAAAAAATTCAATTTCATTTGGATAAAAAAGAGAGAAAGAATAACCCGAAGTAATAATGATAGTTCGTGTATAATCCCTTACCTTAACTCTGAAGGTGTTCTTCACCTGATATTAATGTCCTAGATAATCAAATTAGATTAATTAATTAATAATTAAAGAACCATTTGAACATGTATTGTATTTATTATAACTTTATTAATTTCATTTATGGCCTTTTTATGGGTTAAGATGTTTAATTTCATCGTTTAGGAGTGTTGGTTCCCTTGGTTTTCGTGGTCAATTTACTTGTATACATGTACGAAATTTCGTATAAAGTGGAGATAATTATCCAAAATTGAACCTTTATGTTATTAAATATATTCCATAGTTTAAATTGGTATTATTCCATTTGGTTTTATTACATGATGATGAATCATTAGAAAAGTAGTTAATGATAATTGTTTGGGTTTATTTTGGAGGTTTTTTATCACAATGAACACATTTTGTTTTATAAAATAATATCATGTGTAGAAAATGATTACATAAAATTACATAAGATATAATAAATATTTTATAATCTGGTTCAACCATAAAAATGTTTTCATTGCCATCCTTGAAGACTTTAATGGTAATATGAAAGCACGTCGTCTACGAAGGTGGTAAATCAGCACCTCACAGACGATGTTTTCATTCTTAAAATAAAAGAGAGAGGAGACGAGATTTGATGAAAAATTATTTCATTATAATAACAAAATTATATTACATGTAAGGTAATAGAGTTATCATACCATTTTAATTATGTAAGGTGATGAGAGAAAAAGAAAATAAAGGAACTTGGAAAGAAATTAAAAAGAAATGGAATAGAGGTTTACCTCTTGATTCCTTCTTCTTGAGAACCTCCTTAGGTGTGTTTTTTGGTATTTTGATCACACTAAAAGCTCTTGGACGTGGGGAGATGCTTGGAAATATATTTTAGTATAATTTTGAAAAGGATCAAGGATTGAGTGGTGTGAGGAGAAGAGGTGGTGACAGGTGGTATTTATAGTGGAGGAGAGGAGTGTTTTCTCATTATTTTAATCATTAGTTTATCGTTTTTCTAAATAAAATAAATACTGTTGATTATTAAGACTAAATACATTAATTAGATCATGTGAGTTTGAAATGAAGGTGCTTAAATCAGTCATGACTCATTGAATAGTATATTTAACTTATAATGTATATATACTGTAAATTATCATATTTTACTATTCATCAAAAAATTCAAGTATTTCAAAAAAAAATTCCATAACCATTTTTAAATGTTTAGTATTAAAAAATTGACTCTATTTTTAAAAAAAAAATTTATAAATATGATAAATTTAATTTTTAATTAAAATCTTAATTTACTTGAGAAATACATATTTTAAAATTAAAAATATTTTTCTAACACTTTGAAAAATTAACAAAGGTCTCATTGAATTATATGATAATCATAAGACATAAAAATATTAATTTATGAATAAATTTTATGAAAATAAATTTTCATTTAAATTATTAAATTAATCATAAAATTGTAATTAAATATTTTTGACTTACAAAAATACCAACACAGTCCAATCCATTTTTATTTTTATATTTTTTTAAAACCCACTTTGAGGGTAAGTGGGAACCTACAGAACACCTCCAACAAAGACCGCCCACCACAAGACTAAGAACCGCGCCCAAAGAGATTTTCACATTTAAAATTTCAAATTTCAAAAACGCGGGCCATGTCCCAGCCCGCTTCACGCACCCCATAACAGTCGACCACCATCAACACCTTTACCAAAACTAAAAAGTCACACCATCCCGAGCCACATTCCGCGCTCTGTCCGAGACATCATCCATCAATCAATTCACCTGCCATCATCAAGTCACCGACTAATCAACATCACCGCCAACAAACTCATTACCAAGGCCACTGAACTCTTCTCCGGCATCCAAAAAGCCAATTCCATCAAAACTAAACACCATCGTCGCCGAAACAAGATGTCATCACCGTCGAGACCTCGATGTGGCGGCGTTGCTCCCTACACCAATATCAAAGAATCTCAAACAGTCGACATCGTCAGTCACACACTGTAACACCCCGAGATTTTATGAAAAATATTCTTTTTAATTTCATTAATGTCTTGTGTTGTATGCTACACCAAGATTACCTTGCGCTATACGCAACACCGTATTAGCTAGCAGTATACGCAACACTATTCTTGGATCGTGTTACACACAATTTTGATAATAGTTATTCTACGCAACATTGAGTATATATATATATATATATATATATATTCAATGTATAAATAAAATATGGTTTGATTCTGTTATACGAAACAATTAAGGATTCTTTCACAACACGCAACCCTGACTTGGCTTGCATTACACGCAATCGGGACCTTCCTCGATAGCGTGTGTTGTACGCAATACTGGGTTTTACTAAACAACGATATATTATTATATTATTATTATGAACTAGCCATTATGAATAATATTAACTAAATTTTTAATTTTATAACATTATTATTCATCTAACACATTTTCTAGAACATGGTATAAGAAAAAAATAAATTTTTCGGGTAAAATAAGTATTTTTCAAAAAATGCAGTTTTGCCGCCTTTTGATGGCACACCCACTTTAAATATAGTTTTTGACATGTTTATAAGTTTCATTTTACAAAATAAAATTATTCTTTTGAATCAAGAAATAAAAATTTACTTTGGATAAAAATCTCATTTTATTCTGATGACTTTCATATTTTAATGAATACTAAAAACACGCTATATTTTAATTAAAAACAACTTTTTTCATCGTAATATCCTATGTGGTTAAATTATAATATTGAATGGTTTTAAAGTATAAATAGAATATATTTTTACCATTTAATATAATTTATGTCATTAGCATTGATTTTACCTTGAATTCGTAGGTTAAATCAATTCAATCTTTTGCAATGTTTTAAAGAAAAACCCGTTTTCTTTCGACAATGGGTTTAATTTTAATTTAAACTTTTGTGTATTGAATTTGGAAAAATTGATTCCATATTTTGAATCAGTGGGTCCAAATTATGTTAATAAGCTACTTTTTATTTTTGGGCATTGTGAATAGTAACTACGGTAAATTTTATTTACTATAGTTAAAGGTAAATCGGGTAATTAAGGGTAAATATAAAATTATAAAATTACCCTAACACTTGGAAAAATCCTATTGGATGACTAAAAGTAGACCCATATCACCTAAGGGTCAGATTAGATTCATTTAATGGACTTTATTCCATGAAAATAATTTAATTATTATTAAAACCAAAGAAAGTGACAACATGTCACTCTCTTAAATACTATAAGTATAATAATTTTAAGTTAGTGATAAACTTCATGAAACTTTGAACATTAATAGTCTACAGAAATATAAAAAACTTATCTACATTATGAGAATTTATTTAGAATTTTTTGGGATTAAATAATTATCATTAATTGTGACACAATAGTGATGCAAAAATTATTTATCTAGTGAAAAATCAAAAATATAGTTTTTATTAAACTAATAGTGACCATAAAAGGCACAAAACCCTGACCAAAACTTATTGTCCATGTAAATGTAAACTATAATCATCCAATGGTGGAATAATGGACCATTTGGAGTCTTATACAAGCAATGATGACACTTATATTATTTTATTTTAAATGATGCCAAAGTTGTCACCTTCATAATTTAATAAATATAACAATTTAAATATTGTGATTTTAAGATTATAAATTCTAGTAAAAGTATTATTGTGAAATTTAATAGATTTATCATCATTATAGGATTTTATTTTAAATTTTTATGCAACAAATATGTATATTAAATAATTATACAAAAATGTTTTAGTAATTATTTTATTAAGAGATCAACCCAATAAATGGTTTTAAAAATAATAAAATAAATATTATATGAACAATTTAATGTGATCCACTAATTTTATAGATACATATGACCTTTTATGAATCTATTAAAGATTTTATTTCGAACATATCTTCTGTATATATTTTATTTAAATTCAAATAAATGAATAGTGTCAAAATTGACACTATTGTTATTTTATAAAAATAACATATTATAAAATTGTTTAAAAATTACAAAAATATTTAAAAATTATAAATTTAAATTTATATGGTCTATAATGTTATAAAGTAAAAAATTATGGAAAATTCACAACAAATAAGTTATTATTTGTTATAATTTAAAATTTAGAATTTTATTACCAGAAATAAACTTAAATAGATTAAATAAGGATAAATCAAAATGATAAGGTTTAAAATAAGATCCAAACATGTCTAAATTTAATTGGTTTATGATATTACAACCCTATATCATCTAATCTTCTAATATGAGTCATTTTTGGAGGTTTTTAAGTGGGGTTATATTTATTATAAATTAATATGTTTAAGAATTCCAAAGGTGCCCCTCTCCTCCCTTATAAAAGGGCACCTCCTCCCTCTCCTCCTCACACCAATTTCAGCATTCAAGCTCGGCCAAACCCTGACAAATTATCTTATAAACTTCTCTAGAAACATCCTAGAGGTTATGGTCTACTTTAAAGACCAATCTTAGTGCCCTAAGAGGAGGTTTCAAAGAGGCGTATCGAAGAAGAGGTAATTTCTTCTCCCGATTATTTCAAGCTTCTTTCTTATTCAACTTCTTCTTCTTTAGTTGTTTCATTATAAAGTAATAACATAAGTATCACTAATATACTTATTTGTTATTATAAATATGAAACAAACCCATTTCACCTTCTATCCATCCTACGGAAAACAATATCACCGCGCGTGCGTACATACGGAATACCGTCTCCACGCCGTGGTGTAATATGTTTTTCCACCAACACCTTACATGGATGGGTATAATGGTGTAAAGAATAACTATACATAGTTATTATAACATCATACTGATTATGATATATTGTATCATCCTCTCCAATTCAATTCATTAATTATGGAAATGATATCATCGCTCCTGCGTACGTACGGACTACCATCTCCACGACGCGATGAGATTCATTCTCTATGTTAAACATTTAAGAATGATTATAAAGTATTTATAAGAAATAATAATGAAATATATGACATTATAAAGCTACTGGATTTATTTATATATGTATGTCATCTACTTAATTCCATTCAACTGAATAAGGAAACAAAAACAGCGTTCATGCGTACGTACGGCCTACCGTCTCCATGAACGGTGTATTTCTTTCCATTTATTGATCTATTATATATATGTATATTCTGAATATATATTATATATAAATAATGTTTTATATTCTGGAATTATGTAATCATGATCTAAGTAATCATATGAATAATTACAAGTCAAAACACGGATGACAAATGAAACGATTTTACCCAAAACGCTCTTTAACATTGAATTTACAAAACAACGGGTAATATAAAGTCATAAGTGAACCATATATGATATCATAACAATTAATATGATTCTTTAATAAGTCAATAACATTATTTAAATCATTATACAAGAGGTTCGGATACATACGAAGCATATCGGACATAAGGTAAGGGATAAATTGTGCAAATCTCATTTTTATCCGAGATTTCTTATTCGTAAGTATTTACTGGGGTTATTACTATCATCCATGTCCATTTTTTATAAAAGTTTTTTCATGAATTTTTAATGTCCTTTTTACCCATTTTTTACTTTTTGACTTTTACTACATGTTATGTAAGGAATCTTTCATTTGTTTACGTTACAAGGTACTTTTTTGACTTTTCTGGCAAAAGTACGAGAAGAATGTTTTTTTTTAACTTATACGGCACGAACGAATTTTTACAGTTTTATAAAGACTTATTTTCATAAAGCTTCATACAAAATATTTCATGACTATTTTCAACAAAATCCTTTTCTTTTAAAATTGCATGACATTTTGTGAAAAGAAAATGATTCTGAAGAAGAAAGGATATCTTCCTCAAGAATTCATTTCAAGTGTTTTATCAAAACCATTTTTCATCTAAGATTACATTATTTCATATGTGTATGTTTCAAGTATCATGTCTCTATGATTTACATGGTTTCATTTTTCTTATTATGAAATGATGTCCATTTCTTTTATATGGATTATGTGATGATGGAATGATGTTTATGAAACCCATTTTGTTTATTGGGTTATTATGAATGATGTATGTTTTTTGTGTGGAACAAGTAAGAATGATTTCATTATGAGATGGGTGGGACCTATATCTCACTCCAATGCATTGGGTAAAGATTTTATATCTCATGAGATAGACATGGCTAGAACGGTAAGTTAATTCGGTTCAGTGTTACAGGACTGAAACGAGGAGTGAACTCGATTCAGAATGGGACTTTGTCCACTAATATGGTCTTGGCAGTAATGCCTTGGCTACTATGGAAATCATTACATGTGATTAATGGATGCCACAATTACATGTTTTATTCCCATGCTATTTTTTCATTCTTAATGTTTCTTTATGATCTATGCCTTACATACTTCCATGTTTTATGTCATTTCTCAAGCTTTTGATGTTTAAACATTATGTTCATGTTTTTAAGTTCAAATGTATATGGTATGTTTTATTTTATCCATTCTTACCCTTACTGAGCATTTGAGCTCACCCTTTTTATGTTTTCTTTTCCCCAGGATATAAATAACGGTTTTAGGTAAGAAAATAATGGGAAATATATTTATGGGAGATGTTGAAGATCCTTCACCACGATTAGAAGATTACGTTCCAAGTTTCCAAAGACACTAAACTATTAAAGTCCTTTTGTGTCTGTTTTTGTTATGTATTAAGTATTCCACTAAAGTAATGTAATGTCACTGTACGTCAAGATTTGGGTCTCTATAGTTGGTATCAGAGGAAAGGTTTAGTCAACCTTTGGAAACTAGGATGTGAAAACGTTAGTGAGATCCCTAGAGATATTTCTAAGGTATGTCTAGGGATGTACCTAAGGATAAGAATACATATAGGATATAGTACTAGAACTACAGTAACAATCTTAGAATTTAACCTAATATGTTAGATATTTAGGGTGCTCCCCTTTACTATGTTCTTTTCCCTAGCATGATTTTTGCCTCTCACACTATTCTTTTTGGGTTTTAGAAAATGGCTAGAAACAGGAAGATTCATGATAATGGAGGATATGACGGACAATGGAATTATTTTCTTCATGAGAAACCAAATGAAATAGGATCTGGAAGTCCAAATATCGTTATTATGCCTAATCAGCAATCTCATAATATGGTCAATAATCTCAACTTTGGTAAGTTTCCCGACTCAGATAATAAGAGAAAGATGGAGTTTCATGATGATCACAGAGGAAAGAAAGTTCAATTTCCCTCATGTAATTCATGTGGGGAGAGGCATCAGGGAGATTGTTTCAAAGGAACTGGAAGATGCTTTGGGTGTGGAAAAGAAGGACACAAAGCCATTAAGTGTAATGGAAAAGGATCAGTTAACACCATGGACAAGGATAATGGTATTGCTACGACATCAACAATGATTAGATGTTTTAAATGTGGAATGTACGGGCATTATGAAAACCAATGCCATAATGGAAAATCTCATGAAGAAAATAAGCATGGTCATATGGGTAGTATTTATGTTGATGATGATGAGGAGACTACAAATGATATATGAGCTGAAAGAAGTGTTGAAGCTCAGTCGGTTGTTTTAGAAGGTAGTGGAATGATTGTATGTTTATCGAGAGTTATGTTGTATAGTTAATGGTAATATGGAATAAAGAATCATCTAAGGATTGTTACACTATTGTTTTTCCTAAAAGTATTTGAAAGTATATGTTGAATGGTACCAGTAACCATGGAATGTTATTCAGATATTTTTTTAAAGTAGATGATATGCGCATAATGAAGGAATGAGAAGATAATGAGATGTTTGATTGTATTCATGAGCTCATGATTGATATAAGGACTAAGTGATATCATGGTTTGAGTATATAGAATTTTGAGGATTTTGGTATGTGGAAAGTGTTAACTTTTAACTGCATTCATGTTTTCACTAAGGTTCAATGGGTATTCATTTTTCAAGAGAATACATGATTAAGGCCTTCGAACGTTTGTAATGTGACCAACAAGACATATCTTATGATATATGGGGATCAATGATGGTATTAACATGCTTCTTATACGAAATCTCTAGTAATCGTTTTCACTATAATATGACAATGGAATGCAATATTATGGATAAGCCTAAATATTGGAATGGATTATGTTGTACATAAGTTAGTATTGTTTAAGGATAGAACCTTTTTCCGATATTATTGATGGGATGATATAGTAATGTAGTTTTAGAAAAAGGACAACCTGCAGGACGGGTGACATCCCATCGCGTCGGACAAGGCTGTGGGAATCGAACCCACAACCAAAGTGCGACTGGCCTTTATCGCCTACCACTGGCCTACAGGAAGTCCCTGGTTAGTAGAAACTAGTTTTATTTTATTAAGTGGTATGATATATGAAGTATAAGTTCATTTTTGGAACCATATACGATTAATCTAACAATAATATGGACTTATAACTTTTGCTAACCTTTTGTTTGAAAGAGATGGATTGACCCATCATTATATCACATGATCTTCTAACACATCACGAATAACAAATTCAACTTCATTTATTTAAGGGATGAAGTGGAAATTGTTCAATTCACGAAAAACAGTAAGATTGTACCAAAATCATGCAAGTATTTCTTTTAATTCATCAACTTTAGGGAAATGATCTTGAAAACCAAAAATGGTGTCCTAGTTACCTTATATCTGATGAATAAGATGGTACCTTAGATCATCACAAATCAATAGATTTGTGATTGTTGGCTTTTTCATAGCCATTTTCTCTACCACTCTCCATCAGAACTTGATGGTTAGATTTTACTTCCATATCCATATTTTCACTTATGTCATCCTACGTGGAATCCCAGTGATGAGTTAATTTGGGTAACCGTTACATTTCATACTTTAGTTTTTAAAGCCATTTTTTGGTATTCCTTTTTACGATGTGGGTTTCTATTAAACAAACTTTCGAGTAGTAAACCATTTATAACCCCGACGAATTTTGAGGGTGAAATTCATTTTAAGGGGGGTTGAATGTAACACCCCGAGATTTTATGAAAAATATTCTTTTAATTTCATTAATGTCTTGTGTTGTATTCTACAGCCAGATTACCTTGTGTTATACACAACACCGTATTAGCTTGCAGTATACACAACACTATTCTTAGATCGTGTTACACACAATTTTGATAATAGTTATTCTATGCAACATTGAGTATATATATATATATATATTCAATGTATAAATGAAATATGGTTGGATTCTGTTATACGAAACAACGAAGGATTCTTTCACAACACGCAACCCTGCCTTGACTTTCATTACACGCAATCGCGACCTTCCTCGATAGCGTGTGTTGTACGCAATACCGGGTTTTACTAAACAACGATATATTTTTATATTATTATTATGAACTAGCCGTTATGAATAGTATTAACTAAATTTTGAATTTTATAACATTATTATTCATCTTACACATTTTCTAGAACATGGTATAAGAAAAAAATAAATTTTTCCGGTAAAATAAGTATTTTTTTTTAAATGTAGTTTTGCCGCCTTTTGATGGCGCACCCACTTTAAATCTAGTTTTTGACATGTTTATAAGTTCAATTTGAAAAAATAAAATTATTCTTTAGAATCAAGAAATAAAAATTTACTTTGGATATATTTTTAATTTTATTCTGATGAATTTCATATTTTAATGAATAGTAAAAACACGCTATATTTTAATTAAAAACAAATTTTTTCATCGTAATATCTTATGTGGTTAAATTATAATATTGAATGGTTTTAAGGTATAAATAGAATATATTTTTACCATTTAATATAATTTATGTCATTAGCATTGATTTTACCTTGAATTCATAGGTTAAATCAATTCAATCTTTTGCAATGTTTTAAAGAAAACCCCGTTTTCTTTCGACAACGGGATTAATTTTAATTTAAACTTTTGTGTATTGAATTTGGAAAAATGGATTCCATATTTGGAATCAGTGGGTCCAAATTATGTTAATAATCTACTTTTCATTTTTGGGCATTGTGAATAGTAACTACGGTAAATTTTATTTACTATAGTTAAAGGTAAATCAGGTAATTAAGGGTAAATATAAAATTATAAAATTACCCTAACACTTGGAAAAATCCTATTGGATGACTAAAAGTTTACCCATATCACCTAAGGGTCGGATTAGATTCATTTAATGGACTTTTTTCCATGAAAATAATTTAATTATTATTAAAACCAAAGAAAGTGACAACATGTCACTCTCTTAAATAATTATCATTAAAAATTTTTTATAATTTTTTGAGATTAAATAATTATCATTAATTGTGACACAATAGTGATGCAGAAATTATTTATCTAGTAAAAAATCAAGAATATAGTTTTTATTAAACTAATAGTGACCATAAAAGGCACAAAACCCTGACCAAAACTTATTGGTCATGTAAATGTAAACTATAATCATCCAATGGTCGAATATTTGACCATTTGGAGTCTTATACAATCAATTATGACACTTATATTATTTTATTTTAAATGATGCCAAAGTTGTCACCTTCATAGTTTAATAAATATAACAATTTAAATATTGTTATTTTAAGATGATAAATTATAGTAAAAGTATTATTGTAAAATTTAATAGATTTATCTTCATCATAGGATTTTATTTTAAATTTTTATGAAACAAATAATTATATTAAATAATTATACAATAATGTTGTAGTAATTATTTTATTAAGAGATAAACCAAATAAATGGTTTTAAAAATAAGAAAATAAATATTAT
The DNA here is from genome assembly GCA_963277665.1 of Viscum album. Classification (NCBI taxonomy): domain Eukaryota; kingdom Viridiplantae; phylum Streptophyta; class Magnoliopsida; order Santalales; family Viscaceae; genus Viscum; species Viscum album. The sequence continues at coordinate 65,476,637 of OY728135.1, read as the reverse complement.
ATGAACAATTTAATGTTATACACTAATTTTATAGATACATATTACCTTTTATGAATCTATTAAAGCTTTTAGTTCGAACATATCTTCTGTATATATTTTATTTAAATTCAAATAAATGAATAGTGTCAAAATTGACACTATTGTTATTTTATAAAAATAACATATTATAAAATTGTTTAAAAATCACAAAAATATTTAAAAATTATAAATTTATATTTATATGGTCTATAATGTTATAAATTAAAACATTATGGAAAATTCACAACAAATAAGTTATTATTTGTTATAATTTAAAATTTAGAATTTTATTACCACAAATAAACTTAAATAGATTAAATAAGGATAAATCAAAATGATAAGGTTTAAAATAAGATCCAAACATGTATAAATTTGATTGGTTGATGAGATTACAACCCTATCTCATCTAATCTTCGAATATAAGTCATTTTTGGAGGTTTTTAAGTGGGTTTATATTTATTATAAATTAATATTTTTAAGAATTCCAAAGGTGCCCCTCTCCTCCCTTATAAAAGGGCACCTCCTCCCTCTCCTCCTCACACCAATTTCAGCCTTCAAGCTCATCCAACCCCTGCCAAGTTATCTTCTAAACTTCCCTAGAAACATCCTATAGGTTCTGGTCTACTTTAAAGACCAATCTTAGTGCCCTAAGAGGAGGTTTCAAAGAGGCGTATCGAAGAAGAGGTAATTTCTTCTCCCGATTCTTTCAAGCTTCTTTCTTCTTCAACTTCTTCTTCTTTAGTTGTTTCATTATAAAGTAATAACATCAGTATCACTAATATACTGATTTTTTATTATAAATATGAAACAATCCCATTTCACCTTCTATCCATCCTACGGAAAACAAAATCACCGCGCGTGCGTACGTACGGAATACCGTCTCCATGCCGTGGTGTAATATGTTTTTCCACCAACACATTACATGGATGGGTATAATGGTGTAAAGAATAACTATACATAGTTATTATAACATCATACTTATTCTTATATATTGTATCATCCACCCCAATTCAATTCAATAATTATGGAAACGATATCATCGCTCGTGCGTACGTATGGACTACCGTCTCCACGACGCGATGAGATTCATTCTCCATGTTAACCATTTAAGAATGATTATAAAGTATATATAAGAAATAATAATGAAATATATGACATTATAAAGCTACTGGATTTATGTATATATGTATTTCATCTACTTAATTCCATTCAACTCAATAAGGAAACAAAAACAACGTTCATGCGTACGTACGGCCTACCGTCTCCATGAACGGTGTATTTCTTTCCATTTATCGATCTATTATATATATGTATATTCTGAATATATATTATATATAAATAATGTTTTATATTCTGTAATTATTTAATTGTGATCTAAGTAATCATATGAATAATTACAAGTCAAAACACGGACGACAAATGAAACGATTTTACCCAAAATGCTCTTTAACATGGAATTTACAAAAGAACGGGTAATATAAAGTCATAAGTGAACCATATATGATATCATAACAATTAATATGATTCTGTAATAATTCAATAACATTATTTAAATCATTATACAGGAGGTTCGGATACGTATGAAGCATATCGTACATAAGGTAAGGGATAAATTGTGAAAATCTCATTTTTATCTGAGATTTGTTATTCGTAAGTATTTACTGGGGTTATTAATATCATCCATGTCCATGTTTTATAAAATTGTTTTCATGAAGTATTAATGTCCTTTTTACCCATTTTTGACTTTTTCACTTTTACTACATGGTATGTAAGGAATATTTCATTTGTTTACGTTACAAGGTACTTTTTTGACTTTTCCAGAAAAAGTACGAGAAGAATGTTTTTTTTAACTTATACGGCACGAACGAATTTTTACAGTTTTATAAAGACTTATTTTGATAAAGCTTCCTACAAAATATTTCATGACTATTTTCAAAAGAATCCTTTTCTATTAAAATTTCATGACATTTTGTGAAATAAAAATGATTCTGAAGAAGAAAGGATATCTTCCTCAAGAATTCATTTCAAGTGTTTTATCAAAACCATTTTTCATCTAAGATGACATTATTTCATATGTGTATGTTTCAAGTATCATGTCACTATGATTTACATGGTTTCATTTTTCTTATTATGAAATTATATCCATTTATTTTATATAGATTATGTGATGATGGAATGATGTTTATGAAACCCATTTTGTTTATTGGGTTATTTTGAATGATGTATGTTTTTTTGTGGCACAAGTAAGAGTGATTTCATTATGAGATGGGTGGGACCTATATCTCCCTCCAATGCATTGGGTAAAGATTTTATATCTCATGAGATAGACATGGATGGAATGGTAAGTTAATCCGGTTCAGTGTTACAGGACTGAAACGAGGAGTGAACTCGATTCAGAATGGGACTTTGTCCACTAAGATGGTATTGGCAGCAATGCCTTGGCTACTATGGAAATCATTACATGTGCTTAATGGATGCCACAATTACATGTTTTATTCCCATGCTATTTTTTCATTCTTAATGTTTCTTTATGATCTATGCCTTACGTACTTCCATTTTTTATGTCATTTCTCAAGCTTTTGATGTTTAAACATTATGTTCATGTTTTTAAGTTAAAATGTATATGGTATGTTTTATTTTATCCATTCTTACCCTTACTGAGCATTTGAGCTCACCCTTTTTATGTTTTCTTTTCCCTAGGATATAAATAATGGTTTTAGGTAAGAAAAAAAAAGGGAAAGATCTTTATGGGAGATGTTGAAGATATTTCACCATGATTAGAAGATTACGTTCCAAGTTTCCAAAGACACTAAACTATTACGGTCCTTGTGTGTCTGTTTTTGTTATGTATTAATTATTCTGCTAAAGTAATGTAATGTCCATGTACGTCAAGCTTTGGGTCTCTACACACACTGTAGATCACCACCTGCGTAACAACATCACCGACTCAAATCCACCATTATCGTTGCACATACCCACCAGAACGACGGAACCCATTACCGAATCCACAACCATCCCACACCAGAAAAGGACCGTTGACGAAAATAAAAGAAGCCATCAAGAAGGAGGACCAAAAAAAGGAACACGAAACAATGGGAAAACCCTAAAAGAAGGACGATACAACAACCCTAAAGAAAGACGGGGATGAAACCCAAAAATAAATCTCAAAAACATCAAACCATAGTCCCAAAACCCTTTGTACTCATCGCTCCAACTCTGGCCTGGAGACAAATGGTGGAACCCTAGGTCAGAGTAGTTTGGGCGGCTGATGAAGAAAAACTGACTCTGGTAGCAGCTGGAAACTCAATGTCCACCGAAACACAATCCCAAAGCCTCGAGGATACCTCTATACCATCCCCAACCTGGAGAGGGATGAAGGTACTTGAGGCCCTAGCAGGTTAATAAGATGGAATCCATCCAAATCACATACCTTCGGTGGGCCCACAGTAGAAAGCCACAGTGGCAATCACCTGAGGAGAGAAGAAACCAAGAGTGGAGGGAGAAACCGAGAGCTGAGTGGCAGAACCATGAGTGAAGGGAAAAGCTGATAAGGGACGCTGAAACACTAGAGGAATGGAGAAGAGGAATGTGTATGGCGCTATCCACAGAGAGCGCGGAGAGCGATCTATTATACAAAACTACCAACACTTAATTAATAATTTTAAAATATTTATTTACATATAGTATGATTTAATTATACCATATTATCACTTATAAGATGAATAAATTGTATTTATATATTCATTGGTGAGGTTACTATTCAATTGTCTGATTTACTATTCATAAGGGCCATGTTACTAAGGTCAAGTAATTATTCCTTTGGAATATTCTCCTTAACATCTAAAAATACCTTTTATTTCCCACATTCTTCATTTATAAAGTTTGTATTATGTTTTTAATGTGATTTTATGTGATTATACTATTTTACATATTTATAAGAATGGAATTTCCAATAATAAAACATTGGGTCATTACATTATTCTGTCATTATGAAATTTCACCCTCAAATTTATTTTTACATTTTATGCTGAAAAAAAAGTGTTGGTACTTTTTCTTCATCACTTCCTCCAGTTCTCATGTTTCCTCTTCGTACTTATGGTTCCCCCATAGTACCTTGACCTGTTGAGTAGTCTTGTTTCGTAGAAAATTATCTCTACAATCCAAGATCTTCACTGGTTGCTCCTTATAAGAAAGATCATTCAATGACTATACCACCTCTGAAGTCAGTTCATGTGAAGGATATGGTATGTACTTTTTTTAGCGGGATACGTAGAATACATCTTGTACTTCATTTAAGGTAGGTGGAAGTTCTGGTAAATATGGCACAACTCCGACATGATTAAGAATCTCATAGGGGATGATGTACCTAGGACTTAGCTTTCCTTTATTCAGAAATCTCTTGAACTTATTCCATGGAGATATGTGGAGGAATAACATGTTTCCAACTTTGACCTCAAGGTCTCATCAACGAGGGTTGACATAACTCTTTTCTCAACTTTGGGATACCATGGTGTGTTGCTAAATGGTTTTCACCTTTAACACCATTTCTTCGACCATTTCAAGTCCTAGAAAATTACGCTCACTGACTTCATCTCAACACACCTGTGTTCTTCACCTTTTCCCATAAAGGGATTCATATAGAGCTATTTGGATACTCAAATGGAAACTATTGTTATAGGAGAACTCAAATAGAGGTAGATGTTGGTCACATCCTCCTTTGAAGTCCATATAACACGCTCTCAACATGTCTTCCAGTGTCTGAATATTTCAATCAGATTGGCCATCTGTTGGGGGAATATAGGTCATACTAAAGTTCAAATCATTGTTCAAAGCATGTTTGAGACCTTTCCAGAACTTAGAGGTGAATCTCGGGTCTCAATCAGATATAATCGATAGTGGTACACCATGAATCTGTACCATCTCTTTGATATATATATCCATGTAATTTTATCCAATGAAAATTCCTATCGAATTGTAATAAAGTGACATGTCTTTGTAATACGATTTACAATTACCCATATAGAATTGTTTCCTCTAGATTTACTTGTAAGTTTAGTGAAAAATTCTATGGTAATGTTCTCCCACTTCCATGTTGGTATGGGTAGCGATTACATCATCCCCTTAGAATTTTTTCTTTCAACCTTCACTTGCTCACATACCAGGCACCTTGTCGTATACTTTGTGATATCCTTCTTCATGTTTTCCAACCAGTAGTTATCTTGGAGATCTGGATACATATTTGTTCTCCCTAGGTGAATAGAGAAGGTTGAGCTATGTGTGTCATTCAGAAGCTCCTTCTTTATATCTGGATCGGTTGGTACACATAATTTTGACACATGTCTTACAACTCATTCCTTTTCCATTTGGAACTATAAGTATTTCCCATTTCTAATATCTTCAACCCTTTTCTAAATTTCCACATCATTTCATTGAGCATCCTTTATTTTCTACATGAAGGATGGTGGAGAAATAATTTGAGAAAGGATTTATGATGGTCCTCCCATAATGATTCCCATGTCCATCCACTACAAATCTAAGAATATTTTATCCCTATCAACTATCATCATTGATAAATATGAAAGATCATTTCTACTTAGACCGTCCACAACCTTATTTTCCTTACCAGGATGTAAGTGGATTGAGCAGTCATAATCTTTGATGAGATCCAACCATCTTCACTGGTAAAAATTAAGCTCCTTCTGTGTGAATATATATTTGAGAATCTTATGGTCAGTATATTCCTCACACTTCTCCCTATATATATAAGGTTGCCAAATTTTAAAAAAAAAGATCAAAGATCCCATATGTAGATCATGGATGGGATAGTTTTTCTCATGAATTTTCAACTTCCTTGAGGTGTAGGCTATCTCTATATCATTTTGCATTAGTACATAGCCTAAGATTTTTTTAAAAGAACCATTGTACACCATAAAGAGTTCTCTTCTTGTTAGTAGTTTGAGTAATGGCGTAGTGATAAGCCTCTTTTGAGCTCTTTAAATAATTCATTATATTCTAGAATCTATACAAACTTAACTCTATTCTATGTCATCTTGGTTATTGGGTTTGAAAATCATGATAAGTTATTCACAAATTGTTGATAATACCTAACTATGCCAAGGAAACTATGAATCTCTATTACAGATGTTTTCCTAGGCCACTCTTTGATTTCCTTTGTCTTGGAAGGATCCACAGATATCCCTTTACTAGTGATAACATGCCCCAATAATGATACTTCCTCCATCCAGAACTCATATTTACTATACTTTTCATATATTTTATCCCTTCTCAAATTCTTCAGTACAGTATTCAAATGCTCCTTGTATTCCTCCTTTCTCTTGGAGTATATTAAAATATCATCGATAAATACTACCAAAAACATTTTGAGTTATTGAGTCTGAAAGGAATCACTATAAACTCATAGTTTCCATACCTTGTTGGAAAGTCAGTCTTGGGAATATCTTCCTTCCTCACCTTTAATTGGTGGTATCCGGACCGAAGATCTGCCTTAGAGAAATAACTTTCCCCACATAGCTGATCAAAAAAATGAATCTATCCATGGTAGGGGATACTTGTTATTTATCATGATTTTTTTGAGCTCGTGATAATAAATTTAGAGGCACATTGATCAATCCTTATTCTGGATTATGAGGGTTGGCGTACCCCATGGTGAAGCACTCAGGTGAATAAAACCCTTATCCATATTCTCTTATAACTACTTCTTCAGCTCTTCCAACTCAACAATGGAAATTTTATAAGGTATCTTTGATATAGTTAGAGACCCATAATTAATTTCAATTGAGAACACAACCTCTTGATCAATAGGAAGACTGGGTAACTCTTCAGGTAATATATCAGTGTATTCCATTATAATGGGCATGTATTTGAGCATGATTCTCTCCCTTTTCTCAATCATTTAAACTGGATATGATTTCTCATAAGGAAATAATATCCACACCTAAGAAAGTGATTATGTAGGAGATTTATCTTCCTCTTAAAACATGTAAATAATTAGAGTATACTTCGAGATGTGAAGAGTGATCTCCCTTTACTGACAATTGATGTTCGATTTGTATAAATATATCCAATCAATTCCCAAGATATCGTTGAACTCCACCAAACGAAGTCTGACAAAATTTTCTTAGAGGTTCAGTCCACAAACATTAACTGTGGACAAGTTATATACTTTAGATGAAATAATTTATCTATTTTTTTCTCTCATGGATAACTCATCCCGCATATTTTGAAATCGGGATTGAATAGTTCTACTAAACGTGCATGATATGAAAGAATTTGTAGAACCAAATTCAAATAGTATGTTCACTATCCTTGAATTAATAACCAACATACCTCTCACCGCATTGTTTTCCGGCTCCACTTTAGCAGTAGTAATAGCATAATCCATTCCTTATTTCCTTGGAGGTCGTTGTTGATAACCTCCAACGACCCTTAGCTTAGGGAAATGGTTCGTATAATACCCATGTTACTTTTAGTTGAAATACTTCACTATTAGATAATTGTTGATATGAACCTTCCGTTATTCTTCCACATTAGTAGAATTCTTTATATCCCTTTGGAAATTCATATCCATATGTTTCAGTATTTAACATTTGAAGTAATTCATGGTTCCCTTTATATAGTTCCCAGGATGCTTTTTCCCACAATTTTGACACGTGGGATGTTTTTTCTTCTTTCCATCATGGGATTTATTTGTTGAACCACCCATAATAGACTCTGTTTTCAACTTTTTTCCACTAGGCCCATGATACCATTGAGATTATCCAATCTCCATTTCAACCTTGAGGGAACAACATACAATCTCCTCCTAAGTATCAAAGTCTCAAATCACCAACTCTTTTCATAGACTCGGCTTTAGTCTACTAAATAAGTGATCCACCTTGATTATGGTGTTTATAACATAGTTGAAGGTGTATCTTACAAGACTTATAAAGTTTTATTCATATTCTCTAATCGACTCATCTTTCTTATACTTAAGTCTGAAGAATTACCTTTCTTTCTTAAGGCATGGAGTTCAGGGAAAATACTTATTGAAACACATTTTCTTGAATTCCTTCCAATCCATGGAATTAATTTCTTCTTTGTACTTCATATTTTTTATCACTGTCCACCACTGATCAGCTTCCCCATCAAAACTGTAACGACTCAAACTTTTATTGATGAAAATTCCTCTTAATCTGATTAAATGTCTTATTATGTAAAAAGGTTATATAAGGCATATGCACTTCCTTGGTTTTATGTTTTTTTATTTTAAAATACTGTTAAGAATTTATACTGTTGATAATATAGTCATTGAACAGTGATCACATGATTATTATAAATATAGGGCTTTAACAAATCCAATTTACTCAAACAAAGGAAGTGATGGCCTCATCTAATATAATTTCTCCATAAGAAGACCATTTGTCAAAGCTCAGAAAGGAGGTAGAGTCCCTGAGCTTCTCTCTTGACCAAGCCCAAGCCGAGCTTCGACGCCTTAAGATTGAACAGAATCACCTATGGGAGAAGTGTAAGTTAATAGATATTACCACTCGAGTGATCTTATCTAAGCCACCCCAAGAATCTATCACCATCGCACACCTTACCCTTAAGTCTTATGTGGGTTTTATAAGCGGTTATGTAACAAGACCCTAGCACTATGATTATGTGCATTATTTTTGTATAAAGAATATACATTCATTTTATTATTGTTACTTTGTAAATGGTTTTTAAAGCACATATAATATTTTTAGTTAATATTCAATTAAGAAATATATTTTGATGAATTAATGGATTTTTTAATTAAATATTATTTTAATAAAATATTATTACTAAATTAATCTTTATTAAATATAAATGATCATGTAATTTTTTATGAATATCATTGTAATTTTTATTATGTTTTGAAAGTTATTTTGTTAAATCCCATGAATTTTTCATAAATGCCAGTTTTTATTTTAAAAGTAAAAATCACCTATTTATAAAATTATTTAGATAAAATGAATATAATTGTTTGGATTCCGGGCATTGAAATTATCTAACGGTGAATTTTTCATAATTTTCTGAGACAGTGGATTTTTTGGGTAAAAATTAAATATCGTTTAAATATATAATGTATTTTATGACATCATAATGACCCAATAGTGATGTAATAAAATAATCTAAAATGTATTTTCGTCCAATATATGTTTTACATTTAAAATAATGTGATTTTAGATTTGTTTGATTAATTTTATAGTTCTTAAGTTGACCCTCCAAGACTTATAAAATATTTTAACTTTTTTAAAATGATTCCCTTGAGAGTGTGACTCAAATCTATATAAGAAAGCCTAATATTTTATAAGTTTAAAAATTGGACTTATAAAATAATTTTTTCCACTCCACTTTGGAAAAAACCATGGGAAAACCCATGGTAGGGTTTGTAGTTTTGATTAGTTTAATGTGTAGTGTCTGAAACCTAAATAATAAAGAATTCCCTCTCCTTTATTATATAAATCCACTCAATCTACCACTTCTCTACACTCAAAACCCTCGGATCATGTCCCTAATATTCTCTCATCTATCTTTAATCCTCCCAAGTCTCCCCAAGCTCCCAAAAAGGATCTCTCAAGCCTCTCCCAAGCCTTTGGGATCACACTTCCAAGTAAGGGATTTCTTCCTTTCTCATTTTTGTCCAAATTGTTTTATGTTGTTATACCATTTTATTTTCAACAAAAAATGTTGGGGTATTATTTCACACATCCCCCATACTTCCCTACTTATGTTTTAATGACGATATTCCCCTTTCTCTCTCATTAATTCCTCTCATGTACACCCGTTAAGGGATTTCTCTCTCCGCATTTACATTCAAGCAATTCTTTTATATTATGCATATAAATTCCATTACATATGTTTGTATATTATATTCGATGACCCCCATACTATACATTTCATGTATAAATGATGAGATACCCCTTTATATCTCATCAACCCATTTTATGATTTCTATTTGGCGTCTTTATGCTGCCGAAGTTACACCAAACTTTCCATGCCAAAATCATTGTGTAAGTTAATACCATACCCATTTCTCCATCAAGGGTATTCACCTTTATGCACATATAATTATTGATTGAGGACTTAAAATTATGTATTACACATCTCTTATTCATAGAATAAATTATTATTTTTAATGAATCCATATTCTATGATCTACGTGGCACATTTATACATGAAATGAAATGTTTATAAATGGTGCTCCCTAATAGCACTCCAATGCATTGGGTAAAGATTAGTATCATGATACTCCAAGTGCAATGATGGTTTACTCATGATAATTCAAGTGAAATGAGGGTTTACTCATGCTAATTCAAGTGCAATGAGGGTTTACTCATGCTCCATGTGCATTGAGCCTTAGCTCAAGATAATACCATGTTAAATGTTTTTTCCACATTTCCATGTTGTGATAATCATGTTATATCATGCCTTTATGTTCATGTTTCTATTGTTATCCATTGATATGAATATTTCCTAAAATTTACTATGTTATTAATATTATTCCTTGTTTAATCCCTTAATGTTCTTTATAGCTCACCCTTTTCTTATGCATGTCCCCATGTTATCCCATGCAATGTTATGTACGAAGGAATGTTGTGGTCTTGTAAAAGAAGTTTTCAATAAAGTTGTTGTGTTTTATAGTCTAATTTGTTATGTAATGTTCTTAATTTTCCTAAGACACTAGACCTATCTATCCTCATAGTTGTCTTAAGTGCAAGTATATGTAGTAAATCATGTTTAAGTGAGTAATAAAGAGCATGGTTATTATAAAAATGGTAGACCGCCATCATGACTTTCTCTTATTATGAGAACTGGAGGAAATAGAATATATTTTCAATGGATTTAATATACTATTTTATGAGAAAGTTATTAGAATATAAACTAATCATGGGAGGCATTTTATCGCATAGCGATTCACTATTCATTTACACCCTTACACCACTATTTTAAATTGGTTTTGTAATGAATATTCCAAATATAATAATAAATGTAACTTCATGTTTGATTCAATGAATTAATGTTTTTAACTGTTTAATAGGGAAGTTTTACTTTTTTAGTATTTACATTGTAGGAGGAGGTGATTTGGAGAGCTCGTGATGGAATTCAAGCAAAATTGGCCAAATTGCGGGAGATCCCAAGAATGCATGTGGACATAAATATGTAATTTGGGTAATCCATGCATCTAATTGATATAAAAATTGGTTTACATTTGAAAAACCGTGTGGGATACATTTATCAAGAATACCATGGAGCCCAATTCATCCATTTGGAGGCCCAAAATAGATCCACATTGTAAAGAAATTCTGGGTGGACCGAATTGGACCACCCTTCTGTATTTGGGCCATAACTCAGGTCTTGGAACTTCAATTGGGTTTATTCCACCTCAATTTGACATCCAACTCGAAGTTCCACCTCTCCACCTAATTTTATGTCATTTTAACATGTTTTGGTCAGTGACCCATCTAGATAAAAATGATAAATAATTATTCCATGAATAGTCATCCAGTCCCTTAGAAACTTGACTTATTTTTTGGAAAGTGTGATGTATTTGTCCATAAAATCACCCCTAACCCTCATTCTCTTATGTTGTATGACCATTGGTAAGGGTGAGTTGAACTTTATATCTATTTTCACACATTTGAGTTCTCTTACCCCTTATGTACTTATAAACCTCTTAGTGATCAATGTGGGGGTGTTTGTTGTTGTAATCCCGAGCTCCTCGCTTGTAATCTTCATAAGGTAATTAAATTTACAAGTTTGTTGTTAATTTTTATTCATTTATACCATATTAATTTTTTTTATTTTATTATGATGAAATAAAAATCAAAGGAACAATAATCTCCATGCTTCTATGCATAACCCGGATCTTTTGATTATTTGAGTGTGGTTACCTCTTTTTCCACCCCTTCCCTTTCATAAGTGTGTGAATGGATTATGTCGATTTATAAATTCTAGGAAATTGAATTCATGAATATTTGTGTTCTTTTCTTGTGTAATATTTTTTCATTAACACAAATTTGGTCATCTCATTGCGGTTTTTATGTGATTCTTTGAATGAGTTCCGTTTTTACATCGATTCAAGATTGTTAATTTTGGGTGGTCACCGATAATCAATATCATTGATCGATCAAATTCAAGGTGTTAACCTAGTAAGAACTCACATACCATATTGGTTTGAGTGTGTATAAATCAAGTAATCAATGAAACTTCCCATTCCATTGAGAGCGATGATGGATTGAGCATCAAGGGACACTTACTTGGGTTGATCAAGATTTCTCCATCCTGTTTCTCTCACATAGTAATATAGTTTTTATTTCTGTTTTAAAATCAAAAAATCCCAAGTTTTATAAATTCTAAATCCACTTTTATTTTCATAATCAAAACCCTCTTTTTAAATTAATGATCTAAGGCTCCATCGATAGATGGCCCAGGGTTGCTGTTATACTGTAGAAATTATAGTTAAAAATAAACATCTAATTTGACATGGTCGACAATGTGATAAATTTGTTTTGTCTTTGACAGGGATCTAAGATCATTTTTACATTTTACTCTTTTATTTTCATTTTTTTACTCCTTCAAATATCCCCGAATTTGATTTATTTTTTTTTTTGATTTTTTTTGTGATCTTCCTCTCTCTCTCTCTCTTCTCCTCTCTCTCTCTCTAATTATGTTGTGTAACATTCACTTTTCTTTTCTCCTTTAAACATTTGAAATTGATTTTATTTTATCCATCCTCCATCATAAAAACCACAAAAAAAATCACACCTTATTATCATGACCTGATCAGGAAAAGAAAAACTATTTGAAATAGACCCTGAAATTGAAAAGACACTTCACTCACAAATTAGGTCATCCAAAGTAGGACAATCAAGTAACATATAGGAAACCACTTCTAAACATCTATTGATCTTAAACCAATAATAAATTCAACCAAATCAAACCCCAGAAATCATGGCTGCAAATAATCGATCTTTAAAAAACTAACCACCCTAGATATAGAGTACCAACCAGCATACATCCAATATCCTGAGTAAGCAGCCAAATTTGAGCTGAGATCTGGCCTCATCCACCCACTTCCCAAATTTCATAGTCTTCCTGGTGAGGAACCTCACAAACATCTCAAATAGTTTCATATAGTCTGCTCCACCATGAAACCCCAAAATAGATCGGAGGACCTAATTTAGTTTAGGGTCTTCCATTTCTCCCTTGATGGCATAGCCAAATACTGGATATATTATCTGCCTACTACAATTGGAGAAAAGAATGACCTAAAAAACACTTTTTAGAGAAGCTTTTCCCAACCTCCTGAACTACATCAATTAGGAAAGAAATTTGTGTAATTAGGCAATCACAAGGAGAGGCACTTCAAGAATACTGGGAGAGATTCAAAAAAATTGCTCAAGCTATCTCCACCACCAAATTAGTTAACTTTTAATACAATACTTGAGGGACGTATCCCCATGTATCATGTAATGATTGATTCTGTAGTTGGTGGTTCCCTAGTTGATAAAACTCCTTCCGTTTCTCATGAATTAATAGCCAATATGGCTCAAAATGCACAATAATTTGGTACACGGGCTATTGTTGTAACACCCCGACCCCAGTTAACCAAAGACGGTGGATTATTACATAAAATTGGCTTGATTACAAGAGGTCAAATCATGAAAGACTGATCAGTTTAGTATCCTTGGAAGTAATAGATACATACATAAGTTGTACATTACATTATAAAATGAAAAACAACAACAACATTTTCTCCTTTGACCACATTAATTTTCCTTACACTATCCATGTAGGTCATTCATAATATACTTCTTCGCATCCTAGGAAAAATAAATCATAGAACGGGGTGTGCTCAGATGCTCATTAAGTATAACAATATAGCGGAAACTTTCACAAATAAGCATAAATATTTAAAGCAGTGAATAAGACTAAAACATAAGCCTTTTAAACTTAAACATCAGCATAATATGAAAAAAATAAATCAAATAATTCCATTTACTTATTCACATGGATATTCTATTAGTTGAATAATCACATGCAATATCAATATCTAATTTCATAATGATGGAATGCATAATTCCAGACTTCATAACCACATAGTCAAGGTCTTAATGCAAGACTACAAATAAGATTTTGTCAAGGCCTTGTTACAAGACACTACTTTGTCTCATGAGACCTACCGCTGCATCGAGGAGCTATAGCAGGCTCCACCTATCACTTACTGAGTCCAATGCATTCCTCATATGAAAAGGTTGAAATATAACATAAACATTCGTATTAAAACTAGAAAATGGAATGTCAATACTTTATCCATAAAACATTAATGGTATAACAATAACATATCCATAGTCAAACATATCACAAAACCTTCAATACAATATGGAAGATTTGTATCATAATAAATCAACTTCAAACAAGTTTAAAATTCATAAAGGGATGTTGACATAGATGAAATCCAAACAATTCGATAGAAATATCTCTTTCAATTTTGAAATCATTTAAAAGTCACATAATTATAAAAGAAAACATTTATTTTGAAAATATTCTTATAATCTTGTAAGGGAAGCTTTGAAGGTGTTATAATGGCATAAAATATCCACACCTTCTGTATAAGTTAAAAAAACATTCTTACCTTAATTTTGTCGAAAAGGTCGTAAAGTACCTTGTTTGGAAAACGACAAAAAGATTCATTTAAAAACATAGAAGGTCAAACAAAGGTATAAATTAATTTAACCTATAGTCTAGTAAATATTAAAAAAATTGAAATACATTTTTAAGAAAACACCGATGTAGATGATAAAGAGGTCCTAGTAGATACACACGTATAAACAACCTCGGATAATGAAGAGATTGTTGAATTAACCCTTATCTTGTACTTTTCCTTGATCGAGGGTATGTTAACCTCTAGTATAATAGTTAAATAATTTTTATTAAATTATACAAGAACCACATACATAAATATGATATCATATATGATCTTCTAATATTTCTTTGTTAATAATATTTCAGTAGTATCATCGTTTCGGGTGTTAACTGATTCGATTTCCTTTATATGCTTGGTTACATAAGTCTTGTTTGATATAGATAGGATGTATTTGATTCACATCCATAATGATATTAAGTTCTTAAACATTATTTTTTATCATAAAATGAAAATTATTATTGAATGATTACGATGGGGAATGAATCTCATCGCGTTCGTGGAGACGTTAATCCGTACGTACACACGAGCAAAAATATCATTATATGGATGGTGAAATCATATGTAATTGGATGGTATATCATATATAAAGAATCATTAACATATTATATTTATTATTTACATCAGTTATACTCATCATTATACCCATCCAAATAATGAAGTGTTTGAATAACAAACTACACCACAACGTGGAGACCGTAATCCGTACGTACACACGTATGATGACTTGTCATTCATAGGATGGATAGAATAATGAATATGGTTGTACCATATTTATAATAGTATAACAGTATTTATAAGGTACTGTATTTATTATTTTGGTATATAAACAACAAATAAAGAGGAAGTAGAAGAAAACTTTGAAAAAAAGATGGTGAAATTATTACCTCTTCTTTGGGTGTTTCCTTTTGAGTTGATCAAAAGTGCTCCTTAGGTTGGATTTATGATCAAATTAAGGACACTAAGTCAAAGTGAGGATAGTTGAGAGGATATTTGGGTAGGGTTTGACCGAGCCCAATGGATTTGGAGGTGTGATTTTGAGATAAGGGGAAGTACTCTTTTATAAGAGAGGTGAGGGTCACTTTAGGAAAAGCTTGAAATATTATTTTGTTATAAAATCATATTCGGTTTATAATGGCTCCAAAATAAATTATTTAGAGTATAAGGTAGGTATGGGTCTAAAAAAGCTCAACCAATAGGTTCTAGACAGGTTTAGGTCACCATATTAACCTTATCTTTTATATTTAACTCTTAGTTAAATAGTTTAACTTTTACCATGTATTCTTGTATTATTATATTATATGGTTAATAATTATACTATAAAATGCCAAGCCAACCCCAAGTGGTTAATTAACGATATATATATTATTTTATGATTCCTTTGGCATAACCTTATATTTTTAGGACTATTATATCATTTAATAAGATTGTATTTGTTTTAAAAATCTCCTTTATGTCAATTTTGACAGTATTTAGTAATTGATTTTTGTGGAAGTCATAACAGCATGATTACTTCAAAAAAATTAGTGAATCAACCCTAACATGTCATATTAATCTATAAAATTATATTAATTCATAAAAAGTCTAAATTTACAATTATTTCTATATTTATAACATCAATTATTTTAACCTTTCATTAAAAAGGTAATTACTGCATCATCATAGTGTCATAAATAAATTTAATTTTTTAATGTATAAAAATTATAAATAAAATACCATTATGTAGGAATTATTTTTATATTTCTAATAAATATTTATATTATAATTTATATTATGTGTAACCCAATATTAAAAATGGTTTAGTTATTAAACTTTGAATTTAACACTTTTAACTCTTCTTTAAATAAAATAATAATAAATGTCCTAATCTAATCCAAGTAGACCAAAAGGATAATATTTTATTCCTAAGGTTGATTTTGGTCGAAATACACTTATCCAATAGAATTAGGACATTTTTTAGGGTAATAATAATATCATTTTTATCTTTAATTACACTATTTACTTTTAACTATGGTAAATAAAAGTTAAAAGTTATTATTCATCAAAATTTATTTTCATCTTATTAAACCACATTTTACTTATTAATATCAACCATGACTCTCGGATTTTTGAAATTCAATTCACATAAGTGGTAAAATTAAGTTTTATGCAAATTTTCAAATGCTCTTAGAAGGTGGGTAAAAGACGGTAAAAAGTTCAATAAAATTTTATATATCTAATATTATTTTAAAATGACTCCATGAATTACATTTAACCTAAATAGGTATTATTTATATATTTTTACATAATATAAATTTAAATAAAATAACTAATTATTTAAATAAAAAGTCAGTTTTAAACAATAACACAATGTTTTTTCACTATTCATCAAAAATTGAAAGTTTTCAGAAAAATACAAAAAATTCACCCTAAGATTATTTTGGTATTATGAATCCAAAAATGAAGTCCATTTTGAAAAATAAAATTAAAAAATTTCAAAAAATGGGTATTACTATTCATAACGGCTAGTTTGATTGGTCATGGTGTGTTAAAACTCCAAGTTGCGTACAACACAAGCTGCTGCATTATTCCAAGGGAAACGTACCATAGAAGCTTGGGGTATTACATTCTCCCCTCATTCAAATGATTTTGTACTAGAAATTTCTTGAATATTACTACATAAAAAGATTCGGATGGTTCTTCGTCATAAGTTCCTCAGGTTCCCACGTTGCATCTTCCATCTTATGATTTCTCCATGGAACTTTTACCAGACAAATCGTCTAGTTTCTCAACACTTGTTCTATTCTATCAAGAATCTTGACAGGCTCTTCACAATAAGGCATATCAGGTTCCAGTTCAATTTCCTCATATGTGAGTACATGCGTTGGGTTAGGCATGTATTTTCTTAACAGTGATACATGGAACACATCATGAACTTTGGAGAAACTTGGTGGCATTGCCAAATGATAAGATAGAACTCCAATTCGTTCTAGAATTTCGAAAGGTCTGATGTCCTTGGGACTTAATTTACACTTCTTACTGAATCGTATATCTCCCTTCCATGGAGATACCTTCAAGAAAAGATTATCTTCTACCTGAAGTTCCAAATCCTTCCTTCGGTTATCGGCATAGCTCGTTTGCCTACTTTGAGCTACTTTGATGTGGGTTTTGATAACCATCACCTTTTCCATTGTTTCCTCAACAAGTTCTGGGGATACACGTTGTTTTTCACCAACATCATCCCAACAAGTTGGTGTGCGACATCTCTTTCCATATAATGCTTCATATGGTTCCATCTGAATACTTGAATGGGAGCTATTGTTATAGGAAAATTCTACCAGACATAAATATTGATCCCACATACCTTGAAAATCAAGTGAGAAAGATATCAAAATGTCTTCTAAGGTTTGAATAGTCTATTCTGATTGTCCATCAGTTTGAGGGTGGTAGGCAGTTCTCAAACGAAGTTCAGTATTAAGGGCCTTTGGAAGACTTTTCTATAATCTTGATGTAAAATGGGGATCATGGTCAGAAACAATTGATAGGGTTACTCCATAAAGTCTTGCAACTTCATTAATATATAGTCTTACTAGACTTTCAATTGGTAAATCTTCTCTTATAGCAAGAAAATGTGCTGACATGGTAAGACAATCAATAATGACCCATATTGCATCATTCCTTCTAGGAGTATTTGGTAGTCCCATGACAAATTCCATCGTAATATCATCCCATTTCCACTGAGTTATGGGAATAGGTTGCATGACTCTTTTAGGATGTTGTCTTACAGCCTTCACCTGTTGAAAAATCATACATCTTGACACATAATCAGCAATCTCTCTCTTCAGGTTGTCCCACCAAAAATGTTCCTTCAAATCTCTATACATCTTAGTGCTACCAAGGTGTAGAGAGAAATTGGAGCTATGAGAATCATCCAACAATTCCCTTTTTAGATCAGGTATATTAGGAACACAAAGTCTCTTCCCAAATTTCAAAATCCCATCTTCATATATGAAGTCGATCAATCTCCCATCATTCACAGCTTTAATTTTCTTTCTGTGAGAAAATATACTTCAAACTCTTGTGATGGGTATATATCTCACATTTTTCTCCATAGAGATAGTGTCTCCATATCTTCAAAGAAAATATTACGGCAGCTAACTCAAGATCATAAATTGAATAGTTTTGTTAATTAATTTTTAGCTATCATGATTCATATGAAATAACTATATCATTCTATATAAGGACACAAAAAAGTCCTTTCTTTGAAGCATCACTATAAATAACAAACCCATCATTCTCCGATGGTAGAGTAAATATAGGAGCATTGACTAATCTTCTCTACAGTGTTGGGCTTCCGGGGCCCGCAGCGGAAGCCGGTGGGCCGGGGATTTTAAAATTTTCATCGGTGCAACGACGGTACTTGTCGTCGCTGACTATCCGAGTCCCGGAAAGGTCTGAGGATCTCACGTAGATTGTTAAGAGTAGAAAAATAAAATGAAAACATACTCGTTGCATATCTGAAGCCGTTGTCGACCGCTACTTGTCGATGGTGATCATTGCATGAAGGATCCATATCAGGATCCCTCTAGATCATCCACACGCACCTCAAAAATCTGTGGGAACACCGATCGTCGAACACCAGGTGCTAGCGCGGAGATTCAACGATATCTTCGACGTCTCGATGATCACCGCATCTTCGATCTTGCGATGCGTGAGGAGAAACTTCATCTGAGCTCTTGGATCGAGTGCTTCTCTCTCTAAGAAGCGGGAGGAGAGAGAGGCTCTAAACTCTCATTCCATGTAAATGAGTGAATAGTGAATTGCCCACACAAGAGAGAGAGCCTCTTATCTTATTTATAGACATGTTGATAAATACCCGGTAGGGTTCCCCGACCCCCGTTAATATCAACGTTCTCTAAATAAATAATTTTGACGGACTAAACTGCGTCAATATTATTTAATATTTTATCACACACTTGTAATATATATATAATATATTACGTGATAAAATCAGAGCCATTTAACTTGAATTGTTGTCCCGCTTAATATTAAACTAACCTTGAATATAATAATATTCGTTCAATTAATATTTTCTCGTATTTACTGAACTCGTAAATATATTAAATAAATTCATTCCCAAATATTCGTAACTTGAATATTTATAAATTCATTTGATTCTTCTGGTGATCGTCAACTTGGAAAATGCTCGGACCCCATGGCGGGGCCCACTATGTCCATACTCCTATTCCACAGAATAGGTGCGGATTCTTGAATACGCTGTTGTGTGTGACCCTCTAGTCCCGTATCTCGACAGTAGTGAATAAAATTCATAGACCAAGAGCAGGGTCTAGCAACCCGTCATGGACCCTAAAGAGATAAGGATAGTCATAGAAATGACTACCATCCTACAAACACTGACGGTGTACTATAGTCTCTTTGTCATTAAATATCTCATAAAGCAGGACGCACTCTTGTGTCATCGTCATTATCTTGCTTTATTTATTTGTTGATCTATCCGGATGGATTCGCCTTTCTACTCATTTGGCCAAAGAATTATGAAGGCGACACCATCCTGATCAACCAGGCTTGAGATATATAAATTCCTAAACTTGGAAGCGACAAATCCTTTCTTGACCATTCAACCAACGTCATACCACTAAGGACGCACCCGACACAAACTACCTCGCCACGACATTACTGCCATGGTTTTCTCCTTGCATCAAAGTACATAATTAAATGATATACATTGGTAATGGTCTCAAGTCAGGAGACCAATACACATGTCCATAGATAGGAACAACCAATGACACCCAAAACATGTGGTGTTCCTATTGGAGGGTCTGTCCTCATGAACTCACTACTAGAGATCACCAAGTGCGAACTTCATGAGAAGAAGTCTCAATTCTTATGAGCCCCCAGCCCCTGATAGTCAGACATCTACTATGTCCAGTCAGTAATATGTATCTAGACTATAGAACATATATTTAAGATCAATGTCATTGTATCTTGAGGTTCTCATTATAGCCTGGGATCTGTTATAACCTCTCGACATGACAACTAACCTTTGGACATTACCATTATTATAGTGGACGTAGAAAACTCTGCACCAAAATGGTAAGAAATCATCATGCATATCTAACTATACACATGATATGGTAATCAAAAGTACTAAATAGTTTGGCCTAGGGCACCCACTAATTCAAAACTCCCACTTTCACTAGATCCAACTTGCTAATTGAACTTGTTAGCTACTCACATGATAAACATCATGCTTCTGCTGAGTAATGGCTTTAACTACTGGTCCTGCCAAATTTTTGCTGCATGGTAGATCTGTTATTTGCAACCTCATCGACTTGAGTAAAACTTCTCAAGACAGGGCATCCCCGAGTATATTATTTTTTTCCATTGTCATAACTTGACAACTTGTCTAGTAAGAATATCATAATTCTCATTATGATAATACTTTTCTCACTAGGTGCGAATCCAAGAACTGGTACAAATCGTTGCAATTTATAACTGCTTCTTAGCTACTTTAGAAGCTGCAACATACTCGGTATTTGTAGGTATGGCTACCACAAGATTTTATGAGCTTGAATCACTCATCTCTTTGCCTAACTGTGATACTAGATAAAATTGATCTAAGGATTACTAGTTTGTGTCACACCATAACTAGTATACCTTCCTCTCCATATTCCAGGTACATATCATTTGTACTTGCCGAAGTACAAAAAGATAGTTCAGACTGCATCACTTTCAGTGCTCCTAGAAATAATTGATATCTGCCTATAATAAATTATATCCTAGCAGTATCAATTGTTGTACATATTATGGAATATGTGATTGATCCATCGCTAAAGCATATAGTATCAATTCACCACTTTAATCTCTACACATGCTCCGAACATGTTAGAGATTAAGTCATGTGACATAGGCAACAATTCTGAACTTGAATTGTTCCAACTTGTATTTTTAAATACAATGTCACTATATGTACAAGATTGACTAGGACCAAGAAACCTTTGGATCTACCTCAGTGGATCTTGTTCCCTAGAACTTAGGTTGCTGCTTAAAGTCAATCATTGGAGAATTTCTTTTAACCTGATCTTATCTAACTGTAAGATCAAAAACTGTTTTCATATGTTGCTGAACATATATCACTTGGAAAACATTGGTGCTCCCACTAACCTTTGGTAGACACAAGGCAAAGATTTATTTACAATGAATGCTCTAAGATCTTGTTGCTTAGTTTAATCCAGAATTAGATTTCAGTAACTTGCAACCCTTCTTGGAATCATTAGATGTCATCATCTCTTTCTGGTTGCGTCGTATAGACACCTTCCACGAAAGATGATCTTGACATCCAATGAATAATAAAAGGATCTTAGAAGTTTGTCTATGACAAGTAAAATTCTAATAGATTTAGGTATACCGACTTGGTATAACCAATCGGGTCTTATTGGTACCATTATTGTACCATCCATGTACCATTTCATTTAAATACCCACCGTAGTATTCAATTTATAAGCCCCTTTGCAATTTGATACATGGAATCCATTATTGGATTTTAGTTGATCTTTTCAATCTTAGCTCATTTCATTATACTGATTACTTGTAGGATTTATTATTCTTAATGAATAATATATCACCGACCATGGTGACTATAAAACCATCACCATGGTTTTATTCTTCCTACGCAGTATGTGTCTCTAGAACATTCCTATTCCACATGTACTTGTGGAACTTGTTCCCTATGTCAACCATTTGTGCATCTCGATCATTGACTAATTCCAAGTCAATTCAGCACCCACTATCTCTAATAGAGATGTGCACCCTTGTATAGAAATTTAGTCTAATACTTGACTACATCTTTTCTATCTTAGGGATCTATGTATCATCCTAAGCAACTGTTAGGATAATTAACTTAGATGCACAACGTGTTTAACTTGATTCATGTTTGTTTAAATCCTAACAAACTCTTTGCATCTAAACACGTCCTATTAAATAATGGTTTTTCCATCATACTATGACTCGTATGATATCCATTTGTAATTTTAGTTGGAATATTGGTTATGGGATTGCGTTTTTATTTGCAAATCACATTTTAAAATATGATGGAAGTTTCCGAAAGTTGCAACATTGATACAACTTACATCATAACTTTGATGTATAACATATGCATTTAGGAATTGCTCCACGCTACATGTTTGTTGATCAATGTTAATATGTAAGACTTATCATCGATCCTCCTTATGAACATCAATTCGGTGATGCAGATAAGGTAACATGTGTTTAGGAATTACTCCATGCTACATTATCATGATCGATGATTGTTTGGTCAAGATATTCTTTGGCCTTCCGATCCGAAGCAACTCATATCTTCTGACCAAAACTTATACTTCATTGGTACATTCCTTAATGACTTAAAGGAATCTTATGATGTATCTTTACCTCTAGCTTTCTTTGGAACAGTTCACACTCTCGTGTTGAACTAACCTCGGAAGCTTTGTGGCGTACCTTTATTTCCAAAGGTTTCTTTTTCTAAACTAAAGATGTCAATTATACCATCGTTGTTTAGATGTGTCGAGCCTAAATACCATACTGGGTATATAGTTGACGTTCACTTTTAGTTTTACTTGACAAAGAATCACATTGCCACAACTGGGTAGGTCTTACATTTTATATTCATCATATATTTCCATTGATTCAAATAGTAGTGAACTATTTGTTGAGTATGTCACCTCAAACAACATTCATTCCAAAACATGGAATAATGTCTCATCATTTCCAAATGGCCACATGAGATAAATGTTTTAATTATACTCCACAACTTGTTCAATTTGAATCAATCACTTGGAAATTAGAAGTTATGTGTTTCTCCCTACTGACTTATGAATCACCCTTTCTCAGCTGCTTGGAGAAGACAATTTACTTATAGTAATGTTTCTATACATTCTTGGTTATTGTGTTTCAATAAAAATATGTGAAAAGAATATTTTATTTCAATACCCAAGAAATATGAGAGAAAAAAATACTTTTATTTGACGAATATTAACTGAACAAGGAGTGGGAACTTGCTTCTTGTATTTCAGTTATTAAACTTCCATGAATTTATTTCATTATGTGATGCAAATAACCTCATGTTAAATAACCAACCATTTTACTTTGAAGGGCATGACGAAGGTGCCTTTGGCGTAACTTTCCATAGGCCTTTTCATCTTGTCATTCAATTTATTCTCCATAAGAATAAAAAAGGCGTTATCTTAAATATTATTATTACTTGGAGAATGTTACCTTACCGGTAATGAAGCGCTTACTCTATACGGTTCGTTTTCACCTTTAAACGAAACTTGAGTAATTGGGTGTAAAATGTATAAGAATGGGATGACATGAAAGATTTTGAACTGTCTTTCACTTTACACAATACGAGTGCAATCATCACATTCAAATATTACTTTGATTTCTCCTCAAAAGGATCTTGGAGATGAGACTACATGTAACATCATCCATGTCATGATGTAGCAGTCGCAACTAACCTCAGACTTTGACGATAGCATTATGACTGAACCATCATATGCTTTATTCATGAGTCTCCTGAAAGAAATTTTACAACCTTGCTTCCTGAGTTGGCA
The DNA here is from genome assembly GCA_963277665.1 of Viscum album. NCBI lineage: Eukaryota > Viridiplantae > Streptophyta > Magnoliopsida > Santalales > Viscaceae > Viscum > Viscum album. The sequence goes on along the minus strand of OY728135.1, from coordinate 65,452,280 downwards.
TAACAGGTTGGGACATAAGCACCTTGAATTTCCATTTTAGTAGTAATGTGAGCAAGCACCTATACTTCATTTAGGAAATTCATGCTTAGTTTAGACATTAACTCTGTCTAATATTTATCGTAGTTCTATTGTGGTATTGCTTGCCATTATCTACAAATATACTTTAGCAGATTGTACTTTTATATGATTACCTAATCTGACATTACTGATTATTTAATCATTAAATGTCTCCCACTAATTTTTTGAATACTATGAACCCTCTGTACTAGAATCAGAATACTCTTGAGTATTCTAGTGGACAGGATCCCCAAACCTCCCTCATAGTCTACAAGCTAGGGCTACGCTACAACTCGGAGGGTCCAAGGTAGGCTTTTGGCTGGCCAACCGCATTAACTTGTGGTTTCTTGATCAGTTGAGTGAAGTCCCAGCTTCAAAAATCATTTACTGATTTACTCAACGCTTCCCTCTAAAATTACAACAAACTAGCTAAGGCTATATCTTTGCTGAAATCTTAGTTAAGTCGACCCACCACACAAATAATAACTCCCCTGTAGTAAGAGGCACCCTCAGCTAAGGCATGAACTGACACCTCAAACACCCGGTTTTGTTCAAACTTGAATGATAGAAGGCTATTTTTGAATTAATATTTTCTTTGAGGGTTTTATGTTTTTCTCTTGACGAATGTAATCCATTTCTATTAATCTTGTTCATCTATGTTGTCGCGCTCACAACTGAACATCAATAGAAAAACATATGCCGCTTCTTTATGCATTTTATTATCTATTATTTTATGTGTTTTTTCTGCTATTCTAAAAATGCATAAAATAATAAATAAATGTAGAAAGGTAAACCAGTACCTGACTGGTCTTGAGCATCTAAACAACCTAAGCGCATCTTACCTGAGTCGAAGCTTGACTCAAAATGCAGCTTGCCCCTTGTCTTGTATGTTTGCTGGTCTTCTGCAGTGTCGCCATGTCTTGGCGGGTTCGACGTCATTTCTTAGAATACCACCTCGCCTTGGTGGAATCTATGCGTCGTCTTGCATCGTCGTACACCGCCTCATCTTGGCGGGGTCTATGTTACCCGTCTCCTTTGTCCGAAGTACAAAGATACTCGTGCGCAGGTGAGGGGGACTCTGGAATAAATGTACATCATATAATTATTGGGTGTGCTGGCCCTTATACATTTTAACCGAAAATAGACGATGCGCAGACTGTCTTTAATTAATTACAATCATTGCATGCAGTTTAAATAATTAATTAAATAAATAATTTAAAAGCATACATTCTGGGGTCGATGCTCAAAACCAGACGACGGGTAAAATTAAAGCACAATAAAAATTAAAATTCATAAATAAGTACGTGGGTTATTTAATTAAATCAAATGAATTAAATAATTCAAATAATTTAAATAATTATCATTCCGTAAATTAATTTAATTTTAATTCTAAAATTAAATTAATTTAACTTAATTCAATTTAATAGTTAAATTGACATAATTTTATTCGGGTATTAAAATTATTAACCAAAATTAATTTAATTAATATTGATTAATTAAATGTGGTCGAACCCCGAAAACACCATTGCATGACATGTGTGGGTCGGTCAGAACCCGCGCATGGCCATGCCTTGGCTGAAAAAGGGCCGGGCCGATCCACCCAAACCCGTTTCGGGTTGGGCAGGTCCGCTCGGACCGCTTCGGGGACAATTTTTTGTCCTGCGGAAATACTTGCAGACAATAGAGTACCTCCATGCATGCGACTTCCAAGGGGTGGGACCATGCGGCAATGTTCTGACCAAACCATACTGATGCACGGAAGCCCGTTGCGGGTTCCAAGTGGTTCGGGTGAGCCGAGGTGGCCCAGAGGCGCACCTGGTGCTAGGTGCTCCAGCGCTGTGGCTGGAGGGAAGCGGGCTGCTCGGGTGCGCCGGCGGCCGGACCAGCGGCGTTTGGCTCGGAGGTCTGGGGCGCCCGGTGACTGGTGCTTGGAGGTGCGTCTCCGGTAGGGTTTTGCGGCGGTTCTGCGGGAGACCAGCGATTCTGCATGGGGGGGGGGCTCCCAGCGGGCTGCTCTTGCTCGCTGAGGGCAGAGGCGGCGCAAGAGGGTAGGCGGAGGCGGGGCGCTATGCGCGGCGGCTTGGGGTGCGGTGTTCCGGAGAAGGAGGAGGCAGGCCGACGCTTGTATGGGGAGTAACAGCACGGTAAGGGGTCGGGAGCGGCTGGGGTTGGGAAAGGCGGAATGGCGGGGTGCCCCTGCTCGGTGCCATTCGTGAGGCGGCCGTCGGTGGTGTGCGAAGAAGCCGGGAAGCCGACCAGTGGCGTGCGGAGGAGAGGGGAGGCTGTCAAGCCTGGTGTAGCCTGGTGCTGCAGTGCGTGGGAGAGGGAAGCGCGGCCCTGCATGCGCCGCGCGGGAGAATCCTTCTTTTTTTGTTTCTTTCCTGTTTTCCACGCGCAAGGCCAACCTTTTTTTTGTTGTGCTATGCTTGACCGCATAGCCGGCCTCCCCCTTCCCATTTGTTTTTTTTAACTTTAAGACTTATTTTTTAAAGTCTTTTCATTATTATTCTTAAAGATAAAGATATCCTTTAAAATTAAATAATAATAAAATTATTATAACAAAATAATAATTTATTATTATTACATTATTCTAATAATAAAATAATTATTATTAAAATAATATAATTATTGTGAAAATTATGTAATTTGACAAATTATAATTTTCAAAATTTTAATTACATCAATTGTACCAATCTCAACTTGATCGGTTCCACTGGATGAAATAAAATTAGTACCTGAGATCAAACTGCATATTCGATCCAATCCAAAAAATTAAACAGGCCATAACTTGGTCATTCGAAATCGGATCGACGTGCGGTTTGAACGGTTGTGACCGATTTTAAACCCTATACTTAATTATTTATGCAAATTAATTTTCTAGGCTCAGAAAATTTACGCGACTCCCTCTGATACCACTATTGGGTTTCCAGGGCCCGCAGCAGAAGCCGGTGGGCCGGGGATTTTACAATTTTTGTCGGCGCAGCGACGGTACTTGTCGTCGCCGATGATCCGAGCCCCAGAAAGGTCCGAGGATCTCGCATAGATTTTTAAGAGCACAAAAATAAATCAAAAACATATTCGTTGCATATCTGAAGCCATTGTCAACCGCTACTTGTCGATAGTGATCGTTGGACCAAGGATCCATAGTAGGATCCCTCTAGATCGCCACATGCGCCTCAAAAATCCACGGGAACATCGATCGTAGAACACCGGGTGCTAGTGCGGCGATTCAACGATATCTTCGACATCCCGAAAATCACTACATCATCGATCTTGCGATGCGTGAGGAGAAACTTGATCCGAGCTCTTGGATCGAGTGCTTCTCTCTCTAAGAAGCGGGAGGAGAGAGAGGCTCTCAACTCTCATTCCATGCAAATGAGTGAATAGTGAATTGCCCACACAAGAGAGGATCCTCCTCTATTATTTATAGAGATGTTGATAAATACCCGGTAGGGTTCCCCGGCCCCCGTTAATATCAACGTTCTCTAAATAAAAAATTTCGACGGACGAAACTGCATCAATATTATTTAATATTTTATCACACACTTGTAATATATATATAATATATTACGTGATAAAATCTGAGCCATTTAACTCGACTCTTTGTCTCGCTTAATATTAAAAGAACCTTGAATATGATAATATTCATTCGATTAATATTTTCTCATATTTACTGAACTCGTAAATATATTAAATAAATTCATTCCCAAATATTCGTAACTTGAATATTAATGAATTCATTTAATTCTTTTGGTGATCATCAACTTGGACAATGCTCAGACCCCATGGAAGTTCCCACTATGTCCATATTCCTATTCCACTGAATAGGTGCGGATTCTTGAATACGTTGTTGTGTGTGACCCTCTAGGCCCTTATCTTGATAGCAGTGAATAAAATTCACAGACCAAGAGCGGGGTCTAGCAACCCGTCATGGCCCCTAATGAGATAAGGATAGTCATAGCAATGACTACCATCCTATGAACACTGACTGTGTACTATAGTCTCTTTGCCATTAAATATCTCATAAAGCAGGACACACTCTTCTGTCATCGTACTTATCTTGCTTTATTTATTTTTTGATCTATCCGGATGGATTTGCCTTTCTACTACTTTGGCCAGAGACTTATGAAGGCCGCACCATCCTGATCAACCAGGCCTAAGATATATAACTTCCTAAACTTGGAAGCGACAAGTCCTTTCTTGACCATTCAACCAACGTCATACAACTAATGATGCACCAGACACAAACTACCTCACCACGACATTACTGCCATGGTTTTCGCCTTGCATCAAAGTACGTAATTAAATGATATACATTGGTAATGGTCTCAATTCAGGAGACCAATACACATGTCCGTAGATAGGAACAACCAATAACACCCAAAACATGTGGTGTTTCTATTGGTGGGTCTGTCCTCATGATCTCACTTCTAGAGATCACCAAGTGCGAACTTCATGAGAAGAAGTCTCAATGCTTATGAGCCCCCAACACCTGATAGTCAGACATCTACTATGTCCAGTCAGTAAGATGTATCTAGACTATAGAACATATATTTAAGATCAATGTCATTGTATCTTGAGGTTCTCATTATAGCCTGGGATCTGCTATAACCTCTCGACACGACGACTAACCTTTGGACATTACTATTATTATAGTGGATGCAGAAAAGTCTGCAGTATAATGGTAAGAAATCATCATGCATATCTAACTGTACACATGATACGGTAATCAAAATTAGTACATAGTTGGGTCTAGGGCACCCACTATTTCAACATACAGTTCATCAAAAAATTCTTCACACTCTTTTTTCCAAACAAATTTTACCCCTTTACATGTGATTTTGGTTAATGGGTTAGTCAATCGAGAAACATTCTGGATGAAATGACAATAATAACCTGCTAAAACAATAAAACTGTGTACCTCAGTTATACTCATCGGTGTTGGACATTCTTGTATGGCTCTTGTCTTAGAAGGATCAGTAGATATTCTATCCTTAGAGACAATATGACCATAAAAAGAAATTTTCTAAAGGTAGAATTCACATTTTCTAAACTTCCCATATAATTCATTTCTTCTATGGGTTTTTAGAATAGTGCACAAGTGATTTTCATGATTTTCATAGCTTTTTAAGTATACCAAGATATCATCAATAAATACTACTACAATGTCATCAATGTATTGCTTGAAATCTCTATTCATTAGATCCATGAAAATAGAGGGTGTATTAGTCAATCCAAAAGGTATTACTGTAAACTCATAATGCCCGCACCTAGTTCAAAATTCTATTTTCGGAAAGTCTTCCTTCTTCACACGCAACTGATGATATCCAAATATAAGGTCAATCTTTGAAAGATATTTAGCTCCATGAAGTTGGTCGAATAAATCATCAATTCTATGTAGGGGATACTTGTTCTTTATTATTATAGAATTGATTTCCTGGTAGTCAATGCACAACCTCATAGATTCATCTTTCTTCATAACAAAAAGAACAGGGGCTCCCCATGGAGAAACACTAGGGTGAATAAATCATTTATTACTCAATTCCTCAAGTTGTTTCTTTAGTTACACTAATTCCACAGTGGCCATTCTATAAGGGGACTTCGATATGGGCCTTGAACCATGAATTAAATCAATGGAAAACTCAATTTCTTTTTCTAGAGGATGTTCAGGTAAATCCTCTGGAAACACATCAACATATTCTTGTACAATAGGTATGTCCTCTATTTGAACATTGTTTTCCTCACCAATAGTTATTTGATTCTCTTCCTCCCCAATAATTGAATTTAGTAGAGCTACTGGGGGTAGATCGAAATAAGAATCAGGTGGTGACATTTCTTCTCTAAAGATAAGTTACTCCTTATCATCATCAAAAACTATATCCTATTTTTTCTTACAATAAATTTTCACATCATGGTCTGAAAGCCAATCCATTACAAGGATTATATCCAATCCAATTATGGTTATGACGATACGATCAGTAGATAAAGAACATTTATATTCCCTAATGGGAACTGATTCACAAAACGTTGTTTCAATGATACTTCTCTTAGGTGTTTTGACTGAAAACTCCCTTGTTAAATCAAATTGGAAATATCTAATTTTCTTAGAAAACTGGGAAGATATGAAATAAGGAGATAATCTAGAATCAAATAAAGCATTGGATAAAGTTGAGGAAACAATTAAATTACCTACCACTGCATCTTTCGGAGCTTCAACCTCAGCATTAGTGATCGGATAAGCTTGGCATTGTTCCCTTGGCCTTTTCTGAGGTAAGTTTCCTTGGAACTTAGGAAATTGTTTTTCATAATGCCCCTTTTCTCTACAATTTTAGCATTCAACATTGACAACCTCTTTCTTTCCCTTGAAATCACGAGCTTGGTGGAATTTTTCACCACACATGTAACAGAATCCCATTCCCTTCAGAAAATTACCGGGGTTTTTCTTCCCACATTTAACACAGGATGGATTTTCAACTTTTCCCTTCTTCCCCTTATTTATATTTACAAAGTGTTCAGCAGATCTCTTCTTCTCTTGTTATGATTTAAAGTCATAATAATTAGAGAATTCCTTTTCTGTCTTGATAGCGCATGAGACAATATATTCATACGATGAGAAGGATTGTGAGACTAATGCTCGAAGGTGAAATAGTTTAAACCCATCAAAGAATTGATCAATCTTACTCCTTGGGTTATGTTTATAATCTGTTTCATGCATTTCTAACCTTGTGAAATTAGCATCATACTTTGAGACATTCTCATCCTCCTTTTTCCTAGGACTCAGAAATTGTCTTTCCATATTCGCTTGATGGTCATGAGGAAAGTATTTTTCTAAGAAAATCTCATTAAACTCACTCTATTCCATATTTGATACTTCTTCATCTTCCTTTTTTTTAATTAATGACCACTATTGATCTGTATCTCCCATGAGGTGATAAACCACCATGAAAACTTTTTCCTTTTCACTACACCCCAAAGCATGAAATATTTTCTCTAAGGAACTTGTCCATTTCTCAACTACAAATTGGTTTGTAGTCCCATTGAATGTTGTTGGTTGTTTCCTCATGAAGGGTTCAAACATTGATCCTCTACGTTGTGGATCGGGGTGCTTCATACGGGTAAGGTTGTTATTCATAACCTGAATGAGTTTTCCTAGTATGGTGATAAGTTGATTAGCACGAGTTGCATAACCAGCTTCATTATAATTATCTTGAGTAGGAGAGCAATCCCTACATGGATTACGTGCATTTATATGGTTTACATTCCTTCCACTAGGCACCATTTCTAAACAATGACATACACTAGATTAGTTTATGAATCGCAATACATAATTTCAAACTTTCAAAACAATTACATAAATTGAATAGTTTATGGATATAATCCATAATCATAAAAAATGTTCTCATTAAGGAGGTATATACTTATAAATCCTGCATAATGGTTTGTAAAGAAAATTTCAATTATCCTAAGAATATCCCCCGAGAGTGTTGTAACCAAGAGTGCAGCAAGGCCTGTTGTCTTGTACTAGGATACCCCGGGTCAAGACCGAAACTCCTTGTTGGAGTTTTTACTCCTAGGTACATATGTGTCAGAGCCTCCTCTACCTGCTTGTATCCAAATAGGAATGTATTTCTAGGAAAACTCACAAAATCTCTATATTACCAAAATTTTAAGAAGTTATTCTATACTAATCCTCAAAGTCAATCTTAGGGTAATGTTCTCTAATCAAAGTTAATATAAATATAGCTTCCAAGGTTTGTACTAAACTTCCTCTGATACCAAATGTAATGCCACAACCCCAGTTACCCAGATTCTGTGCCTTATTATATAACATTTCCATGATCATAAGGGATCAAATCATGAAAGAATGATCAGTTTAGTATCCTTGGAAGTACTAGATACATACATAAGTTTTACATTACATTATAAAATGAAAAACAGAAACAAAATTGTCTCCTTTGACCACATTTATTTCTCTTAGACTATCCGTGCAGGTCAGTCATAATATACTTATTCACATCCTGGGAAAAATAAAACATAGAAAGGGGTGAGCTCAGATGCTCAGAAGGGATAACAATATTGCGGAAAATTTCACAAATAATAATAAAAAATTAAAGAAATGTATAAGACTAAAACATAACCCTTTTAAACTTAAACTTAAGCATAATATAGCAAATATAAATCAAATAATTCCATTTAATTATTCACATGGATATTCTACTAGTCAAATAATCACATGTAGTATCGATAGCCAATTACATAATGATGGAATGTATAATACCAGACTTCATAACCACATAGTCAAGGCCTCGTTCCAAGACTACAAATAAGATTTTTTCAAGGCCTTGTTCCAAGACACTAGTTTGCCTCATGACACCTACTGATGCATCAATGAGCTATATCAGGCTCCACCTTTCACTTACTAAGTCCAATGCACTCCTCATATGAAAAGGTTGAAACATAACATAAACATTCATATTAAAACTAGAATAAAAAATGTCAATAATTTATCCATAAACCATGGATGGTATAAAAATAACACATTCACATTCAAACATATCACAAAACCTTCAATACAATATGTAAGATTTTCATCATAATAAATAAACATCAAACAAGTTTAAAATCCATAAAATGGTGTTCACATAGATGAAATCAACACTATTTGAGAGAAATATCTCTTTCTATTTTGAAATAATTTAAAAGTAACCTAATTATAAAAGAAAACATTTATTTTTAAAATATTCTTATAAGCTTATAAGGGAAGATTTTAAGGTGTTATAATGGTGGAAAATAGATGCACCTATCTTATAAGTTAAAAAAACATTCTTCCCTTAAATTTGTCGAAAAGGTCGTAAAGTACCTTGTTTGGAAAATGACGGAAAGATTCCTTTCAAAACATAGAAGGTCAAACAAGGTTATAAATGAATTTAACCCATAGTATGGTAAATAGTAAAAATTTTTTGAAATACATTTTTAAGAAAACATGGATGTGGATGATAAAGAGGTCCCAGTAGATACAAAAGTATAAACAACCTCGGATAATGAAGTGATTATAGAATTAACCCTTACCTTGTAATTTTCGTTGATAGAGGGTACATTAACCTCCTGTATAATACTTAAATAATTTTTATTAAATTATACAAGAACCACATTCATAAATATGATATCATATATTATCTTCTAATATTTATTTGTTAATAATATTTCAGTAGTATCATCGTTTCGGGTGTTAACTGATGTGTTTTCCTTTATATGATTTTTTATATAAGTCATGTTTGATATGGATAGAATGTATTTTGTTCATATCCAAAATTATATTAAGTTCTTAAACATTATTTTTAATTATAAAATGAAAATTATTCTTGAATTGATACGATGGGGAATTAATCTCATTGCGTTCGTGGAGATCGTAATCCATACGTACGCTCGAGCGAAATCATCATTATATTGATGGTGAAATCATATGTAATTGGATGTTATATCATATATAAATAATATTTAACATATTATATTTATTATTTACATCATTTATAATGATTATTATACCCATCCAAATAATGAAGTGTTTGAATAACAAACTACACCACGACGTGGAGACGGTAATCCGTACGTACGCACGTATGGTGACTTGTCATTCATAGGATGGATAGAATAATGAATATGGTTGTACCATATTTATAATAACATCACAGTATGTATAAGGTAATGGAGTTATTATTTTGGTATGGAAACAACAAAGAAACAAGAGGTGGAAGAAGAAAAGAACTTTGAAAAAAAGTAGTGAAATCATTACCTCTTCTTCAGGTGTTTCCATTTGAGTTGACCAAAAGGGCTCCTTAGGTTGGCTTTCTGATAAAAGTAATGCCTCTAAGTCGAAGTGAGGATAGTTGAGAGGATATTTGGTTAGGGTTTGGTCGATAAAAAGGGATTTTTAGGGGTTATTTTGAGAGAAGTGGAAGTACCCTTTTATAAGAGAGGAGAGGGTCACTTTAGGAAAAGCTTGAAATATTATTTTATTACACAATCATATTCGGTTTATAATGGCTCCAAATTGATTCATTTCGAGGATAAGGTAATTATGGGTCAAAAAAATCTCAATAAATAGTTTTAAATAGGTTTAGGTCAGAATATTAAACTTATGTTTTAGATTTAACTCTTAGTTAAATAGTTTAACTTTTACCATGTATTCTTTTATTATTATATTATACAGTTAATAATCTTACTATAAAATGACAAGAGAACCCAAAGTGGTTCACTAATGATATTTATATTATTTTATAAGTATTTTGGACAAATATTAGATTTTTAGTACTATTATATCATTTAATAATATAGTATTTGTTTTAAAAACTCATTTATGTCAATGTTGACACTATTTAGTAATTGATTTTGGTGGAAGTTATAATAGCTTGATTACTTCGAAAATAATTCATTGAATCAACTCTAACATGTCATATTAATCTAGAAAATTATTTTAATGCATAAAAAGTCTAAATTTACATTTATTTTGATATTTATAACATTAATTATTTTGACCTTTCATTGAAAAGGTAATTACTCTATCATTATTGTGTCATAAATAAATTTAATTATTTAATTTATAAAAAGTATAAATAAAATAACATTATGTTTTAAATTTTTTTAGCTTTATAATTAATATTTACAGTTTAATTTATCTTATTTTTAACCCAAAATTAAAAATGGTTTATTTATTAAACATTGAATTTAACACTTTTAAATCTTCTTTAAATAAAATAATAGTAAATGTCCTAATCTAATCCAAGTGGACCAAAAGGATCATATTTTATTACTAAGGTTTTTTTGGTCGAAATAAACTTATCCAATAGAATTAGGATATGTGTTAGGGTAATAATAATATCATTTTTTACATTTAATTACCCTATTTAATTTTAACCGTGGTAAATAAAAGTTTAAAGTTATTATTCACCAAAAATTATTTTCATTTTATTGAACCAAATTTTACTTATTGATATCAACCATGTCTCTCGAATTTTTAAAATTAAATTCGTAGAAGTGGTGAAATTAAGTTTTTTGAAAATTTGCAAATGCTCCTAGAAGGTGGGTAAAAGACGGTAAAAAGTTCAATAAAATTTTATATATCTAATGTTATTATAAAATGAATCCTTGAATTACATTGAACATAAATAGATATTATGTATCTATTTTTACCTAATATAAATTTAAATAAAATAACTAGTTATTTAAATAAAAAGTCTGTTTTAAACAATAACGCAGTGTGTTTTCACTATTCATCAAAAATTGAAAGTTTTTAGAAAAATACATAAAATTCACCCTAAGCTAATTTTGATATTCCGAATCTAAAAAATGAAGTCCATTTTGAAAAATAAAATTTATAAAATTTCAAAAAGTGGGTATTATTATTCATAATGGCTAGTTTGACTTGTCGTGGTGCGTTAAAACTCCAAGTTGCATATAACCCAAGCTACTGCATTATTCAAAGGGAAACGTACCATACAAGCATGGGGTGTTACAATTGCACCAACTTAAGGATTTCATGAGGTATGTCATTCATCCCTATGACAATAGTTATATAATAAACTTTATGAGATTCATTCTCTTCTAAGGCAATTATCTCAATCACAAGGTAGCTCACACTCTTCTTTAGTTCCATTACATTGTGGTATTTGTTCTGACAATACTCATTTTTCTGACTAGTTACCACAACTTAAAGGTTCACCTGAGTCTTGTTCAACCCTATTCTTAGGGCGTCCATTCCAAGGAGAACCTCCCTTCAAGAAATAACCATTCATTCCAAATCCAAACCTCGGGTGGCAATCACAACCTCAGTACTGACAAGGGGGAAACTCAAGCTACCCCAAGTAGAATTATTATCAACAAGGCCAAGGTATACAACTTTCTTATCCTATAACTTATCAAAACAATCCTCATCCTCCTCCCAAATCTAAAGCAATACTTGAGGATATGGTGAAGTAAATGTAAACTCATAACCTCCAGTTCTAATAGACCACACAATCGGTTACTCAAGACCTAAAAACTCAAGTGCGATAAATTGAGAACACCATCGGTGAGATAAATATGAAAGGTTCTAGACAATTAACTTCCCAACCCATTTCCAATCCAAAATACCAAGTTAATGTTTGTTCAATAACAATGTTTAGTCATAACAGGGTTTCAAAATACAATGATTATACCCAACAGGTATGTCCCCCTCTTGAAAACACTATTTATCCACCCCTAAAAGATTCCAACCAAATGCAAGGATGCGACCACTTTCATGATACCTTGTACCAAAGGGGAGACATTATTTTTAGATGCTATATTATATTTAGGTGCTTCCATTAATTTATTTCCTCACTCCTTGTATTCTTCTCTAAATGTTAGAGTTCTTCAACCGACAAGAATTTTCTTGTAACTTGCCAAGTGGAGTACTATGCATCCAATTGGAGTGATTGAGGATGTCCCTGTAAGTGTGAAGAATCTCATCTTCCCCATTGATTTCTATATTCTTGAGATAGAAGATACCCTAACCCAAGTACATGATCCTATCATACTTGGAGGGTTATTCCTTAAAAAATAAAATACGATCATAAATGTTCACAATGGTATTTTTTTCCATGGATTTTGGTGGAGAAAATGTAAGTTTTAACATCCTTGAGGCAATGAAACACCCCATTGAAGAGCACTCCACTCTTCCTGTATATTCAATGGAATTGCTCTCAAATGACACACACACACAAAACTCTATCCTCAACCCATACTATGACTCATTTGTTTTCTTCTTCACCCATGGATGATTTGAGTTTTGATTCATATTTTAATTGTTCTGTGGGTTCTGAAAAATGTAAATTTTGTACTTTAATTGATAAGTGTGTTCATTCTAAGGTACCCATGCCCGTCGATGATTATTAAAATCTCACTTCCATGTATTCTCTTTCCTTATATAATAAACACGAGTAGATAGATAGTTTCATAGACCTCACTCCCCATAAACCCCCTCCCTAAATCCAAAAACCATCAGTTTTTGAACTTAAACAACTTCCTTATAATTTAAAATATGCATATCTTGAGGGTATTGACTAATTGACTGTCATTATTCACAATACCCTCTTTCCAAAATAGGAATCAAAACTTATCGACCTTTTGATATATTGTAAAAAGTTGATAAGATGGACATGGCCTAATATTCCCAGGATTATCCCATCTATTTTTATACACCATATAATTTTAGATGATGAGGCTAAACCTGTAAGAAAATCTCAATGCCAGTTGAATCCCAATCTCCTTGAAGTGGTAAAATTGGAATTCTATAAATTACTTGTTTTTGGGATCATTTATCCTATATCTGATAGTAAATGGGTTAGTTCAGAACAAATTGTTCCTAAAAACTAGAATAACAGTTGTGTCAACTGAACAGAATGATTTGGTTCCAACACGTGTGCAAAACAGTTGGCAAGTCTGTATTGACTACTGTCAACTGAATCAAGCCATGCAGAAGGACCACTTTCTTCTACCTTTCATTTACCAAATGTTACAAGGATTGGCTAGTAAGTTCCATTATTGTTTCATTGATGGCTATTCGGGTTATTTCCAAATCCATATATCCCTTGGGGATCAAGAAAATGAAACATTTACATGTCCATTCAGCACATTTTCATATAGAATAATGCATTTTGTTCTATGTAATGCTCCTGGTACTTTTCAGTGATGTATGTTTAGTATTCTTTATGAGTAACTTGAGAATTATATGGAAGTATTTATGGATGATTTCACAATATATGTATCTTCTTTTGATGGTTGTTCGGAACACCTAGGTAATGTCCTTCGTCGTTGCATTGAAAAAGATCTTATATTAAATTATGATAAATTTCATTTCATTGTAGAATGGGGGATAGTTCTGGGGAATTTTATTTCAAATGAGGGAATTCAAGTGGATAAAACAAAAATTGAATAAATTTCAACCCTTATATATCCAAAATGTATTCATGAAGTGCAATATTTCTCGGGTCATGCTAGGTTTTATAATGGATCCATTGAAGACTTTAGTAAGATCTCACTTCCATTGTCCCATCTATTTTAAAAAAGTTTCCGAGTTTTGTTTGATAAAAATTGTGAGGATGCATTAAATTAACTAAAAAGGAGTCTCACATCACCTCCCATCATCCAACCACCAAGGTGGGATCTCCCCTTCGAACTTATGTGTGATTTAATTAACTTTGTAGTTGGGGAAGTTTTATCATAAAGGGTTGACAAGGCTCTTCATGTCATTGTGTATGCCTCGCGTACCCTTGACCCTACCCAGGTAAACTACACAACCACTAAAAAAGAACTCTTTTATATTGGGTTTTCCTTGGAAATATTTTGTTAATATCTTCTTGGGTCAAAATTCATTGTCTTTTCTAATCATATTGCCCTTCATTTTCTCATAAGGAAACCTGAAGCTAAGCCCCACCTCATATGGTGGATGCTCCTCCTCTGAGAGTTTGACCTTGATAATAGAGATAGGATGGGAGTGTAAAATGTTGTAGCTGGCCACATTAGTAGGATTTGTCCACCACTGGACCATCATGTTGACTCATCCCTCCCCATTGGATAATTCTTCCCTCATGAGAACCATTGTGATGTTGTAGATCTTACCCCCCAGTATGCATACATTGTTAATTTTATAGCAACATCTAGGGTCCCCACTGATTTTATCACTTTACAATCCTAGAGACTTATGCATGATTCTCGGTGGTACATTTCGGATGACCCATATTTTTGTAGAATTTTTAGTGACCAAGTGGTTCTACGGTGTGTCCCTGACCACGAATTCACCTCGGTTTTGACCTTTTGCTACACTTTGTCTTGTAGGGGCCACATTGGGTCTCAATGTACAGCTTAAAAGGTCCTTGACTCTATATTTTATTGGACAATATTTTATAGGGATGCCCATCGATTTTTCAAGTCATGTATTTGTTATCAATTTATAGGGAATATCTCCAGGAGGAATGAAATTCCCCAATAACCCATGTTATTCTAAAAAATATTTGATGCATGGGGGATTGACTTCATGGGGCATTTTCCAAATTCATTTGGATTTTTGTATATCTTATTGGTTGTGTATTACATCTCTAAATGTGTGGAATAAAAGGTTACCAGGACCGATGACTCTCGAGGGGTTGTTGATTTTGTGAGGCCCCAGATTATCACCAGTTTTGGTTTTATGAGATTCATTATTAGTGATCAGGGTTCACATTTTAGAAATCACAACATTAAAAATTTTCTTCGTAAGTATGGTGTTGATCATAAAGTTTCCACAGCATATCACCCCCAAACTAATAGACAAGAAGAAATCTCAAATCGGTATGTTAAGAAAATCTTGGAAAAAGTGGTAAAACCCAACAGGGAAGACTAAAGTTTGAGCTTGGATGATGAAAATTGAGCATACATTACAACTTTTAAAACCCCAATCAGAATGTCGACATACATGATTGTATTTGTAAAGTCTTTACACCTCTCAGTGGAGGTAGAACACCATGCATATTATAATGTTAAACAATGTAATATGAATCTTTCAGATGCAGGTGAGCATAGGAAGATGCATATTTAATAGTTGGAAGAAATTCGACATGATGCATATGAGAACTCCTGGATATATATAGAGAAGAAAAAGGCTATCCATGATATCATGATTCATCAATGGAAGTTACATATTGGTGAGAAGGTCATCATGTACAATTCTATGCTAAAGATCCACCAAGGTAAGCTTCTTTCCCGATGGCTCGGTCCTTATATTTTTGTTAATTCTTATCCTTTTGGGTAAATATATATTTTTCATTAGAAGACTAGAATAAGTCTTAATATCAATGGGAAACTACTTAAATACTTCTATGAGTATTTTCCAAAAAATCCAATGGAGGAAATCCATCTTCTAGAAGCAACATACCAGTGAAACATGCCAAATTCTATCCTTTATTCTCACATTCTCAATTATTATAGTGAGGAAACTATACATTCTAGGTGTAGGGGGTGGATACATTCCTGGGTTCATTACGATTTTCATCATCTTTATTCTTTATTATCTTTTTCACCTTCTTTATGGTATTTTCACTTTTCTCCATATTATTGTGTTCATTAGGATTTTCATCATATTTCTTATTTAATCTCTTTTTCACTTTTTTATGGTACTTGCACTTTTCCCCATCTTATTGAGTTCATTAGTATTTTCATTGTATTTATTATTTATTCTCCTTTTTTCCTTCTTTATGGTATTTTTACTCCCCCCCCCCCAATTATGGTCACCAAATCATGGAACTTACTGAAGATGCATGTTGAAATTTTTGATTCGATATTGTTTTAACATTTGATGAAAACTTTTCTCTGTTGTAGAATGAATATTTGTATGAAGTTAAAATCGGGGAGTGATTTTTAGTAAATTAGTTTTCCTTAAATGATATAAATGGTTTTATCGCTATGAAACCTTTGAGATGATTGATACTCCTTGTGTGAGTAGGTTTTTTGAAAACATTATCACTAATATCTCCACACATTTTTGCACCAAACCACAACGTGTGAATATTTCGAACATAATATAAGGTAAATATATTTTAGGTTAATATTTTTCATCTTAAAATGATATTTTCATACAATCTTTCCTTATTTGATCTGTTTCATTACTGTACTAGATTGACCTATGCATGTGTAGATGATATCTGACTATTGTACGCCCTCAAAAAAATAAAAAATAAAAATTGGGTTCTATATTGGGAGGGTCAAAACCCAATCTTTCTCAACCTTTTATCTTGTTATAACTATTATAATTAGGGTTGTAATTAGATCAAACAATGTTTGAGAGATGAGTGTGATATTTTTTCCAAATGAAACTTAAAAAACATAAAACCAAAATAATAATAAATGAGGGGAGTGATGAAATGCACAATATATGGGTATATCTAGGTTGTGAGATTAAGGTTTGAATTTAGGTAATTCTTAAGTGAGTGGGTCTTGAAATATGATTTAAAAGGATTTAAGGCAGGTTCGGTGGACAAAACCATTTAAGCTAAAAAAATTTAAATAGAATATATTTATGGGATAGAGAGTGGAAAGAATAGCATGAAATGGTTTTTATATACACACATGGAGAGTTAGTGTCATGGTTGAAATTTTATTTCCTTTCTCAATTTGGTATCATGAATCTCTTTGAATTTCATTGAGATATAATTTATGAGACATATTTTTCCATTTTCACTTAGAATAACTTTTTATTATGGATTGTGCTTGGATCACATTACTTTAATTAATTAAAATTTCATAAAATGTTAAATCTTCATGATGTTGGGAATATATATATGCATAGTTTTTTTGGATATGTGACTTTTCCCATGAGTGCAAATGTTTAGGTGTGGGGGTGTGATCGCATAGCGATTAACTATTCATTTTCACTCTTACACCACTATTTTAATCTGGTTTTTTAATGAATATTCCATATATAATAATAAATGGAAATTCATGTTTGATTCAATAAATTAATTTTTATAATTGTTTAATAGGGAAATTTTACTTGTTTCAGTGTTTACATTAAAGGAGGAGGTGATTTAGAGAGCCCGTGATGGAATTCAAGCAAAATGGGCCAAACTGCGTGTGAGCCCCAGCATGTATGTGGACATAAATATGTAATGTGGAAAATTCATACATCAAATGGAGATTAAAATTGGTTTATATGTTAAAAACCATGTGAGATACAATTCCCAAGAGGTCCATAGAGCCCAATTTGTCCATTTGGAGGCCCAAAATAGGTCCACATTGTGAAGAAACTCTTGGTGGCCCAGATTGGTCCACTCTTATGTATTTGGGACATAACTCAGGCCTCGGAACATAAATTGGGCTGATTATACCTCCATTGGACAGAAACCTTGAAGGGACACATCTATAAAAAATTAAGTGATTTTCATGTGTTTTGGTCAGTCAACCATCTTGATAAAAAATGATAAAGAAGTCTTCCAAGAATAGTCACCCAGTCCTTATGAACTTGACTTTTTTGAAGAAAGTGTGATGTATTTGTACATAAAATCACCCCTAACCCTCATTATCTCATATTTTACGACCAGGGGTAAGAGTGAGTAAAACTTCAGAGCTCTCCTCACCCATTTTAGTTATATTTTCCCTTGTGTACTTCTAAAACTCTTAGTGGTCAATTTGGGGGTATCCTTTGTTTTAATCCCAATATCTATGCTTGTAATCTTCATAAGGTAATTGAATTTATATTTTTGTTTTCAATTGTTATTAATTTATAACTTATTAGTTTTTTATTCTAGTATGATCAAATACAAATCAAAGGAACAAGAATCCTCAAGCTTCCATGCATAACCCTAATCTTGTGATGATTTGAGTGTGGTTGCCTCTTTTCTCACCCCTTCCCTTTCATGAGCGTGTGAATGGATTATGTCAGTTGATAAGTTTCACAGTCATGAACCCATAAATATTCATTTTCTTTTCCTGTGGAATATTTTAACATTTACACAATTCTTTTCATCTCATCATGTTGTTTATGTGATGCCTTGATTGAGTTTTGTTTATTACATCGATTCAAGTTTGTTGATTTTGAGAATTCATCGATAATCAATATTGTTGATCAATAAAATACTATGTGGTAACCCAGTAAGAAATCACATAACATACTGGTTTAAGTTTGTATAAATTAAGTAATCAATGATCCTTCCCATTCCCTTTAGAGCAATGACAGATTGAGCATCAAGGGACACTTACCAGGGTTGATCATTATTTCTCCATTTGGTTTCTCTCACATAGTAATATAGTTTTTATTTCTGTTTTAAAATCAAAAAACCCCAAGTTTTATAAATTCTCATTCCTATTTTAATTTCAAAATAAAACCATCTTTTTAAATTAATGATCTAAGGCTCTATCAAGAGATGACCTAGGGTTGCTGCTATACTACAGAAATTCTAGTTAAAAATAAACATCTAATTTGACACGCTCGACAATGCGATCAGCCTTTTCCGAATAAAGGATTCAACTTCAAATTTCTCTTTACTTATAGAAGTAGTGTGTTCCACATGATTCAAGTTATTATTTATAGCTCTAGCAAACTGATCCAGTACTGTCATAAAGTTTTTAGCACCCGTTCCCATCATATTTGGCATATCATTAAGTAAATTGTCACATTGCATGTAACATTTATTTTTGTCACGTGTTCTTCTATTTCCCTCCATTAAATAAGAAAAATAGAATTCAATTAGGGTACTTAAATACATAACTAATAAGCATAAAAAAGGAAACTTCAAACATAAATGGATATACTCTTAAAGAAAAAGTATATCTTAACTTGTGGTTCTCTATGTTTCAATCTCTTTAATCCATTATCTATTTCCTAACATATATTTTTATGGGATTTTTTGTATTCCCTTAATAATGGTTCTTAATGAGATTATGAATCTAACAAATCATATCCCACAGGAGTGTCAAACCAGGTGCGTAGTAAGGCTTACTGTCATGTAACAAGTTACCCCGATTTAGGCCTCAACACCTTGTAGGAGTTTTCAATCCTAGGTATATATGTTCTAGAACCACGTCCACTTGTATTATACAAATAGGGATGTATTCTCTCGGTAAACCAATTACTCTATACTTACCAAATTTTGGGTATGTTTTCTTATACTTATTCTTATTCCTAAGGTTCTTACTAAAGTTTTAAATTCCTAATCTCCAAAAATAACTAGACCTTGATCTGATACCAACTATAGAGTCCCTATCCTTTTACACATATCATTTCATGATTTTGAGCATAATTAAACTTCAAGTTACAAACTAAGGATCATAAATTCTAGTGTCTTTAGAAGACTAGCTACATAAAACTGAAAACATGGGATTAAAAGAAAATATTTCTTTATTTATTATCTATTAGGATCTTCTAACTTTATTTTAGACATTACATATTCATATTATAACCTAGGGATAACATAAATAAAGTGATGAGCTAAAATCTCAGTAAGGTAATAAACATTAAAATAAAACATGGAACATGAGTTAAAAGGCATAACAGATTGATATAAAAAGGCATTGAACATGATTACATATAAAGAATCACGACATGGGATCAAATAATCAAGGATTTATAGAAATTTGGAATCAATATAAAACATTCCTTTATAAATATTCAATGTTTGTTTCACATAGAGGATCATGAGTCAAGGCTAACCACCAAGACCATTGCACATGGAGCACAAGTCAAGGATAACAACCCAGATCGTTGCACATCACGTCTCATGAGGATAAAATTTACCCAATGAATTAGAGCACTATATGGGTTCACCCATCATAACATGTTCATAAATATGTGTTCTACATGAATAATTATACATAAGGAATCAATCATAAACATATGGCTTACCCACAGCAAGAATTGGGTATCATAATCTTGTCAAAAGATGTAACATAAGGAAATATCATAGTGGGGCCCATGCAAGAAATGATTTCAATCATAAATGGACATTAATATGGAAATATAGTCATAGATAATTATAATATATTTTAAACTGAAGTGACAAATGTTAAAATTGTATTTAAGAATCTTTAGAATTAAAACATTTTAGTGCGGTTTAATAAAAATATTGAATAACTTTTAAAATTGAAAATAACATAATATTTTATATAAAACCTGAAGTGAACCTAGAATGTTTTTATAATAAATATATTTATTTTAGAAAAATAAATGTGGTTCAAAATATATTATCGATTGAACTTTAAAATGGGTAAGAATTTGGGAAGTTCCCTTAAATCGGGTTTGCTTATCGGGAAGAATTGAGTATGGAACCTTTTTAAAAGATGTATATCCTTTAAAAATAATGATAAATGGATATTGAAACATAATTTTGGAACACATAAAAAGAATTTAAAGTTTTTAATTAAAAATAAAATATAATTTCATTTGGGAAAAAATAGATAAAGAATAACCTGAATGATTAATGGAAGTTCGTGTAGAATTTCATACCTTAAGTCTGAAGGTGTTCTTCACTTGATCTTAATGTCCTAGATAATAAAATTAGATTAATTAATTAAAAATTAAATAACCAGTTTTACATATATTTTATTTATTATAACTTTATTAAGTTCATTTGTGGGCTTTTTTATGGGTTAAGATGTTCAATTTCATCATTTAGGAGTGTTGGTTCCCTTGGATTTCATGATCGATTTACTTGTATACATGTACAAAATGTCATATAAAGTGTGGATAATTATCTAGAATTTGAAATTTATGTTATTAAAGATATTAAAGAGGTTAAATTGGTCTTATATCATTTGGTTTTATGACATGATGATGAATCATTAGATAAGTAGTTAATGATAATTGTTTGGGTTCATTTTGGCGATTTTTCGATCACAATGAACTCATTTTTTTATAAAATAATATAATATATACAAAATGATTCCAGAACATTAAATAATATATAATAAATATTATATAATCTGGTTCAACCATAAAAAATTATTTCATGACCATCCTTGAAGACAGTAATGGAAAGATGAAAGCACGTCGTCCATAAAGGTGGTAAATCAGCACCTTACAAATGATGTTTTCATTCTTAAAATAAAAGGGATACGATAAGAGATTTGATTAAGAATTATTCAATTAGTATAAAACATTTTAGTAAATGTATGTTACTAGAGTTATCATACCATTTTTATTAGGGGATGTGAGGAGATAAAAATAAAAGAAAGGAACTTGAAAAGAAATTAAAAGAAAAGGAACAGGGGTTTACCCCATGATTCCTTCTTCTTGAGAACCTCCTTAGGGGGTGGGTTTTGGACTTTGGTTAAGACCAAAATCCCCTGGATGTATGGTAGGGTATTGGTAATAGATTTTATTAGAATTTGGACAAGGATCAAGTCTTTATAGGTGTGAGTATAAGAGGTGGTGAGGGGTGGTATTTATAGTGGAAGATAGGGGTGTTTTCTCATTATTTTAATCAATAGTTTATCATTTTTCTCAATACAAGGAATAGTGTTAATTATTGAGACTAAATATAGTAATTAAATAATTTGAGTTAGAACTAATGGTTCTTACATCATCCACGACTCAATGAATAGTGTATTTACCTTATAATGAATATATATCATAAATTACCGTATTTTTTTATTCATCAAAAAATTAATGTATTTTAGAAAAATTCAAAAAATTTATAGTAACCATTTTTTATGTATATAATTAAAATATGAACTCCATTTTTTAAAAATAATTTTATAAATATCATAAATTTATTTTTTAATTAAAATCATAATTTACTTGAAAAATGCGGATTTTAAAATTAAAACTACTTTTATAACACTTTGAAAAATTAACTAGGGTCTCATAATATTATCTTATAATAATAAGAAATAAATATATTAATTTATGTATAAATTTTATGAAAATAAATTTTTATTTAAATTATTAAATTAATCATAAAATTGTAATCAAATATTTATGACTTACAAAAATACCAACACTAAATTAATAATTTTTAAAATATTTATTTACTTATATTATGATATAATTATACCATATTGTCACTTATAAGATGGATAAATTTTATTTATACTTTCATTGTTGAGGTTTATATTCAATTTTCTTGTTTACTATTTACAAGGGTTATGTAATTATTCCAAAGTTCAAGTTAGTATTCCTTTGGTATATGTTCCTTAACATCTAGAAATGCCTTTTATTTCACTCATTATTCATTTATAAAGTTTGTATTATGTTTTTTATGTGATTATACTATTTTAAATAATTATAAGATGGTAATTTCCATTGATAAAACTTTGGTTTGTTGCATTCTTCGCCCTTATGAAATTTCACCCTTGAAATTTTGTTTTGCATTCTAAGATGAAAAAAAGTGAGGGTATTTTCCTTCATCACATCCTCCAGTTCCCATATTGCCTCTTTTTACTTATAGTTCCTCCATAGTACCTTGACCAGGTGAGTAGTCTTGTTGCATTGAACATTATCTCTATGATCCAAGATGTTCATTGGACGCTCCTCATAAGAAAGATCATTCTCCAATTGTACCACCTCTGAAGTCAGTGAATGTGAAGGATGTGGTATGTACTTCCTTAAGAGGGATACATAGAATACATCGAGTACTTTAGAAATGGTAGGTGGAATTTCTAGTTGATAGTCCACAACTCTAACATGATTAATAATCTCATAGGGGATGATGTACCTAGGACTTAGCATTCCTTTATTCCAAAATCTCATGACCTTCTTCCGTGAAGATATGAAAAAGAATACAATGTCTCCAACTTTGAACACAATGTCTTATCAACACATGTTGGTATAACTCTTTTTTCAACATTGATCTTCCTTGATGTGATGCTAAATGGTTTTAACATTTTCCACCATTTCTTCATCTATTTCGGGTTCTAGCAGTTACACTCATCGACTTCATCCTAGCATACCAGGGTTCATCACCTTTTCCCATAAAGGGATTCATATAGAGCTATTTTGATGCTTGAGTGGAAACTATTATTATAAGAGAACTCAACCAGAGGAATATGTTAGTCACATCCTTCTTTTAAGTCCATAGAACACACTCTCAACATGTATTCTAGTGTATGAATAGTTCACTCAGATTGGTCATCCGTCGAAGGATGATAGGTCATACTGAAGTTCAACTTAATGTTCAAAGCATGATGGAGACTTTTCCATAACATGGAGGTGAATCTCAGGTCTCGATCAGATATAATCGATAGTAGTAATCCATGAATATTTACCAACTATTTGAAATATATATTTTTGTGTGTTTTTGTGCAAGTTGATCTAATAGGAATCCCTCCCAAATTGTGATAAAGTGAGCTGTCTTTGTAAGATGATCCACAATGACACATATAACATTGTTTCCTATAGATGCTTTGGAAGTCAATTGAAAAATTATATGGTAATGTTCTCTTACTTCTATGTTGGTATGGGTATTGGTTGCATCATCCTCTTATACTTTTTTCTTTCATCCTTCACTTGCTGACATACCAGGCACATTGATGTATATTCAATGATCACCTTCTTCATACTGTCCCACCAGTAGTTCTCTTAGAGATCTCAATACATCTTTGTTCTCCTTGGGTGAATAGAGAATTTTGAGCTATGTGTTTCATTTTAAAGCTCCATGTTTATCTCTATATCAGTCGGTACACATAATCTTGACCCACATATTATAACTCCTTCCTCATCCATTGGGAAATCTAAGGATTTCCCATTTCTGATATCGTCCACCCTTTCTTGAATTTCAACAAAATTTCTTTGAGAATCATTTATTTTATCCATGGGGTATGGTTGAAAAATTATTTGGGAAAGGATTTATTATTTTCCTACCATAATTATTCTCATGTACATCCTCTAAAAATATAAAAATATTGGATCCATCTCAATTCTCATTATTGAAAAAGATACAGGATCTTTTCTACTTAGATAATCTGCTACCTTATTTTCCTTACCATGATGGTAGTGTATTGAGCGCTCATAATCCTTGATGAGATCCGACCATCTTAACTAGAGTATATTAAATTCATTTTGTGTGAATATATTTGAGACTCTTGTGATCAGTATATATCTCACACTTCTCCCCATATAGATAATGCTTCCAGATTTTCAATGCAAAGATCATAGCTGCCAACTCCAGATCATGCATGGGATATTTTTTTTGATGAAGTTTAAACTGCCTTAAGTAATAGTATATAACTTTATCATTTTCATTAGTACTAATCTTAATCCTTTATTTGAAGCATCATTGTACACCACAAAGAGTTCTCTACTTGTCAGGAGTGGGAGTAGTGGCGCAGTGATAAGCCTCTTTTTGAGATCCTTAAATCATTCCACACATTCTTGAGTCCAGAAAACCTTAACTCACTTCCATGTCATATTGGTTATTTTTTTTGAAAATCATGATAACTTTTTCACAAATCATCGGTAATACCCATCTTGTACAAGGAAACTATGACTATCCATTACAGATGTTGGCCTGGGCCACTCTTTGATTGCCTTTATCTTGGAAGGATCCACTAATATCCATTTTCCAGTGATAACTTTCCCCAAGAATTATACTTCCTCCATATATAACTCAAATTTATTGTACTTTGTATATATTTTCTCCCTTCTCATAGAGTATATCATAATATCATCGATAAAGACTACCTCAAATTTGTTGAGGTAATCTCTAAAGACTCTATTCCTTAAATATATGAAACTTTTTGGAGTATTAGTGAGTCTAAAAGGCATCACTATGAACTCATAGTGTCCATACCTTGTTCAAAAGAAATTATTGGTAATATATTACTTCCTCACCTTTAATTTTTGATATCTTGACCGAAGGTCCACCTTAGAGAAATAAATGGGCCCACATAGCTGATCAAACAAGTCATCTATCTGGGGTAGGGGATACTTTTTCTCTATTGTGATATTTTTGAACTCGCAATAATAAATGTACTGGCGCATTTATCTATCCTTCTTCTTGATTAAGAGGGTTGGTGCACCCCATGGTGAAGCTCTCAGGTGAATAAAACCCTTGTCCAAATTCTCCTGTAATTGCTTCTTCATTTCTTCCAAATCTATAGTGGACATTCTATAAGGTTTATATGATATAGGCAGAGATCTAGGATTAAGTTCAATTGAGAACTCAACCTCTCGGTCATGAGGAAGTCCGGGAAACTCTCTAGGGAATATATCAGTGTAGTTCCTTACAATGGGTATTCCTTGTAGAATGATTCTCTCTTTTTTCTCAATCATTTGAACAGGATATGCATTCTCATAAGGAAATAATATCCGCACCTTCTAAAATGATTATGTAAGAGATTCATCTTCTTCCTTACACTTGTAAATAATTGGAGTATACTTAGAGATGTGAAGAGTGGTCTCCCTTTCCCGATAGTTGATGTTGGATTTATATAAATATAGCCAATCCATGCCCAAGATAACACCGAACTCCAATAAAGAAAGTATGAAAAAAATTCTGGGACGTTCGGTCCATAAACATTAACCAGGTAGGAGTTATATAATTTAGATGCAATACATTCCCCATTTTCTATTCACATTAATAACTCGACATCCATATTTTTAGGTGGTGATTGAATAGTTATACTAAACTTTCATGATATGAAAGAATACGTAGAACAAGAATCAAATAGTGTATTTTCTATTCTTGAGTGAATAACCAACATACCTATCACCACATATTTGTCTGTGTCCACCACAGTAGTAGTGATAGCATAAGCCCTTGCTTGTTTCCTTGGAGGTTATTATTTATTTCCTCTGACAACCCTTGGCTTGGGTCAATGGTTTTCATAATGACCATGTTGCTTGCAATTGAAACACAACATTACTAGCTGAGTGTTGGTATGAACATTCCTTTATTCCTCCACATTTGTGTAATTCTTCATATACCTTCTGATTTTTTTATCCAGATGTCCCATTCTTCCACATTTAAAGAAATTATGGGTTCCCTTTTTATAGTTCCTAGGATTATTCTTCCCACAATTTTGACATGTGGGATGTTCGGTCTTATTTCCATCATGGGATTTTTTTTGCTGAACCACCCATAATAGACTCCATTTTACTATTTTTATCACTAGTCCCATGATAACATTGAGAGTCTCCGATCTCCATTTCAACCATGAGGGAACAATGGAAAATCTCCTCATAGTTATCGATGTCTTGAACCACCAATGATTTTCATAGACTCAGCTTTATCCCACTAAAGAAGTAATCCATCTTTCTTTTTGTTTTCATAAAAAAGCTAGAGGCATATCTTGAATGACTTGAAAATTTTTCTTCATACACTCCGATAGACTCATTTTACTTCTGCTTAAGTCTGAGGAACTCTCTTTCCATCTTGAAGTGGAGGGTTTGGGAAAAATATTTATTGAAAAACATTTTCATGAATTCCTCTCAATCCATGGAATCAATTTCCTCCTCGTACTTTGTATTTTTGATTAGTGTCCACCACTGATCAGCTTCCCCATGAAAACGGCAGACCTCCAGCACGAATTTCTCTTCTTCTGATCACTTAAGGATATAAAATATCTTTTTAATGGAGTTAAACCACTTTTCCATGATAAGGGGATCAGAAGATCCACTAAACATTGGAGGCCTTTTCTATATGAAGGATTCGATGACAACTTGTTCTTTCCTGGGAGAAGGAGGGAGTTCCACATGATTCAAGTTATTATTCATAACTTGAGCCAGCTGATCCAGTATTGTTATAAATTTTTGAAAACCTGTTCCCATCATATTTGGTATATCATTAGAGTAATAATCATATTTCTTATCACATTTATTGTTGGAACATGTTCTTCTATTTATCGTCATTAACTAATAAAAATAAAGTGCAATTAGGGGGATTAAATACAAAACTAATAAGCATAAAAAGTAAACTTTAAACATAAAAGAAAAAAAACTTAAAGGAAAATTATATACTAACTTGTGATTCCATAGGTTCAAATCTAGGTTATCCATTATATATTTCCCAACATGTATTTTTATGGGATTTTTTTTGTTCTTTTTATAACGGTTCGTTATAAGGTTATGAATTTACCAAATCATATCCCCCCGGGAGTTTAAAACTAGGAGCATAGTAAGAACCACTTTCATGTAACAAGTTACCCCAAGTCAGGCCCAGAACACCTTGTCAGAGTTATTAATCATAGGTGCATCTATTCCAGAACCACATCCACTTCTATTATCCAAACAGGGATGTATTTTCTCGATAAAACACTTACTCTATACTTACCAAAATTTAGGGATTTTTTCTTATACAAAGTCTTATCCCTAAGGTTATTACTAAAGTTATCTATTCCTAATATCCAAAAATAACTATACCTTTCTCTAATACCAAATATATAGAACCAATCCTTTTACACATATAATTTAATGATTTTAAGCATAACTAAACTTCAAATTAAAATCCAAGGATTGTAAAGTCTAGTTTATTTGTAAGACTAGGTATATAAAATTAAAAACATGGGACTAAAATAAAAAATTTATTTATTTGTCATCCATTATGAGCTCCTAACTTCCTTTGATCACCTAAATATTCATAGGATAACCTAGATATAACACGAATAAAGGGATGATCTAAAATCCTAGTAAGGGAATAAATATTAAAATAAAACTTATCACATCAGTTAGAAGGCATAACATAATGAAATAAAAAGGCATGGAACATGATTACAAATAAGGAATCATAACATGGGATCATATAATCAAGGATTCATAGAAATGTGGCAGAAACATAAAAAGTTAATTTAGTATGAATCAAGGCTTGTTGCACATAGAGGAGCACGAGTCAAGGCTAACCACCAAGACTGTTGCGTATGGATCACGAGTCAAGGCTAACCACCAAGATCGTTGCACATAACGTCTCATGAGACTAAAATTTACCCAATAAATTTGAGAGCTATATGGTAACATCCATCATAACATTTTCATGAATATGTGTTTCACATGAAGAATCATTCATAAGGAAAGAAGCATAAACACAAGGGCTACCCATGCTAAGAATTGGGTATCATAATATTTTCAAAAGAAATAACATAAGGAAATATCACAATGGGGTCCATGAAAGAAATTATTTAAATCATAAATAGACCTTAATAAGTTAAAATATTCATTAATCATGATAATAGATTTCAAACTAGAGTGATAACATGTAAATAGTGTATTTAAGAATCTTTAGAATTAAAACATTTTAGTGTTGTTTAAGGAGAATATTGAAGATCTTATAAAATAGAAAATGGGAAAATATTTTATATAAAACTAGAAGTTAACTAAGAATGTTTTAATAATAAATATATTTATTTTATAAAAATAATGGTGGCTCAAAATAGACTATATAGTGAACTTTAAATTGGGTGAGAATTCGGGAAGTTTCCTTAAATCGGGCATACTTATTGAGAAGAATTGAGTAGGGGGCCTTTTAAAAACATGTATATCCACAAAATAGAATGATGAATGTATATTGATACATAATTTTGGAACATATACACTGAATTTAGAATATTTACATAAAAATAAAATGGAATTTCATTTGGGTAAAAAGAGAGAAAGAATAACCCAAATGAATAATGGAAGTTCAGGTAGAATCCCTTACCTTATGTCTGAAGGTGTTCTTGACTTGATCTTAATGTCCCAGATAATAAAATTATATTTATTAATTAATAATTTCAGAACCCATTGTACATGTATTTTATTTATTATAACTAAATTAAGTTCATTTATGGCCTTTTGATGGGTTAATATGTTCAATTTCATCGTTTAGGAGTGTTGGTTCCTTTTATTTTCATGATCGATTTACTTGTATACATGTAAAAAATGTCATATAAAGTGGGGGTAATTATAAATAATTTAAACTTTATGTTATTAAAAATATTAAAGAGTTTAAATTGGTATTATATCATTTTGTTTTATGATATGAGTATGAATCATTAGATAAGTAGTTAATGGTAATTGTTTGGGTTTATTTTGGTGGTTTTTCGATCAAAATGGGCTCATTTTGTTTTATAAAATAATATCATATGTAAAAAATGATTCCAGAACATTAAATAAGATATAATAAATATTTTATAATCTGGATCAACCATAAAAATTATTTCATGACCAGCCTTGAAGATGGTAATGGTAGGATGAAAGCATGTCATCCATGAATGTGGTAAATCGGCACCTCACGGATGATGTTTTCATTCTTAAAATAAAAGAGATGGGAGAAGAGATTTGAAGAATAATTTTTCTATTAGAGTAACAAAATTACAATAAATTTAAGGTAATGGAGGTATCACACCATTTGTATGAGGTTAGTTTAGGAGTGAAAAATAAAACAAAGTAACATGAAAAGAAATTCAAAGAAAATGAAGAGTGGTTTACCTCTTGATTCCTTATTCTTGATCCTTAGGGGTGGATTTTGGTATTTTGTTAATACCAAAATATCCTAGAAGTTGGGGAGATGCTTGGGAAGGAATTTTATCAGAATTTGGACAAGGATCCATGCTTTAGAGGCGTAAAGAAATAGGTGGTGAGGGGTGGTATTTATAGTGGAAGAGAGGGGTGTTTTCTCATTATTTTAATCATTAGTTTATCATTTTTTTCAAGACAAGAAATAGTTTGGATTCTTGAGACTAAATATAGTAATTAGATCATGTTAGTTCAAACCAATGGTTCTTACATCAGAAATGACTCAATGAATAGTATAATTAACTTATAATGTATATATACCATAAATTACTGTATTTTATTATTCATCAAAAAATTAAAGTATTTTAGAAAAATCACAAAAAATTCACCCTAACCATTTTTCAATGTGTATAATTCAAAAATAGACTCCATTTTTTTAAAATAATTTTTTAAATATGAGAAATTTAATTTTTAATTAAAATCATAATTTACTTAAAAAATACATATTTTAAAATTAAAACTACTTTTCTAACACTTTGAAAAATTAAATAAGGTCTCATAAAATTATCTTGTAATCATAAGAAAAAAAATATTAATTTACGAATAAATTTTCTGAAAATAGATTTTCATTTAAATTGTTAAATTAATCATAAAATTGTAATTAAATATTTATGACTTACAAAAATACCTACACTTAATTAATAATTTTTAAAATATTTATTTAATTATACTATGATATAATTGTACCATATTTTCACTTATAAGACGGATAAATTTTATTTATACTTTCATTGGTGAGGTTACCATTCAATTGTCAAGTTTACTATTCAAAAGGGTCATGTTACTATTCCAAAGGTCAAGTTACTATTCCTTTGGTATATGTTCCTTAACATCTAGAAATGTGTGGTTTATAGGTTATGACTTCGACACCATTGCGGAATTATCTTAGAATAGAGGAGGTGATTTATACAATCTGATCTATGTAACATTTCAATAATTTTATGGTGTCTAATGAGCTGATGGATCTCGGCTTCTCAATCAAAAAATTCACATGGTGTAACAATCACTAATGAAATAGTAATATCTAGGGTAGGATGGATCTTTGTTTATCCAAGATTCCAAGGAATGGACTAATTTAA
This sequence comes from Viscum album, assembly GCA_963277665.1. NCBI lineage: Eukaryota > Viridiplantae > Streptophyta > Magnoliopsida > Santalales > Viscaceae > Viscum > Viscum album. The sequence continues at coordinate 65,421,176 of OY728135.1, read as the reverse complement.
TTAGACCTCTATCATCCATCTTCTTAGAGTCCTCTCAGACCGTTCCCCTTTAGTGGTAAGCTTAAAGAAAAATCACATGATCATGGATCACTTTATTTTCTTAATGTCTTAGATGATATTAGAGGGATTTTTTCACATGGTTAGTTGTTCTTTGAGTCAACCTATCACGATAAGTATGTGTCATGGGATGATGATGTGTCTAAGGCTCCTGAGAAAGGAGTTACATTAGTGTATCTCAAATAGACCAAACAATGCCAATATCTTGGAATAGATTAAATGTGAGATTTTTTACCTTAATGAGAGCCTTTAACAGAAATGGGATGATGATGACTTCATTAAACTAATTGAGAATAAGGAATATTTGGAAGAAAAGATACTTGAAATTGAATGTACTTGCATAGAGAGGTCTCACACCCTATGGATAAGGGAGGGGTGTCGTAATACATCTTATTTTCAGGAATGCATCAAGGAAAGGAAGGATTTGGGAAATATTAACATGAAGTTGCGAGATGGATCTTATACGGGGGACAATAAAGTTGTAGGTAAACTTTATTTTGATCATTTTGAGGAGTTTATAGTGGTATTGGGTTTTCTTAATGACCTAAGGTTTGATAATATTAAATCATATAGGTTTATGAAATTCATTCCAAAGCTGATTAAGGAGAAGGATAATAAAGAGTTGGAGTTAATCTCGGGATAAGAGGAAATAAAAGAGGTGGTTCATAGTATGAAACTAGAAAATGTAGCTGATCTAGTTGTATTCCCATGATCCTTCTATATAGTCTATTGGGATATCATCAAGGAGTAGGTTTGGGAAGCACTGGGTGATTTTTTCAAGGGGGCACTTTCAAGAGAGGTTTGTGCTTCAGGGGTGGTACTTATTCTGAAGGTCCAGAATCCCATGGAAATTATCCAATACCATCCTATTTGTATATGTAACTTTATATATAAAATTATTTCAGGTCTATTGAATATGATATTAATTTAGGTCATCCTTAGGATTTTTTACAAGGAATAACACGGCTTTATTCAAGGAAAAAGTATTCAAGGGGTAGCGGGGATAGCAAAGGAAATGGTTGAAGATATGGACCAAAAGAAATTTGGTTCCAAAATTATCATTAATGTTGATATTGATAATCATTATGATAATATTTAATGGTTATTTATTATCAAAGTTATGGGTAGATTTAGGTTCAAATATTGGTTTTGTGACATTCTCTTTAGATGTTAATCATCACCATGGATTTACATTTCTTTTATGGGGAAGGGGTTTGGTTTTTTCAAGATGGTGTGTGACCTATGGAAGGGTGACCTAATTTCTCAAAACTTATTAATCTAATCCCAAGATGCACTCACTAGGAATATCAAATATGGATTATATGAGGGGTTCATTCTTCTAAACAAGAACATATCTGGTAATAACATCATTTCCCATTTGATGTTGGTTGATGACATCCAATTTTTCATGAATGGTAGGCTCAGGTCTACTGAAGGATTCAATAAAATTATTGAGATATAAGGCATATAAAGTGGTAAAAATATCAACCGAGAGAATATAAATGTCCATATATCCAACAAATTCTCATTTCGGTATAACAATATTATTTATAACTAGCTGATAATGAAAAGGTGAAACCTCCCCATAGAATACTTGGGGTCTCCAATATCGAACGAAAGAATAAAGAAGGTTATATTCGAAGGAATTATTAACTCAATCACATGGTGTATTATCAACTAGAAAATTGGTTCCTTTATTTTGGGGTTGAATTAATTTGGTGAATTGTGTTCTAGCCTCAATACATATGCATATCTTGTCTATTATCAAAGCACCAAAAATAAAAATTGATCATATATAAAAAATCGTGACCATATTCATTTGGGATGTAAATTATAATGGTATCTGTCACATGGAGATCTAGAATAGGATGGATAAACCTATCTTGAAGGTGTAATTAATCTACACAATGTTTCAAAATCTAGTTAGTCCATGCAGGCTAAATTAACATGGGAGTTTATTGAAGACAAGACACTATGGTGAAGATTTATGAGAAAACTATTCAGAGAAAATTGGAGAGAGTGGGTATCAGGGATGGAAGAGCTTCTGGTCTTCTTAGGAATATGATTAATCATGTGGATTTCCTAGATAGTATGGCTCATTGGGTGGTGGGTTTTGGAGATATAAACTTTTAGAAGGAGAACTGGGCTGGTGTCCCCCTTTTCTTTTGGGGATGTCTAGTACCAGATATTTCCTTTAGAGAGGGAATTGTATTTCTTGCCTTCATCAACTCAACCCACAACCCCATAAAAATAATATCCTTGATAATGTTATTCTGGTTGATGATATTGATAGATATGATTTTATGTAATCCTATTTTGGATGTTTCACTAGTAGAGAATACCTTGAGGCTCCAAATTCCAATAGTATAATAGGTAGATGGGCATCGAAATTGTGGTATAAATTCATTCCTTCAAAAATATAATTCATTATATGGAGACTGAGAAACCAATCCCTACCTACTGATGATAATGTTCAGAATAAGGGGATCTCCCTTGCATCTTGTTGTTGGTGTTTCTCTTCACCAAGCCATGAAACAACTTGGCACCTTTTTTTCAAAGGGGACGAGGCATGTATTATTTGGAGTATTCTTGGACAAATCATGGGTATATTTGTAAGTGGTTATGATATCATTGAGTTTTTTGAATCCTAGTTCCACGGTTCTAATCAAAATGACTCTAAAGTAAAGGCTCTTAGCATGGTTTTTGCTACGGCATGCTGGATTATTTGGGAGGCACATATCAAAGCAAGGGAAGGTAATCCTTACTCCACCAGTTTCATGAAATTGTGTATGATATCTCTGGTGGCCAAAATTAGGGCCCTTGTTCCTCAAGGAGAAAATCATGCTATATACGAAAAATTATTCCTAGAGTGATGTTTCATGTGGTCGGAAGTTAAAGAGATAGAATAGTTACATGGGTCAGATGGTTACCTTAATGACGTCCATGAAGCTCAATGTATATAGATAATGTTTTAATGAGAATATGAGAGGAGGCAGGATCATGCAGGGTGGCAGAGGCTCAATCATATTCTCTTTTAGCACATAATATGTCATGGGTAACTCTTTATAACTCGAAGCAATGTCTATGGTTAGTGGTCTCTCCATGTTTCATATTTTCAACAACAATATTACGAAGTTTGAAACCAATTATAAAGTGATAGTTGAGTTCCTTCAAGGTGAGACTATTTTGGAATGGAATTTGGCACACCATATTAGAAAATATTGAATTCTCATCGATTAGTGTATCATGGTTAGTCACACATGGAAGGAAGGTAACTTTCCTACAAAATCTTTGGCCAGTAAGGGGGTCCTCAAGAGTCCACCATCCTCTATTTTTTTTACTATTTTCCTCCCTAATGATTGTAGCCTCATTTTCAAGGGATATTCCTTCAACATCCACCACTTCTCTCCCCCTTAGTTCATCTTGTAAGAAACTACTTTTCCTATTTATCAATAAAAAGGTTATTTTCAGCAGTAAAAGTTTTACATAATAAAAATTGAATTATAATTATTTTTCAACTCATATAATATCGTATATTTAAAAAATAAATTCTATAAAATGGTAAATATGAAATAATTAATATTGGAAAGAATATAAAGAGTTTATATTTAAAATTATGGAATGCCCATAATTAATGTTAAAGATGAAATTATAAAAGGTTTTATAATGAGATTTTATTTATTAAATAATTCATAAATGTTTATCTCATATTTAGATATTTGAATTATTTGTTTATTTAAAAGTTATTCACTATTTTATTCATATTTATAAATCTTTATATTGTTAATAACTATATTCCAAATCTTAAATAATAAATTATATCAAGGATAAATCCTTTCATTGCATGCTAGGTATGATAATGAATTTATTTTTTCATCTACCTTTACCTCATATTTTAATTGAAGTTATGAACTTGAATTTAGTTGTTGAATATATTTTCTACAGGTTAGGTATTAGAGATTTCATGAATTGAATTCTATTTTGAGTAAATTATCCTCGTGTAGAGAGACATTGGGTTGGACCACCTACTTTTATGGAGGCTTCCCTTGTCTATTAAATTGAATGGGGTTGGTTATTTTTCACTCTAGGATTACTCATGTGAAGTTTTTCAAAATCATGTAACTTTATTCTTTTACATGAAATGATCACGTACCTCATCCATATAATGGATTTGGGTATGTATGAATATGTTTGACTTAAACTTTTTGGGTAAGTAACAGAAACTTGTGGGTTATGTAAATAGTTACACATCAATATGTTTTGAACATATTGATTTGGTGGAGGTAATAGGATTCCAAGATAAATTTCTAGAAGCATGAATACATAAAAGGAAATAACATGAGATTAAATGGTGAGATTAAATCACCCTCAAGTACTATGTATGAGATTCCTTCCAAATAAACACTTTTCAATACCTTGATAACTGAACTTGGAATTGTTGATCTCAGAATGAGTACCCCTATATTATCTTGTGTAAATAACACAAGCTATTAGTAACTCAGTATTTTCATATTGGGTTTAGTCAACCACAACATGAGTATCCCTTGATTGTCCTCAGTTGGCCTATTCTTGGAATTTTATTTTGGTTACATTAGCTAGGAATACCTAACATACAGGATAACAAAGGAATATAGTTGAGTTAATCCATATGATGGATTTGGATTAAGAGTTTCCCTCTCAACTATCCAAGAGTTACAACTATTATGATTGGTATGATTCCCTACCTAAATAATTATGTCTCACTAATATGATATGCAATGTAAGTTATGATGAGATATGGATCTTGGCTCACTAAATGAATATGATGTACATGGTAATCATTTCTGTTAGGAAAACTACCATTAAAATTCCTTAATGAAAAGTTATAATAGATGATATTCATCTGATAAAAGGTCATGTTGTAGATCAATAAATCATTATCATCAAACTAAAATTTATTTTAATCCTTGAAATGATAAGCTTAAAATAAGAAACTCCTAAGACTTGTATCTTAAGAAACTTTCTTAAGAAATTGAAATATTCAATGTGTTAGAACAACTCCTTCAATGGTAATTAAGTGCCGAATTTGTTCAATAATAAAATCAAGGTTCTCTTTAGAAGCATGAAATGATTAATTTAAGGTTTAAAATATATTGGATGTTAATTTACCTCAGGAATTATATTCTAATATACTCAATATGTTTGGATATGTCTATGATAATAAATATGATTGAATATTCTTATAGAGACTGAAAAATTATTATAAGGATTATTCTAGTTAGGGGATTCATACTATTATCATTAATGGTAATATTTTGACAAAGTGACTGAATTTAAAAAATGTTTACCTGATATTACAAACGTTTTGAGAATAGATGAACTAGGCATATGATGTCTAGATTTTTGTACTGTGAGGACAATAAAAGTGGGTAAACATTAAAATTAGAAGAATAAAAGCTTCTTGAAATTGTTTGAAAATGTTTCTTTATGAATTCAATGAAGGTCATTGAAACTTAGGGTTATCAAGATAAAATAGTAATAAATCAATATGATTGGATTGTATAAGATATACCTAAATAATTTTGGTAACTCCATGGAATATCCACGATCAGTATAGATGTTATAGAAATTAATTCTTCAATTTTTAAGGGTATGTGATACAAAGTGTATATTTTATAATTGTTTTAAATATATAGGAGTTAAAATTACAAGGAAGAATTGATTGAGTTTGTAGTTTGAATTCAATTAATGAAGTAAATAGTTACTAAATTAAGGATTTGAATGTAAAATCTTTTATCAAGATCAAATGAATCTAAGTAAAATATGTGTATCTTCATCTCATTTCTCTTATGCGATAAGGTGGAAGTTTGAAAAAAAGTAGTTTTTATGAGATTATTAAAAGTATACAAATGTTTTATGATTCATTGGATTTATATAACATGTTTTGAGATAAATATTTGGATAAAAAAAAATTATCCAGATATTTATTAAAATGTGAGGGGATGTGTTCCTTTTATCCATTGATGATATATTTTAATAAAATATTATTTACAAAAGGAAAGGTTTAAAATTCATAGAATATAATTTATGATATGGAAACAACAGTTTATTTGTTAAGTATTCCTACTAAAAGGGTATAAATTTTATTTACTAAAATGAAAAGTAGTTTTTACTAAGACATAGAAAAATATTCTAAAGAGGATATGATGACTAAGAAGTCAGTGGGGTATATTTAAACTTAGATAAGTTCAAAGATAATAAATAAAACATAGTTCCAATCTAAGTTTGAGTGATTTTTCACTTAATATCCTAAAGATTTAGGATATAAGACAGTAAAGAAAAATGTTAATAGTTACATTTATTTTCTGTGAGAAAGTGAATATAATTTTAAACCAAAGGGTTTTACCAGTCTAAGATTATAGTGATTCTTTATTTAATATCGTAAAGACGTTTGGGATATGTGATGATAAAGAAAAATGAAAATAACTATATTTAGTTACCATAAAAAGTGAACATCATTATTCCCTATTGTTTCATATCAGCCAATACACAAATTGTATCACTTGGTATCCTAAAATATCTTAGTGTATGATAGTAATGATAAATTTATAGAGTTACATTAGTTAATATAACAAAGTGGATATCACTTTATCCAAATAAGAGTTTTGTATGTGATAATAAAGTGATAATTTAAATAGTTACATTATTTATATAATATTTCAAGGAAAAAGTTTGGTATAGAAGGTTCCAAGGATGATGATGATGTACATAGAAATATTTCTATGTAAACAACATAATATAACATTATAACATTTGATGTTATAAAGTAAAAGAGTTTAAATGTAAGTTAAAATAGTTTAACTTAAGTGATATGATTCATATGTCTCGCCTTTATTTAAATGATATTTATTCATAAATGTTACTTGCTAAGAGGTTATCAGGATCATTTTATCAGATGGTCACATAGGGATGTGATCGGAATTTCATTTGGATATAATTTTCAAAAAAACCATTTCTGTAGTAACTACATCAAGGTCATGTAGAATTGTAGGGTCCTAAAAAATCCGCAAAGGAGAATGATAATCCCCTTAATCCAAGGGGGGATTCTACCCAATTTCCCTCAAAGCAATTGGGAAAAAATATGAAGAGAACCAAATAAATCAGCAAAGGAATGACTGGTCCGCGTACCGGTCCAACAGTGATGGTACACGGCTGGTTCAGCAGTCCACCTCCTCCGCGGACTGCTGTCATTCACGGAAGAGAGGTGAGGATCCTCCGTGGGCATGAAGCAGGATAGGAGCCAACCCGGTTCACCGACATGAACCACCCCAGTCATGGACCGCATCAACCGACACGGACTGCATCCAGTGTTGTTCATGGAATGGAGGCGAAACCCTGCGCCGCCATGAAACACTCCTCGAGCTAGTTTGGTTCACAGGGGAGCTGCGTTCAATACCCCCCGCGGGTTGCGGATTGACCAAGTCATCGATAAACCGGGTTTCCGATCATGGTCCTCCGCAAAATGTGTCGCATGACCTCAGATACATCTCTTTCCTCACTCTATAAAAGGAGATCGAGGGGAAGAGGGAAGGAGGAAATTTTGGAGATCGATCAGTCTCGGGTGGAAGTATTTCGAAGGAAGGAGCTTAGGATCTCGCAAACATCGAACTTCCAGTTCGCGAACTAGAATAGGTATAAAGCTAGAAACGAATTAATAAGGAACCAAAAATGCATAACAACTTGGTGAACCACAAACCTAAGATAACAAATAAAAGAAGACTGCAAACCATGGCCCCTCCGTGGATGCACTCCCCTTGGAACAGGGAGTTTATGCCTCTTTTCTGATCCGTCGCACCACGTAGCACCCTCCTACACGAGAAAATCCCCGACCAACGAACCTCCGACCGGCGTTGCCCTTGGCCGCCACTACTCACGTGGACCCCTCTGTGTACCAACCTGGTATGTGGGCCGAACCTGAAGCTATGAACCACTCTGGTTCGCGGGATGCCCATCAGTCTGCAGACCACCCTGGTTCGCAGACGGCCTCTCCAACCGCATAGCACCTCCCTATACGAAGGGTTCCACCCCTCATACACCCGAGTGGCCCTCCAGATCCTTCGGAGTTCCTATTCCCCGAGCTAGATAAAATCCTTCCATTCCGGCCTGATCCTCCATAACCCCCTCATCGGCCCACTCATCGGCCCCGAGCCGTGGCCTCTACCAGAGCCACTGGACCTGTGTGATGTAACCCTCAGGTGCATCAGTGCGCCATTTTGAGTTCACATACCCACGGTAAGCAGGGATGAAGGGGGTTCCCCGGCCCTTGAGCGTATTCCCGAAGCATTCATGGGTTCACATTCCCACAATAATGCGGAGTCTGAGCTCGGGATCCCCCTTTCTTCCCCTCCACTTGTTAGGACTGGGGCACTTATCCCCTCCCCAGGGCTTGGTGGGCTACCCATCAGAAGGAATCCCCCATGCACCTCCGTACTTCCCCACGGCCATGGCCAAGGAAGGGCATAGTGGGGAAGGGTGTTTCTCTGTCCTTCATTGGGGACAAGTACCTCTCCCTCTGCGCTTTTTTGCCCTGGGCGTCCATCTTGGAGTAAGCCCCGGCCTTTTGGGACACCCCCATGTGTAAGCCCCACTCCACTTCCCATGGATGCACCTTTCACGACGTGATCGTCTGGTCCCTACTACCTCTTGTTTCTCACACTGAGCATGACTCATTTGGGCTTAGAGTAAGCATCGACCATGACATCCTCTTATAGGCCTCCTCAGAGTATAAGCTTCAATCCACTGCTCATGGGCTGCCTCAGAGTGTAAGTCTCATGATAATCCGAACTACGTGGACTTTGATTCCCCACCACAGGGATACGTAGGAAGACTCCAAGAGGTTCAATCCTGATCACCATCGGACCCCCCGAGTCCACATTCACTTCGGTTCTACAACACTCCCATATGAACTACGTGGACTTTGATTCCCCACCACAGGGATACGTAGAAATCCTCCAAGAGGTTCAATCTCAATCACCATCGGACCCTCGGGTCCACATTCACGTCGGTTCTCCGACACTCCCATCTGAACTATGTGGACTTTGATTCCCCACCATAGGGATACGTAGGAAGCCTCCAAGAGGTTTAAGCCCGATCACCATCGGACCCCCATGTCCACATTCATGTCGGTTCTCCGACACTCCCATCCGAACTATCTGCACTTTGATTCCCCACCATAGCGATATGTAGGAAGCCTCCAAGAGGTTCAAGCCCGATCACCATCAGACCCATGGGTCCACATTCACGTCGGTTCTCTAACACGCCAATCCGAACTACGTGGACTTTGATCCCTGTCTCCTAGGCAGGGTACGTAGGAAGCCTCCCCAAGGTTCAAGACCCAAAATCGGTCATTCCGACCCCCCCTTTACGTCGGTTTACCCTCACCTTGGTCTAACTCAAAGCGTAAGCCCCATGCTAACCCGAAATATGTGGACTTTGATTCCCCACCACAGGGATACGTAGGAAGCCTCACCGAGGTTCAATCTCAACAGTCGGTCGATCTGACTATCTTCACGTCGGTTCACCGCACTAACCCTAGGAAGCCTGGAGTGTAAGCCCCATACCAAACTGAACTACGTGGACTCTGATTCCTCTCATGAGGATACATAGTAAGCCCTTATCACGGGTTCGATCCAAACACTCAATTCGTTATCTACCCTCCCTGTATGACAATAAACTCCATAATTCTTGGTTACGAGGCTTTAAACTAGTGTCGTCTCAGTGAGTCCAGACTCCTCGGGGTCATTAATCCAACGAGGGATGGTAAACCTCGAGCATAAATGATTCTGAACCCCTGCATCCAGCTCACCATTGCCAACCAGGAGTAATCCGTGGATACTATGCTTGGGTATAAACCAAAGATTCGCGAACATATGAATACATCTTAAATCTATAAGAGAGTCCCGGAACAGGAAATAATTCCCCCCAAAAGGGTGAGATGATCCTGACTTCCCATCCTCTTGACCAATGTGATTTCTTAAGCATCGCTAGTCAAACCACCCAGCGAACTCCTGCCTTTGGAAAGCAGGTCCACACATTGCTGGATATGGAACCATTGGGCGTTTCGAGGAGAAAATGGTGCACCCGATATGAGTGATTTAGTAGAACCCAACCTTCTCTAATCAACCATCGGGTCACGCACATTTCTCCCCCACGACCCTATCGTGTGCCACGAGACAAAAAATGGTGAATCTGATGTGAATCTTTAACCAATCATGACGGATTTGACCTCCCACCCTGTGCCCCCTTTATACTCACAAGGAGGGCCAAGAAAGGTCATTAATTATGCATGGGATCATGAGATGCTACTTTGATGGGTTTGTTGTTTGTATTTGTTAAAATATTTTTATAGGTACCACTCAGAACTCCCTTCAATCCAATGACATCACGAAGGAACTCGCAGGCGCGTGCTTCTAACAATGCAATGACCAGACTTCCTCACCAATGGAGGACCCCATCACCTACCCAGCATCTTCAACACTGGGTCTCAGATGTGTTGATCCGAGAGTACCACTTGAACGGTACTCTCCCAACTGTGGAGGTATCCAAGAATGCCCTCCAATCCGCCAGGACTTGCCGGTCGCCTGCCCAGCAGTGGCCACAGAAGCAGATCCAGACGGCCCCTGTTGCTATCTCAAACCATTTCGGGAATCTATCCCCAGAATGGGACAACGCGTACCTTCATAATCTTAGGGAGGCATATGAGGTCGATGCTGAGGACTACATCCCCACTATATGGGGGTTCTACTCCAAGGCCCCCGCTTGAAGACGTCATCGCGGTCACGCTGTGACTCAGCATCCTCACGATAAGGAGGATGTCACCCCGAGAATCCAGGACCATGCTCCTCGAGCTCTGGCCCCTTGTACCGCCCGATGAGGGCAGAAAACGTACAACCAGGGACCGGACATCACCCTTGTCCCTGAGAAGGAGCTCAGCTACCCAGTCATGGAGATGCATTGCGAGAAGCCACATACACCAGCCCGCTCCTCCAAAGCCTTCCATCCAGACAAGGCGACATCATATGAGCAGGCGTGCATCCCCGCCGGGCTCCATCAAACCTGTCGCTCACACAGGACAGCACCTACGCAGCAGGCACCTCTCCCTGACCAGGGTCATGAAGCCCACCAACCCGACATGGTGGCAACCCAGTGCCTGCAGAACCAGCTCCTAGCATGTTCTCTTGACGCCTACCATCCCGATGTGGTGGAGATCAACAAAGCCTGCCATCCAGATGTGGCGGCAATTAATAGGTGGGCGCATCTCCCTGCCAACAAAGGCCACCGACTCGATATGGTGGGAAACCAACAAATGCAGGGCCAGCTCCCTGTGGATGCAAGTAAAGTCTTCCATCCTTATGTGGTGGAAAACGAAGAGATAAACCGGCATATATCGGCCCAGGGGAAGATTCTTTCACCTGCCCCGACACAGGAGAATTGTCAGTACCCACTGACCACCGGAGGACCAGAGCAGGATATACCTACTCTAATACCGGAATGGGCCTTCATACACGTTCTAGCGAAAGATGTCTCTCTGCATATCCTGGAAATGATGGAGGAGCAGGTATTGATCCTAGATCATATCTTGCAGACTTTCCAGAATTTGATTGCATTAGCAGCAACAGCAAGGACTCGGGCCCGTGAGCCCGTCTCCCCAATTGAGGCGACTCATCTAAGAGACGAGATAGCCGCCTCAGAGTAGATCTGCATCCCTACTTCCGCCCAGGAGGGTCTTCATCTATATTTCGCGATACAAGGGCAACCGGATCGAGCAGCTTCACTCATTCCAACTAGGGGACACCCGTCCATCATGGTGGATGCTCTAGATCAGGCATATATTCCAGCTAAAAGTCAAGATGTTCGTCGGAGTATCCTAGCAGCATCATGGGACCCAATTAGACAGGAACACAAAGGTGAAGGCCGTTTTCAATAGCAGATGGTCCCCGCTGCCCGCAATAAAGCGCCCTAAACGCGCCGAAGGCAGCCGGAAAATAATGAGTGGGTCCATGACTCCGCCCTGCTAGAAACTGGGGTTCCCAACGCCGTTAAGCGCATATCTATGGCTCAGAACCCTGCCCACCCATTACCATATTATGGGAGTGGGAGTAGCAGTTGTGAAGGTCCTCCCCGTAATGTCGCTACCAGCAGCTCCGAAGGTCCTCCCCAGAGCACCTGCTGGGGCCTCCCCTGTAGGCATGTAACGATCGGTCACAGGAGCCTCTCTTTTGATGCAAGTCACAGCAGCCCTCCGCGTGACCAGAAGATCGAGTATCAAGAATATCCTCCACTTGATGTGGTCCACCCTGAAGATCCTCCCCGGGGTATATGCTAAAAACACTCTCCATGTAGGGGGACCACAGATTATGATAGTAGTCCTCTCTATCATAGTCGCAACTGCGGAGGCCCTCCCCATAGTGACCTCTCATCATGACAAGAAGGACCTCCCCTTGTCGTAGCATTCCCTGAAGGTCCTCCCCAAGGGTTACGTCGCAACGACACTCCGCGCAATCGGGCATCATATCACAGTGGTAGTCCTCGCCACTCTGATAATGGAGGTCCTCCCCGTAGATATGTCAAGAAATGAGAAGGCCCTCCCCTAGTTGTGGTACATTATGAAGGCCCTCCCCAGGGTGTACCTCATAGATATTCTCCTTGCGGCAGTTGTAATGGTAGTCCTCGCCATTGCAGCAGCTGTGATGGCAGTCCTCACCACCACGGCCTCCATTGCGAAGGTCCTCCCCATAGTGGCGCCAAACAACAAGAAGGTCCTCCCCTTGTCACAGAGTGTCTTTAAGGTCCTCCCCATGATTCACATCGAACGTCAAACCATGATGGTCATCCTCACCATGATGGCAGTTGTTGCGGAGGCCCTCCCCGTAACAACTCTACGCAGCCAGAAGGTCCTCCCCTTGCTGCGACACGCCTTGGAGGTCCTCCCTAGGGTATGCACTGCAAAAGTCCTCTATGCAGTGAGGCGTCAAGTAGTAATGGTAGTCCTCGCCATTGCGGCCGCCATTACGAAGGTCCTCCCCATAATGAAATATCATATCGATAGGAAGGTCCTCCCCCTACAGAATCAAGCACAGAAAATCCCTCGTATGCTGAGGCACTCAGAAGGACGGGATAAAGCATGTCAGATTCCCAGCTAGTCGCCAAAGACACCCTTCTTCAATTAGGAGACGTTCTAGGGCCACGTTCATCTTCTGAACCGCCTCGAGATCTCCCACATGATAATTCGATACCTATCGTTCTCACTGCCTCTGACCATGCTATCAGTGAGCATCTCAGTTGGGCTGACCAGGTAGAGGAGTCACTAGTGGAGGTGTATGTCGACATGTTGCACCTGAGGAAACGACTGGCCAGGGATGATATACCAGTTATGTTTTGGCCCACGACCACCTCTCAATTCGACATACCTATAGAGTTTTCGGAAGAATGCGTGCATGAAATCCACTACAATATATGGACAACCCTCCACCGGCTGAAATCAAGTTTCTTGCCCTACGATGGGTATGTAGACCACGTCAAGACAATAGGAGACCTCCTGCGTCACATCGACCTGGAAGCTCTTCCTTCGGCGCGACAACAGTGACCCAAGAAGCGTAAAGGAAACATGGAGATAGCCTGCCTCCATGCGCTGCACCATTTGCGTCGCCTCATCGGTGATGCTCTGACAGGAGTCCATATCAGGGGATGGGGGGAACATGGAGCTTTGCATTTCACTCCACTCCCCACCCAGAAGAACCCGTTCATCATGGTGTCTTGCAACGTCATCATGTCAAGACAGCAATCTAGTGGGGTCCCTTCTCAGGAGAGGCAACACACCCAACAGAGACAGTCCTTGAGTAAGTCCTAGAAGTGTCAGGCCCAATGGGAAAAATCCATTCAAGAACTCCTGAATCAGTCCACTGAGAGCATACAACAGGCCTCTCTCCTAAGAGAGGTCAATCAGCGGTCATTCCCTGCCTCCCCAGAAGGGATTGATTCATAAAAGAGCTCGGAACCAAACCCAGTTCACCCCTGAATGGGGGCACGCAAGATCAGGCAGGTAGCGATAGAAGTAGCCACTTCTGCAATCTAGGGTCAACCCTAGCCTGCCGGGCTGGGGGCATTTTTAATAAAAAATGCTAAAATTCCCCCGTAAGACCAATAAAAATGAGAAGAGACTCAACGTCCAAGGAACAGAGCCAACCCCATCCCTCAAGGCTGGGGGCATTTTTACCTCCTCAACAACAACCTCCCCCATGAGAATCAGTATTCTCTCGTCTAGGGAGGACAGTCAGAATAGGAGGTTCCTGCCCTATCCCATCCTTTGAATCTACATCCCCTCTAAGAGAGATGTGTACCGTAAGGTCGCATCAAAGAACTCTCCACGTCACCCTTCGTCAAGGAGCCCAAAATCAATCCCGGGACAAAAGAGGGAAGACCAGTAAAAGATATGGGAGATCCTATTCCTATTTGGAAGATGACATCTTCTCTGCCCCGTGATATGCATCCTTCAACACCATAGATGTTAACCCTACGGGTAACACCAAAGATGATGCAAATTTGAATGGATCGGGAGACGATGGTTCCGGTCAGGCTGTGACTCACAATGAACCACCAGGTGTTCACACCCGGAACCAGAGGGCCACTCTAAATATGGCCACCCCATTAGATAACCTTCCTCCACCTACCCTACAAGCTTCCTACAAGGAAAAGAATAAAGGACCGATTACCCTGAACCTGCCTCCTTCTCTCGATAAAAACAAGCCACTTACGCTCGAAGAGAGGTTCGCTCAACAGGAAGAGGAAATAAAGGAATTGATATGGCTTAATGCCAAGCTACTCCAGAGGAACCGTCTTATTGAAAGTGTGTCCCAAGAGGAGCCACATCATGCACTCCTAGTAAGTGCACCTCAAAGACCAAGGTTTACCCCGGCAAACGAAGTGCGGTTAGGGCTCCCTCTTAATGAGGTGCTCGGCCCGTCCAACTACCTAAATGTGGATCCGGATGAATACCAAAACTTCCCTCAACTCAGGAAGCAACCAGAACGAGTACATCTGAACCCTCCGAAGGTGTCACAAACGTCACATGCACCCCTGGTGCCAACCGAGCTAGATCCTCAAGAAGTGCCTCGGGCTACACCTTCCCAGGATCGAGCCCAACAGGATGTAAACCAGGGTCTCACCAACACCATTGAGGCACTAACAGCTCGATTGGAAGCAATAGAGGGTTGATGCGCTCTGATACAGCCAGAGCGGAAGCCCTACTCGGATTTGGTGAGAAACACACCACCTCCACCCAAATTTGGGAGCCCTATATTCCCTATTTTCAATGGATCAGGCGATCCGGAACAACAATTGATGCATTATGCGTCTTATTGCAACCCTATGATGGGAACTTCGGAACAACAAGAAGTAGTGAAACTCAGATTCTTTGTATGGACGTTGCAAGGATACACCTTCATCTGGTATACGAGTTTTCCATCCCAGTCAATAAAAAGCTGGGAAGACCTTTGACAGCAGTTCCTATTCCACTTCAGCTCAAATTTTCCTAAAACAATGGTCAGAGACCTCATGAACTACAAACAGAGGGAGAACTAGAGGGTCTCAGATTTCATCGCCAGATGGAAAGGTCTGACCTACTCTCTGAACAGGCCAATGCATCAAGATGAGTTGCTTTTCATATGCATCGATAATCTTCGAGATGAGCTGTGAACACTGCTCATACTAGTGGAGTGCACCACTGGCTTCCGCCATCTCTCAGCCATTGCCCATAGAATTAATTATTCCCTGCAGCGGACCAATTTGAAGTCCAGAATAGCCTCACAGGCTCCTTCCAAGAGAGCAGCTAGAGCTGAAGCGTCCTCTGTCATGCTCAAGCCATCCCTTGTTCCTGCTCCACCGCTCAAGCCTCCACCCAATTGTCAAGGTCCCCCTCTATATCAGCATCCACCTCCGCCTAAGTGGGAAAATCAGATAGGACCGAAGCAGAACGGGTTTGAGGAACGAAGACACAAAGTATACTCGTTCCGAGAGGACCAAGTTTACGGCTACTTCATCGCCTCCATGAATTGCAACTTGCTCCGCCTCCCAGAGCCAAGGAAACCCGAAGAAGTCGGCCACGATGATAGGCTAGACTACTTCCCCTACCATCGAATGTTGGGGAATAATATCCGAGAATGCTTCGTCTTCAAAGACCTCCTTCAAAGGATGGTAGACTCTGGGAAAGTCGATCTGGGGCCACCCCCAGCACATGTGACATATATTTCTACCATTGACTCTAACAAAGGGGAGGAGTGGCAGGAAGTCACCAGAAAAAAGGGGCAGAAGTTTGATAACTGGATGACTTGGAAGACTATCAATTGAGCCCAGGGCATACTCCGAGCTCAACTATAGCAGCCGGTGTTGCCGCCAACAGCCCCTAATGTCGCATAGACGACAATATTAGCCTCACAACCCTCCACGATCCGGTCATCCAGGCGTAATCAAAAAGGGAGGAGACAAGCACAACAGCAGCAGTCTACAATGAGGCCAAGGTTAGCCCCGACACTGTCATATTTCATTCCCTCAAACTTGGCACCACGGGCACCGACCCACCAAATGGCATCATCAAGGAAAACCGACCGGGATGACCTGCCAGAGGATGAGGATCCAATATTTGGTTCCATCAACATCATCCATATTATGGAATCGTTCCCTGACGAAGGGTATGGTTATGAACCTGAGTTCCTGACGCAAAGGGCCGAGAGGGGGAGTCGCAGAAGCGGGGGATATCAGGGGAGGTGCAGTCGAGGCCGAAATTAACCCTATGGTTGGACCTCGGCCCAAACCATCAATATCGTGGAAACCCGTGGGAGATCCCTTCAACGGACTCAGTAGGAGAAAGAATATCCCTCCACCTCCACAAGCGTCCACTCTTCCCCCGTCATTCTGTGGTATCCATCAGAGGAGGAACAATTGTCTAGCCACCTAGTGCGCACCAACAGACCGGTCGGGCCGAAACCCCAAAATGAAGTGACATCATCGGAATCTGACCCTGTAGCCGGTCCCTCCTCGTCACGTATTCCAACTCCCAAGCTTCCCATTTAAACTCTCCCGCCGACAGAGAAGCATCGTCCGCTGGAACATAAATACGACATCCTTAATCAGCTGGTGTTGGTACCAGCCAAACTGTCGATCCTGGATGCCCTAAGTTTGTTAGACGACCTCAGGGAGGTGCTTAAAGAATCCTTGCTCAGCCCCAAGAGTTTCAACCTGAGGTAGCTGTCGTCGAGATTTATCGAACGGCGACTGGCCCAACTGAATGCAATGCGGTGATTTCCTTCACCGATCAGGACGAAGATGACATCATGCAAGTGCACATCAAACCACTATATGTGTTTGGCACACTAAATGATGTTGATATCCATAAAGAATTTATTGAAAATGGATCTGGAGTTAATCTTCTTCCCTTAAGAACACTTTGTATGCTAGGCTACAATGATAATGACCTACTACCCTCATCCAAAACTCTGTTAAGTTACGACAAGAGTGAACAAAAGCCAATGGGAAAAATTAAGCTAAAACCCCATTTTGGTGACCTTGTGTCCTACTTGAAATTTTTAGTGGTCCAGCAGAACACAACATTCAATGCCCTGCTGGGAAGGCTGTGGCTCCATAAGCACATGGTCGTTCCTTCATCCTACCACCAGTGTATTAAGTACTGCTTCAATGCAAAAAGTGGGACATTGCACGCCGAAAAGGCCTCTTTCGAGCTCTCCGAGTCACACTACATTGACGTCGGGTTTTATGAGAAAAAGAAGTCGAAGCCTTCGGTCGATGGTGTTGACTGGATCCATGCTCCAAATGGTATGGAAATGGTTCCTGATGATCCCCTCAGACAGCTTGGGAGAGACTACATACTGCCCATCAACCATGTTGAGAGCAGGGGTTCAAGTCCGGACACGCACTTAGTTGTTCACATGACTTTAGCCATAACGTCCGAGTGTGAAAATGTGGAAATGACCACCAACCCTCAATTTTGGGGAGAATACTTGAGCGAGGACACCCACAATTCCTCGCCTCTAGACTCCCAAGAACCCGTGTTGGGAGCTCTCCCCTCTCCAGATCAAGAAGATGAGGATTTGGGAGAAGAAGAGGAGGAAGAACTCAGGGATGCACCTCCCGCATTTGAGGAAGGTATCCCCACCACGGTGGACGAGCTCAGGGAAATAAACTTGGGTATTGAGGAAGACCCAAGGCTCACTCTTGTTAGTGCAACCATGTCCCCTGAGGAGCACGAGGTATATACCTCTTTCCTGAAGAAACACTGGGATATCTTTGGCTGGAATTACACGGAAATGCCGGGAATCAATCCTGAAGTGGCGACGCATCACCTAGGTCTGCCAGAAGACCACTGGGGCTATAAACAGGCCTCCAGAAGAACACACCCTTCACATGCTGCCAAGATAGAGGCTGAAGTCGATAATATCATTAAGGCAAGCTTCATTCGGGAGGTCCATTACCCCATATGGTTGGACAATATTGTCCCCGTCAAGAAAAAGAACGGACAAATCCGCATCTACATTGATTTCAGAGATCTCAATCAGCATTTCCCGAAAGATGATTTCCCGGTCCTGGTCACCGAGTTATTAATGAATGCAATGGCCAGGTATGAGGCTCTCTCCTTCATGGACAGTTATTCTGGGTATAATCAAATCAGTATGGCCCGATAAGACGAAGAAGCCAATGCCTTCAGGGCCCCTCGAGGAATATTTTTCTACGGGGTTATGCCTTTTGGTCTCAAGAACGCTGGCACCACATATCAACGCGCCATGCATCGTATCTTTAAACCATTCATGGTGAGATTCGCTGAATTCTACGTGGATGAATTGGTGGTTAAGTCCAGACAGTGCTCAGATCACCTGTCAGGCCTTGAGACCGTCTTTAACAAACTTCGACAACATAGTGTGAAGATAAACCCCTTGAAATGCACCTTCGGGGTTACCTCTGGGAAATTCCTTGGCTTCGTCGTACGCCATCATGGCATTTAATTCGACCCTGAAAAGAAAAAGGCTATCCTCGGCCTACCACCCCCCCCCCACGCAATCTCACCAAGTTGAGAGCATTCCAAGGGAACCTGGCCTACATCAGGCGGTTCATAGCCAACCTGATGGGAAAATATTTTCCCTTTACCAGGTTAATGAAGAAGGGAGTCACGTACCAATGAACAGATGACTGCCAAGAGGCGCTCGACAGCCTAAAGAAGTATCTATTAAGCCCGTTAGTGCTCATTCCCATGGTTGAAGGAAGACCTCTCATTCTATATGTGGCGTCCCTAGAGCAGTCACTGGGAGACTTCCTCACACAGAAAAATGATGCCGACAGTGAAAATAGTCTATGTTACCTCAGTTAAACCATGATTGATGCTGAGACTCGATAATCAAACATCGAGAAGAGTTGTTTGTCCTTGTTCTTCGTAGTTCAAAAGTTGCGACATTATCTGCAGTATCATGAAGTCCACTTGGTCTCGCATAGTAACCCACTCAAGTACATTATCAGCCACCCGATGCTGACCGCTGCAACAGTTTGACATCTGGTTTGTGCCTCAGAAGGCCATCAAAGTCTAGGCATTAGAAAATTTTATGGCAGAGCACCCTTCAACAGGGACCGCCGCACTGGACACCGAGCTACCTGATGAAGACATCTTCTTGGTCTAATAGGAGTTCTGAGCATGGGAAATGTACTTTGACGGCGCATCCCGAAGCCCAACCGGGAAGAGGATGGAAGATCCCAAATTTAACAAGGTGGGTTTGGGGATAATACTCATGTCCCCGGAAAAGGCAGTCTTTCCATATTCCTTCCTCCTTTCAGAAGGATGTACGAATAATTAAGCGGAGTATCAGGACCTCATTGCAGTCCTGGAGCTCGCACTCCAAGCACAAGTATAGCACCTTAAGGTAAAAGGTGACTCGGAACTGGTCATCAAGCAAGTCAATGGTGACTACGCAATTAAAAAAGAGGATCTGATCCCCCTGTTTGACCATGTATGAGGGTTAATGGCGGAGTTCTCCACATAACCAACATTGACCTATATTCCCCGATCTCAGAATGCCCAGGCCGACGCATTAGCTAATGAGGTCACATCCCTAGCCGACTCATACAGGGATGAAACAGTTATCAGCATTGCTCATCATCAAATGGTCTTGTCGTTTGTCCAGACTAGGACAGAGGAAATCCATGAAGTCAGTCCTATCCCCGATCCATATGCTCTCACTACCAGCTATATGACCCCCATTGCAAACTACCTTCAAAGGGGAGAACATCCATCAGACAGGGCTGAAAGAGAGAAAATACGGATAAGGGCAATCAACTTTGTCCTATATGGCGGCGCGGGTCAGCAAGAGGTCCTCTACAAATGAGGACTCGACGAAATCCTCCTCAGATGCATTTATAGAGAAGAAATCGCTGACATCATGATTGAAGTACATGCCGGAGTATGTGGGGTGCATCAGCCGGGGTCCAAGCTTTCCCATTAGGATCGAAGACTTGGGTACTATTGGCCCACAGTGGCATGATATTGCAAGCGCTTTACCGCAAAATGCCACTCATGCCAAATTCATGCAAACTTCATACACCAACCCCCAGAGTTACTTCATCAGGACAAGTACTCTTGGCCATTTTCCATCTAGGGAATGGACGTCATGGGACCATATCCTCCCACCACAGCCAAAAAGCTAAAGTATATCCTCATAGAAATCGACTTCTTTTCCAAATGGGCATAAGTTGTACCCCTTAAGGAAGTCGGGGAAAGAAACATTGTCAGCTTTTTGAAAACCAATATCATCACCAGATTTGGTGTCCCTCATACCATACTGGCGGATAATGGCACCAACTTCTACTCTGCTGAATTGGAGAAACTATACCGAGAATATGGTATCAAGGCTAACCACTCATCCCGCTACCATGCAGTGTCCAATGGACAGATAGAGGCTTTCAACAAGACCATGTCCAACATTCTCCAGAAAATGGTGGACAAATACAAGAAGTCATGGCCGGATAAACTCCTCCATGCATTGTGGGCTTATCGAAACACAATCTGTACAGCTACTTGGGCCACTCCGTACTCATTATTATACTGAACAGAAGTGGTATTTCCCATTGATCTCTAATTTCCCTCGCTCCTTTATTCTATTTGTGATTAGTTATCCAATGATGAGAAATTAGAAAAGCGGTTAGGTGAATTGGAACAGCTGGACAAGAATTGGTTTCACACTTTGCACCATCTGGAAGTAAATCAGAACTAGATCGCACGAGCCTTCAATAGAAAGGTATGTCTTCGGTCTTTCTTGGAAAGAGAATTGGTATTGGTCCTCTGGACCCCCATGATACCCGGAAAGAAACCTCCAAAGCTAGAGCCCAAGTGGGAGGGACCATATGTTATACACAAGGTCTACTCCAACAGATCATATGCCCTGATCTCCATGGACGAGCTATTCACTACCACTCTTACAAATGCAAGATTCCTGAAGAAGTATTTCACATAGAAATATAAAAGAAGTTATCATCTGAGATTCAGGACTTTAAACTGCCAAGCACCCAATGGTCCAAACTCAATGACCCTAAACTAAGAGTATTTTGTCCTCACCGCACGACATTAAATTGCACAGGTTTTAGAGAACTATGTATGGCTTGATTCCTGCCCTCACAGGATACGTAGCGATGACAGGGTTCCCCATCCTAGCCCATCCACCCCTGGATAAGAAGATTTAAAAATTCCTTTTTCCCCGTATATAGACCAGACCTGCACGGGTTGTATTCCTCATCCTTACCGCACGATGTTAAAATGCATGGATAAGAAGATTTAAAAAATCCCATTTTCCCTGTGTATGGACCAGACCTGCACGGGGTGTACTCTAAAGAGAACTATGTGAGGCTTGATTCCTGCCCTCGTAGGATAAGTAGTGATGCCAGGATCCCCTATCCTATCCCAGCCACTCCCAAATGGAATAAAATTTAAAAAAAATATCCCCTTCCCCAATGTATGGACCAGACCTACATGAGGTGTACTTCTTTCAGAGAACTGTGTATGGCTTGATTCCTACCTTCGCAGGATATGTAGCGATGTCGGGATTCCCCATCCTAGCCCAACCACCCCCGAATAAAAGTTAAAAATTCCCTCTCTCCCTGTGTACAGACCAGCCCTGCATGGGGTGTGTTCCTCGTCCTTACCGCACGACATTAAACTGCACAGATAAGGATAAAATAAAAAAAATCCCCTTCTCCCCCCGTGTATGGACTAAACCTGCATGGAGTGTATTTTCTTTCAGAGAACTACGTAAGGCTTGATTCCTTCCCTTGCAGGATACGTAGTGACGCCAGAATTCCACACCCTAGCCCAGCCACCTCAAATGAAACCAAAAATACCCCCTTCCCCCGTACGGACCAGACCCGCATAGGGTGTATTCCCCAGAGAACTATGTGAGGCTTGATTCCTTCCCTCTTGGGATATGTAGTGATGCCAGGGTTCTCCATCCTGGCCCGTCCATTCAAATAAATTCCCCCCCATGTATGGACCAGACCTGCATGGGGTGTATTCTTTATCCTCACCACACGACGTTAAACTACACGGACTTCAGAGAACTACGTGAGGCTTGATTACTGCCCTCGCAGGATATGTAGGGACTCTAGGGTCCCTCTCCCTGGCTCAGTCGTCCCCAAATAAAAGTCAAAAATTTCCTTTTCCCCCATGTACGGACTAACCCAGCACGGGGTGTACCTCCTTCAGGGAACTACGTGTGGCTTGATTCCTGCCCTCGTAGGATGCGTAGTGATGCCAGGGTTTCCCATCCTGGACCAACCATTCCCGAAATAGGATTTCAAAAAATTCCCTCTTCCCCCGTGTACAGACCAGACCTGCACGGGGTGTATTCCTCGTCCTCACCGCATGACGTTAAAACTTCACGAACTTTGTCTTCACCGCACGACGTTAAAACTGCACGGACTTCGTCCTCACCGCACGATGGTAAAACTGCACGGACTTCATCCTCACCGCACGACGTTAAAAATGCACGGACTTCATTCTCACTGCACGATGTTAAAACTACACGGACTTCATCGCAAACCACCCAGGATATATGGCGAAACGAGATGGAAATACTCCTTGTGAATTTGGATGCATCCTATCCATACATCAGACTCCACGACCTGAATTATTGTGGATCTTCATAACCATTAATGGCCATCGGAAGTGGAAATTTATTGACCCGTGGACACCTTTGCATGACTATGCATACCATTCCCTCAGCGGCCCTACATATTGATATCCCATGGCCTGTCTAACTAAGGCAAGCTTTCCTCGGGCAGTACTCTTCCTTGCTCTGTACGCTTACCGGCCTCAGAGCCCCCACATCATATCTCCCGATCCAGAAATTTATGGAGCAGTGGTTTACAAGTTCATCCCCCTTTTCACATCCAAATGTTTCCAGGGTATCCCTACCCGGTTAGCCTATGTATCTTCCCGTGTATCACATGACGACCTGCATCTACGAACATCAAGCCAGGGCTAGGCTACTTTTGCTCAATATACAATTGCAGTGAAGATGTTTCTTGTATGCTCGAACACCATTATCCTTGCGTGCCGAACTCTATACTGTGAGAAATCTCATATCTTCATAACCATTCACGGCCATCGGAAGTGGAAAGTTATCGACCTGGGGACACATTTGCATGACTATTCATACCATTCCCTCAGCGGCTCTGCATATTGATAACCCCTGGCCCGTCTAACAAAGGCAAGATTTCCTCGGGAGGTACCCTTCCTAGCTTCATATGCTTACCGGCCTCAGATTCCCCACACCAAATCTCCTGATCTGGGAGACCTCATAGTTATAGTTTACAACCTTCATCCCCCACCCTGTTCAGAGTATATCGGAGCATGTTAACTCAGTTATCCTTCGAGTGACTACAGCAATAGTCACCCATTGGTCCGAGCTCTATGACCGCTAAAATAAGAGTACTTCATCCTCACCTCATGACGTAAAACTCCATAGAGTGAAGGTACACCCCCGCGCGCAAGATAAACCAGCGCAGGGATCTCTCTAAGCTTTAACAGCAACCAGGGCTGAATATGCCCGACATGTCCAGGTATTTTCTTACCAAATGACAGAATTTGTGGCCCAGAAAATCGCGGATCATCATAACCATTCACGGCCATCAGAAGTGGAATGTTATCGACCCATGGACACCTTTTCTTGACTATGCATACCATGCCCTCAGCGGCTCTGCATATTGATAGCCCCTGGCCCATCTACCAAAGGCAAAATTTCCTTAGGAGATACTCTTCCTATCTTTGTACGCTTACCGGCCTTAGAGCCCCCATATCATTTATCCTGATCCAAGAATCCCCAAAACCACGATTTACACCATCAAACACTTTCCACGTCTTGGGCATGCTGAGATGTTCAAGCCCAGTTACATTCTAATCAAGAGCGGCCTTTGCAACTACGTTCTTACCGCATGAAGTTAAACTGCACGGAACATCTTGGTCGCTTGATATAAAGCTGCAAAGGCCAATCATTAAAAATCCATTGAAATGCCTCCAACTACAAGCATTTTCACTGGTTTAAAAATGCCCCATGTCCTCGCTGCATGATGTTAAAACTGCACAACATCGGAAAAATTCCCCTCATCCTCGCTGTATGACATTAAACTGCACAGAATCCTTTAATACTGCTCCTCGTCCTTACCGCATGATGTTAAACTGCACAGAATCCATCCTTACCACATGACGTTAGACTGCACGGTCAAACCTTTCATGGGTTCATTAAGGAATGGAGACTTTTCTTTGTCCCTCAGTGCACGGGTCAGACCTGTGAAAACCACCGTCTCACACTAGCGTGAGAAGGAATAACTTCACCCATTCTCGAGAAATTTATCCTATATGTTTCTCCCATATCCAGGAACCCTCTCCTCATAAACCATACTCTGTACTCAGAAAAATCCTAACTCTCATAAACCACCCCTGGTGGTCTCAAATCAAGAACTTCCTTGAAGTTTTCTGGCTATCAGGAGAATGCAATTATTGACCTAAGGACACCTTTGTGTGACTATACATACCATGCCCTCAGCAGCTCTTCATATTGATCACCCTTGGCTCATCTACCAAAGGCAACATTTCCTTAGGCAAGTATTCTCTCCATACGCCTCTTAGCCTCCGAGCCCCCATGTCCATCCTGGGATTCGAAAACCCTCTGAGATACAGTTTACCAGCCTCTTTCACAACCCTGCCTGAGTATGGTGGAACCTCTCTGACGAGATTACTGAGAACCAGAAGAATCTGTTCCATTATAGATGATGTCTCAGCTGCATGACTTTAAATTGCGCCAAGCTCTGACCATCCTTTACGCTAGATAAATGCGTAGGACAGGAACCTTGCTTCCACACTCTTGATTGATACAGATGTTCTCAAAACCCTTCAGACGTCACATACCCTTCCCCAAGACACCCATGGTGGTTTCCATAAGTTGGACTTCCATGAAGTCCTATGGCCATCAGAAATGGGGAGTCATGGACTTAATGACACCTTTGCACGACTATGCATACCATGCCCTCAGCGGCTCTATATATTGATCGCCCCTGGCCCATCTACCAAAGGCAAGATTTCCTTAGGCGATGCTCTTCCTACCTCTACACGCTGATATGGCTCCCATGACTTGAGACATGCCATTCATGTCATTCAAATCTAAACATGTCCCCCCCCCACACGCATCTGAAGGATATCGAGACATCTTTTAATCAACCAAATATCATTAGGGCCCTCCCACCATATCTGGTCAAAGCTGTTCGAACTAAAACATCAGTAATGATAGTCTTGTTGGTGGGACTTTAAACCGCTCACCAAAAGAGGCGCAAAACCCATTAAAACGAGAACCCTAAAAAGGGAGACCTAACCAAAATCCGAGCCATACCAGATGGGTCCACACTAAATGGGCCCAGGAAAAATTAGGGTATTAAAAAAAAGACTAAAATTTTGTGGGGTTTTTCTACAAAACCCTAACAATAGTCAAACTATGCTCACTGGATCCCATGATCGAGGAAAAAGATAGAGTTTGTTTCTATTTTCATGAATTATGATTAATTGTGATTCAGTGAGTTGTTATTTACACAACAATTGTTCCAGTAACAATCAATTTTTACAGTAGGGAAAGATTGACAAAGATTGTATTCAATTTGAACAAAAAGGAATGACGTCCACAAGCTGGGGCCTCTCCCTCACAATAATGAAAAAAAGGGGGAGTAAGAAAAACAGAGTGTTCAAGAATGGCTATGATCGTCACAAAAGATCCTGGCTCGCCCTCTCCATCAAATCAGCAACCATGCGACAGAGGTTGTTTCAAGTCTGCTCCAGCACGTCCCTCTCCCTGGTCTCATCCTTGGCCACCGAATGAGTGTGCCCCACTATTGTTTGGATATCATTGATCACTTTCCTGGTGGTTTCAAGGTTACAAGTCAAAGCTGACAACTGATCCCTCATCGTCGCTGCCCGTACTTCACATCCATGCAATTTGGTAGATAGGGCGGCCGCCTGATCTCGAGATCTAACCTCATGTGCTATCAACTGATGGAGCTTTATCATGGATTCCTCCAAGGCTTGGGTCCCACAATGAGAGGAATCGAGGTGATAAAGTTTGCGTTCATTAGTGGAAACCTCCTCATGGTCCGTGACAACCTGGCAAGAAATAAAATGAAACTGCTGATATTCAAAGCCACCTGACCCCAAACCCAGGAAGAGTTTTTGGAGAGCTTCAGTTTTAGTTGCCATCTCAGCCAGAGGAGTTTCGGTGACAATCTCAAAAATCTGGGGCCAGTCCCACCTGCGCACTTCTCGATGGTCTGCCATGACACGAGGATCTTTGGTATCCTTGCTATATAGCATGGGAACGAAGTTTGGCAATGCGATCAGCGCAGACATGTTCACTCTAGAAGATGGTTCTGAGGCTGGAAGGTTTGAAGCTTCTAGCTCCAGCTCGAACTTGGGAATCAAGTTTCTGGTACCAGCCGGCAGAACTTCAGGAATTGTCTCACTGGGACCCGAAGCCACAAGGTCATCCTCATCCACATCCAAGAAGGATGGGTCCATCTGAACTTCGACCGTAGAGGGTCTGGGAGAGGAAAATCCCCTGAGTCGCTTTGACCGATGAGCCATCAGTCGGTCCTCCCTCAGAGCCGAGGAGGAAGGCGCGGTAGGCACAACAACGGTAATGGATCCTGGCTTGGGAACCTACTGAACAGCCTTCCCCAGGATCCCATCGGGATAATTTTATCCATGTTCTCGTGTACTCCAATGATAGGCTGGCAGCCGCTCCTATACCAGGAAAGGGAATGCTTGTGTCAGATACCTCCCGCATCAGCATCAAACACTATTGACAGAGAGTGGTCGGGTGCAGTCCTTGAACCTTAGGATGGGGAAGGGAAACTTGGGGTTTCATACACCCAAACTGGTGGGAAAAATGATGGGGGGCATACAACTCGCATAGAGAAACCTCGTCGATCCACGTGGACAAAAACCCATCCCATAGTGAAATCACGTTAGAACGCTCTTCCAGGATCCCCCTGCGGTTATCAACCACGATGCCGGAAGGGGTGGGGTGGGAAGCGAAAGTGAACTGGGAGAAGTCACTCAGAAGCTTGATAAATTCATCAGAACTAAGGGACTTCAAGCGAACCCCAGCTATATCAAGCAAGGTGACGGAAGACCTGAGAAGGTAGGGGGGATAGGGACGTCGTCTTGAAGACCGAAGCTGTAAAGCGGAAGTCGATTTGATAGTGGATAGCCCAAGAGCACAGGAGAGAGCAAGTCCTTCATGACAAAATCATCAGGAATGATGGATCAACTAGGGTCCTCTTTGATGCTCTCCACTCTATGAATCATAGCTAGATGCCTCCCTGAACCAATTGGGAGAGGATCGGCAGTAGGCCTGGGTGCAGGGCAAGGGGGAACTATGTTTTCTCCCTTCATTATAAAAACCAGAAAATGGTTAGTCCGGAATAATTAAATCTGGACAAAAATATCAAGAATATGGAAAATAAGTCAAGAAGCCTTCATGATGAGGTCTGTGGGCAGGCCTCAAAGGGTGGTTCACGATGACTGTATCCCGCAAACCAACCCTACGCAGAAGCAGTCCGCGGTACTCTGGCCCGTAGAGCGTTGGCCAGAAAACCATGAACCAAGTTACTCCGCGGAATCATAATCCCGGATTTAAATAATTTGGTTTGGAAGACCTAAAAAAATTTCAAATCCCAGAAGATTTCAGACCGCAGATCATCAAAATCGCATAGCAAGTTCCTACGCAGCCCATCATGACTTACTTCTTAATTAATTAAAAGTGTTAGTTCGCGGGTGGGAGATTCGTCCATGGGTGAAGGCGACCGCGAATGAGGAATGGTTTGCGGAAGTGGTAGATAGTTCGTGAATGAGGCGTCTCGCAAAGGAACGAGCACACGGAGACAAAAATCAAGAGAGCTCTGGTCGCGCGAAGAATCTGGTAAAAGACAAAGGAAGGGCCCCCGTATTTATAGGCGTGGTCCCCTACCGGGTCCAGCTCCCTACCGCAAACCATCCATGTTTAAGGACCACTCTACATCAAAATGGCCTCCTCTTCATTCCGATCGGACCCCATTCTGATGGGGGGAATTTTTAGGGTCCTTAAAAATCCGAAAAGGAGAATGATAATCCCTTTAATCCAAGGGGGGGATTCTACCCAATTTCCCTCAAAGAAATTGGGAAAAAATATGAAGAGCACCTAAGAAATCAGCAAAGGACTGACCGGTCTGCGTACCGGTCCAACAGTGATGGTATGCGGCCAGTTCAGCAGTCTTCATCCTCCACGGACCGCTGTCCTTCGCAGAACAGAGGCGGGGATCCTCCACGAGCGCGAAGCAGGATGGGCACCAACCCGGTTCACTGACACGAATTCCCCTAGTCACGGACCGCATCAACTGTCCCAGACCGCATCCCCTGTCGTTCATGGAATGGAGGCAGAACCCTGTGTGGCCGCGAAGCACTCTCCAAGCTAGTTTAGTTCTCAGGGGAGCTGTGTTCAATGCCCCCTGTGGGTTGTGGATTGACCAAGTCATCTGTAAACCGGGTTTCCGGTCATGGGCCTCTGCAAAAAGGTTACACATGACCTCAGATACATCTCTTTCCTCACTCTATAAAAGGAGATCGAGAGGGAAGAGGGAAGGAGGAAATTTTGGAGATCAATCAGACTCTGGTGGAAGGATTTCGAAGGAAGGAGATTAGGATCTCACAAAGAGTGAAGTTCCAGTTCGTGAACCAGAACAGGTATGAAGATGGAAACGAATTAATAAGGAACTGAAAATGCATAACAACTTAGTGAACCAAGAACCTAAAATAAAAAATAAAAGAAGACTGCGAATCATGGCCCCTCCGGGGATGCACTCCCCACGGACCATGGAGTTTATTCCTCTTTTCCGATCTGTCTCACTGGGTAGCACCCACCTATGCGGGCGAAGCCCCGACCAACGAACCTCCGACCGACGTCGCCCTCGGCCGCCACTGCTCACGTGGACCCCTCCGCGTACCAACCTGGTACGCAGGCAGAACCTGAAGCCGCGAACCACCCGGGTTCGTGGGATGCCCATCAATCCGCGGACAACCCTGGTTTGCGGACGTCCTCTCTAGCCGCGTAGCACCTCCCTACGCGAAGAGCACCACCCCTCATACACCCAGGTGGCCCTCTAAATCCTTCGGAGTTCCTATTCCCCAATCCAGATAGAATCCTTCCATTCTGGCCTAATCCTCCGCAACCCCCTCATCGACCCACTCATCATCCATGAGTCGAGGCCTCCACCAGAGCCACTGGACCCGTGTGATGTAACCCTCATGAGCATCAGCGCGCCATTTTGAGTTCACATACCCACGGTAAGCAGGGGCGAAGTGGGTGCCCTAGCCCTTGAGCAAATTCCTGAAGCATTCCTGGGTTCACATTCCCACGGTAATGCAGAGTCCGAGCCCGGGAGCCCCCTTTCTACCCCTCCACTTTTTAGGACTAGGGCACTTCTCCCCTCCCTTGGGCGTGGCGGGCTACCCATCATAAGGAAGCCCCCATGAAACTTCGTACTTCCCCATGGCCATGGCCAAGGAAGGAAGTAGTGGGGAAGGGTGATTCTCCATCCTTCTATGGGTCCAAGTCCCTATCCCTTTGTGCTTTGTCGCCCTGGGCATCCATCTTAGAGTAAGCCTCGACCTTTTGGGCCGCCCCCATGCGTAAGCCCCACTCCACTTCCCACGGATGCAACTTTCACGACGTGATCGTCTGGTCCTTGCTACCTCTTGTTTCTCACACCGAGCATGACTCACGTGGTCTTAGAGTAAGCATAAACCATGCCATCTTCTTCTGGGACTTCTTAGAGTATAATCCCCAATCCATTACTCCTGGGCCGCCTCAGAGTGTAAGTCCCATGCTAATCTGAACTACGTGGACTTTGATTCCCCACCATAGGGATATGTAGGAAGCCTCCAAGAGGTTCAATCCCAATCACCATCGGACCCCCGGGTCCACATTCATGTCGGTTCTCCGACACTCTCATCCGAACTACGTGGAATTTGATTCCCCACCATAGGGATACGTAGGAATCCTCCAAGAGGTTCAAGCCCGATCACCATCGGACCCCCGAGTCTACATTCACGTCGGTTCTCCGACACTCCCATCCGAACTACGTGGACTTTGATTCCCCACCACAGGGATACGTAGGAAGCCTCCAAGAGGTTCAAGCCCGATCACCATCGGACCCCTAGGTCCACATTCATGTTGGTTCTCCGACACTCCCATCCGAACTACATAGACTTTGATTCCCCACCATAGGGATATGTAGGAAGCCTCAAAGAGGTTCAAGCCCGATCACCATCGGACCCCCGGGTCCACATTCACGTCGGTTCTCTGACACTCCAATCCGAACTGTGTGGACTTTGATCCCTGTCTCCTAGGAAGGGTACGTAGGAAGCCTCCCCGAGGTTCAAGCCCAACAATCGGTCATTCTGACCCCCCCCCCCTTTATGTCGGTTTACCCACACCTTGGGCTGCCTTAGAGTGTAAACCCTATGCTAACCTGAACTACGTGGACTTTGATTCCCCACCACCGGGATATGTAGAAAGCCTCCCCGAGGTTCAAGCCCAACAGCCGGTTGATCCGACTATCTTCATGTCGGTTCACCACACCAACCCTAGGCATCCTGGAGTGTAAGCCCCATACCAAACCGAACTATGTGGACTCTGATTCCTCTCATGAGGATACGTAGGAAGCCCATATCACAGGTTTGATCCAAACTCTCAAGTCGTTATCTGTCCTCCCTGGATGACAATAAACTCAAGAGTGCCTGGTTACGAGGCTTTAAACCAGTGTCGTCTCAGTGAGTCCAAACTCCTCGGGGTCATTAATCCAATGAGGGATGGTAATCCTCGGGCATAAATGATTCTGAACCCCTGCGTCCAGCTGACCATTGCCAACCAGGAGTAATCCATGGATAATATGCTTGGGTATAAACCAAAGATTTGCAAACATGTGAATACGTCTTAAATCTATAAGAGAGCTCCGGAATAGACAATAATTCCCCCCAAAAGGGTGCGATGAGCCCGACTTCCCATCCTCTCGACCAATGTGAGTTATTAAGCATTTCTGGTCAAACCACCCAGCGAATGCCTGCCTTTAGAAAGTAGGTCCACGCATTGTTGGATATGGAACCATTGGGTGTTTTGAGGCAAAAACGGTGCACCCGATATGAGTGATTAAGCAGAACCCAACCTTCTCTAATCAACCGTCGGGTCGCGCACATTTCTCCCCTACGACCCCATCGTGCACCGCGAGAAATGAATATATTAAGATATTTCTTGTAATGGTTGTAAACATATCATGTATTTATAATAATGGTGATCTTCATTTATAATTCATTCATTTGTGTTGTAATTTATTTTACATGAATGGTTGAATGATAAATATCCCCTAAAAGTAAAATCTTTGAGTTTTCCCTAACTGATGATCGTCGTGGAGTATAATAGGATGTGATGATATATATAGGTAATCTTGAATAGATTATTATATCCATTAAAAAGGGTTGAATATGAGATATTTAAGAATATATTCTTCAGGTGATAAGTAGATACTTATCACTTGGATAGATATGATAAAGTATATCTCATGTAATGTCATACGGTCATGGAAATACTTTATGGTTTATTCTTAGTGTCATTCTTTCTTACCTAAGTTTGGAAAGATACTAGAATTAGAATTTTCATACTTTGATACACTACTTACAAAATTCACCATATGAACTTATCTAATCAGGGTGTGGTAGGGTATTTTGAGATCATGTCATCGATTGGAGTGTAACCAAGATGGTATTTTTCTCCTTGTATGACATGAAAAGACATATGACCCTTGATTTAATAAGACTAAGAAAATACATGGTCATGATTATTTATTTCCCATATTATGAGTTCAAATACTTGTATAAGTGACATGCGATGTTCCTATCAGATTGATGAATGTCATGTGATGTATTCATCCAATTGGTTGGTATTGTTTAGAGAATTATGAAATAATAAGAGGCCAATACTATATTGACATGTTCCATTTCTAGTGGTCACTCAATGTCATTGAAAATGGGATTATATAAGATACATATTATGTATATGATACATCTTGTGGTGGAAATTTCCATATATAGATATGAGTATGTTTTATGGAGATCACACCAAACCCCTTAGTAGCTTCAGTAACACTGATGTTTTTCTAGAGGTCACTCCTTGATTATATCTATGAAATAGAGATTTCATAGTTATTTTCAACGCTACTAAGTCCCATAGGGACACATAGTTTGGCCCTTGGATAAGGATAAAATTTTGGACAAAAGTGTTTGTTCAAAATGAAGAGAGTTTTATGAACAACTATATCCAAAATAGTTTCGATGGATTCACAGAGATTTGTGACGTTATGCATAAAGTCCTTGTGGTATTTTAGTGCAAGTGGGAGATTGTTGGATGTGCACTAATATATATATAATATAATATTATATATATATATATATATCTTTTTGTGTGTGTGTATTTAATATATTCATGCCATGTGGGTATTTTTATGCATGTAGTAAATATACATGGGATAATAAATATATATGTGATATATATATATATATATATATTTCTCCTAGATGGATTTATTTTTAATTACCGACCATTATGAATACATTAATAACATTATATTTATTTATTAAAAATATTTAGGGAATTAAACCAACAATATGAAATGCATATGATGTGAGGATCCTTGGGGACTCGAAATATAAGAGGATGGTGTCCTCTTCTACTAGGTGTGGTGAATTATATCTTCCACCCACACTATTATTCATCATCTTAGATGAAGTCTCTAGTACACCTTCATCATTCATGTATTTTGAAGATAAAATTGTGGGTCTATTTTCTGGTGTTACCCCCTCTGAGGTAGTGTGATTTTTTTCACTACTTTGTGATCTTTATCAAGCATCCTCCATCACCAAGGAAGAATAATTCTACTAATTTTAGAATTTACCAGGTACTTTGTTTTACAGTTTTATTTATGCAATGATTCTTGAACATATATCTACTTGTGTTTGGGTTTTCTTCCACTATATATGGTCATATGATGATCATAAAAAACCATAAATCATTAGATCAACTCTCTCATACTAATTATAAAGTTTATTTTAGTGTATTAACACATAACAAGATGATGTCAATGTGAAATATTGATTGTTAAAGTGGTTAAACAATCATATCAATAAATGAGGAAGAAAACAAAAGGTTTGGATATTTCATAACATATAAAACATTATAACTCTAATATTATCCTTTATGAAATGAAATAGGCATATAAATGGAGTTTTTTATACTCCATTAGTAACACTTTCGCTAATACTCTACTGGCTAAAAATATATAAAACTCTCATCTCTCTATTTTCCATAAAAGATAAGGTGATAGCACAACCTTTCATAGATGATGTCCTACCAAAGAATTTGTTTATTATATTAGCTTTTGGATACTGTCAAATGTAAGAACCCATTGGTTTTTTCTTAGGGAATTTGATAAAATCAACTACCAATGAATAATTAATGTTTGGACAATGTGTTATGTCATTTTATGGTTTTTCTTATTTCATCTTGTTGATTCCTATCACGATCTGTCTTGGTATGGTTTTTATATAATCATCTAATGGTAATGGGCATAGAGATTTCCCATGAAACTAATTAGTGGTACTATAGAATAGGTCAGCGATGAATTGACTAAAGGAATGTCAGTTTAGAATAGCTTAATTAAATTTTTTTCAGGTATTATAATTTGGTTTTATTGTTACATCTTCGGATATATAGTTTATCCTCTAAAATTACATAGTAAACTCATCACCAATCCATTTTTATCTTATAATTCCTTGGAAAATGGTTATTTTAGTGTGTAGTGTTCGTTTCTATTATAAAAAATAAAACATAGAATCATTTTTATGCTCACCATAACCTGGTTAGTCAACCATTTTTTCGTGACCAACCATGTTGTGGTGGATATTAAAATTTTGGTTCTTAGTGATACTGATGAACTAAAATGGCTTGTAGTAACAAAATGACATCCAAAATATTTTATACAATTCATAATCCTTTATAAGACCAAAGGATCAAAAATAATTATGGTATTTCACTATGGAGTTGTATGAGGGGAGTTCTTAGATGTCCAAAATGGTTTAGACCATGCCATAGTGGTAACCTAGGGTCTATGAAAAAAGACTAATAAAAATTGGTTTTCCTTAAAACTCTTCATCAGTGCAGTCCTTAAGGGATCACAACAAATCTAAGTGATGTTAGACCATTTCAAAAGTGGTTATGATGATATTATTATCTAAATATGGTATATCTCATATTAAATAATTGAATTATTAATTTATTTATGTTATTATTATTTAAATATTTGTGTATATAAAATATTTATTTGATATGAATATTATGTGTGCTTTAATTTATGTGATAAATTACTTCTTATTAATTGTCATACAATACATACATATATGAATTATATGAGATACAAAGATTTCATGGGATGTAATAGTTAAAAATATATAGGATTCATATAGAGAGGGTGAGACCAAGAAATACCATCAAATACTAAGTGTGATATTCCTTCCAAAGAAAACACATCTCAATACCTTGATCATCCAATCAGGTAGTTTCATGATAAATCTGGGTGCTTATGGATTATCTTGTGTAAGGTAGGTGAAAATGGATAGCCCTAAGAGTTAGGTAACCAAATCCAGTTATAAAATTTGGGTGACACTTAGCTGGGAAACCCTATGAGATTGAATATCAGGGGAATAGAGTTAAGTTTATACATATGATGTGTTCGGGAAAATGTTTGTTCACTTGACTATCCAAGAGTTATATCTGATGTGATTGGTATAATAGCCTACCAAAATAACTATGTTTTGAGATGAACACTAAATTGGACTAAAAATTAGTGAAATATGGATCTTGGACCACTAGAGATAATGGTGTATGAGTTCATCATTCTAGTATGAGTATTTTCATTAAAATTATTTGATGAAAAGGTATAAAATATGATACCCACCATAGATATGTCTTTGTTATATTTTATGGCATGAATCATGATTATCATTTTGAGATCTCTTATAGGTATGACCAATAAAATAATATGATATTTGAATCTATAGTTGAGAATAGTTTGAAAATGGAACCATACTAAGCAAATGGATGTGACTATTATAGAAATTAATTTATCCAATTTTGTTTAATTTGTATTGGATACTGGATTTCACTTCCAGAAAAATGGTATTTAACTGCAGTTTTTAAAACCACCTCTAAATATTTCACTTTAGTTTTTTGGTATTGGTTTTAGAAAAATACCTCTAATTCACAATAGTTTATTAAAAAAATCATCGTGAAATAATGGCAGTTTTTTATCGGCAATCAAAACCATCAATAAATATGAATTTTTTAAATTTTTTCAGATTTAAGCGGTGGTTTATAAAAAACTACTGTGAAATTAATAATAGTTAATTATTAATAATAATAATTAATTTATAAATTAATTTTTAATAATTAATAATTAATAATTATTCATTGGTTATTTATTAATTATTTATTATTAGTTACTATTTATGAGTATTTATTATTATAATTTTTAATAGTTTTGAGTTGTTAATTATTAATTATTTACTAATTATAAATTATAAATTATTTATATATATATATAAATACATGTATATATACCTATATATATTATTCTTATATAATTATATTTAATTATATATATTTAAATATATTTTTATATATATTTTTATAAATTTAGCGCTTATAAAGGGTATACATTATAGAAAAAAATTATAAACTATTAAATATCATATTATAGTATATGAATATATTTATATTGACATAGATATAATATATTTTATTAAATACGATTTATATAATACTGAATATGTATTTACACTTAATATATAATAGATTTAGTGAAAATGGTTTATAAATTAATAATAATTAAAAATTCACTAGTTAGTATCGAGTACTAGACATTTAATAACTATTTTATGATAAAAAATTAATAAATTAATTTATATATTAGGATAATGTGAAAATAGGACTTGAACATCAAACAATTGTAACTTTTGATCTAGATGTCCGTTTGGGCTCCACGAGCTATCAAATTGAAGCTTGCAAAGAGATATTTGATATTTAATATAGGGGGACCCAATACTTGATTTTTTATTGGTAAAAAAGGACCAAAAACGTCTAAAACTAAGTTTTTAGTTGGGATACCATAATATTTTAACATTCGATGAAATTTCATCTTCCTTTAAGAGGGTCTTCTTTTTTTTGTGATGATCAGAGTATTTTATCTTCCTTTGAACATATATGTGTAAAACTTAACCCTCTACCCTATGGGTGTCTCAATATTAGCAAAAATAGTTTTCAAAAAAATCTATCCAATATGCTGCCACTTACAGTCCACACACTCCCTAGAACAAAAGAGGGTGTTGTGACTAAAACTCCCACATCAAATATGTCATGGATGACTTGGTTCCCATACCTCCCTGGTTAATACTCTGGATTTATCATAGTAATATCACCCTAAGAAACTCATCTATACATGGCCAAAACTCCTTTTACCGTTGTGGGTGTCCTTCCTTCCTCATTTCCTCCACCTACAGTCCATGCTCACCTTTTCCCTTAGGGTATTCATCCCATGCATTCCATGTTGGAACCACATCTATACCCTCCCTGATGCTCCAATAAAGGTTGTTTTTGGGGCATCACACTAAGAAAAAAATACCCTAATCATCAAAAAATATAATAGTACAGATATTTCAAATGGGTAAAGTTTCGACTGGAAATTCATCTCATTACTCTTACACTTCCCTACCATAACCATGTCACATATCATCTGGCCTCATGTCCCCTCTACCTACCCTAAATGGCCCGAAGGCCTTCTTTTTTATTTTATTAGGGATAATCCCCCTTTTAAGGGTTGAAGGGGAACCCGTACATGACCCGTAGTCCTGAGGCACTAGGCCCGACAAACCCGCAATACATAACCCAAAGGCCCAAAGGTATACCATGCCCAATACATGACTCGTAGGCCCAACCCACTTGAACTGCCCCTCCCTAGATTTCTGCTTCATTGATCACCTAGCTCCCCACCTTGCATTGCTGATCGGCTAGCATTTCCCCATACAATGTTGCACGGTGCCTGGTCCCGATGGCGGCTGCCATACCCTCTCATTCTTCCAATCCGGTTAGCTCTGCATCTGGTGGCTGCTACTCCTGTTTCTCTAATCCTCTTCTGAGGCCTGTTCTATCTGAAATGGGCTACTCCATGGTCTACGTGACCCAAAGGCCCTATGGCTCGAAGGCCTTTGATGACCCAACAGTCCTGGAGACCCGTAGGCCCAAACCGGTGGCTTGAAGGACCAAATCGGGTGAATAGTTCCTGCTGATACAGTACCGAACATTAACTGCTACATTACTGCTACAGTAACCCAGAAATTTGCCTCCACCCGGTTTTGAACCCGGGTCTCTTGGATGCCAAGTAGGATCCCTTACCACTACGGTACGGGCTCGTTGGCCCCTCTACCTACACATATCATATTTGGGCACCATATACACCATATACACATAGGATCACATTCCCATCACATTATGAATCACATGCCTAGGTTGGATGAGAATAATTCTACCAAGATACTATATAGGATAACATTGTTTAGTATGTTAATAACACTTTAAATAGCTCAACCCTCTTCATTTATTGAACCACTGCCTTTCCCTATGGTACCTAAGTTGAATTAAACCAAGAGGCTATGAATGAAAACATTTTTTATCCTATTGTTGACACTTTAAATAGTTCACCTATTAATTTTAGTCTAGTTTCCAAGAAACAATCACTTGAACACACATATTTCATGTGATCTCTAAGTGCCAGTCATGATGGATGAGTATACTCTCTTTCCTATCAGTCCAAGAGTCCAATCAACAATCAAAAACATCAAATACCAATCAATCCAAATAAAATAGCTCAAAGGTAATTGTAATAACTAGAACAAAAATATTATTTATCATGGTAACTTGGACTTCATTTCATTCAAGTGATTTCCAGACACTAAACATAACATCCATCCCAAATTCTAACACATGACTAGACTCT
Organism: Viscum album; assembly: GCA_963277665.1. NCBI lineage: Eukaryota > Viridiplantae > Streptophyta > Magnoliopsida > Santalales > Viscaceae > Viscum > Viscum album. The sequence goes on along the minus strand of OY728135.1, from coordinate 65,382,365 downwards.
AGTCTACCACAACCCACATAACAAACAACTTTTTTTTAAACCAACTTTAATAAAACCTTTCAATTATCTAAACATTATTACCAATTTGTAATCAACCTACTCAGATTATATCATGAAATTTCCATGCTCATTGATCCTAATTTGTAACACTAATATTTATCTGATACCACTTTGTAACATCCTTTCCCCCCCAGTTTACTCAAAATAGTAATTGAAATGGAAGTCACCATGTGACCTTAGGCGTGCCTCACCATACACCAAAGGGTGGTAACCATAAGTGAGGGTATATTAGGTTATAGTGGGGAGAGTAAACCATTTGGTGATAATAATAATAATACTATGTAAGTAAAAAATAAAACAAAGAATAATTAGTTTTAAATAATGAAAATAAGAAGACAAAAGTACACCTACTATATACCAGATGATATCTATATGCCATTTCAGTCATAAAAAAGGAAAAAAGTATCTCATGGGTTGATAATATATGTATATGATAAAAATAACTAAAAATGTGATCATACTATCATTGAGGAACCACTCGGACCTTTTGGAAAAAGTCATTCCATAAAGCATGTGTACCCTTTGCACACCCATATTCTCTAATACCCACACCACGAGCCTAATCCCTTTATGATACTCAAAACCATAAAGTTTTAACATGACCTAAAGGTCTCATGTAGGGTGTGGGTATGAACTCAGTAGGGTATGGTGTCCCTAGCATATATACATATATATAGTGTATTAAAAAACATAAATAAATAAAATTAACACATATAACATAACCCGATTTACTTATGCTCAGTAGCCACAAGTAATCTTTTACCTTCCTTGACCAATGTTGGACTGGAATGATAATTCCATGGTTTTCATACTGCGAAATCTCTCATCCTTCAAACTATCTCCATGTCACATGAAATACCAGGCCAAAAAACCCACATACACTACATGGAACCACCTAAAACATCCCTACATAATCTTTTCATGTAAACATGATCTCACAAAGGAAAACTTCTAAAAGAAATATCACAAGTCCTATGTAATTTCACTACCTTCTTCCAATTTCCTACACAACATCCCAAAAAACCCAAGGTACTACAATTTCCTTCCTTCAATAATTCCATCCTAATGGTCCCAACATAAACAATGAGCCTCAAATCACATCAGATGGTCTTATTCACCATCATACATTTAATTTTATGGTGAGAACCTAATTTGTACTAATGGTCATAATTTTCCCCTATTTCTCACAATATACAGAGGCCTCCACCCATAATGAGTGGTTAGAACCACCACACAGGGCCCTATCCTGAGAGGAAACGACCCCAACAACACCATCAGCTAACAACAGTGAGAAGGATCACCAACAATAAATGGACACACCTCCAGTGAACCCCTGTCACCACCTGAAAACTATAATTCCTAGCCATGGTAATGCTCAACACCATCAACCTCATCCTGATGAACCATGTCACCTCATCTTCAGTGATAAACATCAACCACAGTCACACAATCCATTCCCAACATGTTCCATGAGACCAACTCATCCATAACATCATCACAATAATTTACATACCCAAAGTTATCATACCCAACTAACCATAGATTCACAAATCACACTTTTCATGTTATACCAAGATCAACCATACCTTTTAATTCATGATACTACAAATTGGTATCTCTTAATAACCACAAATATTAAAGGAGGTGCATTGTCGGTCTCACCTAGATCATCCCACTCATGCCTATTTATCACACATCACATAACACCCATATAAATATAGAAGAAACCTCAGCACCAACTAACCTATATATGTAGATTCCTACTCATTTAATACCATTCTTTGATGCAATTTTAAATATCTGAAGTCATACAAGTAGATAAAACCCTTAAAAACAGGGCATAACAACTATAAATGGTGAGAACTTTCTAGGGAGCGAAAGGAACATAGAAGAGAGACTGAAAACTATTAGCCTTGCGTCAAGCTACCTCCTAAGATGAATAGTGACCAAATCCTTGGAAAAATGATGGAGAAAACCGCTGGGAGAGGAAGAATGCAAAAAAGGGTGCATCTGATACATACTTTCTGAAATAGCCTTCCCAATCATATTTTCTTTATTAAAAAAAATATTTTTTCCTTATTTTCTCTCTGTAAATGTATACAATGTGAACTTAATTTTCACATCATGTAATATTGGGAAAGTGGACCCCTCCCCCACTATTTTTCTACTTTATTCTATGAAACTTAGTATTATGGTGTTTTGGGATCTTGAAAGATCTGTATATAAGAAGAATAGAATTACATGAAATTCAAAAAGGGTAGAAATAAACCCAAAAGAATAGTTTGAAAAAATGGTCGAAAGGGAAAGATGACAAGTAGGACTATAGTTCCAATAGAAATATTGTTAATCAGACCACTGTTCCGCAAGGTGTTCCTCTATTCATCAAGGCATCCTGCAAATGAAATCATTTATGAAATGAGATAGAACTACCAACATTGTGAATGAAACCAAATTTTTTGTGGTTAAAAACAATGATTTTTGTTCCCCATGAAGGTCTTCCCCCCATGAATGATATATTATTCATGAGATAGGGTGATTTTCCCCCATTAAAAAAATATTTTTTAGGCCTAGGCTCTCTCATTGGGCTCCCACAAATGAAATCTTTGTGGCCCATCGAGGAAAATCATCCATCCCGGTACTCGGTCCCTCTGTTTCTCTATAAAAGAACACTAAGGGAAACCAAAAACATGATGAGATGAAGACAACAAGAGGAGAGCCTAAACGAGATCCAAAACACGGATCCCTTAATTATAAGCAGGTAAAACCATCGCATATCATTAAGGAAGAAACTAAATTCATCTGACCTCCACAAACCCAAGAATCCTTCATGCACACCATACCGCAGGGCATAAGTAGATATCCCCTTTGAGGACCACCATCTCACGTAGAAAAAAATATACATGGATGGATCACTACCCTTATAGAAAAATGTTATACGGGAGGAACTCAGGTATGTGTAGTATAGTGTTATGTGGAAAGTACCCACACTCTCAAAGGAACATTCTACTCAAAGGGAACCCAATCCTCCGTAAGAACATGATATGTGGGATGGGGTATCCTATGGTGTTCTACTCTTCATATCCTACCTCTTCCTTTTATCATATCATCGGGCCCCACATTGGCCCATCCACAAACCATTCTAACTGTATTAATCCAAGGCATCTTCCAAAGACACCTGACACATATGATCAGATCATCAGACACAACATTGTGTCCTATCAAGTCTGCATACCCATGGTAAATAGGGTCCAAGTGTTAACCTCCTCGATAAAGTGGACCCACGGAATGTTTTCAAGTCTACAATATCATGGTAATGGGGGTCCTAATCTTGAAGTTTCTAATGTGGAGCTTCCCATTTTAGCCAAGGAGAGAGGGGATCATGCTTTCCTTTCATTTGAGGAATCATGTCTTATACTCCTTTATTCTCTAGGAACCAAAAGGGAATCCCTCCAGAAGTAAGTCTCTAACCTTTCTTATGGGAGGTGACACTCTTTATCGTCTTTTCCAGCCTGGTTCATATCCAAATAGATCACTATATTTGACTATCATAGTAAACAAAATAAAAGAGGATATGGGCACAATCCAAGCCATCTCTCTCTCCCTTTGGTCTCTATAACCCATCCACCGATAAGAAAAAGTGAATCATGTGATCTTCAGATCTAGTAATTCCACTTGTTTCTCACATTTATCATGACTCATGTGGTCTTAGAGGTTAGTGAAGATCATGACATATACATGATCCCAAACCTCAAATGTTCTTTCTCTTTTTAGATGTAATCCCTAACCTTTAGTCAATTTGGCTTCCAACTAGGTGTAATCCCCAAATCATTCTAAACTACATGGTATTTTATTCCTATCTAACTGGGATATGTAGGAAGCTTCCCTGAGGTCCTAACCCAACACCCAAATTCACCCTAATGTTCTCCAGACCACATTCCCATAAGTTTCATATCCAACCCAGAGGGCCACATTTCTTATGGATCGCTTTCATCACCATCCTTATTGGGTCACATCCCTGGTAAGATTAGGCCCCCCACTTGGAAGACCACATCTCTTCTAGGTCTCTCATACTACCTTGGCATTAGTCTCGCACCATCCTTGGCTAGTCACCTTTAACCTGAACATCCTTGTCATATTAAGTTAAACTACATGGTTGCATCCTTGTCACATGACCTTAAAAGGTGATATGTCCTATTAAGTGGAACTGAACTACATGGGTTTTGAATCCTTTCATGAGGATATATAGGAAACCCATCTTATGAGTCTGATCCTAACATCAAAACAACTGTTTCTCCCTGGATGATAGTAAAATCTAGAGTGCCTCACCACATTGATTAAAAATAGCAATGTCCTGATGAATGGTCAAAGAATCTTTAATCAATTTCTAAAAGGTAACCATTGATGGAGAACATTGGATAGATATAGATTCATACATTTATGGAGAACCTTAGAAACATATATATGGTTATGAACACATGAATACAATTGATTTTTATTTCAGGGTGATCCATGTCATACTTGGGAATGAACAAAGGATTCATGAACATATCTTAAATCCATAAGAGAGTCCTAGAATAGGTAATAGTTCCCCCCAAAAGGTGGATATGAGCCTGAATTCTCATCCTCTCTAACAATGTGAGTTATTATGTGTCATTGTACAAGTTACCCAATGAGAACCTACCTTTGGAAAGTAGGTCCATGAATCATCCCAGATATGAGAACTATTGGGTGTTTCCAGTTCCATGAACAAACCTTGTTGGAAACCGACCAGTCACAAGTGGGTGCGAGATAAGAATGGTGAACCTAATATAAATGATTGTGAAAAATTAAAACCACCATAATCAATCATACAATAATGTTATTTCATGGTCCTTTTGTCAGAGTTCTCGTCGTATGGACCAACACCATGATTCCCTCTCATGTAGAAACAAAATGGTGAACCCAAAATGAATCTTTAACCAAGGTGGAGGTATTACCCCACATCAGGCCCCTTTAAATATCAAAATTAAAGGGTGGGAAATATAATTATTGATGGAGAATGTGTTAATTTAAGGAGATGATACTTTGACAGGGTATTCTTGTGTGTGTTTGTCCCATATATATTGTATTCTCTTTTCATCAAAACTCTTTTCAATAAAATGGATTCTCACAAGTTCTTTTATATGCTTGCATACACCACTACACAGGCAGGGTTATCTACTAAATAAAGTATTTCATCTCCCACTCTGCATCTTTAAAATTGGTTTTTGAATTCATTGGTTAGGTAGTACCACCAGAATGGTACTCTCCCCACCCTTTAGGTATCTCAATAGTACCTCCAGATTATAATGCCTCACTAGTCATCCACCTAGTGTTGGTCATCAATCCAAAACCAAATGAATGCAGTATACATATCCAATTTTTTTGGGATCCAATTACAAGAACTTGATAATGAGTTCCTCCCATACCTTATGAATACTGATGAAGTTATCTCCAATGACTTCATCCCAGCAATACAGGGGTCTCATCCATGGTCCTCTACCAGTAATCGCCACCCTCAATGTTGTATGTCTAAGTATCCTCACCTTTAAGAAGATACCACCCTGTGATCCCTAGATGAATTCATGAGAACTCAGGGCCCCAGTGTGGCTCACAAAGGGAGACGTTCAAATAATCTAGAATAGGTCATTGTTTTTGTTCCTACTGAATAAGCCTTCTATGCAAATATGGTGGAAAACTATGAGAAGGTTCAAATTATTACTCATTCACATCATGACATCCATGAAAATACGGAAGAAAATTATAGGCATATTCATATTCCTGTAGGTGTATACCAAGTCCATCGGTCAAATACGGTGAAAAACTACAAGTATATGCAAATACCATCTCCAAAACATCAAACCCTCCATGAAAATATGGTGGCAATTAGAGAACACAGTTGATGTATCTCAGCTAAAAATCATGGGTAGACTCATGTTTCTATTCCAATATCATAATTTTCATATATTCCCATTCCCAACAAGTATTTTTCTCAGAAAATCCTCATAATGATGGAGGTTCATACATCAATTCCTAACCATATCATGAAAACCTTCCAAGAAATGATCGCGTCAGTGAAAATAGAAATGAGTTGGGCCCATGACCCCACCTCCCCAAGTGGGGTGACTCATCCATATAAACAAATGGTGACTCAAGAGAAGATATGAATTCTTTATCTTGTATAGGAGGGTCGTCGGCAATATTTTCTAATAAATGGATAACAAGATTGGGGAAAGAAATATGTGTTCCAACTGGGGACACCAGTTCACTTCATTGGCCTATCTAGTGTAGGAATATATCCCAGTATAATTATAAAATCTTACCATTATATCCTAGTAGAAACACAAGAGCCACTCAAATAGGAACCCATATATAAAGGTTGTCACTTATAGAAAGCAGACCCAGTCACTGTCAAGAGAGCACCTAAAAAGAAAATGCATGAATGTAAACTGGAAGATGAAGAGGATATTCATAACCCTTCTCTACTAGAAGATGGAGTTCAAGAGTTCATCAAAAAACTATCATTAGTGGCCCATGATCCGGTCAATCTGTTTCCAAATTAAGGTAGTGGCAGTAGCAGTTGAGAAGGTCCTCCCCACAACATTGTCACTAGTGACTCTGAAGGTCCTCCCTAGAGCATCTACCATGAAGTCTTCCTTTGTGGCCATAAACTGATTGATCATGTGATCCTATCATCTAATAAAAATAAATTTATCCCACCTTAGGTCCATAAGATTAAATAGGAAGTAACCCCAACCCATAGGGTTGGGGAATTTTTACCTCAAATTCCCCTTCGACAGAAATTAGTCTTTTCCCATCTAGGTAAGACAATAAGAAGTACAGTCTCCTGATTCTCCCCATATCACGACCCATTTTCCTTAAAAGGGAAACAAATGACTAGGTTTCATGGAGGTTCCATCAGATCCACTCTTCATCAATAATCTTGTAGAGGATCCCATAAAGGAAGGGAGAGGTCCAAGAAAGGGCGCAAATGATCCTCCTATCATTCAACAGCCTGTATAATGCATTTAATGTATTACACATCGGTAAATTCCATGGAAGTAAAACCTGAAGATGGTGCTAAAAATTATGAAAATGTAGAAGATAAAGGATAAGATGGTTCCATCCGTAACACGGTCCACACTAAGATGAATGAAGGTGTGCATACCCAGAACCATAAAATTTCTATGAATTTTGGTTCTCCTGTAATCAATCCCCTAATAACACCTCCGTAAGTCTCTATTTAAGAAAATAATAAAATAAATATCACATACGACCTTCCCTTACTCTTAAGGAGGGTGAGATCATCAAGTTTGAAGAATGATTCTTCCGGTGGGAGGAATAAATGAATTGATTGAGGAGGGTCAATTTTGAGTTGCTCTGATGTAGTATTCCTACCGAATATTCTCCATGATTAGAGCATCAACATACACTTACAATAGGTGTACCTCTACAAGGGTTAATCCTAGTGACTAAAGCAGGGACAGGGTAGCCTTCCAACATGGTTCATGGACCATCGGTTTACCTGGACCAGATCATGGATGGATATCAATATTTCCCTCCATAAAGGAGATATTCAGAATGGGTTCAGGAAAATCCTCAAAATATTTCCTCAGCCGGATATCAACCATAAATAATGGTAGAACCAACTCTTCAAGTCTTTACCATTCTAGGACCTATCCAAGATCCTATTCAAATGAATTTTTATCAAGTTCATATCGACACCATAAAGTCATTGGTAGCTCAATTAGAAGCTATGGGGGATTAGTGTGCCCCGATACTGCTAGAATGGAAACCTTAACTTGGATAGGTGAGGGACACCCTACCCCCATAAAATTTTGGGAGTCATACATTTTCAATATTCAATGTCTTAGGTGACCTGAAACAACATTTGATTCACTTTGTGTCCCATTGTGATCCCACTATAAGAACTCCCGGGAAACAAGAATCATTAAAACTCGGATTCTCTTGTGGACCTTGCAAGGGCTAGACTTTGTATGGTACACCATTTTTTCAGATCGGTCGATTATGGGATAAGATGATCTTCATAGGAAATTCCTCTTTCAGTTCAGCTCAACACATCAAAATACAACAATAATTTACCAATATAATTGAAAATAGTGTGAAAATGAGAGAGTCTCGGATTTCATTGCCAAATGAAAATGGATGACTTACTCCATGAACCTATTGCTTCCTCGAGAGCATATTCTCACTTTCTATATTGAGAACCTTCATGATGAGTTTCAAATTCCACTCATACTGGTGAATTATATAGGTGGGTTTCAGGATTTTTCCTCCATTTATCAATGAATGGAAGATTCCATAGAGCATATTAAGATCAAGTCCCAAATAACTCCACTAATCCTGGGAAAAGAAAAAGGAAAAGAAGATGTGGAATCTGTCACACTTAAGCCAGCCTCTGCATCGTTCCTAGATCCAAAAACCACACTATATCATGCAGCACCCCTTGGGAATCAACATCAACCCCCACCTTGCTAGGATGAGCGAAGGGGACCCATGAGGAATCAATTAGAGAAGTGAAGGAACAAAGTTTACTCGTTCTTAGATGATCAGGTATGTGGATACTTTATAGAGGCTCTTGCTTGGAATCCAAGAGACCCAGGATCAAATCTAGGTGAGGGTGAATTTCTGGCTTACTGTAGTAGAACTATAGTAGTTACTGTAGCAGGTACGATTCGGTACTGTAGTAAATGGCACTATTCACTTGATTTGGGCCTTTGGGCCTATGGGTATTAGGGCCTTTGGGCCACCAAAGGCCTTCAGGCCACAGGGCCTTCGAGTTGTGGGACCTTCAGGCCAACAGTGGATTTCGGGATACAAAAAATACTAAGAAGAACGGGAAGACCACATAGAAGCAGACCTAGATGAGGATTCAAAGCAAAAAAATAGAAACCACTAGGGCAGTACTAACTGGATTGGAATAATGGGATGGTAAACTGCCATTTGGACCAGGCACCGTGCAGTTCTATATGGGGAAATGATATTCAATCATCTATGCGAGGTATGGAGCTAGGATCCTTCAAGATGTAGATTCTAGGGAGGGGCTATTTCAAGTGTGTCTGATCTTGGTTCTTTAAGGTCGTGTATTGGGTTGTGTATAGGCCTTGGTCCTTGGGACTACGGGTCATGTAAAGGTTCCCCTTCAACCCTTAAAAGAGGAGTTATCCAAAAAAAATAAAATAAAAATAAGGCCTTCGGGCCATTCGGGAATGGATAATGATTTTTTCTGCCTACTAGAGCCTAAGAGGTCGGGCCAGGTAGGTATTGATTACCATTCAGATCATTTACCCTTCCACAGGAAATTGGGGCACACCATTCAGGAATGCTTTATCTTCAAATACCACCCTACATAAAATAGTGGATTTTGGGAAAATAAAACTGGGAAATCCACCATCACAAGTAGCATATGTTTCCACTATTACCCCTGATGAAGAAGATAAGTGGAAATAAGTTGTTAGTATAAGGGAATGTAAAATTAATGGTGGGTTGAATCAAAATACAATCAACCTAACTCATGGTATTATCCAATCATGATTAAAACAAATAACTATGACCCCAGTTGCTTCTGATATAACACAACCAAATTCATCAGCCCCACAAACCTCCAAAAGTCATTATTTCAAAAAGTGGCATCGCCAGAAAGACAGGAAGCAAGCATAGGAGCAGAAACCCGTGTCATGGCCAACATTGGCTTTAACTCTCTAAAATTTTATTCCCTCTGGGATTTGAAATAATGGGCAGTTCCATACCAAACAGAACCACCAGAAACGGTCATCCAGGAAAATTCATCATCAAATGAGGAGTTAATTCTTGCTTCCATTAATTTAAATAATTTAATGGATCCCTTCTCTGATGATGAGTATAAATATGAACCCAAATTCCCCACACCGAATTGGGGAACTAGAGGAAGAGGTTGCAGGATCTAAGGATGTCAAGGAAGACACAGTCATGGTAGGAACTAGAATTCAAGCCAAATCCCTACTCAAACAATCAATATATCAGAAACTCATGAAAGAGACCTTCAGATAGTCCAATGGGAGTAGGAAAATATCACTGCACCTACCAAAAGTCACTCTGACCTGATCATTTTTAAATATCAATTATAAGAGGAATAGGTGCACAATCACCATTGGTGTGTAGGTTGACCTTATCGAACCAACCCATCAAGGAAAGGAGAACCCTAAACTCCTATTTTGAGGTCCAATACAAACACATTGAGTACTAAAACCCCTAATGCGCCTATGAAATAACATCCCACACTGGGAAGTATTGGAATTTAGACTAGAAATATGATATCTTGAAACATGTTTCCTAGGTACTGGCCAAGATATCAATCCCAGATACCCTGTCTTATCAAAAGACCTCAGATAATTACCCATAGAGGCTTTTCTAGGCCCCCATGAGTTTGAATCTAAAGTGGTCGCTACTAAGGTCTATCGGATAGAAACCAATCATACATAATGTCATGCAGTTATCTCCTTCATAGATCAATATGAATATTTCATTATACAGGGATACATCAGACCCATGTACATTTCTGGAAGGATAAATGGTGTTCATGTCTAAAAATATTTCATTGACAATGACTCTGGAGTTAATATCATCCTGGTACAGACACTTCATCGGCTGGGCTATAACAAGTATAACCTAGCGACTTCCACTTTGAAACTAAATAACTATGAAAAAATCAAGAAAATGAAATTTGGACAAATAAATATTGGGGATCAATTTGGATACCACGTATATGACTCAAAATTTCTAATTGTCTGGTAGGATATGACCTTCAATGTCTTTCTAGGAAGGCTCGGGTTGTATCAAAATACAGAAATACCTTCATCATACCATCAATACATCAAATACTGTATTAATGGGAAAATAAGGAACTTCCACATTGATAAGGCCTCGTTCAAGCCCTATGAGTTGCATTATATCGATCCAGGATTCTATCATAATGAAGGGAAACAACCCCTAGGTGATGTTGTTGCTTGGTTCACCACCCTAAATAGTTTGTAAATGATCTCGACCAACCACTTCAAGTAGTAGGTGAAGAATATGTGTTACCCATAAATTAGATAGAGAATATGAGTCCAATTTTAGATTTATATTCAGTGGTATTTATGATTTTAGTCATGACCATTGAGTCTAGCAGTGTTGAAAAGTTTGCTGACTCCCCAAACAATGGTGAAAGCTCAGATGAAAATGCCTTTATTACGTCCTCAAAGCTCTAAGAAGACCCTACCTCATTAGTTGAGGTAGAAGAGGTTGTCTCATCACCCAAATATGATGAAGATACCTCTCCTACATTCTCTATAGAGTTTCAAAGAAATCCCACATAGTCAGCTGAGTTAGAGGAAGTCACTTCATCTTTTGAATGTCAAGATATCAACTCCTCTCCTAACTCCGTAGGGATTACCCCAATAATTTATCCCCCTATGGAACAAAAGGAAGATGAAGAGGATGAGGAATAAGATGAGGTCCTTAGGGATTCCGCTCCTACAGTTTATGAGAGAGTCTCTACCACTATTAATGAACTCATAGAGATAAATTTGGGTACAGAAGAAGAACCATGATCCACCTTGATCAGTGCATCCATGTCTTTTTAAGAAAAAGAGGTTTATACCACATTCCTAAAGAAACATTAGGATGTGTTCGCCAATAATTACACAGAAATGATAGGCCATGACCTTGGGCAATCCACTCATCATCAGATCTTACCATAGGACCACTAGGGCTATAAATAGTCATCCAGAAGGACGCACCTGACACATGCTTCCAAAATTGAGGCTGAAGTTGACAAGCTCATCAGAGCCAACTTCATTCAAGAGTCCAAAATGGTTGGCTAATATATTCCATTTCAATAAGAATAATAGGAAAATTATAGTCTACATTATTTTCAGAGATCTTAGTCATCACTAACTGAAGGATGATTCCCCAGTCTTGATCATAGAATTTTGATCGATGAAACAGCCAAATATTAGGCTCTCTCCTTCATGGATGGATATTCAGGATATAATCAAATATGAATGGACCAAGAAAATTAATAAGCCACTACCTTAAAGGCTCCCCATTGAGTGTGTTTCCATCAGGTAAATCCCTTTGGCCTAAACTATGTTAGTGTAATGTACCAACAGGACATGCATCACATCTTTAAACCCTTCCTAGGAAATTTCATCAAATGATATGTTGATGATCAGGTGGTAAAATCTATACAAATTTTAGACCACTTGGAGGATATTGAAACTATTTTCAACAAATTTCGATAGCACATCCTGAAAATAAACCCCTTTAAGTGTGATTTCGGTGTTACCTCAAGGAAATTTCATGGATTTTTCATATGCTATAATGGCATCATAGTTGACCTCAATATGAAAAATTATATCCTTATCATGTCACATCCTTGAATCATTACAAATTTTAGAGTACTTAAAGTAAATTTAGCCTACATCGAGTGCTTTATATTTAACCTTGAAGGAAAATTCCTTACCTTTAGTATTTCGATGAAAAAGGGGTTGCATATCAGTGGACTGACTATTGTCATAAAGCATTCTAAAGTCTCAAGAAATATCTCTTGAACCTACGAGTGATGATTCCTCTTGTCTAAGAGAGACATATTATTTTTTATGTGACATCCTTAGAGAGATCAATGGTTTCCTCACTCATGAAAAATAATGACAATGACAGTGAAAAAACCATTATTACCTCATCTGAACCATGATCCATGCTGAGTCTCTTTATTTAGATATCGAGAAGAGCTATCGAGAACTAATATTTTTAGTCTAGAAATTGTGGTACTACCTGCAGCATTTCAAGGTCCATTTGGCCTCTCATATAAACCCACTCAAATACATTCTCATTCATCTGATGTTGTCAGTACATAAATCATTATTTTTTGTCATACTATAGCAGTTTCACATTCAGTTCATGCCTTATAAAGTAGACAAAGGATAGGCATTAACATATTTAATAGAAGATCACCCCTCGTAAGAAACGAATTCATTGGATACTGAATTACCTGATGAATAGGTCTTTTCTATTAAAGAGGGCCCCCAGATATAGGAGATCAGTTTCAAGAGTGAATCTAAAATCCTGGTGGAGAGAAGGATAGAAGACCCCAAGCATAACAAAGTAGGGTTGGGATTCATACTCATTTCTCCAGAAAAGGTAGTCCTATATTACTTCTTCCTACTATTGTAAGGGTGAACAAACAATGAAGTATAATATCATGCTGTCATTTTATAAATTGAGATGGAACTTCAGGTATAAGTGAATCACTTGAATATAAAAGGTGATCTGTAATTGGTTATCAAATGGTCTATTCTGATTATTCCATCAAAAATGAAGATATAATTATCCTACTAAACCATTTTTGATGACTAATGGATGAATTCTATTTGGTTCCAACATTGACTCACATCTTATGGTTACAAAATTTCTTGGAAGACACCTAGAAAAATGAATCTATAGCTCTAGAAGATCTAGACCATGATGAAATAGTCATCATCATTGTGCACCACCGGATTGTATCACCTTTAATTCAATCTAACATGGAAGAGATCAATGAAGTTTTTCCCATACCCGAATTGTACGGTCCTACCACTGGATGAATGACACCCATTATGGACAAACATAAAAATAGATAACTCCCACCAAATAGATCCAGGAAAGATCAAATCCAAAGATGATAAATTTACTTTTTTCAGTATGATAGCATGAATCATCAAAAGTTCCTCTATAATCGGAGCTGTGATGGGGTCCCTCTTAGATGTAGTTATGGATAAGAGACTATTGATATCATGAAGGAGGTGAAAACTAGATCCTACAGCACACACCAATTAGTATTTAGTATTTTCCCTCAAATTCTATGTATTGGGTACTATTGACCCACTATAATGCAAGAATTCATAAAATTTATCAAAAAAATTCATTCTTGTTAGGTTCATGCCAACTTCATTCACCAACCCTCAGAGTTTCTGCACATATCCAAGTATTCTTAACCATTTTCCATAGGGGGAATAGATGTTGTGGTAGCATATCCTCCCGCTATAGGCAATCATTTCAAGTACTTTCTTATTGAATACAACTTCTTCTCCATTTAGGACAAATTTATACCCCTCAAAGAATTGGGGTAAGGAACATTGTCATCTTTGTGAATGATAAAATCATCATAAAATTTTGAATCCCTCATAAAATATTGATATATAATGGCACCAATTTATGTTTTACTAAATTGGAGAATCTATATCAGGAACATGACATCAAGTCCAACTATTCACTCCACTACCATGTAGTGGATAATGGAAAGATAAAGGAATTAAACAATACCCTATTGAATATACTCTAGAATATGGTGGATAAGGATAAATATTCCTATAAGGAAAAGATCTCGCATGCCTTGTGGGTTTCCTAGACCACGACCTGCACTGCCACATAGGAAACCCCATACTCATTAGTATACGGGATAGAGGTGGTCCTTCCCATTGAAGTTAAATTTCCCTCAATCCATGTTTCCATATGAAATTATTTTTACATAGATGAGTAATCCCAGAAATGGTTAGATGAATTGGAGTGACTGGATGATAAAATATTTCATACCTTTCATCACTTGGAATTCCACCAAAACTAGATTGTGTGAACCTTTAACAAAAATGTTTTCCTCTAATATTTTCTCAGAAAAGAGATTGTGTTGGTCCTCAGGACTCTAATGATACCTTGAAATAAACCTATGATGTTGGAACCAAAATGGGAGGGACCTTACGCCATACATATGGTCTACTCCAATAGATATTATTCTTTGATTTTGATGGACAAAAAGATTACCACATCTTCAACCAACACAATGTTCTTAAAGAATTATTTCGTGTAATCACTTAGTAAATCGTCCTAATTGCAGGACATTAAACTGCATGGTAAATCATCTTGATCTCATGATGTTAAAATTTATGATAAATCATCTTGATTTCATGATGTTAAAATTCATGGTAAATTATCCTAGTTTAAAGATGTTAAATTGAGTATTCAGTCTTTTTTTGTGACCTTAAAAAGCATGAAATGTTTTTTTAGTTTGCGGGACAATAAACTTCATGATACCAACTTCCTCATTGTACAATGTCAAACTGCATGACACCATATTTTACTCAATAGAAAGTACTTCTCCCCCATTATTGTTCATCTACCATTCCATATTCAAGAACTATGTTTGGATTTATTCCTATTATAATAGGATACAAAGTGATATTCAGACCTATAATCATAGTCCCAACCTCAATACTCCTTTCCTTCCATGTTAGGTGACCCATGTCCATGCCAAAAGATGTTAAACTTCATGGTTCCTCAAGAAATATGTGTGGATTGATTCTCATTCAAATGGGATACATAATGACACATGGGACCTATGTCCTAGTCCTAGTCAAAAAAATATAGAAAACATGCCCCCCCTCTGTGTATGGATCAAACCTGTGTAGAGAGTTCTCGTCCAGAATTATGTGTGGCTTGATTCCTACCATCATAGGATATGTAGTGATGCCTAAATCTCTAATCTTATGTTCAGCCACAACATTCCCCCTCTTTCACATTGAGTCACATTTTTCCTCACTGCATTATATTAAACTGAATGGGATCCTAGAACTATGTGTGTCTTTATTCATGTTTACATATGATATTTAATGATGTTCGGGTCTCTAATATCGGGTCTAGCCACAAAAATCAAAACAATAAAATGGAAAAATTCCCCCCTCCCAGTGTACGGGTCAGACCTGCATGGGGAGATAGTTCTAGAAATATGTATGGATTGATTCTCACTCTAATGAGATACATATCGATTACCAAATCTCCAATCCTAGTCCATCCACCTTGAAATCAAAATGCCCCTATCCTTCAATTTTGTTACCCCTATGCGATGGAGTAAACCTTTTCCACCCCTTTTTTCTTACACCAAGAATAGATCATGTGGGATTAGGAGTTTTAGTAAGTGATTACCTCCATGGTCAAGGCTTATAAATTGAAATCAGGGTTACTATGGTCCTGGTTGAAAGACTTTAAAAGGTACAATAGATGTCCTTATCGTACAATATTAAACTACACGGTCAGGGCCAGTTTGGTAACTATTTATGGCTTGATTCCTTCTATTGTAGGATACTTAATGACACTCAAGTCTTTAATATTAGGTTCAACCTAAATATTTCCTCTTCATGTCAGGGAATCTACATCCTTAGCGCATGATATTAAACTTTATAACGAACTTCCTTACCGTATGACGTTAAACTGCATGATGAGCGTCCTTTCCACATGACATTAAACTACATATATATTTAAGAAGTATATGTGGGATGGTTCTCATTTTGATGATATATTTAGTTACTTCTAGAACTCATTTTCTAGTCCCATCCATGAGATAAAAATTAAAGAAAATATCCCCATATCCTGTATAAAAATAAATATCTCTGCATGAGATCTCAAATTTGGGTTCCTTCTTCAGGAATCCATAAAGGAAACAAAAATCCCCCCTATATATAAATCAGATCGATGTAGTGAATTTCATACTCCATGACCAATAATGGTATGGATTCTTCTTACATACTCAGATTCATTTCTTCCATTTATCATACTCTATGCCCTAGAAACTTTTGGATCTCCTTAGTCTTTCTATATCCATCAAATATGGAGGGTTAGTGTCCTAAGTAAACCTTTCTTTGACTATGAACAATATTCCCCAATTGGATATTCATACTTTTCCCACACAAAAGGCATATAAACCAAAGGAAAATTCAACCCTAGGAGAGGCATCTTTATCTTTGCAATCCACAATGTTATTTTTTCTCCATGTCATTTCTCCTAATCAAGAATCCCCAAAATCATGGTTTACATTTTATTTCCCCTACCATATAAGGCATGTCAAAACACTCAGGCCCAATGATCCTTTTATTACTCATCATTTCCATGAAATATTTTCCTACCAGTATAACCTAAAACTGTGAGCCACCAAATCATTCTCACCACACAATGTTAAACTGGATGGATGATTTCCTAGTTACACAACACTAAACTGCATGATTTTTAATAACTATGTTTTGAATTAATTTATGTTATCATAGGATATGTATTGATTCATGGATCTTTAATTCTGGGACCATCCATGACACAAAAGTATCCCATTATTCTATGTATGGGTCAAAATTTCATAGGAGGTTTCTAGCATAAGAACTATGTATGGCCTAATTCTCACTTTGATGAGATACGTAGTGACACTCAGATCTTATGTCCCAGTTCTTCCACAACAACTAGAAAAAAATCCCCCACTTTCTTATACACGAACTAGATCTACATAGGATGGTCCAATACATGTATCACCCCACTCATGATCCCATATTCAAAGGAAGGTTCCCATTTCTCCACATAATAGTTTGATTGATGTGTGGGGAAACATTCACAAAACTATATATGGCTTGATTACTACCATCACAAGATATTTAGTGATTCCTAGATCTCTAATACTAGGTCCATCTATAGAAAAAGTTAAAAAGTCTCCCTCCCTGTGGAAGGGTAATACCTACACGGGGAACCTTCCTAGAACTATGTATGTCCTGATTCTCATTTTGATGAGATATGTAGTGACTCCTGGACTTTACATCTCAATCCCATCCATAATAAAATAGAAAATCCTTCCTATGTATGGGTTATAATTTCATAAGGGAAACATTTCTATCCATTCTCATAAAATTTTGACATGAAATGCTCCTTTCATATTTAGGTACCTTCCTTTCATAAACCAAACTTTGTGTCAAGGGAAGTCTGAATCCCCATTAACCTCCCTTTCCATCAAAAATAAAGGTTTAGTGTCTTGGGGACACCTTTGTTTGACTAGGCATAATATTCCTCAGTTGGCTCTACATAAGTCTCCCACACAAAAGGTCTATCATCTAATGGAAAATTCATCTTTCAGAGATATGTCTCATATCTTTGTATTCCCCAATTAAATTTTCTATCCCATATCACTCCTTAGATTTGGAAACACCCAAAATAAAGCTTATAACATTTCCCCTTCATGTATGAATATGATGGAATACTCTTGGATATATTACCACGAAAAGGGAAAATATTTTATCTCCCGGTCAAAGCTAAACAACCATAAACTATAGCCTTCGAACATCCTTTCCATAAGATGTTAAACTGTGTGGTCCATATCCTATTCTCGCAACATTAAAATCGAACCATGCTCCATCCCTCCATAACACAATCCAAATTCATGTAAGAGTGGTTTCTACTTTATGGATAGAACTGATATAGATTCCCTCATCATTTTTAGTCATCATACCATTGACAATACACCCTTCATGGTCTTGAGGAATCCAATTTTTCAAAAAACTACCTATCCATCAGAAATGGAGGGTCGGTGTCCTGAGGACACCTTTGTTTGAATATGCATAATATGCCCCAATTGGATCTTCATAAGTCTCCCACTCAAAATTTCTATCAACCAAAATAAAATTCATCCTCAATAGAGACCCAACCTATCTTCGTACACCCTGAATATATTGTGTTGGAAACTGTTTTTATGGTTTATCCTCACGTACTTATACCATACCATATCTCGGATTCACAAATCACAAAACCAGGGTCTAAAAATCCCCATTCATTTCTAGAAAATATTGGGACATTCTCATCCAATAATTCTCATTGGGGTCATCACCCTATAATTCACAGTCAAATCTATTCAACCAAAAACATCAGTCATGTTAGTTTGATTAGAAAGAATCTAAACTGCCTAAAAAATAGACGCAGTAGTCACTAGGTTAAAACCCCTCCAAGGGAACCCTAGATAAAATTTTAATTCCAACTCACTAAACCAATGCTTTTCATGGTTTAGGCAACAATCGTGCAACAAAAAATACAAAAAACTTGTTAGGTTGAAAACCTGAAAAGGGAGGCCTAAGAAAAAGTCAAGTTACACCCACTAGTCTCATACCACAGTGGACTTAAAAAAAATTAGGGTGCTAAAATAAAATACACAAATTTTGTGGGGTTTTTCATGTAACCCTATAAATAGTTGAAACTATGCTCATTGAGTCCCTTAGCTCGGGAAAAAATTAGAAAATTACATCATCATGTCAATTTGGATATCCCACGTTACGATTTAAATTGATATTCAGTGGAAATTATCATTCAAAACCTGACCAGTTATGATTAATTGGAATTACATTATTAGATAAAGGTTAAATACTGGGAGCCAAACACATTTTCATTGATCTATTCAATGGCAACAATGGAGGATCATCCACATCCTGGAGTCTCTTATATATGTTACTAAAATAGAGAGAAATAAAGAAACAATGGCTATAATGAAACTTGACCTACCCTATTTAGTATATTTGCTAGTTTCTAACATGATCCATCAAGGGCCTTCTCAAGATTGGTTATTCACCCCACTTTAGATTTAGCTAGTGGGATCATTTTTCTAATGAAGGCCTTAATCTATTTACCTCTCTATTTGGAGGCTTCAAGTTTTGTAGTTATTGATGATAGTATCACCTGTAAACCAACTATTTGATCCTCACATTCTCAAAGTTTATTATTTTTTTCAATCATTCAATCATAAACTTATGATTCTCTAGTAACTAAGTGATATATCTTGGAAGCAGTATCCTTTAGAGATTCCACCTGATGATTAGAGGCATTAAATTGGAAAATTTATCATCCGCATGCAACCAATTCTTCTTGAGTAATGGGAACTTGGTGGATAAATATATATAATTTATGTTAATCAAATACACATATTCCTAAGCCAATAAAATTTTTATAAAGGGTTTCCACATTATCAGAAACATTCACTAAGGGGGTCTCCCTAATAATAGTAAGATTTGGTGCCAATCCCATTTCCACACAACCTGGTGTTCGATGGTGGCAACGAGATCCTAGCCTTGTTCATCCACTACTACTAGTATATAGTCACGGATTATAGTTATGGTAGATAGGATTTCTATAAATTGTGACACCCAATTGGGAAATTACTCAATCCCTATTTCCAGTTCAATCTTAGAAGCTAAGCTAACAGGATTGGCATCAATCGATGGAATATCCAATACTATCCCTCTTGGACCAGCCTCGGTGGGATTTCCAACAATTGTAGTCCAAATTATATGCTCCATACCACTCCCCACAAAAGGTGTAATTTCAAATAAAGCTCCCTCAGAATTCCTATAATAATGAGATGAATTTATTTCTCCTATAGAAGTGGGTAGAGATAGCATAGTAGGAAAAGGACTAGGAATGGCCAATGATTTATGCACCTGTCAAACTAACTTTCCCGATACTCCATCAGGATAGTACTCCACCCACATTTAGGTGTACTCCAATGATAAGTTATTTGAATCTCCCATGGGAGAAAAAAGGATTTTATTACCATAACCCTCATGCATCATCATCATCCACAATTAAAGAATAATGACTGGGTGTGATTCTATTTTGATCTTGGTGATGGGTAAAGATGTAACATGTTGTAGGCATCCCAATTTTCGTACAAAGCCTATAAAGAGTGTAAGGTTTTCAAATGGTTACCCCATCCACCCAAGTAGTCATAATCACATATCACAACGAGATGATGTAGGAATGTTCTTCTAAATAACCCCTTTCATTATCCACCACTACTCTATAGAGTGATAGATAAGTCTTGAAAGAAAATTGGTGAAAATCCTTTAATAGATCGATAATTCCATTGATTCCAAGGTATTTCAGGTGAATGATAGAAATATTGAGTACAGAGTATACTAATACTCATAGAATTGATAGTGTTCCGCCACCCTTCTGTATAAGAATAGAAATGGGTCACTAAGGCGATGCATGGATCTACCCTTCTATATTTGACATGACAATTAATAAATATGAGAAAGGATGGGTACAAAAAATTTGATTGGTTTTCCATCCTTCAATGTATCCACCATCATTAAGATATAGATTCAAACACCAGTATAGACATCATGGTATGGAAAGAGCTATCCACTCAGAAACATGGTGAAAAATCACACCAACCTAAAGTTATGAGATATGTCTGGCCAGATTATATAGCCCCACATGATATGTTTTCTTGTATCAAGTGTATCCTAGTATAAACCCCAAATACCTTGTGGTCATTGATTTGTATGAGTCTTGTTATGTCAAACTCTCATCTTTAGATGGCTAACTTGAAGAAAAAAATCCATCCAATCATTTAATGGAATAAGTCAGCAGGTATGGAGGGGCTAACCAATCAATTCCTATGTTGAGATTAGAAGGTCCCTAACCAATGAAAATAATTTCTTAGTGTTTTACCAGGTGTTTGATGTAGGTAGGAACTCATTATATTTATTACCTAGAATAGGTATTCCCCATTATTGTTAGATATACTATAAGCTAACCCTGAATTCACCATGTGAGAGGTTTAATGTATTAATGCTTGAACACTAGAAACTGATCAATTCAGGTAATATGTTGGTTTTTTAGTAAATTTAAAACTGAGAGACCCATACTGACTAATATAAGATGACAACCTCTAGTAATCTGAGAAATTTCGTACAATTGTGGTGCACCTAGAATTCCCAAGCCCATTCATCTGATAAACTCCATCCAAACTACAACTCCTAATTAGAGATACAACCTATATTAGGGTCACCTTATGAGAGGTTTAAAATGGTTGGATAATCTCAAATGGGGGATTTCAAGGATATTTCATAACTATTTTGGTTGCTCTGAGTTTATATATAACCATTCAGATCAAATACTTTTTTCTTGACCTGACCCAGAAATGATCTACCCCGCAGTAAAGATGTTCACTTGGGCATGATCTTGTGAAATCTCAAACCAAGAGTATGGGAGATTCTGATCAATTGGTGTAAGGGGAGAATAATCTTGAAGTCTGAAGTTATAAAGTAGAAGTTTTTAGGATAATGGGTAAGTCAGAAGCTCTAGTGAAAGGGGGTTCTACAAAATAATATCTTGAGGAATGATATGATATCAAATATCATCTTCAATATTCTCATCCATGTTATCTATTCTCTTATTTTTGGTTGTTGAGGTGAAAGCCAGATCCAATTTATCCCTATGAAAAGTTCAGAAAAATTATGTGAGATTCATTGAAAACAGTGCATATAAATTTTTTAAAAATGATGCTACTTCGACCATAAAGCATTGGCCTGTGAAGTGTTAACCCATGCGGCACTCAGACCATCAGGTTTCAGCCCGTGGGGTTCTAAATATTTGAATCATGTGGTCACTATATGGGATATTAAAAAATTTCCATTCACGGGTGATAAGTTTGAGTTCATGGGAATTTTATCCGCAAAGGAAGAATTATTCACAGAAGCACCAGCAGTAGAGGAGAGTTCATGGATTTCTCAATTCATTGATAAATATGATAAAGTAAAAATGAATCAGGCCCCTTTTTTATAGGCATGGTCCCCTCTGTTGATCCACAAGAATACCACAAATTGGTTCAAAACAGGACCAGTTTCTTCATCAGAATAACCTCATCTTCATTCTGATCGAAGAAAATTTCAATGGGGGCATTTTTTGGATCTTGAAAATTTTTCATAAAAGAATAATTGGATTCCATAAACTTGGAAAAGGATATAAATAAACCCAAAATAAGAGTTTGAAGAAAATGATCAAAAATTCCAAGCTGTGAAGGAGGAATTGGTATGTGTAGCAAAACCACTATGTGGATCACTGCTCTTTGTAGACTTCCTCCACTCTACAAGTCATCTTGTGAATAAAAAAATCATTTATGTGGTCGGATAGTGATTTCCATCCCCTATGAATAACCCACCCCCCCCCCCACCACCACTCAAATGATAAATCATTTCCAGGATAGGGTGGTGATTTTTGGCCTCCATAATTGAAAACTTTTGAGGTCCTATGCATCCTCATTAGTCTCCCATAAATGAAAGACCTACAACCCACCGATGAACACCATCCATACCAATAATCATTCCCTCCATTCCTCTATAAAATAACCCCAAGGGAAATTGAAAATAGGTCAAGATGAAGATAGTAGGAGGAGATCATGGATGAGATCTGAAACATGGAGGCTTAGATTCTAAGTAGGTAAACCCACCACATATCATTAAATAAGAAACTAAATTCATCTGGAATCTACAAACCTAATACTCTTTCACAATCACCAAATTGTGGTGCATAATAGGGTGACCCCTTTGTGGACCACTATCCCACGTGGAAAAAATCTACATGGAGGGATCCATGCTCTACATAGAGAAATTCTATGAGGGAGAAACTTGGGTCTATGTAGCAAAATTCTACATAGATAGTACCCTCACCCACATAGAAACATGCTACGTGAAGGTAACCACGTCCCATATAAGAACATGCTATGTGGGATGGGGCATCCAAAGGTTTTATACTCTCAAGTTATTATCTCTTCCTTTTTTCTTACCATCTGGACCCACATTGGACCCTATGTGAACTAGTCTAACGGCATTAGGCCAAGGCCTCTTCTAAAGCCACCTGACATGTATGATCAAATCATTGGAAACATCAGTGTTCCCTCTCAAGTCTACGTACTTGTGGTAAGAAGAGTCCCAGTGGTAACCTCCGTGATATGTCAAACCCTTAGAATTTTTTCAAGCCTACATTACCATGGTAATGAGGGTCCCGACCTTTTAGGTGCTAATGTGGACCTCCCCGTTCTAGATGGGGAGAGAGGTGATCACGCTTTCCTTTCCATTTGGTGCATCATGGCTTATCCTCCTTTCATCCCCAAGAACAAAAATGAAATCCATCCTGAACTAAGACCCTAGCCTTTATTATAGGAGGCGGCACTCTTTCTCCTCTTCCCCATCCCAATTCATAGCCAGATAGATAACCATATGTGACTATCTAGGTTACCAAAATAAAAGAGGAGACAGGTACACTCAAATCCCTCTCCCTCTCCCTTTGGGATCCACCAACCATACACTAGCGGACAAAATTAAATCGTTTGATATTCAGAACTACTACTTTATCTTGTTTCTCACACCAAGAATGACTCATGTGGGATTAGAGGTTACTGGTGATCATAAAATATGCATGATCCCAAACCTCAAATGGGCCTTCTATCTGTAGATGCAAGCCCCAACCATTAGTCAATTGAGCCTCCTACTAAGTATAAGCCTCACTCCATTATGAACTATGTGGACTTTGATTCCCAGCTAATAGGGATATTTAGAAATCCTGCCTAATGTCCAAACCCAACACCCAAATTCACCTTAATGTTCTTTGGGAAACATTCTTAGTAGGGTCATATCCAACATGGAGGGACACATTCCTTCCGGGTCCATTTCAACACCATCCTTATTGGGTCAAATCTCTAGTAAGATCATGCCCCCCACCTAGGAGACCACATCTCTTCCAAGTCTCTCGAGCCACCTCAGTGTAAGTCCCACACCATCTTTGGATAGAAACCATTTGTCTAGTTGTCCTTTTTTCATGAAATTAAACTACATGGTTGGGTCCTCATTACATGACCTTAAAAAGTGATGTGTCCTATTGAGTGGTACAGAATTACATGGGTTTTGATTCCTTTCATTAGGATACATAGAAAGCATGTCTCTTGGGTCTGATCCCAACATCCAAAAAACTTATGACTCCCTGGATGACAATAAACTCCATAGCACCTCACCACGTAAATTAAAACTAGCATCATCTTGATTAATGACCAAAGAATCTATAATCAATTCATTAAATGGAACCGTTGATAGAGAACCTTGGATACATATAGATTACTCCATTAATAGAGAAGCTTGAATATATACAGATGATTCTAAACACATGCATACAATTTATTATTAATTCATGGTGATCCACATCATACTTGGGAATGAACAAAGTATTTTTGAACATATCTTAAATCTATTATAGAGTCATGGAAAAAAAATAATTCCCCCAAAAATGGTGTGATGAGACCTAATTCCCATCCTCTAAACTAATTTGAGTTATTAACTTTCGTTGACCAAGTTACCTAACAAGTGTCTACCTTTAGAAATTAGGTCCATGAATCATTACAGAAATGAGAATCATTGTGTGTTTTTGGTTCCACCAACAAACCCCATTGGAAACTGACCCATCACAAGCAGGTGCGAAATAATAATGGTGATCACAATATGAATGATTTTTTAACATTCAAACCCACATAATAAATAATACCATAAATGAATTCTATGATTATTTTTCAGAGTCCTCATCATATGGTCTAACACCATGATTCCCTCTCATGCGGAAATAGGTGTGAATAGATGTAGTGTGAAACTATTTCATCTACATACCTTCTTGATTCACCTAAAACACTTCATGGGTCACTCTTAACCCCAAGGACACTTAAAACTAGGTAAAACGCACAAGTTATAGAAAATTTTAAATATGTTAACACTTTAAATGATGAAAGGGGTTTTAAATTATAGGATGAATCATACCTTTTTGGACATGGTTTGATCAATGATGATTTAGTGCGAACTTCCTAGATCATTTTGTGTATATGCGCAAGAAATTGTTGCATTTCTACTTAAGGTCATTCTATATAAAGTAGTTATAATGATGCTATATGGGATATAGGCTGTGAAATGTCATAATATGTATTTTATGAGGATTTGGGGTTTTGAAGCATGTGTGTGATGTTTGGAATCTGAAAAAATCAACCCAAAATAAATGTATTTTTTTATCCTAAGGATAATATGGGATATTATTTTTATAATTATAATGAACATAGAGTATTTTTGGACCAATATGGTTTTTTAATATGGAGGAAAAACAAGATTCGATGATTCAATGGGATAGATGTTGATCATGAAGTTTAAAACCAAAAAAATAAGAAGTCTTCCTGAGATGAAAGTAGAGTTAGTTCCACAAAGAGTTACTGTAACATCCATACTTGGGTTCCACTCACTAGTGCCTCAAACCGGTCCTCCACATGACCTAAGGCATTCCACCCCGTATGTTGAAGGCTACCGACTAGTAGCGAGGGTCTAATATCAATCATGGGTAGACTATACCCTCTATTTTTTTCTTTATCAAATTAATACACTAGCAGAAATAGTAAACAATAGCAGAATAACATATAACCATAAACAGAATAGTACTAAAATCATAAGATGATCAAAACATGAATTACAATGTCAAAATAAAACAATAAATATGTCAAGATAATGTACGTGCCAAGTGTTAATATGAAAACTAAAAATTAAAGACAATGATGACACCTAAGAGGGCCTTAAACCACATCTGGTTTCCTCATCCATTCTCCATCAAAATCAGCTATCTAATACAGGGCCTTTTCCCTTATCCTATCCTACAACCATAAAATCTATTCGGGGACCAATCAGGCAGCCCAAGTAGGGTGTGAGTAAAACTTAGAAGGCCACCACCAATTTTGTCTAAAATAAATTCTATCAATAATAGTGTATGAAATTATATAAACAAATAGATATAATGCATAAATAAAAAAATTTATTGCATTATTAAATATTCTCTATTTAATCACATAAACTCTTGAAGGACCCTCGAACCTTGACACCTTCTTCGGGCTGTTCCAGAGTCTCATAAATCCCAATGGGATATCACATTTTGAATTTCCACACTAAAATTCTTAATAATTTTATGAATTTCCATGTTACTATTCACCATTTAAGAGTCACATAATTGAATGATCATGTTACCATTCATAAAATTTGGTCGAATGTCTATGTTACCATTCATTGTTTAATGTCATATAATTGAATGAACATGTTACCATTCATAATAATTGGTCAAATGTCCATGTTATCATTCACTATTTAATATCACATAATTCAATGAGCATGTTACCATTCATTAACAAATAATTAATTCAATAAATAATTATAAACATCAATTCCATTATAAATTGAAAAATTAGTTAGACACAACAATTCCATTAGTTAACTCAATAATTAAATAATCACATCAATAAATTAATAAATTCAAAAATTAATTAATCACATCAATTTCTCTAGTTAATTAAATATTTAACTAATCACATCAATTACTCTAGTTAATTCAATAATCAACTAATCAAATAAATTATAGTAGTTAATTCAAAAATTAACTAATCACATCAATTACTCTAGTTAATTCAAAAATTAACTAATCACATCAATTACTCAAGTTAATTCGACAATTAACTAATCACATCAATAACTCTAGTTAATTAAATAATTAACTAAACACGTCAATAATATTAATTAATTTGAAAATTAATTAATCATGTCATATACATTAATTAATTTTATAATTAATTAATCACTTCAATTATATTAGTCAATTCAACAATTAACTAAACACATCAATTACTCTGGTTAATTCAACAATTAACTAATAACAACAATTAATCTTGTTAATTCACCAATTAACTAATCAATCCAATTACTTTAGTTAATTCAACAATTAACTAATCTCACCAATTATATTAATTAATTCTACAATTAATTAATAACATAAAATAAATTAATTAATTAAACAATTAATTAATCACTTTAATAATATTATTCAATTAAACAATTAACTAATCACGCCAATAATATTAATTAATTCAACAACTAATTAATCACATCAAATACATTAATTAATTAATTAAATAATTAATCATATAAATCCCTTCAATTAATTCACCAATTAATTGATTGTGACAATCCCATTAATTAATTCCACAATTAATTAATCACTCCCATCAATCATATTATTTAATTTAATAATTAAATAATTTCATTACTTCCATTAATCAATTCATCAATTAATTAATCTCAAAAATCCCATTATTTAATTCAACAAATAAATAATCACATTACTTCCATTAATTAATTCATCAATTAATTAATCCCATGAATCTCATTAATTAATTCTACAATTAATAAATCATCTCAATCTCATTACTAATTCAATAATTAGTTTATTAGATAATTACCCTTAATTAATTCCCCGATTAATTAAGCATGTTGATTTAATTAATTAATTCAACAATAAATTTTTCAATATCCACAAACTCATTATCATATGATTAATTCAACAATTAATTATTCAAATTAGTGATTTAAATATCTCCTAATTAATTCTACAATTAATTATCTCAATTCATATATCTCAATATATCGTAATTAATTATTCAATTAATTATCTCAAATCATATATCTTGTTATCTAATAATTAATTCATCAATTAATTATCTTAAATCATATATCTTGATATATCATACTTAATTCGTCAATTAATTATCTCAAACCAATTATCTAAGTATCTCATAATTAAATCTACAATTAATTATCTCAAATCATATATCTTGATATCTCAAAATTAATATACCCTTAATTATCTCAACTCATATATATTGATATCTAATAATTAATCTTCCATTAATTACCCCAACTCATATATCTTGAAATATCATAATTAATATAAAATTAATTATCTCAACCCATATATCTTGATACCTCATAATTGATCTACCATTAATTATCTGAACTCATATTTCTTGATATATCATAATTAATCTACCATTAATTATCTCAACTCTTATAA
Source organism: Viscum album (assembly GCA_963277665.1). Taxonomy (NCBI): domain Eukaryota; kingdom Viridiplantae; phylum Streptophyta; class Magnoliopsida; order Santalales; family Viscaceae; genus Viscum; species Viscum album. Next base: position 65,353,724 of record OY728135.1, on the reverse strand, counting down.
CTTGATATCTCATAATTAATTTATCTATAATTAATTATATCAAATAATATATCTTGATATCTTATAGTTAATCTAACATTAATTACCTAAACTCATGACATCAACATCTCATAATTAATCCCCTAATTAATTATCTAAATCACAAATCCCTAAATCTCATAATTCATCTTCCAATTAATTATCTAATTGGACAGCCCCTAAGTCTCATAATTAATTTCCCAAATAATTATCTAAATGGTAAGCCCCTTAATCTAATGACTAGCTCTGCAATTAATCATATATTTCAACAATTAATCCAATTAATCAATTGGCCATGTTAACTAAATAAATTTAAGATTTCGAATTACTAAAGAATGCTAGAAATCATAAAACATAAATACTCATATAAAAATCAGGAATATGGGAATTGAATGTTAGACCACCTACCTCAATTCATCAAAGAATGATCACCTAACATAAATTTCTAAAAATTGAGCAGCACGGCGACATAGATCTAGATCCGAATATCAAAACCCAAAATCAAAATTAAATACAATCAAGATCTTGAAAATCTAGAACTAGATCTAGAATCATTAGTCTAGATATAGATCTATAATCTAGATATAGATCTCATCAAAATATATATTTATATCCAACACAGTATATTACATTGCTGAAAGGAAGCGGAATTAATGGGGGAAGAATGGGAGATGAACCGGGAAAGGATTCACTTATTGGGAGAGGAGCGGACCTTCAATTCGGGATTTGATTCACAAATAACGGAGGTAGATATGGATTTGAATTTTTTTCGTAGAGCTCAAAAAATGTGAAATACCTCCTATGGTCAAATGGGGTCAAATGGGTAAGTTATGAGGAATCAGGGGATTTTAAAACTAATCTTTATCCCATTAAAAATATCGCGCACAGTTTACAGGTTATGGGTGCATGATTTTCTCTAACTGTGCATGAGCCATGCACCTATTATTTTTGTGGTGCATGGTTTATCATTTTAGGGAACATGATTTGAAAAACCATGAACTAGCCATGTGAACCCCCACAGTCGAGGGTTTCACTATTTCTTAAGCTAGTTTTCATAGTTTTCTCTAACCGTGCACCAACCATGCACAACCATATTTCCTTCAATTTTTCTAAAAATTCACCCAAAATAACCCCAAGGTAAAACTCAATCAGAAATTAATTAATAAAATGAAAAATTAATAACTATAATCAAGACTGAGTCTTCACCCAAAATGGTTGGGATCTTACAATCTCCCCATATTATAACAGCTTGTCCTTGAGCTGCACTCCCAAGCTTCTCTAAGATTTCGAGTCAAAAGGATCTGTCCACTGAGCCCAAATATCCATTTCTCTCTCCCAAGTTTCCTCCTAAACCTATCCATGATTCCATAATACATGAACTAACAACAAATTATTTCCCCACAACACCTTATCACCACAATCCAACACACGTATTAGATGCTCCTCAAATGACGCCTCGGCCTCAAGATCAACTTCAACAATATACCTGATGCATTTTCCAATTCACTATTCCCAAAAACTGCAAGAAACCATAAAACATTAGCACTCATCTGTGCCATCAAAAACAACCTGGACAGGAGGAACATCCATCATCTCTAAGGCCCACCCATCCTTTCTTCTAGGAATTTAAACATGCTCCATACAGTTTTTCGTTGGAATTCTGATGCAACCACTTCCAACCCATGGACTTGATCCACACACCTACTACGGACATATCACTCCCCAGTTTTGGAGCATTATTAACACTACTTTTTCAAGAAACTTAACCAGTAAGGTATTCATCGACCTTCAGTCCGTCCTAAGAACCTCAAACTTAAATTTTCTATGGCGTACCTTCCACCATCCAACTCCACATATACCGCGTCATAAGAACAACCTCTAACGGGCCCCGTATCCAACTAAAACACATTCAAGTAGCTAGGCGTAAATCCAGATCTTTCTTAGCATACTTAGGATGGTTTCAATGTAGGGGACATGATCATCACTAATTAAAATTAAACTATTAATTCATCGATGAACGCCACCAGAAATCCTCCATCATTGATGTTACCTCCCATTTCAGAAACACCTTAACCTGTCAAAAGTCCTGACCTTCACTGATCGCCAGCATCTCACCACATTGATCCAAAACCAGATGCTCCCTCGCACAACTCACAACCAAGTTCTCATGCTCGGGCATTCTCACTACCCAAACTACCCACACCAAGGGACAAATAAACTAAATAATGAATTATTAATTCAAAACATTAATATAGGTAACAAGAGGGATTTACACAAAACTATTTAAAGACTTTCCTCCTTTTTCCCATCACACAGTTAAAACTAAGGAACTATCTCTACCATTAACCATCCTACACCTAGGTTTTGGTTAAAAAGGATATACACATTATCATTTTTCAAGTATCTCATTTAGACACCCATTTAGTATCATCTTACATCATTTTAAAATATTTCCCAATTTCATGTTAGGCACCTTTTTCATTTCAATTTCATAAGCAAGGAAAAAAAGTTCAAGTTCAACAACATACCCAAAATCCGTTTTCTGTGCATTCCTAAAATGATGCATGTCAAAATAACCCTAAGTTACTAGAATAATTCATGCATAATCAACTCTCGTTCCTTTCTGGGATACAATTAAAAACATAGAAAATCTAAAAAAATTAAAACAATAATCACATTGTTGGGATCCTCGTGTATTAATCATGTTTTAATGATCACAAATCCTATTATGTTTATAAACCATGTTAACTCTATGTAATCTATGTCACATAAAATGCATAGTTGTTTAGTAAAAGCTATCCAAAGCTCTTAAGTACTATATACTCAATTTGGTTACTACACACTATCTTTTGATTCACTTTATAATGATTTCTTAGAAAAATGATTAAGTTTAATTAATTCCTTAAATATCACTGCTTAATTCTAAATACAGATATTTCCTAAGTATGAGACACCATGAACAAGCAGACACCATGAACAAGTAGACACCGTGAACAAGCAGACACCGTGAACAAGCAGATGTTGTGAACAAGCAGACATCGTGAATATCCAGACACCGTGAACAAGACACAGTGAACCAGACACCGTGAACCAGACACCATTAACAAGACACCATGACATCGAGACACCGTGAACCAGACACCGTGAACCAGACACCATGAACCAGACCCCGTGAACCAAACATCGTGACATCTAGACATCGTGAACAAGACACCGTGAACCAGACACCATAAACCAGACATCGTGACATCCAGACACCATGAACAAGACACTATGACATCAAGACACCATGACCAATCCAGACACTGTGTGAAGAAGACAATGTTTCCATGACATACTATGACATTGTTTCCTAATATGTTTTTTCATCTTTCAATTTAATCTCTAATGGTCATATTTGAAGATTTTAATGCACTAAAATAATTAATATTTCCTTTGTAGATAAGTCATTTGACAGTACGAGGTACGAGGTGTAGAATACATGCAACATGTCGTCTCAAACACATGCACTCCAAGATAAAAGAGTAATGCGCCCAGAAAAATATGAGAAATGCGTGGCATGATACTGAAATGAAAAACAAGCTGGAGGGCGTGAGCACGAAAACAGAATACACTTAGAGAATTGTCTCATGCAACTTGACACTGCTAAAGATCAAACAAAGCATACTGGAATCCCAGAATCGAGAAAATCTTCGCACTGTCAAACATCACGAACAACATAATCAAAATCTGTCTGACTTGTGACACTTTATTCTCATACTAAGACTTGATCTCTGCATCTGCTTCATCTTAAGAAGTCCAGAGCTTCAAAGACTAACACTCAGAGCACTTCTAAACCTATCTCAATATTTCTACTCTGTTGTGTATCATTTTATTAAATTTTGAGCAGAGTGTGTATATGTAATACAACATACTCTGTATTCTGAATTAAACTAAAGGATACAAGACATCCTTAGTCAAACATCCTTTATACTTGTGTATACCCATGGATAACTGTGGAAGAAGTCCTTGTGTGGCCTGGTTGTTTATACCCACGGATAACTGTGGAAGAGGTCCCTGTGTGTCCTGGTTGTTTGTACCCATGAAGAACTGTGGAAGAGGTCCCTATGTGACCTAGATCATCATGTGTGTTTTTGTTAACCCCGATCCAGGGTGTGGATCAAGTTTTTCTATATAAACTGCTTGGTTACAAGTGATCACCAAGTTGAGTGGACTAGGTCTCAGCTTGAGACTAAACCACTTGTTTCATATCTATTGTGTTGCTTAATTTAGTCTTCTCTGTTTTACTGCTTTATTGTATAACTCAAAAATCACTAAATTCACATTGATAGTTAATCTTAGAAAGAAGTTAGAATTGTCTTGTCTTAGTAAAATAACTTCAAAAGAAATATTGATAACTGAAATTAAGATTAATAAGAACTAATCAATCTTCTAGGAAGTTATTTAAACAGTCAAACTCTTATAACAGTATAACCTTGATTAACTGGGTTGTATTTAACCTTTTGGGGAAACCTTTTAGAAATAATTTTTAATCAGAAATTTTTATAGTTACTCAATTCATCCCCCCCTACTTGAGTAATCTACTCTGACCAACATTTGGTATCAAAGGTTGTTCATTAAGGATTTTTTTAACCTACTTCAACCATGATTGTAGTTGTACTTTGAATATCTGTAAATTTCTGCTAATTCTAAATTTCTAGCTCTTTCAAAGTATTTCTATATTATGGATAATAGATTGGAAGATGCTGTAACCAACAGACCACCATTCTTTAATGGAACCAACTTTGCTCAATGGAAAATTAAAATGAAAATGCATTTAGAGAATATGGGTTTTAAAATTTGGTCTTCCATTATAGATGAATATAAAATTCCTGCTACTAATAGAATAACATGGGATGAACCTATAAAAACTGCCTATAATAAAAATTGCAAATCTATCAATGCTTTATACTGCTCCTTAGAAGATGAAGAATTCAATAGAGTTTCTGCTTGTAAAACTACCCATGAAAGTAAGGATACCCTGTCTGTCTCACATGAATGAACATCTAGTGTAAAATAAATGAGACTTAATACCAATACTATTAAATATGATAACTTTAAAATGAAACCTGATGAGACTATCTCTAACATATATCTTAGGTTCAATGAGATTTTCAACACAACAATTTCTCTTGGAAGAGAAGTCACTGCCAAGGAATAGATCATGAGAATTCTCATATGTCTGCCTGACAGATGGAGAGGAACCTCTGTCTCTATTAGAGAATCATGCGACATCCTCAAGAAACCTGTAAAAGAACTCATTGGGAAACTGATGATCTATGAAGAGGAACTAAAAGTCAACAAGGAAGAGGAGGATGAACCAAAGAGGAAATTTTTTGCATTCAAGACCACCACCTCTAAACACAAAGACAAAGGAAAAATGGAAGCTTCTGTTGAAAGTTCGAGTAGTGAACAATCATCACCTAAAAATGATGAGGAGATGGCTCAATTAGCTAGAAGATTCAAGAAATTTTACAAGAAGAAGAACTTTTTTTTAAATCCTAACTTCAAGGGAAATATGACCAAAAAGGAAGTTGGAAGAAGGATTGGAAAAGAAGTGACAAGACTGATGAGATTGTCTTCTATGAATGTAAGTGTAAAGGACATATCAAGGCTAACTGTCCAAATCTCAAGTACAAAAATAGATATGAGGACAAGGATAGAAAGAATAAAAAGTCCATGAAAGCAACCTGGAGTGCTTCTAAGGACAGTTCAAGTGACTCAGAAACATCACATGATGAACAGGCAAACAAATCCAATATGTGTTTTATGACAAACACATTTGAGGAAACATTGGACTCTGCTATACATAATTCATACTATTCTAAAGATGAGAATGACTCTGAAAATATGACTAATGAAGAAATGTTTGAATACTGTAACATGTTTGAGGAAACATGAAATGAACTAAAAGACAAATATAAATCATTGAAGAAATAGTATTCTCTCACTGTAACTATTAAATCTGAACTCACAACTGAAAAAGATAAAAATTCTCAACTTCTCAAAGAGAACAACGAATTAAAAATTTCTAATGAGCAATTGAAGAATGACCTAGAAAAGTTTACCAATGGGAAAAATACTCTTACTCAAATGCTTGGAAAATAAATTGCCCCTAAATACAACACTGGCATTGGTTATCAACCTAGAAAAAGAAATCTTGGTAGAACAAATTTTGTTTCTAAATCTAGGACATATGGTTTTACTCCTAGTTCTGGACACAAATTAACTAATTCAATTCATGATACATTTCAACTGTTTCAAGTTTTTCTGGACCAAATAGAGTTTATTTTTAAAATACTTTACTTGATGCTTATAGGAAACCTATGATATATGTATGGGATCCTAAAGCACTTATTACTAATATTACTGGACCCAAACAAGTATGGGTACCAAAATCTATTTTTGCTTAATAATTTTGTAGGAAATATGCTTAAAGAGTTCCTATAAAAGTTTGTGGTACTTGGACAGTAGGTGTTTAAGAAACATGACAGGAGACTACTCATACTTTAAGAACCTAATAAAAATAGATGGAGGACATGTCACATTTGGTGACAATGAAAAAGGAAATATCATTGGCCTTATCCAAATCAGTAACTCTAACTCAGTTTTAATTTCTAAAGTATTGTTTGTTGATGAATTAAAATATAATTTGATTATTATCTCACAATTATGTGATGATGGATTTCATGTTAGTTTTAAAAATTATGCTTGAAATGTCTTTAATTCTAAAGAAGAATTAGTATTTTCTGCATTAAGAAATAAAAATGTTTACGCTGTTAACTTAGATTATTTAGCTTCTCAAAATGCTTCATGATTAAGTGTATTTCATAAAGAGTCTTGGCTCTGGCATAAGATAATAGAACATTGAAATATTCACTCCCTTAGAAAGATAACTAGAAAAAGAGTAGCTAAAGACTTACCTAAACTTGAGTTTCCAAATGCAAAAGTGTGTAAACCATGTCAAAAGGGAAAATAACACAAAATTTCCTTCAAACCAAAGAAAGAAGTGTCAAATTCTAAACCTCTCGAACTGGTTCACATGGATTTATTTATAACATCTAGAGTTTCTAGTTTAAATGGGAAGCACTATGTTTATGTCCTTGTATATGACTTTTCTATATATACTTGGACCTTCTTTATGGCTCACAAAAGTGAAGCATGCTCCTATTTTACAAAATATGCCAAGTCTATGGAAAATCTTAGTGGACTTAGAATTAAATCCTTAAGAAGTGATCATGGTCGTGAGTTTGAAAATCAAGAGTTTAAATCCTTTTTCTCACAAAATGGTTATAGTCACAATTTCTCTGCCCCTATAACACCTCAACAAAAGTGAGTTGTAGAAAGAAGAAATAGAACCCTGCAAGAGATTTCTAGAACATTTCTTAGTGAATATGATTTACCTATTTAGTTTTGTGATGAAGCTATCAATACAAAATGATACATAATCAATAGAGTGTTGATCATACTTATTCTTAAAAGGACTCCTTATGAGTTATGGAACAACCAAAAACCCAAGGTTAACTACTTCAAAGTTTTTGGTTGAAAAGTCTATATTCTTAATACTAAAGACAATCTTGAAAATTTTGTATCCAAGAGTGATGAAGGTATATTTTTAAGATATTTCATATCCAGTAAAGCCTTTAGAGTGTTCAATAAAAGAACTAAATGTGTGGAAGAATATTTCCATGTAAAATTTGATGAAACATATCCACATGAGCCTAAAACCATTCTAGAGAACCTGGAGGATGATGTATCAAATCTGAACATTAATCCAAAATCCTCAAACCGTTCTGTGAAAGAATTTGTGAAAACATTCAGTTCTAGAAATTCCTTAGACTCAAGTCACAATGAACCTGAACCTATTGATGAACCTGAAATCACTAGTCCCTCCTTTTCTAGAGTAGTTAGAACTCTTAAAAACCATCCTTTAGATGTTGTTGTTGGAGACCTAGATAAAGGAACTCAAACTAGAGCTTCTCTTAGAAATCAGGTTGAACACCAAGTCTTCTTGTCACAACTTGAACCTAAAAACATTAATGATGCTATCAATGAAGAATTTTGGGTGATGGCTATGCAAGAAGAACTTAATCATTTTGAAAGGAAAAAAGTTTGGAAACTTGTTGAAATACCTAAGGACACATTCACCATAGGCACTAAATGGGTGTTTATAAATAAGGTAGATGAGGCTGGTAACATAGTTAGAAACAAGGCTAGATTGGTTGCACAAGGATATAGTCAAGAAGAAGGAATTGACTATGAGGAGACCTTTTTACCAGTAGCTAGACTTGAAGCCATCAGAATCTTTCTTGCTTATGCTACACATCTGAATTTCAAACTATATCAAATGGATGTTAAGAGTGCATTCTTAAATGGGTATATAGCTGAGGATGTATTTGTTGAACAACCCCCTGGTTTTACAAACCCCCATTTTCTAAATCATATTTTTAAACTGTCAAAAACTTTATATAGTTTAAAACAAGCTCCAAGAGCTTGGTATGATAGGTTGAGAACTTTTATTATTTCCAAAGGTTTTACAAAAGGAATAGTTGATCCTACCCGCTTTATAAAATGAATTTATAATGATGTTTTAGTTGTTAAAATCTATGTAGGTGACATTATCTTTGGATCTTCAAGAAACTCTTTATGTGTGGATTTTTCTAAAATGATGCAAAATGAATTTGAAATGAGGTTAATGGTTGAACTAAAATTCTTTCTCAAGTTTCAAATCTTTCAAAATAATGATGGTATTATCTTAACTCAAAGTAAATATACTAGAGATCTTCTAAAACATTTTGGATTAGATAGCACTAAAAGTAGTGACACTCTCATGAGTACCACTTGTAAGTAGGATCTTGATGAAGATGGAAAATCTGTTGATCAAACCGCTTATAGAGGAATGATTAGAAGTTTACTCTACTTAACTGCTAGTTGACTGGACATTATGTTTAGTGTGTGTATGTGTGCTTATTTTCAAGAAAATCCTAAATAATATCATTTAAATGTTGTAAAGAGAGTTTCCAAATACCTCAAGTATACACCCAATCTAGGACTATTCTATCCTAGAGGACAATCATTTGAATTAGTTAGTTATTCTGATGTTGACATTGGTGGTTTTAACTTAGATAGAAAAAGAACCTCTTGAACATGTCACTTTTTAGGAAAGTCACTAGTATCATGGTGTAGTAAGAAACAAAATTATGTTGCATTATCTACTGTAGAAGTTGAATAGATAGCTACTGGTAGTTGTTGTGCACAAATCTTGTGGATGAAACACGCATTACTAGATTATTGATATCAATTCAGGAATGTAACTATAAATTGTGAAAACACAAGTGATATTAACATCTCGAAAAATCATGTTTCACATTCTATGACAAAGCATATAGACATAAGAAATCACTGTTTAAGAGATCATTATCAAAAGGGTGATATCACTTTGGAATTCATTGGTACTGAGTATTAGCTTGCTGATATATTTACCAAACCATTAAATTATGAAAAAATAGACTGCATAATACATGAATTAGGCATGATAAATCTTAAGTAAATGTCCCACTATTTTATATCTTATTATTTTATGTCTTACTATTGTATATCTTATTGTTTCATGTTTATAGTCTCACAGTTAGTATTTTTTTATTACTGTCTGAAAATCATTGTATCATTATAAATCTTGTTCACTGTCTCACTGTAACTCTTGTTCACTGTATCACCATAATGCTCATTCACTGTCTCACCGTGAAATTCAGTCACTGTCTCACTGTAAAGTTCGTTCACCGTCTCACCGTAAAGACCTGATATGGTCTCACCATAACTATTATTTATTATTGTTATTTAGGAATTAAAACAGTATCACGGTAATGATTCATTTCACCTTTTTATTTTTTCGTGCTTTTAATTTTGTGACATTTGGTATTCCTAAATGATAAAATAAAGGAAGTATCACTTATCCATCCCTTGATATTTCTTCTATTCACTCAATTTTTAACCCTTATTGAATCCTTCAACCCTTCTCTCTCTCGAACCTTCATTGAATGCCCAGGATGAAACTCCCTTCATCGTCGACTCCTAATAAACATAGCTCAAAGAATAATAAAATCGCACCTAAGCTAGAACCTGAAGGTCCCCTAAATCCAAATCTGGTGAATCGAGTTGTAGTTCCTGAGAAAGAGATTTTCCCCAAATGACTTATATCAAGTAAGTCTCTGGTTTTTAAATTTTTAAAAGAGAAAGGCTAGCTAGAATGGTTTTAGAAGGAATATAGACCTATCTACCCTTAGTTAGTGGCTCAATTTTATCAGTATGTTCAGTTATACTTTGATTCTATAGATGGTTATGTTTTGAGAAGCTGGATAAATGGCCAGAAATGCTTATTCTATTCTAGGTTATGGGTTTCATGCCTTAGGATACCTCATGAAGGCATCTGTGAGGATTATCATAGAGGACCTCCACCTTCTAGTGAATTATTTGTGTTGCAAGGTGCTCTGAAAAGATTAACCAGAAATGGAACCAAGAGGAGAGCCATTTATGTTGAACTAGATGGAAAATCAAGACTTTTGTTCAAGTTTATACAGAACCTGATTAGCCCCAGAAAAGGTGATTTTGCTGTTCTAAAATATCAGGATGTGTTTTTGATTCATCTTATGAAAAATGTTCATAAGATCAACCTTTGTAAGTATGTCATACACCATATCTATGAGCTGATCAAAGCCACATCCAATTCAACCTCCCTATTTTATTCTCGACTTATCTCAACTATGCTTCTTTCCAAAGGTATAGTTGGACCTAATGAGGAATTAATCAAGGATTGTGAGTTCTGCCATTCGAAAGTCATTATCAAGAGGATGAAAATCAATTGGAATCCTTTGAAAAAGGCATGGGTGGAAGACAATGATAGAATTTATGAAAAGTTCAATCTAGTTGAACATCCCTCAAGACCAAGAGATATTTATGATCCTAGTTTGGAACAAGATGAGGTTGTTGAGTATTCTGAAGAAGAAGAAGAAGAAGAGGTTGTTGTGCCTCCCTGGGAAACTATTTCTGATAAAGAATGCATTACTTTTATCCCTCATATAGTAAGTAAAGAAGAAGTACCTACTTCTAAGGATGTTGGTAATCTGGAATATCAACCCGAGGTTGAAATAGAATCTTTTGTCAAAGAAACCGAAAATAATGTTGTGGAATAACCTATAGAAGAAGAATTACATGTTATACAAGAAGCTGACCTTGAAGAACTCCCAGTGGAACAATCTATTCCTAAAGTCATTCCTTCGGCTGAGGAAAGGCTGGAGCAAGCTTTTCAGCTAGCTAGGAAAGAAATGGGTGAGGAACTAAGAGATGAATTTGTGGAATTAGATCAAGACCCTAAGATTATTAGTCTTGAGAAGGATGGAACTATTGAGGGGGAGGAACCCCCGAATCTGGAATCTATTGAAGTACCAAACCTGATTGATTCAAGCCCTGTAGACACTCGGTATAAGTTCCCTAGTTTTTATGATGTGGATGACTCTCAGAAAGTCTCAGTAAAAGGCCTTGACCTTTCTACTATGTTCCAATTGAAATATGTCTCTAATCTTGCCCCTGAAAAGGAACTTGAGCCTGTATCAGTCCCTATATCTGAACCTTCACCAGAACAGCCATACTTGGTGAGTAAATATGATCTGAAAGATTTTGGAGCTACCATTTTGGCTGGAGTTGAAAAACTAATGAATTCCCAACCTGCTCTTGTAATAGATCTAAGTGATAACAATGCCTCATTGTTGTTGGAAAACGTTATTTGGCAGATACAACCCAAAATGCTTCATTAGATTCAAGAAGTCAGAGTTGAAAACATACTACTTAGTGATGAAGTGAAGACTTTAAGAGGTATGATTGAAGACATGCAGAAATTAATGGATTCGATATCATAGCTTGATTCACATCCTGTAGAACCGGTTGTTCTTCAAACCCCATAGAATGGTGTCTCCTAGATTCAACCTCATTTAGCATCCTTAGCTGAAAATGTTGCTGAAATAAAAAAAAACATATTGTGAAGGAGATGTGAGAGCTTGTTGTTAAACTTAACAAGCTCACTGATGAGTATATGGGGTGTCTTCAAAAAGTTCTAAATCAGCTGAAATCTCTTACCTCAGCTGTCAATGATTCTAAGGAATCTGGACAATCATATCAACCTTCCCTAGACAGTGACCTTCTCAGAATAGTGGTACAAGAATAACTTCAGACTCTGCTCAGTGGTTTCAATAAAGATTCTCTATATGAAGTTATCAAGAACAGTGACAGAGTTCTTGATCTGGTCCAAATCCATTCAAACATTGAAAATGATGCTCAAAAAGAAATTTCCAAGAAAATGGATTTCTACTTCAACCGAATCTTCTCAAAGACTGACATGACCAATAATTTTAAATATCTTGTAGAAAATATGAGGATTCCTCCTATTAATCAAGCTTTCAAGACTAAAGTCCAAAACCTCACAGAGTTCACTCGTCTGTTGGATAAATTTATGGAAAACAAGGATGACTTTGAGAAATATATACAGTATGATGGAGAGATCATTGTGTATTTTATCAATCTTCTGAGGACCTCTCTTCATGTACAGAGTACAGCTATTGTTGCTCATGCGACTTCACCTTTGAGACCTAGTTTTCCTACATTCACCTCTGCCCTAGCCTCCACTTTTATGTCTGTCAGTCAGGCACTGAGTCAAATACGTCTTGTGATCCTTGATCAACAACTGCCTCAGTATTCTACTGCACCTAATCTGTATCCCTCTATCTTTGAAGGTATTCCTTTACCTTCTCTATCAACCAGCTCACTCCCTTCTTCTACTTCTACTTCTGCTTCTATGGCTTCCTCTTCTGTTGCTGCTGCTAAGGGAAAATAGAAGACCAGCCAGTGAAAAAAGAAATTTCTTGCTCTATTTTGAAGGGAATCTTGTTGTATTTGTTTTAATTCTTGTAATTCCCCTCTTTTTATCTAGTACATTTTGCACTTTTCTTGTCTCTTTTGTCTTTATTTTCCTTTCTACTTTTTGATAATCCCAAAAGGGGGAGAAATATATGAGAAATATAAATATATGGGAGAAATATAGGAGAAGAGACCACTCACTCTATATATGTTATATGCACATTATAAATTTTATATGCACATTCAAACTATGTTGTTAGAACAAATATACACTCTAAATATAAATGGTTTGTGATCATCAAAAAGGGGGAGATTGTTGGACTCCTCATGTATTAATCATGTTTTAATGATCACAAATCCTATTTAGTCTATAATCCATGTTAACTATATGTAATATATCTCACATAAAATGCATAGTTGTTTAGTAAAAGCTATCTAAATCTCTTAAGTACTATATACTCAGTTTGGTTTCTATACACTATCTTTTGATTAATTTTATAATAATTTCTCTGAAAAATGCTTAAGTTTAATTCATTCCTTAAATATCACTACTTAAGTCTGAATACAGATTTTTCCCTAATTATGAGACATTGTGAACAAGCAGACACCATGAACAAGCAGGCAATGTGAACAAGCAGACATCGTGAACAAGAAGACAATGTGAACAAGTAGACACCGTGAACATCCAGACACCGTGAACAAGACACCGTGAACCAGACATCATGAACCAGACACCGTAAAGAAAACATCGAGACATTGTGAACCAGACACCATGAACTAGACACCGTGAACTAGACACCGTGAACTAGGCACCGTGACATCCAGACGCCGTGAACAAGACAACGTGAACCAAAAACCATGAACCAGACACCGTGACATCCAGACACCGTGAACAAGATATTGTGACATCAAGACACCGTGAACAATCCAGACACCGTGTGAAGAAGACACCATTTCCATGACATACTATGACACGGTTTCCTAATATGTTTTTCTGTCTTTCAATTTAAACTCTAACGGTCATATTTGAAGATTTTAATGCACTGACATAATTAATATTTCTCTTGTAGACATGTCATTTGACAGTACGAGGTACGAGGTGCAGAATACATGCAACCTATCAGGTCAAACACATGCACTCCAAAATAAAAGAGTAATGCACCTAGAAACAAAATGAGAAATGTGTGGCACAATACTGAAAATAAAAACAAGATGGTGGGCATGAGCATGACAACAGAATACACTTAGAGAATTGTCTCATGCAACTCAACGCTGCTAAAGAACACACGAAGCATACTGGAATCCCAGAATCGATAACATCTTTTCACTTTCAAACATCACAAACAACACAATCCAAATCTGTCTGACTTGCGACACTCTGTTTTCATACGAGGAATTGAGCTCTGCATCTACTTCATCTCAAGAAGTCCAGAGATGCAAAGACTAAAACTCAGAGTACTTCTAAACCAATCTCAATATTTCTACTCTATTGTGTATCATTTTATTAACTTTCAAGCAGAGTGTGTATCTGTATTAAAACACACTCTGTATTTTTCATTAAACTGAAGGATAAAAGATATCCTTAGTTAAACATATTTTACATTTGAGTATACCCACGGATAACTATGGAAGAGGTCCCTATGTGGCCTGGTTATTTATACCCACGGATAACTATGGAAGAGGTCCCTGTGTGTCTTGATTGTTTGTACCCATGAAGAACTGTGGAAGAGGTCCCAGTGTGACCTGGATAGTCCTGTGTACTGTTGTTAACCCCGATCTAGGGTGTGGATCAAGTTTATCTATATAAACTACTTGGTGTCATGTGATCACCAAGTGGAGTGGACTAGGTCTCGACTTTAGAGTGAACCACTTGTTTCATATCCATTGTGCTGCTTTATTTAGTCTTTTCTATTTTACTGCTTTACTGTATAACTCAAAAATCACAAAATTCACTTTTATAGTTAATCTGGGAAAGAAGTTATAATTGTCTTGTCTTAGTAAAATAAATTCAAAAGTCATATTAATAACTGACATTAATATTACTGAGAACTAATCAATCTTATAATAAGTTATTTAAACAGTCAAACTCTTATAACAGTATAACCTTGATCAACTGGGTTTTATTTAACATTTTGGGGAAACCTTTTAGAAATACTTTTTAATCCAAAAATTGTATAGTTACTCTATTCATCCCCCCCCCCTTCTTGAGTAATCTACTTCAACCAACACACAACACACAATAAGTGTGTCACCCAAGGTCAAATAACATTCAACTGTAATAGAAAAAAACAATAACAACAATCCCACCCTGGGCACTTGGTTTCTCCCCTATACATGGGGTATCCACTCCCATGCACGAGCTCATAACCAAGATCTGACTCTACCTAGTCTCTTTTCTACATTTACCAAATAGTAATAAAAATTAATAATAAAGAAAACTAGACTCTAATACCACTTTGTATCGTCCCAACCTGGGTACCACTCACCGGTGCCCCAAATCGGTCTGCCACATGAGCTTAGGAGTACCTGCTAGTTTTCCAGAGGCTGCTGACTAGCAGCAAGGGTCTAATATCATTCATGGGGAGACTATACCCTATTTTTTTATTTATCAGCTTAATACACCAGTATAAATGATAAATAGTAGCGGAATAACATATAATCATAAAGAGAGTAGTACTAAAATAAAAATATGACAAAATCATAATGTACAATGTCAAAAACTGAATAATAAATATATCATGCTAATTTACGTGTTAGTGTCAATATGAAAACTCCAAAGTAAATACATCGACGACACCCAAGTGGGCCCCAAACCATGTCTGGCTCCCTTATCCATAATCCACCCCAATACATCCATATAACATAGGGCCTTTTCCCTTATCCTATCTTGAAACCACAAAATCTATTTGGGTGTCAATCAGGTAGACATAGTAGGGTGTGAGTACAACTTATTAGGCCACCAAAAATGGTGTCTAAAACAAATAAAATCAATAATAGTGTATGAAATTATATAAATAAATAAATATAATTCATAAATAAATAGTTTTTCACATTATTAAATATTCTCAATTTAATCACATAAACCCCAGGTTCCCAAGGACACCCAAACATCTATACATGCTTTGGTTTATGCCAAAGTTCGATCTATCCCCAAGAGATATCACATTTTGAATGTCCATGTTACCATTCTTAATAATTTTTTAAATGTACATGTTATCATTCATTATTTAATAATCACATAATTGAATGATCTTGTTACCTTTCATAATACTTGGTTGAATGTCCATGTTATCATTCATAAATTAATATCACATAATTAAATTAACATGTTACCATTTATAATACTTATCCAAATGTCCATGTTACCATTCACTATTTAATATCACATGATTAAATGAGCATGTTACCATTCATTAACATATAATTAATTAAAAAATTATTTATCTAAACCAATTCCATTACTAATTCAACAATTATTTAAACACAACAATTCCATTAGTTAACTTGAAAATTAACTAATCACATCAATAACATTAATTAATTCAAAAATTAATTAATCAGATCAATTTATCTAGTTAATTAAACAACTAACAAATCACATCAATTACTCTATTTAATATAAGAGATGCACCCATAAAGGGCTCTCAACCTAGGGTTTCCTCTCCTCTCGTCACCAACGGCTTCTTTGCTACGAGTGGCGCGGCGTTCCTCCTCATTCTCAGTGGTTTTGGTGGTGGTTCCTTACTGCGGTGGTGGTTTTGTGGCTCCTTCGGCATCGTGGATAACCTGATTTGCTCGATTCCTGCCCCTTCAGATAGGGCTTCACTCGACGGCACGATGACCCTTCGTGGATGCGTTCATACGCCTGTAGTCTGTGGTTCCGCCTTTTCTCCGGTGAGCACATTAGGGTTTCACCATGTCCGATGTGGTTTTTATGTTCGGTGGCGAAGAGACCTTATGATCATCATTATGGTGTGTTTTGGGCTCTTACCTTTCTTCTTTAGTTCATGTCCTTCTGTGGTGTTGAGAATCGCAGCGATTTTTTGATGGAAGACTTTGATCTGAAGGTGCAGGTTGGGGTTTCATCTTGGGTTTTTTGGAATTGGTTAATCTTTTTTTTTTTTGCTTTGATTTTGCTGTTTTTGTGGATTCATGAACTTTTGATTAGTATGTTCCTCAATGTTTCAAGGATGATGTTCTTGGATGTGTGGTTGTGTGGTGTTGTTGCGTATCTGGTTTTCATAGCCTGTTTGATGTTTTTGTGTTTTTGTCTTCTACTTCTGGTGATATCTGGCATGGGATGGAGATGACTCCCCAATGGTTGGGTTCACTGACACTCTGTTCTGGTGGGATTCTTGACGGATGGATGCAAGGATCTAGGAGGCAGTGCATCATGAGGCGTGTGAAGTATAGCGTATCTGTTAGTGATTTGGTATGATGTTGTTTGTTTTTTAATTTTGAATATGGATTTTGGATGTGTTTTATGGATTTCGGATGGTTCAATGTCTGTATATGGGTACCGGAAACCCAAAAACCGACTATTTGAAAATGAAAAAAAATGATTTGCAACAACAAAAACTCTAGTTAATATAAAAATTAACTAATTAAATCAATTAATATAATTAATTCAGTAATTAACCAATCACATCAATTGCTATAGTTAATTCAATAGTTAACTAATCACATCAATTACTCTAGTTAATTCAATAATTAACTAGTCATGTCAATAAATCTAGTTAATTCAACAATTAATTAAACACATCGATAATATTAATTAATTGAAAAATTAATTAATCGAATTAAATACATTAATTAACTTAGAAATTAATTAATTTCTTCAATTCAATTAGTCAATTCAATAGTTAACTAAATACATCAATTACTCTAATTAGTTCAATAATTAAATAATCATGCCAATTACTCTAGTTAATTCACCAATTAACTAATCACACCAATTAATCTAATTAATTGAACAATAAACTAATCCCACCAATAATATTAATTAATTCTAAAATTAATTAATCACATCAAATACATTAATTAATTCAATATTTAATTAATCACTTCAATAATATTAGTCAATTCAACAATTAACTAATCACACCAATAATATTAATCAATTCAACAAATAATTAATCACAAAAAATACATTGATTAATTAAATAATAAATTAATCACATCAATCCCTTTAATTATTGCGACAATTAATTTTTCACATGAATCCCATTAATTAGTTCAATAATTAATTAATCACTTCCATCAATCCCATTATTTAATTTAACCATTAAATAATCGCATTACTTCCCTAAATTAATTCATAAATTAATTAATCTTGTTAATCCCATTATTTAATTAAACAACTAAATAATCACATTACTTCCATTAATTAATTCATTAATTAATTTATCCAATGAATCTCATTAATTAATTCTACATTTTATTAATCATTTCAATTTCATTAAAAAATTAACAATTAGTTTATCGTATAATTACCCTTAATTAAGTACCAAATTAATTAAGCATGAAAATTCCATTTATTAATTCATCAATTAATTAGTCAATATCCAAAAAATCATTATCCCATAATTAATTCAATTATTAATTATTCAAATCAATGATCTAAATATCTCATAATTAATTCTACCATTAATTATCTCAAATCATATATCTCAATATGTCATAATTAATTCTACAATTAATTATCTCAAATCCTATATGTTGATATCTCATAATCAATTCATCAATTAATTATCTCAATTTGTATA
This sequence comes from Viscum album, assembly GCA_963277665.1. NCBI lineage: Eukaryota > Viridiplantae > Streptophyta > Magnoliopsida > Santalales > Viscaceae > Viscum > Viscum album. The sequence continues at coordinate 65,334,996 of OY728135.1, read as the reverse complement.
ACTTGACATCTCATAATTAACTCATCAATTAATTATCTCAAACCAATTATCTCAATATCTTATTTCTACAATTAATTATCTCAAATCATATATCTTGATATCTCATAATTAATCTACTATTAATTATCTCAACTCATATATCTTGATATCTCATTATTAATCTACCATTAATTACCTCAACTCATATATCTTGATATCTCATAATTAATCTACCATTAATTATCTCAACTCATATATCTTGATACCTCAAAATTAATCTACCATTAATTATCTCAACACATATATCTTGATATCTTCTAATTAATCTACCATTAATTATCTCAACTCTTATATCTTGATATATCATAATTAATCTACCATTAATTATCTAAACTCATATATCTTGATATTAAATAATTAATCTACAATTAATTACCTAAACTCATGACATCAATATCTCATAATTAATCCCCTGGATAATTATCTAAATCAAAAATCCCTAAATCTCATAATTAATCCTTCAATTAATTATCTAATTGGATATCCCCTAAATCACATAATTAATTTCCCAATTAATTATCTAAATGGGAATCCCATTAATCTTGTGATTATCTCCCCAATTAATCATTTATTTTAAAGATTAATATAATTAATCAATTCGACACATTAACTAAATCAATTTAGGATTTAAAATTGAAAAATAATTCTATCGATCCCAAAACATGCATACATGTATCAAAATCATGACTATGGGAATTGAAAATTAGACCACCTACCTCAATTAGTTGAAGAATAATCACCCAATGAAAATCTTTAAAAATTGATTGGCATGATGACGTAGATCTAAATCTGAATCTCAAAACCCTAAATCAAGATTAAAGAAAATATAGATCTTGAAAATATAGATCTAGATCTAGAATCACAGATCTAGATCTCACCAAAAAAAATATTTCTTTCCAGTACAACATATTACATCACTGAAAGGAAGTGGAATCAACGGGGGAAGAAAGCAAGAAGAACCAGGAGAGGATTTACTTGTTGGGAGAGGATCGAACCTTCAATATGGGCTTCAATTCAAAAATAATAGAGGTCGGGATTGATTTGAATTGTTCAAAGAGATCCAAAAATGTGAAAGACCTCCTAGGGTCAAATGGGGGTCAAAATGGGTGAGTTATGAGGGTTTGGGGGATTTTAAATCTAATTTTCGGGCCATTAAAAATATCACACATAGTTTCCTTGGTAGGGGAACACAATTTCTGAAGTGTGGATAATTGTCTCCTATCGACTGTTCAAGGGTCTGGTACTCTGCTAATGTCTATAGAGGCACTTAGGTTGAATCCTCGACGATGGTAATTTTTTAATAGTTGATTGTTTTAATTGATTGTCTTTAAATTGGGGGTTTGTTTGCAGAGCTTAGATGAAATTATTTATTGATGTATATTTATTTAAAAATTTAATAATGATTGGGGTGAGTTTAAAATTAGGGAGTTAAGCTTGTGATATCCTTGAACCTTGCATTATATTGCGTTAAATTAACACCAACTTCACAAGATGACTTTGATCGGAATTCCCAAGTGTTATGGTATTAATACAAGCCTTAAATTAACTAGGGTTCTAATATTAATCAGTAATTGTTTATGGTAGTGTATTTATGGTTCCAATAATCCATGTAATACATACGTTAAACAAAACATGTCATTAATCCATGACATTTTAAGTTTAATATGCACAATGTTAGCCTAAATAAAACTCAGTGAGAAAAAGCTCTCAATCACTTAACATCCCCGAATTATTACTTGCCTCGATGGTAGATTTAATCATCCATTGATATTGATAGTAATATGGTTATATATTTTTTATGGTGATGAATTATAAACAGAATTAAAATAATGGGATAAGAAAATATTTGTGCGTTGAACACACACATGAACGGTGATAAGAATTAAAAATGTAATTTCGAATGAAAGCGGAAGAAAAAGAATGGAAGGGGTTTCAACTTTATTTAAACTATTTTAAGATAATTAATATTTAACAACATAGGGTGGATTATTAAAAGAGATAATGGGAAAGAAACGTGCATTAGAACAGAATTATAAATACAAACACTTACGAGATTACAAACGAAGAAAAATGTAAAAGTAAATAAAAAGAAGCATGGAGAAATGGAGTCTCAAGTAGAAACTTGAGTATGGAAGATCCGACCAAGCCTTTATAAAAGACTCATTCATTCCAAACTATCCTCATTTTCTCTGAAATTCCAACTCTATTCAAGGAGAAGATGGGAATGCATTTATAGCCCAATGTGGTGGACTATTTTCATCTCAAATATTCCCCTCCACTTGTCTCTCCAATTTGATAATCCAAATAACTGAATATGGAGAAATATTCTTCTTTAAATTTGTATACATTAATGTCTACCCTAAAAATTTGGTGTCCATTGGACTTAAGAATCCAAAGTTATGGTTGTTTGATTAAACAATTTTAATCTATCAGTTTCAATCTAGATTTTTTCAAAGGCCAAAATGAGAATGGGTTTTTGATTAAGAATATTCCCTCAAATAAAAATAATTTCTTTTAAAATGTTATCTCTATATATTTTGAATTTAATACTGAAAAATATCAACTCTAATTGATGTCTATATTAGTAGAAAAGTCCATAATTGTGTTCTGGTTTTAATTCCCAGACTGAATAGTGGGTTGGACTTCATAGAATCATTTGGACCTATTTTTTTGAAGAGTTGGGACTTGAAACTTTTTTCCAATATGGATTATATTGTCCCCTAACTTTTGGTGTAGAATCAATGATTTTGGACTTTTGGATTGAGACCAGAAATTCAATGTTCATGGATGGTCCAGATTCTTCAAAAATTCATTGGGCCTTCTTGTGTAGACCATATGACCATTCTTTTTTTTAAAGGTGGTTCCTTGGTCAAAGACCAAAGCACAAAAATATATTATAAAAACAAGAAATTACCTGAGTCTAAAAGTGGGTATTCTTTTACAATTTCTATCATAAAGAGGAAGTAAATCAACCGGTAGGTCATCTGACCATGTGGTGACATGATTGACTCCCATGTTTGCAAGACCATCTTCCACCGTGTTCACTTCATGATAGTCATGCGTAATAATGTATTTGAAATCCATGAGTGGATGAAGAAAATCTATTCAGCGTGTTATAAGAGGCCATGCATGGTGCATCACTCCATTCCAAATGGATTGAACAATGGTAGATGAGTCACTTTCAATCCAGATGTTGTTCCAACGATGTTGCTTGGCGAAGGAAATAGCATAAATCACGCTCATCATTTCAGCCTCCAGAGCCGAAGAGTTGCCCCAAGTTCTATAGAAACATCCAAGAATCTGTCTGGTGTGATTTCTAAAAATAGCACCACAACCTGAAGGGCCCAAGTTTCCTTTCGAGGCCCTGTTGACATTCACTTTAATCCATCCTGGGAGCGAAGCTTTCCAAAACACTTCGAAAGTGAATCAAGGTTGAGGATAAATACCATTAACCCCAAGCCGATGTAGAACTCCAAAGTCATTCACTGTGTTGTTTAAAAATCCATTTTGTATCGAAGTAGATTCCTAAATGGCCATGAGGATCCACATATGACCTTCATGAAGACTAAATGAGTATTTTTTATGAGTAATATCATTCATATCATACCAGAGTACATGAATAAGTTTTGAAACATTAGTTAAGAAAAGGTTCTTGATTTGCGGAGAGGCCTGAAGCTCCACACAACTTTAAAGATGAGAGTTGATTGAGTCATTAAGTAACCATCTGCACTCAAAAATAACAAGCACATAGTTCCAAAGAGTAGTAGCAGTAACACAAGAAAGGAAAAGATGGTTAATGTCTTCATGATGTTGATTACAGAAATGACATTTAGAGCAAAACTGGATTCCAAAGGACTGAAGACAAGTGTTAGAGGGAATCCTCTTGGGGGAAATACGCCAAATCAGGGTGATTCTAGAAGGTTTAACCAATAATTTATTAAAGAAAATTATCCAACTAAAAGTATTTTCAAAATTAATAAATCCATGGTTGTAAAAAAAATTTGAGTCAAGAATTCCATAATGAGCAGGTTCCCAAATTAAAAAATCATCAGAGCTAGGAAAATGGTAGCTGTTGATGACATACTTGACGTTTTTGGGAAAATTCAGATTGTGAGAGCTAATAACCTCCTTCATTATATAATTAGTGTGATCGAGAGGCTGATTAGAAGAGATCATACTTATGAGAGGAGCACCAGCCCATTTTTCAAGCCAGAAATTCATGGAAGAGTCTTTGCTCACCATCCATCTAGAGTTAGACATGATGTTGGAAAAAAGCATTCTTAATGGCAGACCAAATGGAAGAGCTTGTGTAATTCAAATTCCCCTTCTTTAGTTTGTCAATAAATCTATTTTTAAGAAAATAAATGGAGTCAGAGTTGTTATGAAAAATGTTCCAAGTGAGAGTGGATCGTAAAGCATCATTTAAAAGTTTGATATTTTTTTGTCGAGACCACCCTTCTCTAGAGGTTTGCAACAAGTAGACCAAGGGACAGTCACCAGTTTCCTTTCAAGCGTACTTCCGCTCCGAACAAAGTTTTTCATGGCTACATTAATATGTTAAATAAGACTAGCAGGACATTTATAAATCATTAAAGAGTAGACAATTTTAGAAACAATCGTTGATTTAATAAGACAAATTTTTCCAGCCATAGAGAGGGTTTTTTCTTTCCAAGATGAAAGTTGGTGGAGAATTTGATCAACAGTTTTAGCGAAGTAACAAGATTTTGGTCTGCCCCAAAAAATGGGAATACCTAGATAGTTGAAGGGAACTGATCCTTCCTTAATGCCCAAATCAACAATAATATTGGATTTTCTATTACCAGGAAACCTTTTTCCAAAAAAGGTAAAGCATTTGTTCCAATTAATTTTTTGAATAGAAATATCTTCATAGTGTGAGAAGGTGCCTTTGAGATTTTAAATATTCCGTTTATCCCCTTGTAGAAAAATATTAATATCATCTGCATATAAAAGGTGTGTGGGAACATTCATATTCCTAGCAGCCTTAATTGGTTTAAGCTTGTTTTTTTCAACCAAGCAAGTGATTAATCTGCTTAGATGGTCTTCCTCGATCACAAAAAGAATGGAAGAAAGAGGGTCACCATGTCTGACACCTTTTGTGAATTTGAAATAACCCTTAAGAGATCCATTAACAAGGATGGATATGCTGGCCAAGTTAAAAAGAGTTTTAATTATATTGATAAAGGAATCATTAAAATGAAATTTTCAAAGGACCTTGAAAATAAAACTCCAATCCATGGTATCAAAGTCCCTCTAGATATCAAGTTTAATGGAAATATTACCTCCCCTGTTAGTTCTATTAAATAAGTTAATACCTTCGGAGTCAAGACAAATACAATCTTGAATAGACCCACCCTTAACAAATCCAAATTGGTTCCAAGAAACTATCTTATTTATAATATAAGAAAGTCTATTGGAAAGTAGTTTGGTGATAATTTTATAAAGGGTATTTATTAAAGAGATTCTTCGGAATTGGAAAAATATTCCTTCTTAAGAATATGTTGTAAATTTAATACGGAATCCTAAAAAAGAATAATCATATAATTTTGATAATTAGGGTGATATTTATAATTAAAATAGTAAATTGAATTGATTGGATTAATTCAAATAATTCTCAAAAATCATATTTAGTATTAAAACATAAGTATCTCACACCAATTATGCACTTTTACATGAAATTTACTAAAGGGTGTAGAAAAAAAAGTTATCAAAAAATAAATGACATCAACTCCCCCACACTTAGTTGTGTGCATTTCCTCATGTGAAACAAATATAAAAACATAACAAAATAATTCTCACTCTCTAACAAATATTAAAAAAAATCCTCAATCAGGGGAGGTTTAGACCATTTCACTCATCCATGTTGAATTACACCACAAATTGTTATAGAAATAATATTCCAAAAACAATTTATTTTTCATGATCAAATTAGAAATAGAAAATTTAGGCACTCAAAACTTACTCCTCTCAGGATGGTAAAAAATTATTTTAAGAGGATCACTCATTCACCAACCAAAAGTGAAAATCTTAGAGTTTGAAAGTGATATCAACTTCCATTCCCTATCCTAAAGTGAACAAGAATCAAGAGGAATTTTTTAGGGGGTTTTCTATGGCTATGGGACAGTAGTAATTTAATGATCAAAAGAGTAAAAAAGAGCGGTAAAACACCAACATGGATAAAACAATGCATAATTTTTTGAAATAAAACATGGAAGGAAATGGAAACACATATTTACAAGGGAATTATTGTGTGAATAAAGACACAAAAGAGGAAGAAACTTTGAAGGGGATGAGAAGATGAAATATTTACAAAATAGAAAACTTCTCCCAATGACATAAGTGTGCTTTTTTTCTTTTTCTTTTTTCATTTTTTCTAATGTTGAATTTGAAAAATATATCACACTCATCTATTAACCCATTTTTGATATCCTCATGACACTAATTTTAATAGTTATAAAAAGATCAAAGGTTGAGGAAGACTGAATTTTTACCTACCCAAGATGCAACCCTTTTTTAAATTATTTTTAAACACCTGTCAATAACATTTGTAAATTTACATAAATGAAAATCCATTCCCCAAACTCACTGAATGACAACCTCTCCCCCACACTGATGCTTGCCTTCAAGCATATGAAAACACCTTGAAAATAAAATAAATGGCACCTAAAATAAAATTCATTACATCCACACTTTAATTTCCATAAATTATGCAATTTAATTTCATGTAGATGTTTGGTGGGACAAGGTATTTGGATTTTAATGTGTCCATCAAATAAAAGGTTTTCATAGGCTCGATCAGGATTTTAAAATGAGGATTAATGTAAGGTTAATGGGAGACTATTTGGATATTTTGATTCTCATGTGGTTTAGAAAAATCCCCTATAATATTAAATCACACCAAAGTAGTAAATTAAACTTGAAGTTCCAAAAACTCAGGACTCACAATCGGGGGTGAAAACATAAAAAATGAAAGTATGGTTGTAGCTGACCTTATAATGAAGGATAATTTTTCCTCATGGTTGGGGAAGAATTGTTTTCCAAATAAAAAATTGAGCATTCCAAATTTTTTGGTTTTGAAACAAGATTCCTTATCTAAATTTATTGTGAAAATGAAAAAAAAATTAAGATGAACACGTGTCTGTTGACTCCCCAAAAATGTTGTAAATTTTTTTGAAAGTGGATGGTGAGTAATTATAACTCATTCTTTCGTATTTTTTTAGTTTTTTTTAGTTTTTTATGAAGACACTCCCACACAAAAGATACAGATAGAGATTATAGGATAAGTTAAAGGGAAATAGGTGCCCTTGCTTTAGATTTTTTGGGTATACATCTCCTTCCATTGGTGGGTCAACTGTAGAATTTGGGGATTTGATGGAAGTCGATGTGGTTCCCGGGATGTGTATCCTCTCATGGTGATGCTTTAGAAAATTATCCTTACCTAAAAGAGAATTAAAAACCAAAATCATTATTCATTTAATTAAAAATTCAAAAGAAATTAAAATTTCATAAAATTAAATAGAAAACTTGGGTTGCCTCCCAAAAAAATCCCTGTATTTATTTTGTCTACAGCTAGATAGTTGTATTGGACTTCCCATAGTCCGATAGTGGCCATAATAGTTTCTCAACTCCATAGTGCTTCTAGAAAAACTTCTTCTTTGGGAGGCTCTATTTTTCATTTTAAAATTTCTTCCCCTCCTTATCTTTGTGCATTAAATTCAAGGGGGTGGGATGAGAATATGATTATCCTCCCTTTGGTCTTCAACATGAGGAATGATTTTTTCCACAAAGTTCTGTTTTTCTATTCATTTAAATTCAGGAAGATTCTTAAATTATGATGGTGTATTTATGTAAGTTTTAGATAACACAAAACCAGAGTATGAGATCCCAATTTTTCAGTACTCATTTATTTCATCACTTACCAATGTATAGTAATGAGGATCTATGGAGTCATAAGACTGAATAAACTTTTTCAATATCCTTTATATCAATTTTTTTCCACATAATTTTCAATTTAAACCTCAACAGTGATCACTTTATTAATTAGGGAAAAAATATCACAAACATCACTGCCATCGGGACAATATAAACACATTGGTTTATGGTTCACCTCACATATAATAGAATTTTCAGAATCATGTATAAGAAACGATGAATGATGGATAATATGATCTGAATCAAAAAATTATCATGCTAGTTCATTTTACTCATTATCATCCAAGATGGAGTAGTGGATATCAAAGGTGATATGGGATTTCAAAGACTTTTAAATATCATTTAGATCGATGAAGTTTACATTTGAAATTTCAACATCAAATTCTTAATTTATGACTTGGTTAATAAGGATGCAATATTCAAAAACTCCTATATCATTAGAGTAGGAATAAAATGATGGATTGGGATTCAACACACTCTTATAGAGACTTTCAGAAGCATGGATAGAGAAAATATATTGATTCTATGATGGGTATCACATGGATAGAAAAATATTGAACTTTACCATTTTGTCACAAAATTCCATGTATAAGATACCAGCATAGACATCAAGTTTGTTTTTAGATTTCATGAGGAAAGGTATTCTTAGAATCAGATGGAATTGGAAAGAAGTTTTCTCACCTTCCATGTCAAGGACATAGATTTCATATAAGAAGATAAGATCATTGACTCAGACAAGGTCGTACTCAATTATTCCATCAGGACTAGTTGTGATTCGATTGGCTAACTGAATGACAACACCCATTGGGAGCAAGGGACCTAGACCATGGTTGGAAAAGATGGATTTGGTCATGAAATTTATTTAGGAACCTAGGTATATGAGTTTATCATCAAATTTGTAACTCCCTATTTGGCATGGAACAATAAATGTCCCTGGATCTTTTCACTTCATGGGAATGTATTGTTGGGTTGAAACATTATCAATGATCATAAGTTGTCTCTTATGGGTGCACAACTCCTTAAGAAACTTGGGATACTTAGGATTTTTTTGATGGCACCTAAGAGGGGTATGTTCACATTAACATGTCTAAACATTGAAAGCATTTCAGGATCGGGTTTAAAGGAATTCCTTGTCTTAGAGATGGATTGAGGAAAATGAATTTGGTTTTTAGAGGAATGAAAGGAGGTGAGGGAGTGGTTTTAGGTTTGTTTTTAGGATTTTTGGTTTTTTCATTTTCAATCTCAACATTCAAAGGGGATTTAGGTGATTCATCATGAGGCATAGTGACTTTATTTCTCGATCTAAGTGAAATTGCACTTACATTACCCTTAGGGTTGGGTAGTGGTTGAGCTGAGAGTTGGGAAGAATTGTATGGTTTCTTTTGGATAAGGTGGGATGCAGGTTGACCAATTTGGGTTTCAATATTTTTAAGGTGAGAATGGGTGAAAGAGAATAGATCTTCCACAACACTTTCCCATGGTTTCTTGGAAGAAGAGGCATGTCTCGCATTGAGATTACATTGATTCTGGATCTTGGTAAAGTTATTATACTGGGTTGGTAATTGGGAAGGATCATTAGGATAGTGGAATGTAGTAGGAGTAAGAGGAGGATTGATCCTTTGAGGTTGAGGAACAAAAGGATAAGGTTGTTATAATTTACCACCACCTTGAACATATTGGAATTAGTTTTTATTTTGAGGAGGGAACTTAGGGGGATGAGAAATGGGACTACCATACCTCAAGCCTTTGTTAAAGGTAGAAGGTAAGGGCTCATAGTGGGGTTGGTTGAAGTTTCTAATGAACTAACCTAATTTGTGAGGGTTGGTTTTCCTCTGAGCATATGTTTCATTGAGCTCTATTGGTCCGAATGAATCATATGGATCCTCTTGAAGTTGTGGACATGTGTCAGTTGGATGATCTGGTGAACTAATGATTCCTCAATTCTTAATAGGTATAGGGAAAAAATATTGTTGAGAAGATGAGGTTGGGTATTTGGAGGCCACAACTAGTTGACTCCCAATACCTATAAGCTCACTCATCCACTCAGTCATCTTGTTGGGATCTATGAATTGATTCTCTTGGAAATTTTTAACTTGATCATGTGCTCGAGTATGGAATTGTTTCATGTTTTCAACCATATTTCTTATGAGATCTTGTGTAGTTGCAGGAGTTTTATCAACAATAGCACTACCACTTGTGGCATCAATGAGAGTTCTATATATAGCCAATAGACCTCATAAAAGTATTGGATCAAGAGTTATTTAGGGATTTAGTGGTGTGGTAATATTTCCAAAAGATTTTTGAACCTTTAACAATGCTCATGGAGTGATTCATTAGGTAATTGATGGATACCACTTATTTATTTTCAGATAGAAGTGGTACGAGAAGAAGGAAATATTTTTTTCTTAAAAAAGACGCTTCATTTAAATCCATGTCTTTATGGAACCAATAGGGAGTTAGTAGAGCCATGACTTGGAGAAGTCAGTTAGAGAGAAAGGGAATGCTCAAAGTTTTATTTGTTCCTTAGAAACCCCTTGAGGCTTCATGGTAGAACACACCACTTGTAACTATTTAAGATAAAGATGTGGATCCTCTCCAGCTAGCCCATGGAAATTAGGAAGAAGATGAATCAAACCCAATTTGAGTTAAAAATATACCTTAATGTTTGGATATTCAATACCAAGGGGTTGGTAATTCATATCATGGGAACTAAGATGTTTTAAGGTTTTTTCCCTTGGATTATCCATTTCTAGTTCAATTTGTTGGACAAAGAATGGTTCAGGAGTGATTTGATTATCCCTAATATTCCTCCAAATTCGGTGACGATTTCACTCAATTTCCAAGTCAAAAAAAATATGATGGATGTTTTGGGAGGCTAAGGGGATTTCAGAGAACATTTGGAAGGATGAGGAAGGTGGGTTTTTCTTTGTTTTTTATGTTTATGATTTTATGAGAAGGTGGGTTTTTATTTGTGTTTTGTTTTTAGAGTATATTTATTTGGATTATTTATTTTATTTTTATTTTTATTTTTTTGAAAAACATTAAAAACTAATGACTAATTAAGGCATCATCCCCAAAAAACGGCATCATTTAGAAGTGTGTTTGATTGTCTCATATCAACTGTTCAAGGGTCCAGTGCTCTTCTAATATGTATAGAATCACTCGGGTCGAATCCTCAGTGATGATATTTTTTTTAATAGTCGATTGTTTTTAATTGATTGTCTTTTTATTGGGGGGTTTGTTTACAAATCATAGATGAAATGATTTATTTATGAAAATTTATTTAAAAATTTAATAATTATTGGGGTGATTTCATAATTAGGGAGTTAATCTTGTGATATCCTTGAGGCTTGCTTTATATGGAATTAAATTAACACCCACTTCACAAGATGACTTTGATCGGAATTCCCATGTGTTAGGGATTTAATCAAAGCCTTAAATTAACTAAGGTTCTGATATTAATAATTACTTGATTATGGTAGTGTATTTATGGTTCCAATAATCCATGTAATCTATATGTTAAATAAAACATGTCATTAATTCATGACATTTTAATTTTAACATACACAATGTTAACCTAAAGAAAACTCAATAAGAAAAAGTTCTCAATCACTTAACATCCACAAATTTTTACTCACCCCAATGGTATATTTAATCATCCATTGAGATTGAGAGTAAACTGTTTATATATTTTTTATGGTGAATAATTATAAAGAGAATTGAAATAAGGGGATAACAAAAGAGTTGTGTGTCGAACACACATATGAACGGTGACAAGAATTAAAAATGGAAATTCAATTGAATGAGGAAGAAAAATAAAGAAAGGGTTTTAAACTTGATTTAAATTATTTTAAGAGCATTAATATTTAAGAACAGAGTTTGTATGATTAAAATATATAATGAGAAAGAAAAATTCATTAAAACAGAATTACAAATACAAACACTTATGAGATTACAAATGAAGAAAAATATAAAAGTAAATCAAAAGAAGCATGGAGGAATGGCATCTCAAGTAAAAACTTGAGTATAGAAGATCCTACCAAGACTTTTTTAAAGCCTTGTTCATTCCAACCTATCCTCATTTTCTATGAAATTCCAACCCTATACAAGGATAAGAGGGGGTTGCATTTATATCCCAAGGTAGTGAACTGTTTGCATTCCAAATATTACCCTCCACTTGGATCGCCAATTTGATACTCTTGAAAGAAGAATATGGATAAATATTCTTCATAAAAGTTTTATATATTCATGTTGAAATTATAACCTAAAAATTTTAAGGCCATGGGACTTAAGGAGCCCAAGTTAGGATGGTTTGATAAAACAATTTTAATCTGTCCATTCCAATCCAAACTTTTTCAAATGCCAAAATTTTAATGGGTTTTTGAATAGTAATATGCCCTAAATATAAATAATTTATTCTAAAAATGTGGATGGATATATATTTTATTTCAAAATGAAAAATATCAGCTCTAATGGATGTCTATATCAGGATAAAAATCCATAATTGTGTGCTGGTTTTAATTCCCACACAGAATGGTGGGATGGAATTCATAGAATCATTTCGGCCCCTTTTGTGGATTTGAGCCTTGAAATTTTTACCCAAGATGTATTATATTTTCCCACAACTTTTTTCATAGAATCAATGATTTTGGACTTCTATATTGAGACCAAAAAGTCAATCTTCCTTGATGGTCTATTTTCTTTACATATTCATTAGGCCTTCTTGTGTGGACCATATGACCATTCAAATGGTCGAATTAGACAAATATTCATTATAAGAATATGTTGTAAATTTAATACAGAAGCCTAAAAAATAATAATCATACAATTTGGATAATTAGGGTGATATTTATAATTAAAATAGTAAATTTAATTGATTGGATTAATTCAAATAATGCTCAAAAATCATATTTAGTTTTAAAACATGAGTATCTCACACCAATTATGCACTTTTACAAGAAATTTATTAAAGCGAGTAGACAAAAGGTTATGAATAAATGAATAAAATCCGTTTTCTATAAACAAGCACCAACTATGTGCCTATAATTTTAATGGTACACAGTTTCTCTTTTTAGGCCGCACGATTTTGACAAACCGTGTGCCAGCTGTATGAACCCCCACTATCTAGGATTGCACGGTTTCCTGGGATGGGGTGCATGATTTTCTATAAAAGTGCACCAACGGTATGCATCCCTATTTACTTAAATTTTTCTCATAATTTACCCAAACACACACCATGGTAAAAGTAAATTGAAAATTACTTAATATAGGGCAAAAGAATACCTGTAATCATGCTCGAGTCTTCTCTAGAAAAGGTCCAAATCTTAAAATCTCTCCACCTTATAACAACTCATCCTCGAGCTGCACTCCTAAGCTTCTCTAAGATTAAGTCAAAAAGATTCGTTCACTAAGCTTGCATATCCATTTCTCTCTCCCAAGTGTCCACCTGAACCTAACCATGATTCCACAATACATAAACTAACAACAGAGCCTTTCCCCAACACTCCTTCTCACTGTGATCCAACACACCTATCGGATGCTTCTTAAAGTATGTGTAAGCCTCAAGATAAACTTCCACAATATACCCAATGTGTTTCCCAAACCACAATTCCCAAAAACCGCAGAAAACCATCTAAAATTAGCACTCAGTCATGCCATAAAAAAACACCTATACATGAAGTACATCCATCACCTCCAAGGCCCACCTAGCCTTTCTCCATAGAATTTAAATATGATCCATATGGTTCTTCATTGGAATTATTATGCCACAACTTCCAACCCATAGACTTTATCCATTCACCTACTACTGAAATATTTCTCCCCACTTTTGGATCATTTTTAACACCACTTTTTCAATAAACTGATCCACCAAGGTATTCATCAACCTCTGGTTCATCCTGAGAACCTCATTCATAAATTTTCGATGGTATACCTTCCACTATCCAACTCTACATATACCGCTTCATAAGTTCAACCTCCAAGGGGCCCCATATCTAACCAAAATACATTCATGTAGCAAGGCATAAATCCAAATCTTTATCAACGTACGTGGGATAATGTCATGGTAGAGGACATGATCGTCGCTAATTGAAAGTACACTAAGAATTCGTCAATGAATACCACCACAAATCTTCAATCAACGATGTTTCCTCCCATATCAAAAACACCTTAACCTATCGAAATTCTTAGGCTTCCCTTCTTTCCAGCATCTCACCACACTGATCCAAAATCGGATGCTCCATCACACACCTGTCAACCGAGTTCTCAAAATAGGTAATTCTCACTACCCAAACTACCCACACCAAGGGCCAAATAAAAAAAATAAGGTATTCTTAATTCACAGCATTAATATATTTAAAAAGAGGGATTTACAAAAAACCATATCCAATATTTTCCCTTTCTCCCATCACACAGTCAAAACTGAGGCACTATCTCTACCCTTAACCATCCTACACCTCGGTCCTTGTTATCAAGGGTGTACACATTATCATTTTTTACGTTTATCATTTAGACACCCATTTATATTCATCTTTCATAATTTTATAATCTTTCTCAATTTCATTTGAGGAACTATTTTCATTTCAATTTCAAAATAAAGGAAAAATAGTTCAAGTTCAACAACTTACCCAAAACCTATTTTTCAAGTGTGCCTAAAATGGTGCATGTAAAAATAAACCTGAGTTCCTAGAATGACGCATGCATAAAAAACTCTCATGCCTCACCAGGATATGATTCAAAACTTAGAAAATCTCAAAAAAATCTCTGAAACATTAATCACAATACACAACAAGTGAATCGCCCATGGTGAAATAATATTCAACTGTAACAACAAATGGTAATAACAATAATCCCTCTCCAGGAACTTGGGTTCTCCCCTATACATGGGGTAGGTACTCCCATGAACAAGCTCATAACCAAGCCCCAACTCTTCCTAGTCTCCTATATACCTTTACCAAATAGTAAGACAAAAGAATTATAAAATAAAACTAGGCTCTAATACCACTTTATAACATCCCGACCCAGGTTCCACTCACCGGTGCTCTAATCTTGTCTTCCACATGGCCTCAGGAACACCACCCCATTCACCAGAGGTTGTTGACTAGAAGGGAGGGTCTAATATCATTAATATGGAGAATGTATCCTCTTTTTTTCTTTATCATAATAATACACTATAATAAATAATAAACAATAGTGTAATAACATATAATCATAAACAGAACAGTACTAAAATCACAGGATGACCAAATCATGAAGTACAATGTGAAACATTATGAATAAATATGTCATAATAATGTATGTTCCAAGTGTCAATATGAAAACTCAAAATTAAATACACTGAAGACACCCAAGATGACCCCAAACCACATTTGGTTCCCTCATCCATGCTCCACCCTAACTCCTCCCTCTAACATAGGGCCTTTCCCTTATCCTGTCCTACAAACATAAAATCTATCCAGGTACTGATCAGGAAAACTGAGTAGGGTGTGAGTATAACTCGGTAGGCTATGATAAATGGTGTCTAAAACAAATCCAATCAATAATAGTGTATGAAATTATATAAATAAAGAAATATAATGCATAAATAAATAGTTTATCACATTATTAAAAATTCTATATTTCATCACAAAAACCCCCAGGTTCCCAAGGACACCTGAACCTCAATACCTGTTTCATCCCATATTGGATTCTAATCTATCCCCAAGGGATATCACATTTTGAATATCCATGTTACCATTATTAATAATTTTTTGAATGTCTATGTTACCATTCACCATTTAATAATCACATAATTGAATAAGCATATTAATATTCATAATACATGACTAAATGACCATGTCACCATTCACCGTTTAATATCACATAATTGAATGAACATGTTACCATTCATAATACTTAGCCGAATTTCCATGTTACCATTCACCGTTTAATATCACATAATTGAATGATCATGTTACCATTCATTAACACATAATTAATTCAACAATTAATTATCTACACCAATGTTGTTACTAATTCAAAAATTAGTTAAACACAACAATTCCATTAGTTAACTCAATAATTATATAATCACATCAATAAAATTAATTAATTCAATAATTAATTAATCATTCCAATTTCTCTATTAAATTCAAAAATTAACTAATCACATCAATTAATCTAGTTACTCTAGAAATTAACTAATCACATAAATTACTCTAGTCAATTCAATAATTAACTGATCATATCAATTACTCCAATTAGTTCAACAATTAACTAATCACATCAATTACTCTAGTTAATTTTAAAATTAACTAATCTTGCCAATAACTCTAGTTAATTAAACAATTAAATAAACACATAAAAAATATTAATTGATTTGAAAATTAATTAATCATATAAAATATATTAATTAATTCAACAATTAATTAATCAATTCAAATTTAGTATTCAATTCAACAATTAACTAAATGCATCAATTACTCTAGTTAATTCAACAATTAATTAATCACATCAATTACTCTAGTTAATTGAACAATTAAATAATCACACCAATTACTCTAGTTAATTCAACAATTAACTAATCACACCAATAATACTAATTAATTTTACAAATAATTAATCACATAAAATACATTAATTATTTAAAAAATTAATTAATTATTTCAATAATATTAGTCAATTCAACAATTAACTAATCACACCAATAATATTAATCAATTCGACAACTAATTAATAACATCAAATACATTAATTAATTCAACAATTAATTAATCACATCAATCCCTTCAATTAATTCACTAATTAATTCCTCACATCAATCCCATTAATGGATTCTATAATTAATTGATCACTCCCATAAATCCTATTTTTTTATTTAACCATTAAATAATCACATTACTTACCTTAATTAATTCATCAATTAATTTATCTAATCAATCCAGTTATTTAATTAAATAATTAAATAATCACATTACTTCCATTAATTAATTCATCAATTAATTAATCCCATGAATCTCATAAATTACTTCTAAAATTAATTAATCATCTCAATATCATTACAAATTCATCAATTATTTTATCACATAATTACCCTTAATTAATTCACTAATTAATTAATCATGTATATTTCATTAATTAATTCATCAATTAATTAGTTAATATCAAAAAACTCATTATCCCGTATTTAATTCAACTATTAATTATTCAAATCAATGATCTAAAGGTCTCGTAATTAATTATTCAATTAATTATCTCAATTTCTATATCTCAATATCTCATAATTAATTCTACAATTAATTATCTCAAATAAAATATCTCGATATATCATAATTAATTCATAAATTAATTATATCAAATCATATATCTTGATATCTCATAATTAATTCATTAATTAATTATCTCAAACTAGTTATCTCAATATCTCATAATTAATTCTACAATTAATTATCTCAAATCATATATCTAGATATCTCATAATTAATGTACCATTAATTATCTCAACTCATATATCTTGATATTTCATAATTAATCTACCATTAATTACCTCAACTCATATTACTTGATATCTCATAATTAATCTACCATTAACTACCTCAACTCGTATATCTTGATACCTCATAATTAATCTACCATTAATTATCTCAATTCATATATATTGATATCTCATAATTAATCTACCATTAATTACCTCAACTCTTATATTTTTATATCTCATAATTAATCTACCATTAATTATCTCAACTCATATATCTTGATATCTCATAATTAATCTACCATTAATTACCTAAACTCTTGACATCAATATCTCATAATTAATCCCCTAATTAATCTAAATCAAAAATCAATAAATCTCATAATTAATCCTTCAATTAATTATATAATTATATAGCCGCTAAATCTCATAATTAATTTCCCAATTAATTATCAAATTGAGTTTCCCCTTAATATCATGATTAGATCCCCAATTAATCATATCTTTCAATAATTAATCCAATTAATCAATTGGCCACATTAACTAAATCAATTTAGTAATTTGAATTGCTAAAGAAAGATAGAAATCATAAAACATGCATACATATATCAAAATCACAACTATGGGAATTGAATATTAGACCACCTACATCAATTCGTCAAAGAATAATCGACCAACAAAAATCCCCAAAAATTGAGCGGCACGTCAATGTGGATCTAGATCTGAATCATAAAACCCTAAATCAAGATTAAATAAAATAAGAATATTAAAAATATAAATCTATATCTATAATCATAGATCTAGATCTCACCAAAAAGATATAGTAATATCCAATATAGAGGATTACATCATTGAAAGGTGTTAGGTTAGAATATACAAAGTAATACACAAGAGGGGGGGACAATTGTGTCTTTTCAAATTCTTCCACAATTCTGGATTTTGACACCCTATGTAATTTATATGAATATGTAGTGTTTTTATTCTGTATGAAAATATGTAGTGGATAAACAGAAATAAATAACACGTCTTTTTATAGTAGTTCGGGGCACAAAGATCCCCTAGTCCACTCTACCAATCACTATCTCTACGAGCTTGGTAAATTCCACTAGTATGGTCCTCTTATCACAAGACTAAGAATCCACAACTGAATATAGGCAGTTGACACCTTAAAAACAAGAAAAATTAAAAAAAAAAACTTATGATTCTATAAAAGAGAACCAATTATCTAGATCTTAGATTGAGAAGATTACACTCCACCACAACTGAGTACGAGAAGTTGAAACTCTCAATAAATCAAAAGAGATTGATTTTTTTGAAATAGGTTAAACTTCACAATTGCAGCAACATGAAATTGACAATAGATGGATCTTATTCTTCAGAGATAATAGTATTCAAGAGATAACAAGTATGAAGCAATCCAGTTTTCACATGGATCTTCAATTTAAAAGCAGCAACAAAACAGAGCAGTCGCAAACTTATAGTAGAACAAGATAGAACATGTATATCTCCAAAATGTAGTCCTTTATCAGAGTTTATCATCTTCTGTGGCACTGTAAAAAGATTTTCAATAAATCCTTTGTATATGTGAATCACATATCACAAACATATGAAGATATATTCTTAAGGAATATATAGAATACAAAAACTTTATTTGGAATTCCAGATATAAAATAATAGCATGACTGATCGTAGAAATTAAAATTTCAATTGATTAGAAGAGTTTTAACTTCTCTTAAGAATAGAAGATATTTTCTCTAATGAACATGTTTCTTTGAAATAATCAAAAAAATCCTTGAATTGGTATTCAATTTTTACTTAACCATTGTAGTAATCTCAGATTGAAAACACAGCTTGAAGAGCTTCCCTATTGAGAACACAACGTAGGTTTGAGCTGCGTAGCATAGGGTTCTGTTGCATAGCATAGGTTTCCTTTGAGTAGTGTAGTATTCCTAGCAACATATGGTCCCTTTACATTACTTTCATATTTACATAACTTTAGGAAAAAAGTATCATAGGAATGATGATCTATACATTTATCCTTGTTAGCATAAAATCCCAAATGTAGCATTCATTAGCCATACGTGCAGCTTTACGTAATGTAGGGTTGAAAATAGTAAATCTAGACTCCAACATAGGGTTTTTTATCCATAATCATGTCAATTTTCTGAACTTAAGGATGAATATCCCATGAAAACTCTTTAGTGTAACATAGGGATGATACCAAATGCAAACGTTAGCTTTTCAGCGTAACTTAGGGATGAAAACAGTGTTTCCATAATCATTCATGTAATTCTAAATTCCTTTAAACAAAGTATAAATTCCTATAAAACTCACTTAAAATTATTTAAAAAAATAGGGTTATTTTTTATCATCAAAATCATTATAATTTATAGAGTATTATTGAGACAATACTTTCCCAAAAAAAGGAAGCAGAAATAACAGGGAAAGAATGGGAGAAGAACCGGGAGAGGATTCACTAACTGGGAGAGGGGCGGACCTTCAATCTGGGATTTAGTTTGTAAATAATGTAGGTAACGATGGATTGTAATTCGTCTAGAGATCTCCAAAAACATTTAATGCCTCTTATGGTCAAATGGGGGTCGAAATGGGTGAATTACGGGGGTTTGGGAGATTTTAAAACTAATTTTTGTGCTATTAAAAATATTGTGCATGGTTTCCTAGGAAAGGGTGTGTGTTTATATCTAACCATGATCCTAATATTTTAGGGTTTACTGGTATATATTTTGAGGGTGAATAATTTGAAAAATATTGTGCCAACTATGTGAACCCCCACTATCCATGGTTGCACAGTTCCCTAGGTTGTGGCGAATGGTTTTCTCTAATAGTGCGCCAACCAAGCACAACCCTATTTACTTCAATTCATCTCAAAATTCACCAAAACACACCCCAAGGTAAAAAAAATCAAAAATTAATTAATACAAGGAAAATAATTCAAATAATCAATCCTGATCCTTCTCCATAAATGGTCAGGATCTTACAATTACAGATAAAGAATTGAATCAAGTTACTTAAGAACCTCAAAGGTCTAGTAGAATTTTTTAGTAGTCTGGGAGATATGGATTTATTATGGAAGATGAAAATTAATTAATGTTTATAAATGAATAACCTAATACCTACTGATAGGATATAGAGAGTTTTAATTCAAATAAATGGTTATAATCCATAAAATCTGAGATGGGCTCTATATACACCAATAAAATTTGTAATATGGTTGATTCACCTAAAGGGGTAACACCCAATTGTTGAAAGTGGGTTTACATTAGAAAAATGATATTGATGGTATATTATCTACCAATAAATATATTATGGTCGATAAATTTTATAAAAAAAGTCATGGTATTAAATATGGATAATCCTTTTAACCAGTTTTGATGATAAAGTCCATTTGAATATTTCTTTCAATAACAACTCATTATGATTATGAGATATATCAAATGGATATAAACCCCACTTTCCTTAATGATAATTTAGTTAAATAAATGTATACGATACAACCTAAAGGTTTTGATGTTCTAAATGATTCTTAAAATCCTTTTAAGTGGAAAAATTCTATTTATGGATTAAATAAAGACTCACAGAGTTAGAACATTTATCTTGACGATGCAACCATAGAGTTCAGTTTCATCAAAAACATGGATGATTATTGTGTGTAAAAGTGAGTTAGTGGGAGTATTTTTTTATTTATAATATTGTCTGTGTATAAAAAACTACTTATCAGAAATTATTTCCCAAATTTACATTCTATAAATATACGGTTTGGAAAATTCTTCTTGATAAAAGAAAAATGTTAAGAAACCTATACAACGGGTATCAATATCTATAGAGATAGATTTAATAGGTTTTATGTACTGAGTAAAATATATATATATTGGTAAATTACTAAAGTAATTTATCATGGATAACTCCAATAAGGTTATTCACCAGTGTCTCATGGCACAAGTCTTAGGAATATTTATAATCCTTCTAAAGAGTTATAAATGATGGATACGATTCCTTATGATTTTTTCATAGGATTTATCATGTATTATATTTTATATACTCGACTCGATGTCACTTATGCTTTGATCTAACAAGTTGGTACCAATCCAATCTTGGTGAGAGTCACTGGATTACTTTTAAGAATGTCCTTAAGTACTTGAGAAGAAGTGAGGATATGTTCTTGGTCTTTAGATATGAGTATGATCTCATTATATGGGGTTACATTGATGCTAGTTTCCAAACCAATAAAGATTATATGAGATCTAAATATAGTTTTTTGTTTTACCTCAATGATGGAGATATAAATTAGAAGAGTTCCAAATAATCCATCACAGTGGACTTGATAATATAGGCAAAGTGCATCACTGCATTAGATGATGTGAAGTAAGTTATTTAGATCAATAAATTTATTAGTGAACTTGTGATTATTATTATAAATTTAGGACCAATTGTGATGTATTGTGATAAAAATGGACTGATTTCTCAAGAAAAGGAATCTTGGTCTCACTATAGAATCAATCACATATTTCTCAAATACAATATCATATGATATATCATTGAGAGGACCAATGTAAAGATCTTTTGGGTGGTTACACAGGAGAGTTTAGTAGATCCATTGAAAAATAAATAATCATGGTACAATAATAAGGGTCATGTAAAGTCTCTAGGTATTAAATATATGAGATATTGAATGTAATTATTGTTTTTAATGGTGTTGTATGATAGTTTTATACTAGATGTGGTCTTCTTTATCATTCATTCGTCTATGTTTTATATATTACATGAATAGTTGAATGATAAAATCCTCTCAAAGTAAAACTTTGATTTGTCCCTAATCAATGATCACCATGGAGTATTATGGTTTTTCGGGATATGTTAATATTAGAATGAGTAGAATAATTTATTTGATATAAAGAGTAGAGTCATTATATAATAAGTAGAGGCTCATTATATGTACTAAATCATGAAAGTATATTATATGGAATTTCATATCTTTATTGATATACTTAGTGGTGATTGTTAGTATGAATACCCATTACATGATGTTGTAAAGATACTTATCATGTGATTTTTTGTACTTTGATATCTTTCTTACTCTATCCTTGTGGATGAGTTAATCAAGGGGTGGTTGTGTATATTTTTTATTACTATATTAGTTAAGGTTAACCATGATAGGATTTTTCCTCCTGTATAAAAATTATAAAATATGATCCCATGATTAAATTAGACTATGGAAATGCATGTAAATACATTTTCTAGTGACATGTGATGTGTTCAACTACTTTAATGAATGAAATATAATGTATTCATTTAAAATTGATAGTCTATTTCATATAATCATGGATGTATGAGATGAACTATACTATATTGACATGTTCTATGTCTATTGGTAACTTAGTGTCTTGTAAAAAGGTATTATATAAGCATATATATATATGAAGTATAAAAATACATGTTGTGGTAGGTTTGTTGATATAAAGATATGAGTTTTTTTTATCGAGATCACTCCAAACATATTTTTTGCCTAATTATCATTGATGTTTTACTAGATTCCACTCTTCTCTTAAATTATGTAATAGGTAATTCATAAACAATTTCAATACTAAAAAGGCCTTAAAGGTCGTACATAAGGCCCTAGAATAAGAATTAATTTTAATACAAAGTTTTTGTCCAAAATTTGGGAGATATTTTGATAATCATGTCCAAAATAGTTTGGATGGATTCACAAATAATTATGAGGTTTTCAAAAAGTCTATAAATATTTCATTAAAGTAAGATAAAAAAAATTTCATTAAATAACTCACCACAATATGGTGAAATTATCCATGTTTTGGTGAGTGTATTACTATAGTGCTTGGTGATACATAAAAGTACCCATGAAGAATGATATATGATATTATTAGATCAACTCTTCTATATTGGTTATCATGTTTATTTTGGATCATTGAAACATCACAAGATGATGTGTAAACGAAATATTGACTATTAAATTATCTTAATAATTAAAATAATAAATGAGGTGGAATCAAAAAAGTTTTTTCATTTTATAACATATTAAATGTTATAAATCTAAGAGACTAGTTTATTCAACAAAGGATGTTTATAAATAGAGGTTTCTAGGACTCATTAGTAACATTGGAGTAACAAGCCATATTTTTAATACATTTTATTTCATGATTTTTAAGATAAAGATACATATAATACATTCCTACAAAATTTATAGGCCTAATGTATTTGTTAAATTAGAAACATAAACAATTAACTTAAAATAAAATATAATATCATTTTTTAAAACTCCATAATGTGCTCATAATTTCCTTTAAAATCTTAATACTACATTGGATAACCTAGGGACATAAAAAAGGAAGAGATGAGATATAAATCCTAGTATGGGAATGGTCAAAGCATAACATGGTGATAAATAATACATGTGATTCAAGAGGCATATCATGATAGCATAAAGAGGTAAGAATTATATATACTCGCATGAAGGAATGGCATGATAAAATGACAATATCAAATCACTGTGTCATAGGAATGTGGAAATAATATAAAATATTACATCATAAGCATAAGTTAAGGCTAAACTCCAAGAAGTCATTACATATAATGCTTAGGTTAACCACCCATGCACCATACATGGTATCTCATGTGATGAAAACATTACCCAATGCATTGGAGTGATATTAGGGTGCACCCTTCATATGTCTAAATTTATGCGTGTCGCATTGATCATATAACATAAGAATAAATTTCAACATTTAAATCCCACAATTAAGTAATGTGGATTTGATACATGGAATTCCCCGATCAATTAAGTATAGTTATTTCTAGGTGAATATCCTTGAATGGATATAGGTTTGGGTATCCACAATAAAAAGGTATGGCAGGAAAACCGAGTGATAATTTTGGCAGTATGACGGGTGTACATGAAAGTTAGTGGAAGGTAAAAATGATAAAGTAAGGTATTCTCCCATTATTCAGGAAATATTTGGATAGTAAATGGATTTTTATAAAAAAACATAATCAATTGATAATAAAAAATATTATTACAAAGTTATTTAATGGAAACGAGGATGGATAGAATCCCTTACCATGAGATAGTGCTTAATAAATCTTGGGATACAAGATACAGGACTTAATATAGGTATGTTACAATTTAAATATTGGTTTAAATCCCTTTATGATGGTTAATTAGATGTTTACCTGGTTTTTAAG
Organism: Viscum album; assembly: GCA_963277665.1. Classification (NCBI taxonomy): domain Eukaryota; kingdom Viridiplantae; phylum Streptophyta; class Magnoliopsida; order Santalales; family Viscaceae; genus Viscum; species Viscum album. The sequence continues at coordinate 65,310,338 of OY728135.1, read as the reverse complement.
GAGTTTGGGGGTGTTCTTGGGGTTCAGGTAACAAAAAAAGGGAAATTAGGACATCCTGTGCATGTTGTATAGTTGTTGCATGGTTAGTGGAAACTGTGCACCCAAACTATGCAATCTAGGAGGATTGGTGCATGGTTAGGTAAACCATGGAAGGGGGAAATCTAAACTATGTAGGCCTGGATAGAGGCATTCTATATGGTTGGCACATAGTTTTTCAAACCATGCGGGTACCCCAGGTAACTTTTCAACTTAGAACCCTCTTGGAAAGAGGTAGTTGCACGGTTGGCACACAATTTTTAAAACTGTTCGCCCCATTAAAAGTGGATTTTTACCATTTTCCCCCTCACGAGTTTATTTTTTATACCTTATTTATTCCCCCATTTCTTCTCCATCAACCCTAGTGATGAAAAAATGACCAAGGCTTCCCAAGGATCGATATACTTTGATTCTAGGCCATTTGAAGTGTCGTTGGGTACGGATCGAAGCTCTATATAGGTCTAACGATCCTCTTCATTCTCTTTTCTGGTTTATGGATTGTGGTTTCATTTTTCTTCTTTAAAATCCCCAAAATTCATGGAGGTACATTCCTATTTAAATATTGGTTTAAATCCATTTAATTTGGTTAATTAAATGTTTACCTAGTGTGTAAGGTTTTTTGGGGGTGTTCTGGGGGTTCGGGACATGAAAGAATAGGAAATTGGGCCATCACGTTCATGTTGCAAGGTTGGCGCATGGTTTATCAAACTGTATGGGATCCCCAGGTAACTGTGTGACTTGGAACCCTCTTGTAACGAGGTAGGGTCATGGTTGTTGCATGGTTTGTCAAACCATGTGGATAAACAATCACTACTGCAATCAAAACCAACAGAATGCGTCTTTTTTGAAATACATATACCAATGATTTTATGGAACCATTGGTATAGATTTTTCATATTACTTATACCAACAGTTTTCAAAACTGTTGGTATAGGTCTATACCAATGGTTTTCCAAAACCGTTGGTATAGACCTATCCCCATGGCTTACTAGCCAACGGTTCTCCAAACTTTTGGTATAGGATATACCAACAGTTTCGAGGCCTATACCAAAAATTTCAAACCATTGGTATAGGGTATTTTTCTAGTAGTGAATTCACCCCATTAAAAGTGGGTTTTTACCATTTTACCCTCTAGTATTTTAAGTGTTCTGTCCAATTTCTTCCCCCATTTATTTTCTATAAACCCTAGTGTTGAAAAAAATGACCAAGGCTTCCCAAGGATTGATCTTCTTTTATTCTAGGCTGTTAAGAGTGTCATTGGGTGTGGATTGAAGATATGGGTAAGTCTAATGATCCTCTTCCTTATCTTTTTTGGTTTAGTGGATCCCAGGTTTGTGATGTTACAAAGTGGTATCAGAGCCATTATTTTCTATTACATACTATTTAGGAACGGTATACTAAATACTAGGAATTTTTGGGCCTTGACAATGAGATTTTTCATGGGAGTAGCTAACCCATGAACAAGGGAAACCCAAGTACCAAGGGTGGTAATTGTGGCTCTTATTATGTGTTGTTATGGTTGAATGATATTTCACCATTGGGTGATGCACTTTTTGTGTGATGTGACTATTTTGTGATATTTTACTCTTGACTAAAATGGCATGAAGATGTGAATTCATGCATCATTATAGTCACCTCGGGATTCAAGTGACATGCATCATGGTAGGAACGCATGGGATGGATGTGTGGGACATGAAGTATAGAATGCATTTCATTTCCTTAAAAATTTTAAGAAAATTGTGCCTAATAAAGATGATGCAATTAGTTAAATGGAAATAATGTGTAGGAATGGTTAAAGAATTATGTTAAATTAAAGTTAAACATGATTTAAAATCTTGGCTGTAATAGGATGTAAAATGGAAAGGGTGCCTAATGAAAGGCTCGTGACTATGTAAGTTGGTATACCCCATATTTACCATGACCCGTGCTAGGGATATTTGAGGGTAGTGTACTAGGTGTGATGATTTCCATTGGGATAGTGTGTGAAAATGGGTTGTTCATGGCTAGTATATATCCTTTTTATATAAATTGTGGAAGATTTATGTTATCTTTTCTAAGACTCGTGTTTGGAATTATAGAGGAATGCCACTATGAAGATGTGCACTGGTAGGGTGATAAGAGGATATCACTGAGAATTCTCCCCCATAAGTGGAGAAAGATACCCCAATGATCTAGGGTAGTATAGTAGATGGGAAGTTATAGGATAACTTCACTCGTTTTATGGAGATGATGGAATAATACCCATGGAAGGTTGCGTCGATCATGTTTGAACTGACTAGAGAGTTTTCACTATAGCACCCTCTGACCTTTACCAGAGAGTTTGGGCCAGAGGTAGCCAAGTTTTGGATAGATTCCATCCAGAAGATTATTTATCACTTAGAAACTCCTCCCAAGAATAGAGTCATGCTAGAAACCTACATGTTTCAAGGTTAGGAAAATCGTTGGTGTGACATTTTGGTTCAGACTGAGTAGGTAAAGGGTGTGTTGTGGAAGATTTATCAGGAAACTTTTCTGGAATATTACTATACAATGACCTTGAGGTAGGACAAGGCTGCAGAGTTTATGAGGTTGACCCAGGGGTCTATGTCGGTGATGGATTATGTAGGTTGTTTCACTAACTTTCAATGTTTTTTTTTCTCTTTGGTAGGGTATGATGCAGCTATGGAGAGACATTTTTTTGGATGGGATTAGACATGAAATCAAGTCCCATGAAAATATCTTCCACTTAAATAGGTTTGAGGTGGTAATGGATTAGGCCCTTATCTTAGAGGGAAACCTCAAGGAGGCTTCTAGGGGTGGACATGCAGTTTTAGTTGGGTGATCTTGGGGTGAGACTTATGATGGTAAAAAGCATTATTTTTAGAGTCTTCACCAGGGTAGTGGTGGATAGTGTAGTCAGAAAAGTGAATAAGTTTATCATGGTAGCGACTGATTCTTCTGTTATTAGTGTGGTAGGAAGGGAAACATGCAGGGTCAGTTTCCCCAACCCCCAGTTGAGTTCCAAGAATGCAGCAGGTTGGAGCATGTGAATAAGTTCTACTAGAACCCTCAACAATTGGAAAATAAATGGTTCATCCACCCTAGTATGTCACCTTGTGGATATCCAGTATTGTTTTATAAGAAGTATAAAAGATCCTTGAGGTTATTTGTTGATTATAAGAAGCTGAATCAAATGAAGGTTAAGAACAGATACCCTCTTCCTCAAATAAAAAATCTTTTTGATCAGTTTAGAGTTGATATAGTGTCCTCCAAGATTGATCTAAGCTTAGGGAATCACCAGTTGAGGGTGAGACCATCCGATATATCGTAGACTACCTTTAGAAGAGGATATGGGTTGTATGAGTTTTTTTATTCCGTTTGGATTGACCAAATCACCTAAATTTTTTGTGGATATAATGAACCAAATATTTCACCCATACCTAGATAAGCTCTTAGTTTTCTTTGTTGATGACATCTTGGTGTACTAAAAAACTCGTGGTGGTCATTCTAAACATCTTAACATCATCTTGAGTACACTAAGAGAGCATAGGATATATTAAAAGATATCAAAGTTTAATTTATGGATTTATAGGGTGCATTTATTGGGTCAAATCATCTCTGAGTAAGGTGTGTTAGTAGACCCGGAGAAAGTGGAGGCAGTTGTATCTTGGGAGCAGCCCAAGAATGTTTCTGATGTCCAAAGTTTTTTGGATTGGCAGGTTATTACTGAAGGTTCATTAAATATTTTTCCCATTTGGAAGCACCAATTTAGGGTTTTACTAAGAATGTTATCAAGTTTGAATGTATTGGGTCATGTGAGAATTCTTTCCAAGAGTTAAAGTAGCGGTTGACTACCACACCAATTCTAATCTTACCTGATCTAGGTAAGGGGTATACCTTGTTTTGTGATGCGTATGTTGTTGGTCATGGGGAAGTTTTGATGTAGGAAGATCAATTTATCATGTATGGGTCATGAAATTTGATGCATCATGAAATAAAATACCCTATTCATGATCTTGAATTATCTATGGTGGTTTATGATTTAATGTTTTGGCAGCACTACTTGTTTTTAGAATGGTTCATGGTGTATAGAGATCATAAAATCCTTAAGTACATTTTTTATTAGCATGATTTTCATATTTGGAAGCAAATATGGGTTGATTATATGCGGTGTTTTGACTTTGTGTAGGCGTATACACCAGGAAAGGGGAATAGTTTTTCAGATACTTTGAGTTGCAAGACTAAAAATTAGATGGTTCAAGAATCTAGATCCAAGTGGAGAATGATATCATTGTTTTTTGAGATGCGTCTGGAGGTGCAGGATGGGCAGCATATGATGACCCTTACATCCTTGGTAGTTGATTTCATGATTTTGAGTCAGATCAAAAAAGGTATCATGAGAATCTAGAATATTTATCTTTGAGGGAAATTCTTAAAGGTGTGGAGTCACCTTCTGGTTGGGTTGTTGGTGAGGAATGGATCATTTATGTTTGTGGTTGTGTTTTTGTGCCAGAATGTGTGCGAGAAGAGTTTATGTACAAGTTTCATGAATCTTAGTGGGAAGTGAATCTTGGTTTGACCAAAATGTATCATGATATTTATAGGTAGTATTGGTTCCCAGAGATGAAGAAATAGGTGGCAGGTTTCATGGAGCAATGTCGTACCAGTCAGAAGGTGAAGGCTGATCATCAGCAACCTCGTGGTTTATTATATCCACAACCCATTCTAGAATGAAAATGGCATGACATGATAATGTATTTCATTATTGTTCTTCCAAGGATGCCTGAGAATAATGATGTAATCTGGGTATTTGTGGATTTATTGGCTAAGGTGCCCCATTTCTTACCAATTCAAGATACCTTTACCAAGGATCATTTGGGTGAGTTGTATGTTCGAAATATAGTGTGGTTACATGGGGTGCCACATACTATAGTTTCGGATCATTAGCCTCATTTTACATCACGCTTTTAGAAAATATTACAGAAGGTTCTTGGTACCCAATTGTTTTTGAGTATGTCTTTCCACCAGTAGATGGATGGGTAGTCATAGCGTACTATTTAGGTACTAGAGGAAATGATGAGGGATTTTTTCCTATACTTTAGTGGATCATAATAGAAGCACTTTTCTCATGTTGATTTTTCCTACAACAATAGTTACCAGACTATGATTTAGATAGCACCGCATGAGGCACTTTATGGTAAATCATGTAGATCTCTGTTGTTTTGTATGGAGGTTGGGTAATCAAAGTTGTTGGGACCAAGTCTCATGTAGGAGATGTCATAATAGGTTCAATTAATTCAAAAACGTATGGAAACATGTCATAGTAGTCAGAAATTATATACATATTGTTCTCATATACCTCTTGAGTTTATGGTGGGTGATTGTGTGTTTCTTCAGGTTTCACCAAGGTTTGGTCACCATCAGATTCAGAAATAGGGTAAGTTGGAACCCAGGTATGTGGGGTCATTTGAGATAGTGGAGAGGATCATAGTGATAACATACCGATTTTCTCTACCAAATTGGTATAGTGTTATGCATAATTTTTTTCATACATCATAGCTTCGACAATATCACCCTCACCCATCTCATGTTATTGATGTTGAAGATGTGGAACTTGAGGCTGATGAGTCCTTTAAGGAGCATATAGTACATATTATGGATTATAGTGAGAAAGTATTTTGGGGAAATATTATACCTTTAGTTTGAGTTCTGTGGCGGCATGGTAATGTTTAGGAAGAAACATGCAAGGGTTAGATGGATATACAGGCTTAGTGGCCCTATATTTTTACCTTGGAAGCTCAATGATGCTTGGGAAGAGTAGCTCTAGGAGGATCCATTATAAGGTGGGGAGGTTGTAAGATCCTATACTTTGTAGAGGTATATTCCTATTTAAATATTGATTTAAATACTTTTAATTTGGTTAATTAAATGTTTAACTAGTGTTTAAGGAGGTTATGGGGTGTTTTGAGGGTTCAACACGTGAAAGAAATCAAAATAGGGTCATCCTATACATGTTTCACGGTTGGAGAACAATTAGTGGAAACTATGTGCCTAAACCGTGTTATTTAAGAGGAGTGGTGTATATTTACGTAAACCATGCAAGGAGGAAATCCAAACCATGTGGGCTTGGATAGAGGCATTTTGCATGGTTGGCACATAATTTTTCAAACCGTGAAAGCTCCCCAAGTAACCATGTGACTTGGACCCCTCTTGGACAAAGGCTGGTGCACGGTTGGCTAAAGGTTTTTCAAATCATGTGGACAAACTATAAGCCCCATTAAAAGTAGGTTTTTACCATTTTTATCCCTCGGGATTTTAAGTATTATACCCAATTTATTCCCCCATTTCTTCTCCAACAACCCTAGTGATGAACCAAAATGACTAAGGGTTCCCAATGGTCAATCTCCTTTGATTCTAGGCCATTTAGAGTGTCATTGGGTGCAGATCAAAGCTCCAGGTAAGTCGAATGATCCTCTACCTTATATTTTCCAGTTTAGTATCTCCTAGGTTGGGGATGTTACATGGGGCGAGATCCTTAGAACCTTATAAACTCATTTGGAGGGATATAAAGAGAGATAGAATAAAAATTCATACTTAAAGTCTTGGAGTGATGAGTAATGGGAGAATGGGTGGTTATTTATAGCAAAATAGGGGGATTATTTATTGATTTTGAAACTTAAGTCTTAGAAACATAATTCATAAAAAAACATTAGTCTTACCATGGTTTTTTCCAAGGGTATTAGTATGATTGGTTTTAATATTTTATTAGTTTAAGAATTGAACTCCTTAGAATAATATCATTCATGATGTGTAAGTGAGTCGTGTTCACAATGAATTGTTTTTAAAAACATAAAATATTCTTTGGTTTTGGAATGTTATTTATGGTTTTATACAAATAATATTATCACATTAAAAACACTATTTTATTGAAAAACACTATTTCCATTCAAGAAAACCATTTATAAAATTTATTACATCACTTTTAGGTTATTATGTGGTCATAATACTTACCATATATTAACACTGTATTTAATTTTTATCCAGAAATTTTACTGTATTGGAAAAGTATAAAAAAAACCACTGGATAATTTTGATGTGATAATTTAAAAAATGATAATTATTTAATAAAAATAATTTTATAAATATTGTAATTTTAAATATTAAATAAAAAATCCTTCTTTATTGAAAAATAATAGTTTTTATGACATAAAAACATTCTGACCCTTAAATAAATTACCTAAGACATTATAAAATTATTTTATAATTTATATTTAAATAAATAGTACTTTATAAGTCGATTTTATGAAAATAAATTTAATTTAAAATTATTTAATTTTTCATACAATTATATTTTAATTAAAATTATATATTTTAAAAAAATAGTTTTTTTGTATCCAAAATTTATTTATCATATTTATCTTATATTCATGTGTATTTTAGTAAATAAAATAATAAGAAAAATGTGATTGAAGAAACCTCTATTTTATTTCTAAAAAGAAAATAATTACACCTTTATAATACTAAGTTCTAAATATGTAACCCCTTATTACACCACCATACGCCCCAAGGGTAAGGTGTGTGATGGTGGTACTTTCATGAGGTGGCTCAGCTAACATAAATATAGTAGTTATCTCTACTAACTTGAACTTTTCTCATAGGAGGTTCCACTTGAACCTCTCGTATTGAAGTGCTTCTTGATCTTGGTCAACTGTGAACCCCAGTGATGCTACCTCTCTTCCAATCTCTGAAAAATGAGCTTTGTAAGGCATGATTCTACCAGTTAATTCCATTGTTTCTCCCTTCTGCATCAATTAGTTCTCTTAATTACCCTTAATATACACAAATTCTAATGGTCACATTATAACAGATACATTAACAATGGTTATAATTCCCAACAGCTGTAATACCCAATGGTCATAATTCCCAACGGCCATAATGTCCAACAGTCATAATTCTCATTGGTCATAGTGGTTTTCTACACCCTATAAATTCCTCCTATATTATTAACTCATCTATTACTTATCAAGATTCAATATTCTTCATTTTGAAAATGAATATTACATTACTAATGTTTTGTTTCATTTTTACAATGTTGTTCACAAGTGTGATTATCGTAGGAGATTGAGATGATCCAAATTTTCCTATTCTAGTTATTTTAATTTATTTTCTATTTATTTTACCATTTTAATATTATGTATTTTACTAGGTAAAATTTTTGAATGAATTTAACGTACATAATTAATTAAATAAAATTTTATCATTATGTTTTAAACTATACTAAATTATTGAATATGTCACACATACATATATAGAATGGAAATTCTATATATAAATTTTTGGGTCGTTATAGATCCTATGCTAGCTAAAACTATCTCAAACTATCTTATCTCCATTTTCCTTCAAGGAGGTGGTGCTATCACACCATTTTGGAGAAGAGGTCCAACTAAATCATCTAGGTATTCCAATGGTTGACAGTTATAATTGGAGGAAATAACATATTGGTTGTTTCTTATGGAACTCAATCAAACTCACTACTTGTGAAGATTGAAATCATAGATAGGCTGGTATGTTATTTTATTTTTAATTTTTTTATCATATCAATTCCTCTCTCGGTCAATCTTGTTATGGTTTTCATGTAAACTTCCACTACTAATGGGCATATATATGTCCCACAAAACTCATCAATCAGGTGGTCTCAACAGTCATGTCCCAAAAACTACTAACTAATCACTTTGAATCAATACACAAACTAAGACCATGATCATGGACTCATAGTGTACTATATATGGTTTATCTAACTTTTTTAATATTATAATAGGTGTTTTGGTAATCCAAATTTCCATCTATAGGAAATCCAGATCACACTGATCATCCTATTGAAACCTTATTCCCTTTCTGTTCAAATAATTCATTATGGTTTCTATCTGAGAGAAATTTTAGATAAATCTCTTATAATAACCTACTATATCAAGGAATATTCTGAATTCAAAAAAATTCTTGGAAAATTTCCTAAGATATCACTATGTATTCCTTACTAAGATTCATTGATCTACCCACCTCAAATGAAATATTCCTAAAACATCACCTTCTTGGTCTGAAAATATCACTTTAATGGTTTAGTATATAGTTGATGTTATCAAGATTTATAAAAACACATTTTTTATGTGTCTCTCATGTTTCTCTTAATATTGGGATTATACTAGTAGATCATTGATAAATACCACCATAAAAAATTATATATGGGTGAAATATTATGTGCATCATGGTCATAAATATTTTTAGCATGTTTTTTACCCCTAATAACATCACTAATAACTTATATAACCCATACCTAAATTTGAATTACATCCATGTAATATCCTCATCCCATACATATGGTTGATTGTAACCAAAGTTTATAATACCCATATCTCAAATCAATCTTCAAAAACTATATATAACCTCTCAATTGATCAAATAAATCATTTATCATGAGTAGTGGAAATCTATTATTAATTAGCACCTGGCTCAATTTTTGATAATCTATACACAACCAAAAACTATCATTCACTTTATTAGTGAATAATGTGTGGGATAATCATGGTGGTATACTCTACCTAATAAATCCCTTCACCTTATGTTCCTGAAAATGGACCTTTAACACTCTCATATCTGTAGAATACATCATATATAGAGGAATCAATATCAACTTTGTGCTCAGTATCAGGTCAATAATTAACCCCACTTCCCTCTATAGTGGTAACCCATAAAATAATATAAAAATATGGAAATATATTTCACTTAATATCCTCCCCTGGTCCCTGAAAGATACCATCCAACTGAGCATTGATTTCTTTCAATCAACCATGTTCAAGTCCCCCTCAATTTTCATGTATATCACACTCTCTAAAAAAAGTATGACTATAAAAAACTAGAGAAATAAATGATACCAATCACTAGTAGTAATATACATGTATCCAAAAATAATTCAACTAGTAAATAATAATAATAAAATCAAAATTGATCATATTTAGAATTAAAAAATCACAAGATTCATATAGACACTCTCTATAATAACTCATATTGCACATCTCCTGATTTGTTAGACCATTATTCCCATAGAAGTATATATTGATAAAACTCATGATGAATACGCTATCCCAAGGCCCAAATCACTAATCAAGTGAGAATAAATAAAATATTTTGATGCACCTATATTAACTAAAGTATTAGAAAGTGTTGACATTGTAATGTCCTTAGCCTGGTTCACCTCCCCCATGACCAAACTAGGGTGCTGCATACCGCATTTGAACCTCTATATATGCCAAAGGTTTTCAAATATAAATAAGGTTATATCAGTGATCATGGAGAGATTATACCATCAGGTATAGATAATTGTAAATAATAGAAAAAGGAATACCAATAATAATCATCATAGTATAACAGTATAAATACAGACATCATGGATAAGTTCCAATCAAAAGTAAATATCATATTACATGATTTAATAGAATGAGTGACCATAATGTCATAAGAGACATATAAATATGAATAAGATCCCCCAAGGGAGGATCACATATAACCAGGTCCTAAAATAAATTAGAAATGAAGATATATATGAAACTAGTTATGAGTACAAGATCAGTCTCATCTCTCGACTCTAACCATGGTCGTCCAAATGACCTATACTCAAAAGCTGGGCCTTTATCCCTACATTTGGAACATGAATTATTCTTAGGTACTGGAGTTCTTGAGTAGGGTGTTAGTATAACTCAATATTCCATCGTCAATGGTGTCAATAAACATATCTAGTTTATATAGGTTCATATTGATGTGACATGATAAATATAAAACAAATAACAACAAAATAAATAACCATAATATCATTGGGTTCTTTCATGACACTTGGGATTAACCATACCTAATTTGACCAATTCTAGTGTCAATTATGAACATGTCACATAGAATAACCAAGGATCGACAGGACTTCCTCTCATCTTATTATTCTACAATCTCATGAACACCAGTTTGAAGTACACCCAACTGTAGAACCCAATATGGAATGGTTAGTAGTGCACCTAAATCATATTACTAAAGCATTTCTAGTTGGAAGTACACCCAAATAGAATCACAAATTCATCTATAGTTAGAATTTCACCCAACCTATATCACAAAATCACCATGGTTAGCATTACAACCAATCCACTCTCAAATATTTCCATGGTTAGAATTACACCCAACCCATATTATATAAATATACATGGATTTCACTACACCCAACCTTGACCCTTAATATTATAATAAGGTTCTAGTTTTCATTACACCCAACTATTCACCATTTATCACCCCAAATTAACATTACACCCAACTCTACATCAATATATTCCCAGGTATCCATTACACTCAAACACCTATCAACTCATTTTGAGGTTGGCATTACACCTAACCTTTCATCATTATCATAACCATATATCCTGTAAAAATAGTGACCAAAATTACCTAAATGGTACCAAGATCAAGTTTCCACATTACCCCAAGAGTGATCCCTAATCACCAAGGGTTGGAAACTAGAATTGTAACTCTCAGAGTGCGGTTGGGGAAATATTTACCCACTTTGGAATAATTAAATATAAATAATGTTAGTTCCATGGGATCTTCAGACACACATAAGAGGGGGTGAAACTGTTTTGGACCAATTTTACCAAATTATAATTTTCTTCTTTAAACATTAACCCATTTTAGACTAAAACCTCTGATTTCAGTTAAAACTATTATATCTTTTATTGATTGAAATATTATAAACTTATATGAAATGAAAATAAATCAACAAATAACACATTTATTTTTTTCAAGGTTCGGTCCCTCCTGATAATCCTACTACTTATCATGATTGGGATGTTCAAGTCACGGATTCTCTACTAGGATAGAATTACTAATTACATGTGTATTTTCTAGGTATCATGAAAAAGTCATGTTTTTCATACATATTTTATTATAAAATGAATTTTTTTATGAACATTAATTGATTAATAATTTTGGTATTTAATCGTTTTTATAATTTATTATAGGACACCAAAATGTTTTGGAAAATGAACAAAAAGAATGAATTAATCAGTCTGAAGACACTTCACGCCATGGAACGAAGCGGCATGATGTGGAACTAGAATATTAAATAAGGAATCTAAAATAGATTAATTCAATATAAATAGTATGTCCTGTAACATATGGAATTCAAGGAACAATCCCAAGGATTTAAACTGAATAACTAGGCTAAATTGGAGAAAAACAGGATGGAAACAACATTACATGTATTAGTTATATTCCATTATGTGTAACATGAAGAATTATAGCATGTGAACTCTGTATTTGAAAATTTAGGTCCCCACATAGTAAACATCATGAATCACTTACATGATATGAAACTCTCAGACGAGACCATAAATAAAAATTTATGAAAAAAATTACAGAAGCACCTAAAAACATCCAAGGATGACCCATTATGACCCAAGACCATTTAATTTTACATTTATGATTCCCCAAGGGTGTATTAAAGATTATAAAGAAGAGGCTAGAGGAAGATTTAAAAGGGTTAAATCGGACACTCAAGGTTCCATTGTTGTGTTGCGTTGTGGGATTAGGCTACTACTGTCTAGGTTTTCCTTATCTATTTTAGTTTTCAATTTCTTTTCTCATGTAATTGCAACTTCATACTTTTAATTTAAGTGTTTCTCCTTTCTTCTTCCATACCTATTTCTATTTAAACCCTAATATTTCTCTCACTTATATCTTACATCATCATCTCTTTTCACTTCACAATGGAAAGTGACTAACCCGAGTTTTGTCATTTGGGGAGGTTTCATGACATTCTTGATTATCACACCTTAAATTCTTAATGTTTTAATTATATTTATGGAATATCTAAGATAAGTTTATGGGTGTGGTGGTCTTTCACCATGGAACAGATCTTAAATCCATTCCTTTTCATTAATTCATTCCTCTAACCTACCTTATCTCAGGTAAACTCTTCATATAGTGGTGTTGAGGATGCCCGAAGGGATGAAATGGAATATGGTGGAGCTGGGTATTTTAGGAATTACACTCTTGGTCAAGGAATTTTCCTATTCAATAGAGATTGAAATTCCTAAAATCCCTAGCTCCACCATATGTAGTTTCATCCCTTTAGGTATCCTCAACTCCACCATATGAATATTTTCTATGAGAGAAGGGAGGGAAACAGAATGAATCAAAGAAAATGATTGTACTTTAGATCGATGGCATGGTGGAAGATTTTCACAACCTTTCACTTCTCTCATTTCCACTATAAATAGAATTAAAACATTAATAATTTAATGTGTTATAATTAAGAACATTGTGAAACCTCCCACAGGGCCAAGACTTTGGTTATTCACTTGCCATTACAAATTGAAAAGAGATCATGATGGAAGATGTAAGAGAGAGATATATTAAGGTTGTAAGAGAAATAGTGATGGAATAATAAATAGTAAAAACATATATTAAAAGTATAAATTTGTGATTACATGATAAAATAAATTGAAAACTAAAATATAAAAGAAAAACCTAGACAGCAGTAGCCTAATCCCACAGCACAACGTAATGGTGGAACCCTGAGTGGTTCATTGATCCCTTTTCAATCCACCACTAGACTCTTATTCATAGGATTTAATCCAACCTAAGGGTATCATAAATTTCCCATTAAATGATATCATGTCATAATGGTCCATCTCAGGTTTTTTTTATGTGTTTCTACCAAAAAATCGTTATAAATCAGAGTTTATGGTCTCTGTCTGAGAGTTTCATGTCATGTAAATGATTCACGATGTGTAAAGTGTGGGGAAACAATTATCATTAATTTCATTCATATCATGTAATTATTCATGTTACACATCATGGAATACATCTATGATGTGTAATGTAGTTTTCCTGCCATTTTTTTCAATTCAACCTGGTTCTTCAGTTTGATGCCTTGGACTTATTCCTTGATTTTTGTATATCATGGGAAATCCTATTTATGTTGAATTAATATATTCTGAGTTACCTATTAAATATTTCTATGTTTCACTACATCGCATCGCATCATGGATTGAAGTGTCTTCAACATGCTTAATTCATTCATTTTGTTCTTTTTCCAAAAATTTGTTTTATCCTACCATAAATTACCTAAATGATTAAAAACCAGAAAGATTAATCAATTAAATTGCACAAAAAAATTCATTTTATAATAAAATGTGCATGAAGAATATGACTCTTCCATATAATATTGAAACCAAGGAAACCATATTACACTGGTGTGGGTTTTCAATATTATGCATGCAAACTATTTGCTACATCCCATCATACTTTTTTATATTGGAATCCCATTGGTTACTTTATAGATATTATTTATCCTATTAAAGTAGATCATAATGGTTGTACAATAGAGTTTATTTCACCTAAAAATATGATATCGTTCCTTAATATTGATAACATTGACTACCTTCAGGTATTCAAAAAAGTATTTCACAACTCGACCTCGGAATCTGTTAATGGTTTTCAGTACTTTATAAAATATATTTCTAGAAAATATACTCAAATATTCTTCTAAAATTAGTACTGTAAGATCAGGTTTATAGAATAAATATATGTACAAAAACATGGATTCATATTCTTAGATAATTCATCTATAAGCCTACTTTTTTCACTTTATTCAAGAGTTTAGTTTCAATCAGCTAACGCAATGAATTCTTCTTCTCTCTTCTTCTTTGAGACCCATCAAGTTTCATAGGATCAATGAACTCTTCTTCTTTTTATTTCATAATATTGGTTTTATAAACTCTTTCTTCTTTTCTTCCTCGCTACCAGTTGTAGTGGATACACCATCTTCTTATTTGAGAGTTCTTAGTTCTCTCAACTTCTCATAATTCATCTCATACTCACCCAGTAGTTGTACTTATTTTTGTTTTATGGATTCGTTGATGATTTATATTTACTCTCCCTAAGATATAAACTTCTCATGTTCATGGGTTTCCCATTAAATGTATTCTTTCTTTCTTTTCGTTTCTATAAATGGTATGTCGAAGGGACTATGAATATTTCATTACAAAATAAGTATTAAAGAATAACTACTTTGTTCTCTATGATATTTCCTACCCACTTTTTCAACACAAGGAGTATTCTAAGAATAACCTTATTAAATGATCCTATAATTTTTCATCTTATCCAAATAAAAATATCTCCACTAAAATATATATTTCATTTAAAAAACAATAACAAGGTACATCACATCATCTGTGGTGTAGAAATCATTCTTTTAGTGTGATATCTCCTCATGAAATCAGTACATAACTCAATTAATGTTCGTACAAATAGAAGAAACTCATCACTCTTCATTTTTTTATCAATAAACTTGATTCATAAATGACTTAAAGAACTGATGAACATACAAGATTCAACTAAACAACATATTCATTATTCTAGGAAACCAGATAAATTCATTTCATCACATTTGAATGTTCCAGACATTCTTCCACTCTTTGATATTCTTCTCATTCAGCTGGAAGAATTGTATCTTTTAGATCATGGATATAAAAATTTACATGATGTTTTGATCATAATCAAATAGCACATGCATCTTCATATTTATCATTTTTTATAATCTTTGAAATTCTAGAAACATTATTTTTCATTCTGTCAAGATCAAAAAACTTCTTCTAAGTCATTTATCTTATGATCTCAGATTTTTCAGAAATGTAACTAATGAATTTTAAATATGAGTAGCCCTATAGGATAATTATCATATATAATGGTCACATAGAATAATTCCCTTTTATATTTTTCATCAAACTTTAGTGTCATATATTAATCCTCTAATATATTCCCTCTTCTCTTCTATATAGATGCATTTATTTATGTAGGACCCAATTCTCATCCACTTAGCATAATTATATTATAAGAGTTCTATTTATCATACATGGGCTAAAATATATTCTATCATAATATAATTACCTTTATTATTTCACTCATGAATAATTGGATTCTCTTACATAGTGCCTTGGGTAACTCAATTATATTATGAATTGGCTTATGTGGATGAATTCCCATTGCTCTTTTTCAAAATTCTATTTTGAGAATAAATAATTCTATAATCCTTCAAATTAACTTTGAGCACCTTCAAATCAGTTATGGGCATTCTCTATTCACCTAAAATCATCTCAAAACTTCTTCAAATAATTTTTGTAATTATTAAAATAACCCCAAAATTCTTTAAGAATATCTCTGAGGTGTTACAACATATAAGATACTCAAAATAGAGTATTCCAATGAATTACTATACCAACTTGGATTTATCACTTCTTAAATCAATACCATGACATATCTATTTAAATTATCTCCAATTTGGTCTTTACAAACTTTAAACCTCATAAACTCTTTTTAAATACAATTTTATATGTTTTTCAGTATGAGTGAAGTGGTCAGCTCCTTTTCAGCCCTTTCATTCACACTACTAAAAACAAGGCTTATCAACCTTCAGAACTTATCATAACATTATGAACATCTCAAATAATTATTAGATTTAGTTGGTCCAAGGAATCTATTTATCCATCTATTCCAAGGACCTTAGTTCTTATTTTCCATGTACACAAAATAACAATAAATTCATTATCATTCATGGTTGGAAACTCACTTCTTCACCCATGATATTATAATTAACTTACAATATTGTCATTGAATTGATCATTAATTTATCTTCGAAAAAATGAAACAAACACAACATTTATCAACAATAATCTTCCCCTTTGTGTTTTTTTTAAAATACATATCATACTAAATTCAATGATATTATCTCCCTATTTTTTATAATAAATTCAAAGGGTAATATATTCTCCCCCTTTTTAACACAGAAGGATTCATGTTTAAATTTCTTTTCCCCCTTCAATATCTTATAAAACTATGAGTATAAGAGAAGGCTCTTATTTTAATTACTCACCCTGTTATGATTTTTATCTAGGATGAATTCAACATAAAATTCAAATTTAAAGAACTCATATTCTCCCCATATAATTTATTCCCACTTTGACATATTTCTTCAACTTCCATTTTAGAAAATGATATTTGAAATAATCACTACTCACCTAATTGTAAGTGATTATAGGAATATAATAACAACAAATTATCATCTGATTTTAGAAGTGGAATAACTTTTCTCTTGCCAATGTTCTATCCACTCACTAACTCTAAGTCTATATGAGATAACCCTTTATAGAAAACTATATTAAAAAGTTTAAAAAATAAGGATCTCTATGGTCTCACTATATGTGATATTGATTTTGGTCCTTCACATATTGGGGGATTTTCACATATATTTTCATGAACTTTTATCAACATTCACTCACTTGAACACACATATTAAAATATTCAACTGTAAGTCCTTCCCCATATGGTAAGATAATCACTCCCCCTTGATAAACATAATATGTATAAGTTATAATATATATGGAATAATGAAATCATACCTAAACCTTCAACTTTCATGGGGTTGTATAGATTTCAAAATTTTAAGAAAAACTGTATAAAACTCTAAAAAAATCACACATTTTGAGATATCCCTTTCAAGGGATGCCTTCTAAACTTCATCAACTTCAATTCCTAGAATTTAAGCACAACCATGGTAACCTTGTTATAGGTTAAACCATTCAATATTTAATCATCTCAGGTAATAGAGATGAGATAGATTTCTCAAGACAAAAATCAGATTGCTTTAAGTTTTAAAATTCTAGGAACTCTTCATGTTTTCACCATCTTTCACTTTCTAAATTTGAACTTCTAGATATAGTATAGAATTCTCCTATTTTCCAAATTCCCTCTTATCTAGAATGGGATTATTTACCTGATCTACTAGAGTAGTTTTATTCTTTACACCTTTATATAATATTTTATCCTCATCCAACTATTTAGTATATGTTATTAAGATGTATTTAGTCTCATGTTAAGTTTTCTCTTTGGGTTCAAATTAATTTCTTGCAGTAAAAATTTTAGAAAAAGAATTAAATGGTGTTTTTCCTTTTTTTCTTATATGTTCAAATAAAATATCCATACATCTAACATCTATGTGTCATGAATGTTTTCCTCTTCCATACACTATTTGATCAACTTTTACTTTTCCTTTTTTTAGAATCTTATCATACTCTTCATAAGTAGTATCGGAAACCATGATAATACAACTATCTCTTTCTTAGATTTGCTCTATTTTGATTTTAAGATTTTTCTCTTTCACTTTTACATTAATGTACATCTTTAAATGGTCCAAGGTGTGTCCTATATCACTTAAATAGAAGCATTTATTTCCTTTGGGTTTTAAAACATTATCATCCTTCTTCATTGACCTCTTGGGAGTGGATTTTTTTGCAACCATCTTCACTGATTCACCTTCCTGGGAAAACTTATTATATTTATTTACCTACTTCTCAGTTTGTGTTGGTTCCTTTTCATATTTAGTAAATAAGTTATACCTATCAGTATTGTATAAAAATTGTTTATATTAGTGTCTACCAATTTTTTACAACTCGCATAAGTTTTTAAGTGATTTGAATAGTTTCTTGGAAGACAGATTCTTTATCATCTATGAGGTCTTCTTTTTCAGGATAGTTTTCATTCTTATCTTAGTAATGATTTTCCTTGATTTAGGACTTATTATACTTTTAAATACTGGACTATTATTCCAATAATAAATTTTCCAATACCCTAATTTCAAGTATCACTAATATCTCCCAATTAGTCTTTATTTTTTATAGTGCATGCAATCTACCCAACTTCGCAAGCCGGTTATTTTTGGGATGTAACTATAGATTTTTGGACTCCTTTATGGGAT
The DNA here is from genome assembly GCA_963277665.1 of Viscum album. Classification (NCBI taxonomy): domain Eukaryota; kingdom Viridiplantae; phylum Streptophyta; class Magnoliopsida; order Santalales; family Viscaceae; genus Viscum; species Viscum album. The sequence goes on along the minus strand of OY728135.1, from coordinate 65,291,479 downwards.
ACCTTTTTGTATGATTGATTTTATTAATAGTTTCATGACTTATTATATACACACTTTACTGATTTTATATGAAATGTGCATAATTTTTGTGAAATATTAATGTTTTAATACTAAGTATAATATTTGATCATTTTTAGAAGTAGTCCAATTGAGTCAGTTTACTATTTTATTCCTAAATCTCACCCTAATTATCCAAATTGTTTGGTTACTATTTTTTAGGATTCCTTATTCCATTTCCCACATATCATTAGAAGGAATCATTGGCACATTCTTCCATTTGAATGGTGATATGGACCACACAAGAGGACCCACAGAATCTATGAAGAAACTGGCCCATCCATGAAGATTTAATTTCAGGGCTCCATCAGGAATTAGAAATTCTTTTATTAAACTCCAACGTTCGGGGTACAATGTAAGGAGTCTTGGTTAAAACATTAAAGTCCCAACTCCAAGTACAAGAGGCCCAAATTATTCATTTAAACTCAGCCCACCATTCTGATCGGGAAATAAAATCAATATAGTATTCAGGAAATATCTCATGATGTCATCATCCAATCAAGATGAAATTTTTCAGTGTGAAAGAGGAGATATAGGAGGAATACCTTTTTGAATAAAGTTTTCAGATTTGAAGGCATCTTACTATTTATAAACCCATTCTCATTTTTGCCTTCTAAAAGGTATGGATTGAAATGGACAGTTTGACTTTGTTTAATAAAACCACCATAACTTTGTTTAGATAAGTCAAAATGCCTCAAACTTTTTATAGTAGTCGGAAAACATTATTATATAAAACTTTGAAGAAGGAGATATCTCACGATTCAGCTGTCAGGATGTTCAAATCATTGATCCAAGTGGCAGGACATATTGGGAATGCAAACAGTCCACTTCATTGGGATATAAATACATCCCCCTCTTCTCCTTCAAAGGGGTTAGAATTTCAGAATATAGGAGCACATATTGACACAGAAAAATAATTTCCAAGGGTTTGTGAGGACCTTCCATACTCAAGTTTTCACTTGAGATACCCTTCCTCCTCTCTTTTGTTCCTTTTACTTTTGTGTTGTTCTTTGTTTGTAATCTTGTAAGTCTTGGTTTTTGTAATTCTATTTTAATGCATGTTTCTTCTTCTTCATATATTATTCTCACAAAAATTCTGTTAAATAATATTAGTGGTCTTAAAATAGTTTAAATATAGTTGAATCCCCTTCCCTTATTATGCTTTCTCATTCAATCTAAAGTTAGTATTTAATTCCCTCCATTGTTTGTGTGTGTGTGTTCGACGCACAACTCTTTTCTTATCCCTTTAATTTTATTATATTTATAATTCATAATCATAAACATTACAACCATATAATTAACCAAAACAATGGCTGAGTAAATCTACTATTGGGGTGAGTTATAATTTGGGGATTTTAAGTGATTGAGAGAATTTTATCGATGGATATTCTTTAAATTAACATTGTGTATGTTAAACATAGAATGTTGTGGATTAATGACATGATTTGTTTAATATGTGGTTTCCATGGATTATTAGAACCATAAATACACTACCATAAACAAGATATAATTGATATTATAACCCTAAGATAAGTTATGTCCTGGATTAAAGCCTTAACACTTCGGAATTCCAATCAATGTTATCTTGTGAAGTGGGTGTTAATTTAAATGCAATATAAAGAAAAGCTAAAGGATATCACAAGATTAAATTCCTAAAAATGAACTCACCCCAATGTTTATAAAATTGTTAAATTAGACACAAATAATTAATCACTTCATTTAAGCTCTGTAAACACCCCTCCCCCCCCCAATCAAAATACAATCAACTAAAAACATTCAACTATTAAAAGAGTATCATCGCAGAGGATTCGACCCGAGTGCTACTATACATATTAGAAGAGCATCGGAACTTTGAATGGTCGATAGGTGACAATAGTACATGATTTCAAATGACGTCATTTCCGAGGATAGTGCAATTAAGTATTTATTAGTTTCTAGTTATTGTAAAAAAACAAAAAAAACAAAATTTAAAAAAAAATTGAAGAAAAAAACACAAAGAAAAACTTGTCTTCCTCTTTCTTCCAACATCTCTCTGAATGCCCCGTAGCCTCCCAAACAATCCCTTGGATTTTTTTGACCCTAAAATTGATTGAACACTTCGCCAACTTAGTAGTAACATTAGGGATAATCAAATAATTCGAGAACCAGTCCTTGTCCAACCAATTGAATTAGATATGGCCAATCCAAGGGAACAAAAACTTGAAAAACTCACTGCCCCTTATATGAATTACCAACCTATTGGTATTCAATATCTAAATATAGAGGCTGAATTCGAACTCAAATCGGGTTTGATTCATCTTCTTCCTCATTTCCATGGGCTATCTAGTGAGGATCCACATCTCCACCTTAAAGAGTTCCAAGTGGTGTGCTCTACCATAAAGCCTCAAGGGGTTTCTGAGGAACAAATAAAACTTCGAGCATTCCCTTTCTCCCTAGCTAACTCCTCCAATTTATGGATCTATTACCTTCCTCCTGGTTCTATAACCACATGGAATGACATGAAGTGACTCTTCTTAGAGAAATTCTTTCCTTTTTCTCTTTCTACTTCTATCCGAAAGGAAATAAGTGGTATTCATCAATTCCCAAGTGAATCACTCCATGAGTACTAGGAGAGGTTCAAAAATCTTGTTGAAACCTTCCCACACCACCAAATACCTGATCAACTATTAATCAAATACTTCTATGAGGGGTTATTGGCGATGGAGAGAACTCTCATTGATGCCGCATGTGGTGGTGCTCTTGTTGATAAAACTCATGCAGATTCAAGAGATCTTATAAGAAACATGGATGAAAACACACAAAAATTCTATACTCGAGCACATGCTCAAGTAAAACAAGCCCAAGATGATCAATCCATAGAGCCTAATAAGATGACTGAGTGGATGAGTGAACTTATAGGTCTTGTGCGACAACTAGTTGTGACATCCAAATACCCAACCTCATCTTCTCCACAATCTATGTTTCCTGGACCTGTCAAAAACTGTGGAATCTGCAACTCACCAGCTCATCCAACAGACACATGTCCACAACTTCGAGAGTATCAATCTGATTCATTTGGACCAATATAGCTCAATCTAGTATATGCTCAGTAAAACCCCAACCCTCAACAATCAGGTCAGTTCATTAGAAGCTTCAACCAACCTCACTCTAAGACCTTCTCTTCTTCCTATAACCAAGGCCTGAGGTATGGTAATCCCATCTCTCATCCCCCTCAATTCCCTCCTCAAAACCCAAACCAGTTTCAATATGGTCAAGGTGTTGGTTACTTCCAACAACCTTATCCTTTTGTTCCTTAACAACAAAGGAATAATCCTCCTCCTTGATTCCACTATCCTAATGAGCCTTCCCAATTCCCAAACCAATACAATTTCTTTCCCAAGAACCAAAATCAAGGCAATCCCAATTTGGGATAGGCCTCTTCTTCTAAGTAACCATGGGAAAGTGCAGTTGAAGATCTTGCCTCCTTCACCTGTTCTAGCCTCAAAAACATTGAAACCCAGATTGGTCAACTTGCATCCCACCAAAGTCAGCAACAAAAATCAAATTCTTCCCAACTCCCATCTCAACCATTACCCAACCCCAAGGGTAATGTAAGTGCAATTTCACTTAGATTAGGAAAGAAAATTTATATTCTTCAAGATAAGTCCTCCAACCCCCCTTTAAATGTTGACATAGAAAATGGAAATAAAAAGAAACTTGAAAAGGAATTTGAAATCATTCCTTCACCTCCTTCCATTCCACTTAGGAAACAAATTCCTTTTCCTCAAGCCGTTTCTAATCCAAAAAAGTCCTTTCAACCCGATCCTGAAATGTTCTACATGTTTAGACGTGTTGAAGTTAACATTCCCCTCTTAGATTCAATTAAACAAATCCCTAAGTATGAAAATTTTCTTAAGTAAATGTGCACCCACAAGAGGCGACTTAGGAACTTTGAAAATGTTTCCACCTAATAGTCTATTCCCATAAAGTGCAAAGATCCAGAGACCTTTATAGTTCTATGCCAAATTGGAAGTTCCAACTTCGATGATGCACTCATAGACCTAGGAGCCTCAATTAATGTCATACCCAAATCTATCTTCTCCAACCTTGGTCTAGGTCCATTACATCCAATGGGTGTTTTCATTCAATTGGAAAATCGAAGCACTTCTGGTCATGAGGGTATAATTGAGGATGTACTTGTTCGTGTGAATGATCTTATCTTCCCTGCTGATTTCTATGTCCTTGACATGGAAGGTGAGACGAACTCTTCTCGATCTACCCTAATTCTAGTAAGACCATTCCTCATGACTGCTATAACTAATATTGATGTCCATTCAGTCATCTTATCCATGGAATTTGGTGACCAACTAGTCAAGTTCAACATTTTCCAAGCCATGCGATATCCATCTGAGGATCGCTCTTCATTCTCCATCCATGCTTTTGAGTACACTTCTAAGATTCAATTGAACCCAAATCCATCATGTTATTAATGTTCAAATGATAAAGGATCTTGTGAAATCTTCACCATGATTAACCAAGTCATAAATGGTTATAGCGACCCAACCTTTTCTTACATTACTATTACATCATTTTAAAGATAAACAACATAATAGTATTACACGTAGAGGATCCAAAGGTTTAGTGTCTTGGGAAAACTAGGACCGTACATAACAATTACAACATCAAGCATAAACATTTATTTAATTTCTTCTTCTATAGCTTCTTATTTGCACTTTTCCTCTCCTTAGTACATGTAGCCACCTGAGGATATACATCAAAAGGGGTGAGCTAAAATCCCAGTAAGAGGATAGATAAGTGTAGGACCCAGGGACACCCTGAGAGGGGAGGGGTGAATCAGGGTGAAAAATTTTTCTTTTAATGTGGTGGATCTTGTTCCCACGTTGGTAGAAACTTGTTGAACCTGTATGATGAATATGATCAGAAATCAAACATTCACATGCACAGAGAAAACACAGCACTTTTTACTTGGTTCACCACTAAGGGCTACGTCCAAGGATCATACGCCGACAGGTTGTCGGTCGTACCTAATTCCACTAAACTTAAATATATGTGGATTACAAAGGTTTGGGGATAGTCACTCTATCCCAGGCTCATTACCTTTACAATTGTTCAGGGATAGCCTACTGCGTCCCTCGGGTCACGCCCGTTGGCCCCCCCTGGCTCACTGCCTTTGGTGAAGTCCAACGCAGTTTATAGATGTGAAGGTCTCTTCATCATTGCTAAATGAATGCATCTTCATTTGTATGTAGATGCTCTGTTGAAGTCCAACTCTCACCTGTAAACTGATCTCCCTTTGCGCCGAATGTATCGTGCAATCTTCCAGCTTTCGTGCAGCTCCAAAAACACCTGGTGCACTTCTCCAAACCCGGTGCGCAAGTTTCAATTATGGCGCGCAATTCACTTGCACAGAAAAAATTTGGCGCGCAGGTGACACCAACCCACTTGCGCGACACTGACTCCTTCAACTCCAAACTTGCGCGACTCTGCACCTTTAACTCCCAAACCACCTTGGTCGCGCAGCCAACAACTGGCGCGCAGCCTCTACTTGCGCGACCCAACAACCACTTGTGCGACTCAACCACTTGCGTGACGAGAGCTCGAAAAATCTCTAAGTCTTTAACTTCATTACAAATGAGGAGGGTGTTCCTCTATTTATAGGAAAACTAAACCCCATGCGTGGTGGCGCGCAAGTGTCCTCATGGCGCGCAAGTCTCGGCGCGCAGCTCCAACTGCCCTAGCCTCTGTCGCGTAACTCACTTGTGTGACCAAACCAATACTTGCACGACCCTCTTACCTTGTCCATATTTTAAAGTTCAGATCATAAATAACAATAGGTACGCAACTTTCCAACCTCCTAGGCATCGGAGCGCATGTCCTTTCTCAGCGTGCAAGTCACTTGCGCGACCAGCCCAAAACTTGCGTGGCCCTTATCCCTTTTCCATTTTTCCATGTTATGATCTTGAAAATCATATGGCGCGCAAGTATCCTCTACTTCAATAACATGGTGCGCAAGTATCTTTTCCAAAAACACTTTTCTCCATTTGTCGATTTTCAGGCCCAAAAATTTGGCAAACACTGAGAAATGGCGCCACCTTCAAAATTGTTATCTGCTTGAACTATATGATTACTTTGCTGGTTCACATTCTGAACTTCCACTGAGGATTGACAAAAAACACAAAACATACTAAAATTCATGCATATAATACCATGGTTCCAACAATAAGAACTATATATCATGGGGTGAGCATAATCATGACATAGTAAAAAGATCATGAACATGAGAGGAGCATAAATAAAAGACTTGAAATGTGGCAATGCATAAAAAAATGAAACATCATGTCTTAGTGGTTAACTACCAAACATAATTGTGAACCAAGATAGAATATTGTTCACATGTAATTTCACATTTAATAATTATATTCATCACTTTACCCAATTCATTGGAGCGCTGTATAATTCCGAGTGCACCCGTCAAATTCAAACATTCACATTGTGCTATATAATTCCGGGTGCACCCGTCACCTCATAATATTATCATTATCATGCATGCCACATAGAACATTTATCAATAATGAACATAAATAACCCATGGTAAGAAATGGGTTTCATCTCATAAGAATACATTCATAATCATTGGGATCTCAAAATAAATAGGGAACAGCATACTTGATACAAGAACCATCAACCATGAATGAGAGGTAAAAGTTGAGTTCTTAAAAGAAGAGTTCTTTTGGAAAACATTTGGTTTGACATAAAATTAATTATAAAACATGTATATCCCAGAAAAGGTAAGATAATTATTAACAAATGATTTTTAAGAAGTGACCATACCAAATTGGAGTGAAAGATGGAGAACCTGAAGAAAGAAAATTGGGTTTGAGATTTTCCCCTTACCTTGTATCTGAATGCTTCCTTCTCTTTAATGTCCTGTATAATGACATTATATTCATTAATTAGAAATACAGAACCATGTGTACATTAATATGGTTAATTATGGTTTCATTAAGTAATTTTATGTGCCTTTTGATGAGTTATAGAGTTTAAAAACATTATTCAGGAATGTTTGTTTTTATGGTTTTCTTGAGCGGTTCACTTGTATTCTTAAATTGAAGTTTGGGTAGAACATGGGTAAACATCCAGAACTGATATTACATGTTATTAATGATATTACATGATATTTAATGATCCTATAATGAATCATATTATATCCATGTGAATGAATCATTAGATAAGAATTAAATGATGATTATTTGGGTTAATTTGAGCGATTTTTTTATCATAATGAACTTGTTTTATTTTATCACTAGAAATATGGTCATAAGTTAGTTCCAGAAATTTAAATAGGAGATAATAAATATAAAATATTCTGGTTAAACCATAAAAAAAATTGTTTCATGACCAGATATGAAGGTAGAAATGGAAGAAGAAAACTTGTCGTTCTTGAAGTTGATAAATTAACACCTCGCGAGCAATGTTCTCTTTAATAAAATTAAAGGAAGAGGGAAAGGGGGTGGATGATATAATATCCCATTAGCATCATAAAATTCCATTATATGTATAATACTAGAGTTATAATACCATTTTTATGAAAATAGGTGTGTAAATATCAAGAAATGAACTTGAACTTGAAAGGAAATTAAAGGAGAAGAGGGAGAGAAATTACCTCTTAAATCCTCCTCTTGAGATTCTCCTTAAAGAAGCTAGGTTTGGTCTTTTGATGAGACCATAAGCTCTTGAACGTGGGAGAGGGGCTAGGGAAGATGTTTGGGCAGAGTTTAGATAAGGATTTGAGCTTGATAGGTGTGAGGAAATGAGGGTGTGAAGTGTGGTTTTTATAGTGGAGGGGAGAGGGGTTTCCTTAATATAAAATTCATTAGTTTATTAATTTCCCCTAAGACAAGAAATAGTGAGTCTTGAATGACCAAGAATAGTAATTTTATCATGTGATCCCGAACCAAGTGGTCTTACATCAGTAGAACATCCCACATGACACTATAATTAGCTTATTTATCTTATTTTTGTAAATTACAGTATTTCACTATTCATCAAAATTTCAAGTATTTCAGAAAAATCCCAAAAATTTACCCCAGCCATTTTTTGATGTGTAGAATCCAAAAATGAATTACATTTTTCAAAAATAATTTTATAAATATTGTTAATTTAATATTTAATTAAAATCATGGTTTATTACTAAAAAATAGTTTTAAAACATTCATTTACTTATTCTAAAATATAGGTACATCATACTTTCACTTGAATATTATTTTTATACTATCATAGGTAAGGTTACTATTAATTACGATATATCACTATTCATAAGGGTATGTTACTATTCATAAGGTTAGGTTACTATTCACCAAAAATTATTTTTGTTTTATTAGACTCCAAAAAACATCTTGAACACAACTGTGTATGTCAAATTTTCAAAATTCCAAACACAGAAGTGACAAAATTATGTTTAAATGTCACTTATCATTTAGTAGTTCATTATGTTTTGTTTTCATGTTATTTTATAACATAATCATAAGAAGGTAATTTCCATTGAAAAACTTTGGGTCGCTACATTCTTCCCCCCTTAAGAAAAATTTCGCCCCCAAAATTTCACTTTAAACAAACAGGTGAGGGTGTTTCTCTTTTATTGCCTCTTATGGTTCCCAAGTTGCTTCCTCAAACTTATGGTTCCTCCACAACACTTTGAAAAGATGGGTTGTCTTGTTGCGTAGAACCTTATCTCTTCGATCCATAATCTTTACTTGTTGCTCCTCATAGGAGAGATCATCTTCCAACTGCACCACCTCTGAGTTTAGTACATGTGAGGGGTCTGGTATGTACTTCCTCAGTATTGATACATGAAACACATCATGAACTTGAGTATTATTCAGTGGAAGTGAAAGCCGATAGGCCACGGCTCCTATACGGTCAAGGATCTCAAAGGGGCCAATATACCTTGGGCTTAGCTTTCCTTTCTTCCCAAATCGCATGACTCTCTTCTATAGAGATATTCGAAGGAAGACTTTATCTCCAAGTTCCTTCGATGGTTGTCAGAATAGCTCTTTTAACGACTTTGAGTAGCTTTGATGTGTTTCTGGATGACTTGAACCTTCTCTATCTTCTCTTGAATAAGACCGGGTCCAAGTAGCTTTCTTTCTCCAACTTCATCCCAACAGGTTGGAGTTCTACATCGCTTTCCATACAGATCTTCATATGGAGCTATCTGAATACTCAATTGGAAGCTATTTTTGTATGAGAACTCAACCAATGGGAGATGCTAATCCCAACCACCTTTGAATTCAAGAGAGAAGGCTCTTAGAATATCTTCAAGCGTCTGAATAGTTCTTTCAGACTGGCCATCAGTTTGGGGGTGATAGGCCGTGCAGAAATTTAATTTAGTACTCGAATGTTGAAGGCTCCTCTAGAATTTAGATGTGAACCTTGGATCACAGTCAGAGACAATCGAGAGTGGAACTCCATGCAGTCTCACCACTTCCTTCACATGTATCTTTTCAAGTTGTTAAAACGAGATATCTTCCCGAATAGCGATAAAATCGGCAGTCTTGGTGAGTCATTCAACCACAAACCATATTGCATTATTTCCCTTTGACATCTTCAGGAGACCCGTGACAAAGTCCATAGTAACATTTTCCCATTTCCACATGGGTATAGGCAATGGCTACATCATACCTTTGGACTTTTGTCGCTCAGATTTAACTTGCTGACATACCAAGCACCTTGATATATATTCTGCAATCTCCTTATTCATGTTATCCCACCAGAAGTGTTCTCGGAGATCACAGTACATTTTGGTACTCCCAGGATGGATAGAGAATGTTGAGCTATGTGCATTTTCCAATAGCTCCTTCTTTATCCTGGGTGATAAAGGCACACAAAGCTATATTCCAAACAGAATCACACCATCGTCACTGATATGGAACTCCTGTATCTTCCCTTCCTTTACTTCATTCACCCTCTTTTGTATCTCCACATCATCCCTTTGTGCTTCCTTAATTTTTTCCAAGATGGATGGTTGCGCAATCATTTAGGCAAGGTAGGATGTATCCCCTGCCCTTATGATTTCCAAATCCATTCTTTACATATCTAAGAAGATAGGGTCTTTCTCAATCCGTAACATGGATAGAGTAGCAGGTTCTTTTCTGCTTAGAGCATCATCTACCTTGTTCACCTTTCCAGGGTGGTAGTGAATCGAGAAATCGTAATCCTTGATTAGATCTAACCATATCCTTTGACGCATGTTGAGCTCCTTTTGTGTGAATATATAATTTAGGCTCTTGTGGTCAGTGTATATGTCACACTTCTCACCATAAAGGTAGTTCCACCATATTTTAAAAAAAATCATGGTTTTCAGGTCTAGATCATGCGTCGGGTAGTTCTGCTCATGGATCTTCAACTGTCGTGAGGCATAGGCTATCACATTATCATTTTGCATGAGTACGAAACCCAAGCCTTTCTTTGAAGCAACACTATATATCACAGAACTTTATCCACTTTTCGGTAGTGTGAGTACAGGTGCAGTGATCAGCCTTCTCTTTATCTCCTTGAAGCTTCCCTCACATTCTTCCGTCCAGACATACTTTACCCCTTTCTGTGTTAACTTAGTTAGCGGGCTTGACAATTGTGACAAGTTTCTCACAAAACGTCAGTAGTACCCAGCTAATCCAAGAAAACTACATATTTCTGTGACACTATAGGGCCTAGTACATTCCTCAATCACCTTTGTTTTTTAAGGATAAACATAAATTCCCTCACTTATGATCACATGTCCCAAGAACGTGACTTGTTTAATCCAAAAGTCACACTTTCTGAACTTGGCATGCAACTTATCCTTTCTCAATGTCGCCAACACAAGTCTTATATGTTCTTCATGTTCCTCCCTTATCTTGGATTAGATGAGAATATCATCAATAAACACTACCACAAATTTTTCAAGGTAATGTCTAAAGACTCTATTCATCAAATCCATGAAGATTTCAGGGGAATTAGTAAGTCCAAAGGGCATCACCAAAAACTCATAGTGCCCATACGTTGTACAGAAGACAGTCTTATGAATATCTTCCTTCTTCACCTTTACCTGATGATATCCAGAACAAAGATCCACCTTTGAGAAGTATTGAGATTCTCTTAACTGGTTGAACAATTCATCAATCCTTGGGAGTGGATACTTGTTCTTTATGGTGATCTTGTTGTGTTCCCGATAATCGATACATAGCCGCATTGTTCCATCCTTCTTCTTCACAAAGAGCACTGGTGCGCCCCAAGGTGATGCACTAGGGTGTATGAACCATTTGTCTAGATGCTCTTGCAGCTACTTATTTAACTCCTCTGGTTCGATAGGATCCATCCTATAGGGATAATTAGAGATAGGAGTAGCTCTGGGTATGAGTTCAATTTAGAACTCTACCTCACGATCCGGGGGAATTCTGGGTAACTCTTCGGTAAATACATTTCTGTATTCCCTCAAGATGGGAATTTCCTCATGGTTGGCACTTTCCTTCGACACAACAATTTTGGCGAGGTATGCTTCTTCATAGGTAATCAACACCCACACCATTGAAGGAATTTTCAAAGGAGATTCATGATATTCCTTGAATTTGTAGAGGATCGTGGGATGGTTCGGAATATGAAAAGATATTTCCTTTTCTTGATAGTTGATATGTGCTCTATATAACGAGATCCAATCCATTCCCATTATAGCGTCGAATTCTACCAAGGGAATCATTACGATATTTTCCAGAAGAATCTTCCCACATATGCCAATAGGAGAAGATTCAAACACTTGGGTTGCAATGATTTCACCACTTCGTGTTTTTACATATATCTCTACTTCAAGGTTTCAGGTCTTCGATTCTATAGTTCTAGCAAACTTTCAAGATATAAGGGAATGCGTAGAACCATAATCAAATAAGACTTTTTCCATTCTTGAGTGAATAGGAAGTGTACCTTGTACGACTTCATTATCATGCTCCACCTCCATAGTAGTGATGGAATAATCATTCCCTTGTTCCTTTGGATTTGGTGGTTGCTGACATTGATTACCCTTGAGAACTCGAGGTTTAGTGCACTGACTTGCATAGTGCCCTAGCTCCCTACAGTTGTAGAATTGAACCATGAGTGGTTCTCTCCTTTCTTCTACCACATTCTCCTTCCTTTTCATGTCTTTTCGACACTCTTGAGAATGGTGTCCTTCTTTCCCACACTTGAAGCACTTCCCCGTCCCTTTGAGGAAGTTCCCATGGTGCAACTTCCCACATTTTTGGCATGTGGGTTGTTGAGTTTTCTTCCCACTTTTTTCATTAGATCCTCTAGCTTGAAACTCAATCTTTCAATTCTTATCCCCATATCCATGGGACCATTCTCCAAACATCATCTCCACTTTGAGGGCACATCGAACAACTTCTTCATAACTCCCAAAGTCTCTAATTGCAAGAGCCTTTAAAAGGTGTGGTTTTAATCCACTAAAGAATCTAACAATTTTTCTATCATTGTTGATAACAAAACTCGAAGAGTGCCTTGAAAGCCTTGTAAAATTAGCTTCATAGGTTTTGAAAGATTCTCCTTATTTTTGCTTGAGCTCTATGAATTATCTCTCCATCTTCATACGAAGAGTTTGTGGGAAATACTTACTAAGAAACATTAACTTAAAGTCTTCCTATTACATCTATTCAATTTCCTCCCTTGGATTGGTGTTCTTAATAAAAGCCCACCATTGATCATCTTATCCATCTAGATGATAAACAGATAGGTTCACCTTCTCCGTCTCATAATAGTGAAGCATAGAAAAGATCTTCTCCATGGAGTTGACCCACTGTTCCGCAACTAGTGGATCGGAAGATCCACTAAACATCTGTGGTCGTTGCTGTATAAAACATTCGATAGCTAGTTGCTCCCTCTTTGGTGAAGGAGAACATTCCCCATTATTATGGTTATTGTTCATAACCTGAGATAATTGGGTAAGCATCACCATGATGTTTTGAAATCCACATCCCAAATCATTGGAGATGTCATTCAGGCAATCGTTGCATTGGCCCTCGCACGAGTTGTTGGGCTGATTTCTCCTGGTTCCCACCATTTTCTAAAATAGAAAAGGTTAGAACAAAACATAAGTAAAAAAGTCATGAAAAACTTATTAATTTAAACAATTTATACCAAAAACATAACATATGGTATCCATATGTAAATATTCTTGTGTGCATATTTTTACTTAGTCTCATTCCATATGTTTTCTCTAGGATTCACTAATCCTAATTACCAAATTAACTAAACCTTTCCTATGATACCAACTATAGCAACCCAAACTTTTCTTAAATTACTATTACATCATTTTAAAGATAAAAAACATAATAGTATTACACATAGATAATAAAAAGGTTTAGTGTCTTGGGAAAACTAGGACCGTACATAACAATTACAACATCAACCATAAACATTTATTTAATTTCTTCTTTTCTAGCTTCTTATTGACACTTGTCCTCTCCATAGTACATGTAGCCACCTGAGGATATACATCAAAAGGGGTGAGATAAAAGACCAGTAAGAGGATAGATAATAATGATATAGCATGGGATGAGCATAATCATGACATAGGATAAAGATCATGAACATGAGAGGAGCATGAATAAAAGACTTGAAATATGGCAATGCATAAAAAAATGAAACATCGTGTCTTAGTGGTTAACAAACACACATACTTGTGAACCAAGATATAATATTTTTCACACAAAATTTCACATTTACTCATGAGATTCATCACTTTAACCAATACATTGGATTGTTGTATAATTTCAGGTGCACCCGTCACATTCAAACATTCATATTGCGCTATATAATTCCGGGCACACCCATCACCTCATAATATTATCATTATCATGCATGACACATAGAACATATATCAATAATGAACATAACTAACCCATTTTAAGGAATTGGTTTCATCTCATAAGAATACATTCATAATCATTGGGTTCCCAAAAGAAAGAGGGAACAACATACTTGATACAAGAACCATCAACCATGAATGAGAGGTAAAAGTTGAGTTCTTAAAGGAATAGTTCTTTTGGAAAACATTTGGTTTGACATAAACTTCATTATAAAACATGTATATCCTAGAAAATTTAAGATAATGATGAAAAAAAGATTTTTAAGAAGTGACCATACCAAATTGGAGTGAAAGAGGGAGAACCTGAAGAAAGAAAATTGGGTTCGAGATTTTCCCCTTACCTTGTATCTGAATGCTTCCTTCTCTTTAATGTCCTGTATAATGAAATTATATTCATTAATTAGAAATACAGAACCTTTTTTACATTAATATGGTTAATTATGATTTCATTAAGTTATTTTATGTTCCTTTGGATGAGTTATAGAGTTTAAAAACATTATTCAGGAATGTTTGTTTTTATGGTTTTCTTGAGTGGTTCACTTGTATTCTTAAATTGAAGTTTGGGTAGAACATGGGTAAAAATACAGAAATGATATTACATGTTATTAATGATATTACAGGATATTTAATGATATTATAATGAATCATATTATATACATGTGGATGAATCATTAGATAATAATTAAATGATGATTATTTGGGTTAATTTGAGCGATTTTTCGATCATAATGAACATGTTTTATTTTATCACTAGCAATATGCTCATAAGTTAGTTCCAGAAATTTAAATAGGAGATAATACATATAACATATTCTGGTTAAAACATAAAAAAATGGTTTCATGACCAGATCTGAAGGTAGAAATGGAAGAAGAAAACTTGTCATTCTTGAAGGTGATAAATTAACACCTCACGAGCAATGTTCTCTTTAATAAAATAAAAGGAAGAGGGAAAGGGGGTTTGATGATATAATATCCCATTAGGATCATAAAATTCTGGTATATGTATAATTATAGAGTTATAATACCATTTTGATGAAGATAGGTGGGGAGAGATCAAGAAATGAACTTGAACATGAAAGGAAATTAAAGGAGAAGAGGGAGAGAAATTACCTCTTAAATCCTCCTCTTGAGATTCTCCTTAAGGAGGCTAGGCTTGGTATTTTGGTGACAACAGAAGATATTTAACGTGGTATAGGGTCTAGGAAAGATTTTTGGGTAGAGTTTAGAGAAGTCTTGGAGCTTGAGAGGTGTGAGGAAATGAGGGTGTGAAGGGTGGTTTTTATAGTGGTGGGGAAAGGGGTTTCCTTAATATAAAATTCATTAGTTTATTAATTTCCCCTAAGACAAGGAATAGTGAGTCTTGAATGACCAATAATAGTAATTTTATCATGTTATCCCGAAACAAGTGGGCTTACATCAGTATAACATCACACATTACTCTATAATTATCTTATTTAGCTTATTTTTGTAAATTACGGTATTTCACTATTCATCAAAATTTCAAGTATTTCAGAAAAATCCCAAAAATTTACCCCAACCATTTTTTGATGTGTAGAATCCAAAATTGAAATCCATTTTTTAAAAATAATTTTCTAAATATGGTTAATTTAATATTTAATTAAAATCATGGTTTATTACTAAAAAACAGCTTTAAAACATTCATTTACTTATTCTAAAATATAGGTACATCATACTTTCACTTGAATATTATTTTTATACTATCATAGGTAAGGTTAATATTAATTAGGTTATATCACTATTCATAAGGGTATGTTACGATTCCTAAAGGTAGGTTACTATTCAATAAAAATTATTTTTGTTTTATTAGACTCCAAAAATCATCTTGAACACAACTGTGTATGTCAGATTTTCAAAATTCCAAACACAAAAGTGACAAAATTATGTTTAAAGGTCACTTATCACTTAGTAGTTCATTATGTTGTGTTTTCATGTTATTTTATGACATAATCATAAGAAGGTAATTTCCATTGAAAAACTTTGGATCGTTACAATTGTGATTTTGATGTGCACCTCTCATTCATAGACTCCATCAATATAGTGGAACTTGAAAACTCTCTTGAATCCCACATCAACTCTGATCTCTACTGCTCCACCTTGGATAGTATTAAGGAAATTGAATCTGAAGCAACCGAAGTCCCTTCCACCATTCCTGAGTTGTCTAACCCACAAATGAAAGATGAGACTGATCTAAAACCTCTTACTGAACTCCTGAAATATGCATTCCTTTTCCATGATCACTCTTATCCTTTCATTATCTCTTCCTCACTTACCGAAACTGAGGAGTCCAAACTTGTTCAAGTGTTAGAGTAAAACAAAAAGGCCTTAGGTTGGACCCTAGATGACATACCAGGAATCAACCCTGCTCTTTGCATGAATCACATCCATCTTGAGGAATCATCCAAACCAATTAGACAACCACAAAGAAGACTCAATCCACTCATACTTGAGGTAGTTAGGGAAGAGATCACTAAGATTATTCAAGCTGGTATTATCTACCCAATTTCTGATGGTGAATGGGTTAGTCCAATTCAAGTTGTACCTAAAAATGGTAGGATAACTATTGTCACAAAGGAACATGGGTGGTAATAACAACTCGAGTGAAGAACAAATGGCGTGTGTGCATCAACTATAGTAAATTGAATGTTGAAACAAGAAAAGATCACTACCCTCTTCCATTACTTGATCAAATTCTATAACGACTAGCCGGAAAGTCACACTATTGCTTTCTTGATGGATACACCGGCTACTTCCAAATCCCAATCGCACCTCAGGACCAAGAAAATACTACTTTCACATGCCCCTTTAGAACATATGCATATAGGAGAATGCCTTTTGGCCTTTGAAATGATCCTTCAACATTCCAGAGGTGTATGATGAGTATCTTTTCTGAATTCATTGAACACTTCATGGAATTCTTCATGGATGACTTTACCATTTATGGTAATTCATTTGAATCAGGATTTCATTCTCTCTCAAGTCCTTCAAAAGTGTGTCAAGTGTAACCTTGTGTTAAATTTTGAAAAATGTCACTTCATGGTTGAAAATGGGATTGTTCTAGGGAACATAGTCTCAAAAGAGGGTATTGAAGTTGATCCTGCCAAAATTGAAGTAATCCAATCACTTCCAGAACCCACATCTGTTCGAGAAATCTGTTTATTTCTCGATCATGCTGGTTTCTATTGGCGATTCATCCATAACTTCAGTAGGATTTCCCTCCCTCTCACTCGGTTGCTCCAAAATGATTCCACTTTCCATTTCGATGAGGTTTGCAAGAGAGCCTTCGTTGTACTCAAAATTGCTCTTACATCTACCCCAATAATCTAACCCCCAGATTGGTCCTTACCCTTTGAGTGGATGTGTGATGCTTCTGATAGAGCTATTGGGGTTGTTCTTGGTCAAAGAACAGAAAAAATTCCTCATGTCATCTATTATTCCTCAAAAACATTGGATGAAACTAAATCTCACTACATTGTGACTGAAAAGGAACTTTTAGTAGTGGTTTTTGCCTTAGATAAATTCTAACCCTATCTCTTAGGTTCCAAAATCATCATCTTTACAGACCATTCTGTTATAAAGTTCTTACTTAAGAAAAGTGATTCCAAATCAAGGCTAATAAGATGGATCCTAATGCTCCAAGATTTTGACCTTGAAATCAAATATAGAATAGGAAAAGAAAACCCTCTGGCTAATCACTTGAGTAGAATTTTTAATTCTTCTCATTCTGAAATAATTGATCCAGAATTTCCAACTGAGCACCTTTCATCTATCACTCCCAAAATACCATGGTATGCCCCAATTGTAAATTACTTGGTTTCTGGTGTTTTTCCTGAAAATGTTTCAAAAGAACAAAAAATATAGAAAAGTGATTCAAAATAATATTTTTGGGAAGAAAATAAACTTTGGAAAACTGGGGTAGATATGGTAATTAGAAGATGTGTTGATGAAAATGAACATTCTTCCATCTTAGAATTCTGTCACTCAATGCATGGTGGTGGCCATTTTGGACCACAAAGGACCTCCCAAAAGTTCCTAGACTCTGGATTCTTCTTGCCTTCACTCTTCAATGACTCACATGAGTTCTATAAATCCTGTCCCACTTGCCAAAAGTTTGGCATAATTTCCAAAAGAAATGAAATGCCTTTAATCTTCTGTGAGATCTTCGATGTTTGGGGAATCGATTTCATGGGACCATTCCCCAGTTCCAGTGGATTCTCATACATTCTTCTTGTGGTTGATTATGTTTATAGGTGGTTTGAGGACAAACCCACTAGAAAGGATGATTCACATACTATTAGTGAGTTCCTAAAGACGCACATCTTCCACCGATTTGGCACACCACGCATCTTGATAAGTGACTTAGGAACCCATTTTTG
This sequence comes from Viscum album, assembly GCA_963277665.1. Classification (NCBI taxonomy): domain Eukaryota; kingdom Viridiplantae; phylum Streptophyta; class Magnoliopsida; order Santalales; family Viscaceae; genus Viscum; species Viscum album. The sequence continues at coordinate 65,273,137 of OY728135.1, read as the reverse complement.
TAATACAACCATGGAATATCTTTTGAAAAAGAATGGTGTTCTATATAAAACTTCAACTGCATATCACCTCCAAACAAATGGCATGGATGAACTTTCAAATAGAGAAGTGAAAATAGTGCTTGAGATAATTGTAAACCCACCAGAAAAGACTGGACTGAAAGACTTGCTGAAGCACTTTGGGATTATCGAACTACCTATAAAACACCCATTGGGATGTCTCCTTTTAGGCTAGTGTTTGCTAAAGCATGTCATTTACCATTTTAAATCCAACATAAGTCTTTTTCGGCTGTGAAAACCTGTAATTTTGATTGTGAAAAATCTAGTGAAGAATGATTGTTGCAATTAGATGAACTGAAGGAGCTTCGACTAGAATCCTATGATAATTCCAACCTGTACGAAGAAAAGGATAAGGTAATCCATGACAAACACATCCTGAGAAAGGTATTCCATGAAGTTGAAAAGGTATTTCTTTTCAACTCTCGATTTCGACTTCACCCAGGTAAGCTTAATTCTCATTGGGAAGGTCATTTTATTGTTTCTCATGTTTACCCATTTGGTGAAGTGCAAGTCCAAGACCCCTCTTCCAAAAGGACATTCATGGTTAATTTACATCGATTAAATCATCACCAAGAGAGGACACACGATCCTGGAACCACATCGACTTCCATTGAATCCCAAACTTTTGCAGTCAACTCACCACTGGATGGAGATGGAAACCCACCAAATCCATACTAGGGGCACCTATTTCCTTTTAAATCCTCTACTCTCTCTCTCTCTCTCTTCTTCCTCCCTCATTCCCATTTTTTTTACCACTTTCCTCATCACATTTTTATTTACTCTTTATCTTTTGTGTGGGTGTGTAATTTAAAAACACAAAAAAATCTAAAAATTTAAAAAAATGAACAAACAAGAGTCATACTTACTTACCTTACAATTTTCAAATTTTGTACAACCATTTTTTGGAGTCAAAAGACATAGTTTCATCTCAAAAATTTTGTGGATTCTTCATAAATTTGGATAAATAATATTGTTTCAAAACCAAAAAAAATTGAATCCTCACTTTTTGATTTGGAAACTAATTTTTCCCAACCATGTGGAACAAAATTAGCTTTCATGCCAAGGCCACCTATGTCCATCTTTTCAAAATGAGTGTTTTTTTCACCCCCATTTGTGAATCTTGAGTTTTTTGTACCTTTGAGATGAATTTATTACTTTAGTGGACATTAAAATGATGGAGGAATTTTTTGAACCACACGAGAATCACAATAGCCAAATAGCCTCCCATTTCCCTTATATTAATCCTATTTTTGAAAGCCCCTTAAAGCCTACGAAAACATTTTATTTGATATCCACATTACAAGACCAATACCTTATCCCACCCCTTATCAAAATGGATTTTCATTGCATACTTTTTTAAAATTTACGTGTGGGGGGGAATGGATTTCATTTTTTGGGTACCCTTTTATTGATTTTCAACGATTTATCATCTGATTGAGTGAAAGAATCCATTTTAGTGTTGGGGAGAGGTTTTCCTTCAGTGGGTTTTGGGAATGTATATATGCTTATGAAATATTGTTCAATTTTTAATGACAAGTGTTCAAAAAAATTAATTAAAAAAATGAAAAAAAAACTCAAAAAAATCAAAAAAAATGTGTTGTGTCTTGAGTAGGTCAAAAATAACTATTTCTCAGCCTTTTATCTTGTTATAACTCTTATAATTAGTGTCATGAGGAGATCAATCATGGGTTGTTATATGAGTGTGAGATCTGTTTCAAGTTTAACTTTCGAAAAAAAAAGAAAAAAAATGAGAAAAAATGAACACTTGCATTATATTCTTATATCATTGGGAGAAGTTTTGTGTTTTTTAAATATTCCATCTTCTCATTCCCTTCATATTTTCTTCCACTTTTGTGTCTTGTTTCACATTTTCATTCCATCGTAAATATTTTTTTACATTTCCTTTCATGTCTCATTTCAAAAAAAAATGTGCATTGCTTTTTCCATGTTGGTGTTTTACCCCTCTTCTTCTCTCTCTTGGACATTATATTCCTACCATCCCATAGCCACAGAAAAACCCCTTCGAAAGACCTCTTTATTATTGTGCACTTTTCATAGGGAGTGGAAGCTGAGAGCTCTTTCAAACTCTAAGATTTTCACTTTTGGTTGGGGAATGAGTAAAGCTCCATAAATCAATTTTTTCATCTTGAGAGGAGTAAGTTTTGTGTGCCACCATTTTCCATTTCTAAATTTGAGCATGAAAAAAATGAATTTTTTTTGGAACATTTTTTTCTGTAACAACTTGTGGTGGAATTCAATATTGATGAGTGATATTGTCTAAACCTCCCTGATTGGGGAAAACAAAATTTAAATATTTGATGGTGAGTGAAAATGGTTTTTGTCATGTTTTTATATTTGTTGCACATGAGGACATGCACCAGACTAAGTGTGGGGGAGTTGATGTTATTAATAGTTTCACGAGTTATTATATACACACTTTATTGATTTTATATGAAATGTGCATAATTTGTGTGAAATATTAATGTTTTAATACTAAGTATAATATTTGAGCATTTTTAGAAGTAGTCCAATTGAGTCAGTTTACTGTTTTATTTATAAATCTCACCCTACTCATAAAAATTGTGTGGTTCCTATTTTTTAAGATTCCTTATTCAATTTCCCACATATCATTAGAAGGAATAATTGGCCCATTCTTCCATTTTAATGTTCATATGGACCACACAAGAAGACCCACAAAATCTGTGAAGAAACTGGCCCATCCATGAAGATTTAATTGTCGGGCTCCATAAGGAAGTCCAAATTCCTTTATTCCCCTTAAAAGTTCTGGGGAAAATTTAATGAGTCTTTTATAAAACTTTCAAATCCCAAATCTAAATACAAGGGTCCAAAATGATTCATTTAATCTCATCCCACCATTCTTTCCAAGAAATAAAATCAGTACAATATTCATGACATATCTCAAGATTTCATCATCCAATAAAGCTGATATTTTTCAGTGTGAAAGAAGAGATATAGGCGGCCGCCTTTATTGAATAAAGTGTTTGGATTGGAAGGCATCTTACTATTTATAAACTCATTCACATTTCGGCCTTCTAAAATGTATGGATTGAAATAGACAGTTTAACTTTGTTTAATTAAACCATCATAACTTTGGATCCATAAGTCCAAATGCCTCCCAATTTTTATAGTCATCATACAACATTATTATCTACAACTTTTAAGAAGGAGATATCTCTAGATTCAGCTATCTGAATTTCCAAATTGTTGAGGAAAATTGAGGGACAGATTGGGAATGCAAACAGTCCACTTCCTTGGGCTATAAATACATCCCTCTCCTCTCCATCAAATGGGTTGGCATTTCAGAAGACAAGAGCACATATTGGAACGACCAAAGCCTTTCTAAGGGCTTGGGAGGACCTTCCATACTCAAGTTCTCACTTGAGATGCCCTTCCTCCCCTCTTTGTTTCCTTCTACTTCTGTGTTGTTCTTCCTTGGTAATCTTGTAAGTCTTGGTTTTTGTAATTATATTTTAATGCAAGTTTCTTCTTCTTCATCTATTATTCTAATCCACATTATGTTAAATAATATTAGTGGTCTTGAAATAGTTTAAATACAGTTGAATCCCCTTCCCTTATTATGCTTTCTCATTCAATCTAAATTTAGTATTTAATTTCCTTCACTGTTTGTGTGTGTGTGTTTGACGTACAACTCATTTCATATCCCTTTCTTTTTCTTCTATTTATAATTCATAATCATAAACATTACAACCATATTATTAACCAAAACAATGACTAATTAAATCTATAATTGGGGTGAGTTATAATTTGGGGATTTTAAGTGATTGAGAGACTTTTCTCGATGGATATTCTTTAAATTAACATTGTGTATGTTAAACTTAGAATGTCATGGATTAGTGACATGATTTGTTTAACATGTGGTTTCCATAGATTATTGGAACCATAAATAAACTACCATAAAAAATCTATAATTTAGATTAGAACCCCAAGATAAGTTAAGTCTTGGATTAAATCCTTAACAGCAAGGAATTCCAATCAGCGTTATCTTGTGAAGTGGGTGTTAATTTAAATTCAATATAAAGCAAAGCTCAAGGATATCACAAGCTTAACTTCCTAAAAATGAACTCACCTCAATATTTATAAAATTTTTAAATTAAACACTAATCATTAATCTCTTCATTTAATCTCTGCACACAAACCCCCCAATAAAAATACAATCAACTAAAAACATTCGACTATTAAATGAGTAGCATCACCAAGGATTCAACCCGAGTGCGGCTATACACATTAGCAGAGCATGAGATCTTTGAACGGTCGATAGGCGACAATCATCCACGCTTTCAATGATCTCAATATAGATGCTTCTATGGATGATATGGGTATCTCTTTTCCAACAATTTTATTCTTATTTGGTGTGATAATATTCTATGAAGCTTTTTTGGAAACATTCTTTATCTCATTAGATTGGGGAGGTCCATATTTTAATTCTTCCAAAATTCTTCAATTGAATTTTCAGCTCTAGAAATTTCATATTAAGATTGTTCTTTTTATCTTCCAAAAATCTCAACCCATCTTCCCAATCACTCTTTAACATCTAATTCTGATCTTCATGAATTTTTCTTTTCTGACCTAGGGAGTTATCCATATTATTTTTTCTCTTGATTTAAACCTCTAGTTGAGCTTCCTTTACAATCATGGAGACTTGATGAAATTTATCCAATGTATGGATCACCACTTTCATAGCCTTCTAAAAAACTTAATTCTCACAAATAACTTTTTGAAATTATTAATAAAATAAATAATCTATTTTATTGAAAAGTTTGGAAGATTATTCCTTATCTTTTACAAGATTTGTGAGAGTGTTTTACGCACTCATCTTCTTTGTTAATGCTTCTTCCATTACATCAGTTTATTCTTGCTGCTGTGACTTTTCATCAATCATTACCTTGATATATGAGAATATATATGCAACAACTTCTTTATAGACCTTTTTTAGGTAATACTTATTTTCAGAAGAAAATTCAATGGATGTATCATTAAAATTATCTTCTTCACATTTTGAGTTATATTCCCAAGAGGATAGGTATTCAATAGATTTAACAAAACTCTTACCACTTTGACTAACTTTAGATAGTGATTGTTACACTTGTTTACTTATGCTCTTTATTTGATTATTGGATTCCAAAATCTTATTTTTTTCAAAGTTCATACTGAGACTTATAAATCATCCCAAAAATGGATGGGAACATACTCTTTCATATGAGGCACTTCTTCAAACTCAAATATGCACTTCATATACATCAAGTAAAAACAACTAGGAAAAATTTTTAGAACTTATCATAAGAAACCTTGTGCTTATGATTCTAGTTTTAATGCTTCAATAAGGATCCAATAAAATTAACTTGGCACTTATACCACTTGTTAGTGTCATGGGATTTGTATAGACACACCTGAGAAGTGGGTGAATTATGTATAGACCAATTTTTTCAAATTATAATTTTATTCTTTAATATTTAAACCATTTTAGACTTGAAACTCAGATTCTATTTAATACTATTGTATCTTTTTTTGATTAACCTGTCATACACTTTTATTCTATATAGATAAAGTAGTAAATCAAACAAGTATTTTTAAAAGGTTCATCCCCTCACTAGAATCATACTTCTTGCTATGTGTGGGATATCCAAGTAATGGATTCTACACTAAGATATAATCACTAATTAAAAGTGTGGATTTATAGTTATCATCAAAAAAAATCACACCATATTACATAGGTTTGGGATTGAAATATTATGCATGTAAACCATTTGTTGCATACTCTTATTTATATTAGTATCCCATCAGTTCCTTTATAGCTCTTAATTTTCCTCTTAAATTAGATCACAATAGATATCCATGGGTATTTATTTCACCCACAAATATGATATTCATTCTCAGTTTAGATATATTTTACTACCTTTAATTGGTCAAACAAACCTCAGGTAACTCATCTTGTGAATATGACCATCATTTCCAGTTATTTGTAGATTCTATTGTTCGTAACTCAACTTAAATCTTCTTCTAAACTCAACATTATAATATTGGGTGTACATAATAAACAGATGCACACAACCATTATTTTAAATTCCCAGAATCTCCATATATCATCCTAATTATTGTAACTTTCCTCAAGAGTTCAGGTTCTCTTGGATAGAATAATAGCTTCTTCTTCTTTCTTCTTCTTCAAGATCGAACACGTTTCATAGTCTATACATACTCTTATGCTTATTCTTATTCTTATTCTTATTCTTATTCTTATTCTTATTCTTATTCTTATTCTTATTCTTATTCTTCTTATTCTCATTCTTTACTGTAGTTTTTAGTGGATATTTATTCTTTTATTCTTCTCTAATGGTTATAGTGGATAAATGTTCTTCTTATTTGAGAGTTCTTAGTTCTCTCAACTTCTCATAATTCTCCACATACTCACCCAGTAGCTTCACTTCTTCTTTTTTTGTATGGACACATAGATGATTCATCTATTATATCCTTGAGATAAAAACTTCTTACATGAATTAGAGGATATTTAAATGTGTGTTTTATATTTCAATTATCAAAAATTATATATATAGGGGACTCAGAAATTGTCAGTACAATACCAATATTAAATAATAATTATATTTTTTCTCTATGATATTTCATGCCTGCTTTTTAAAATCAAAGGATATTCAAAGAATAAACTTATTAAATTCTCCTCAACTTTATAATATTATCCAACTCCAAATATTTATACTTAAACCCACATGTTAGTTTCAACAACTATAGAAAAATGTATATCATATCACTTGTGATTTGGAACTCATTATTATTGCATGAGATCTCCTTGTGAAACCTGTACAAAAATTAGTTTAAGTGTGTACTAATAGCAATAAATTATCACTCTTCTTTGTTTATTATTCTCAGTAATCTAACTTCATAAACTATTTAAGGAATTTATTAATAAACTATTTTCAAATCAATAATATATATATTATTCTTTAAAACTAGATAAATTCATTTTATCTCATTATAATGTTACAAAAATTATTCCAATATTTGATATTCTTCTAATTTGGATTTAGGATTTGTATCTCAAGCCTGGATCATGGATTTAAAAATTTATATGATGTTTTGATCATAATTTAATAGCATAATCATCTTCATATTTATTATTCATTAGAATATTTGAAATTATAGAAACTTGGTTTTTTAATGTGATGAGATCTCAAAATTATTTTAATTCATTTATCTTATGAGCTCAGTATTTTTAGAGGTGAAAAAAAATAATTTCCATTTTGAGTGACTCCATAGGATAATTCTCTTATAATATGGTTGTTTAGTATAATTCCCTTTTTTATTTCTCATCAAAATTTATGGATGCAGATGAATTTAATTATGCGTTATCCACTTCACTTCTCTATAAATGAATTTTCTTACATGGGACACAATTATCATATGTATCAAATAATTATCTTTCACAAGTTCTATTTATCATATATAAGATAAAATATATTCTACTATAAGATAAATCCATTTTTTATTTCACTCTTTTATAGTTTAACTCTCTTATAGAGTTCCTTATGTAACAAAATTCACTTACGTGTTGGCTCATGTAAATGAATTCTCTTTTCTCTTTTTAAGAATTCCATATTGAGAATAGATAATTCAATAAACCTTAAAATAAACTCTAAGAACCTTAAAACTAGTTCTAGGCCTTCTCCATTCACTTTAAAGCATCTCAAAACATATTTAAATAATTATTAGGGGTGTCTATGGATTTTATCGGGTTGGGTTTCAGTGAATTTTTCACCTAACCCAATAAAAAGTTGTCGGGTTGGGTTGGGTCATAGACATTTTTTTATGATGACCCAAGCCAACCCAGCCTAAGTTGGGTCAGGTTGGGTCATGTTTGATATGTAGGGTCAGCTAAAGAAAAATCATATGAAATAATAAAAAAATTATAAAACTATTGATTAAATTAAAAAAATAAAACATTTAAAATATTCCAAATATAAATAGGATAGAAATACACATTAATTCAATTCAAAATTTTAAAACATGTTTCTTAAATAATCAAGAAATACATTATCACATAGAGCACTCAATCCATTTATATTATCTAAAAAAATTACATGAAATTTCTAAATAAATTATACATGTCCTATAAAATGACTAATAATCTATATTAATCCAAAAAACATAAATTCAAATAAACATGCATCCAAACAAACTCAACAAATATTTTTAACAACTAACAAAGTCAAAATGGATGGATCAACCCCAAAGTAATTGGTTGTTGTCTGATAGGTGATAAGAGGGGAGTGGAGTTTTTTACCCCTAGAGAAAATAAATTAGGGATTGGTTGGGTCAGTTTGGTTCATTATTTATCCAATATGTGACTTAACCCAACCCAATCCCAACCTGACCCAAACTAACTTGACACATCCATGTCCCATGTGTCAAGTTAGTTCAATCCAATCTAACTCGATGAGGTTGGGTTGGTTTTGGACACCCATAATTATTATTTGAATTATTCAAATAACCCAAAAGTCCTTTAATCATATCTCTAAGGTGTTTTGGTGAAAAAGATAATCAAATTAGAGTATTCCAATAAACTTCCCTGCCAGCTCAGGTGTAGCTCTTCTTAAATCAATCTTTAACTATATCCATTTAAATTATATTTACTTCAACCTTTAAAAACATCAAACTTGTTAAAATATTGTTAAATATAGTTGTATTTTTTTTCCTAGTATAGGTGTTGTAGTTATCTCCATATCAGCAGTTTCATTCACAATATTGAAAATAAGACTTATCCACCTTTATCACTTTTCATACACATGAATACTAGATCAAAAAATCTTTAGATATAGTTGTTCTAAGTAATCTATCCATCCAGCTGTTCCAGGGACCTTAGTTCTTCTCCTTTTCCATGTACACACATTTGAAGAAACTTTATCATCTTTTGTGGGTGTATAATCACTTATTCACTTGTGAACTTATTGTTGACTTACACTCCAATTATTAACTTTATATTCGAAAAAAATACAACAAAAAAACCTTCATCCATGAAAAATAAAACAACCAATACTACATAAATGAAATAAAGTCTATACATCAAGGATGGAAAATTAGTTAAAAGTCTAAAATATAAGGAAGGTAACTAATACATTATGTTAAATTCCTAACACGATCTCCAGTCTCCATATACAACACTGAGTGCATACCAACTTGTATCGACAATAACCATACAAAATAATAGAAAATAAAAGGAAGACATCTACTAGTACCTTTAGGTACCTGAAAAATAGACAATTAATCTATGTGGCCGATGAGGTGAACATGCAAGGTATAAGTACAAAATATTCAATATGAAACCACCACAATTATAACACATGGGGAGAAAACTAAGGATCATGCATAAAATGAAACTAAACATTTATATAAATACATCAAAACATTTTAACATAATAATTTATAAAACTTAAAAGGAATAAAGAACATGACATGGAACATAGTTATCTTTAAATCATAACTTTATATGTTGGAAAGTAATATACCTATCATACATGCTTTAATATTAGTTCCTTACATCTGAAATGGATGATAAAATAAAGTTAGAGTGTTATACACTTTCCTTTTACTAACATCAGGTTGTTACACCCATCCCATCCATGGAAAAGGTGAAAGTGTATAATATATTCAATATAACTAAGCTGGACATCCTATTTGGGGTCAGGGGAAGGGGTATAATAGCATTATAGAGTTGAAATCCCATCTCATACCATCAAATTTTTTACCATCATAAGGTATACCTGGGAACCTTATATTCAATGACTAGATATTCCACTTATTATTCCAATAAGAATTACCAGATATCAAAGTATTAGTCATGCTCATAGAATATTACTATCTATAAATGTAATCATGATTGATATAACAAAAAAACATGTTCCACACATAAAAATATAACCATGATTTCAAATACTATATTAACCAACACATTAACAAAACATAACTCCAAGTTATACCCAATCTTAACATAATGTAGGAGTAACCCTTGAATAAAACATTATGTAATCTAAACAAGTATACAACCTCAATCCAAACATGGCACAATTTATGATTTGACATTTTTTCACGTTATCCTAGAGGCATGTTATACCAACTCTGAGATATGGAATGAGGTGTGGTTTAAGATTTATTATAGATTTAGATAAACAAGACTTTAAATCGTGTATGGGTAGTAAGTAGTGTACACTCATAAATAGTAATTAAAATACCAAGGGTTGTATTGATCATAACCAATATGTAATGACCCAAACTGTTATAAATAAAATTCCCCTTATGATTTAATTAAATGAATTATTATTTAATATGGTTATAGAAAACACATGCACTTATTTGGTTTTATTATATCCTATCATATTTAAAAGACCATTAAGCATCATTATTGTTGATAATATAGTCATTGAATAGTGATCACATGATTAGTATAAATATAGGATTTTAACAAATCCATTTGATATGGAAAAAGGTAGTGATGGCCTCAACCAGTAGGATTGTACCCTATGAATCCCATTTATAGAATCCTCTAAGGGAGATAGAATCACTGGTATTTTTCCTCAACCAATCCCAAGCTGAGATCCAACAACTTAATCATGAGGAAAACTATTTAAAGGAAAAGTTTAAGCTCATCAAGATCATGGCCCAAACCATGTATACTGAACCACCCCATGAAAGTCTCACCATCACGCACCTTACCCTTAGAGAGTTTTTGGATGTATTAAATGGATATGTATCAAGACCCTAATATTATAAATATGTATATTATTTTCAATATGATAATGGTTATATTTACTTCTACTTTATAAATGATTTTTATTTTTATTCAATAAAGCACAAAATTGTATTTTTAATATTCAACTTCAATTAATATTTCTATTTTAATGAATTAAATAATTTTTGAAATAGAAAATATTTTATTAATATATTATTATTAAATATTTTTTATTAAATATAACTAATCATATTATTTTAATAAAGTCAAATGTAATTTCTATAAGGGTTTGAAAATTGTTATTGTCAAAGAAACCCAGCATTTCTCAATAAATGTCGATTATTATTTTAAAAGTGTAAATTTTAATATTTATAAAATAATTTAGATATAATAAATATTATTTTTTGAATCAAAATTTTTAAATTATCCAATGGTTAATTTTTCATAATTTTCTTAGGCAGTCGGATTTTTGGGTAAAAATTAAATACAGTATAAATATATAATGTGTATTATGAAATCATAATGAACCAAAAGTGATTTAATAAATACTATAAATGGTATAAAAGACTAAATATATGTTTTACCTTTAAAATAATGTGATTTTATGTTTATTTTATTAATTTTATAAATCATTTATGAATCCTCCAAAACCATTAATATATTTTAAGGTTTTAAAATCATTTCTTTAAAAGTATGACTCACTTCCACATCAGTAAGGGTGTTATTTTATTAAGTTCGGACCTTAGACTTATAAACTAATTAAAAACACTCCTATTTATAAGAAACCATATGAAAACCCATGGTAAGGTTTTTGGATTTGGTTATTTTATTATAGAGTCCAAAACCTATGTTTGAGAAATGATAAATAATTCCCCACTCATTTCCTATATAAACCCTCCCAAGCTCCCATTTATCTTAAAAAAACTCCTTTTAGAACATCCTTAATCTATCCTACCCTCTATATAGTCCTCCCAAGGTTCACCCAAACTCTCAAGAATCTCCTCCCTATTATTTGGAGCCACACTCTCAAGGTAAGGGACTTCTCTCTTCTCATTCTCATTCAAACACATCTTTTATATTATGTATCTCAATTTTCATTTTTTTCATGTTGGGATATGTTCTTCCATATCCCCCTTACTGTAAATTTTATTTATAAATGATTATATACCCCTTTAACTCTTATTTATCCTTCCAATGAACCTTTATGTACACCCATTACCATGATGAAATTTAGTAAGGGGTTTCTCTCTTCTCATTTCCATTCAAGCACCTCTTTTATGTTATGCTTCTTAGTTACAATTTTTCATTGTTTGGGTATGTTTTCGTACAACCCACTTACTATAAATTTTATTTCTAAATTATTAGAGACCCCTTTCACTCTCATTAATCTCTCTTATGAACCTTTATGCAGACCCATTACCATGCCTAATTTTTTATAAGGGTTCTTTTCTTTCTCCCCTTTATTCAAGAATTTCATCATTTTATACCCTTTTATTTTAAATTCCTAATGTTGGGATGTGTTTTTACACATCTTCCATACTTCCCTTATGATTTATAAATGATTAGATACCCCTTTCATTATAATTAAATCCATCCCATGAATATTTATGTGCCCCCATTATGCTTCCAAAATTTCACTACAGGATTCCATACCAAAAAAATGTGTAGTGAATACCCATACCCAATTCCTATCAAGGGTGTTAACCTTTATTCACTTATAATTATTTGATTTTTCAATTAAATGTATGTATTCCACACTTATTTATCATGGAATAAAATTTTATAAAAAATGATTCCATGTTTTATAATCTTTGTGGAACACTTAAGTATGAGAATGAAAGGAAAGTGATGGGTGTGCCCAAAATTATATAGCACTCCAATGCATTGGGTAATGTTTAGTCTCATGAGAAATCATGTTGGGGTAGGTATTAAACCTAATTAATTTATGGGACTTTTCCATCATGATGTGTTGGTGGTTATCCTTGAAATTTGTTTATGATGTAGTGTTTTAAGTCATTGTCGCATTTCTCATGTTGTCTTTATAATTATCATGTTATATCATGTCTTGTTATTCATGTTTATAATTCTCACCCCTTTTATTCCCCATTGATATGCCTATTGTCTAAAATGAATTACTTTATTATTTTTATTCCATGTTTATTCCCTTACTTGACTTTAGAGCTCACTCATTTCTTATATATGTCCCTAGGTTATCCCATGCAGTTTTAAGTACGAGCATGTGAAGGAAGTTTTCATTAAAGATGGTGTATTTCATGTTTTAAGTTTTTATGTAATATACCTAATTCCCAAATACACTAGACTACTAAATATTCTAGGTTTTATTATGTGTAATCATATGTAATAAATCATGAAATAAAGTGTAATAAAGAGCAGGGTTTTCATAGTTGGTATTAAAGGAAAAGTTTAGTTATTTTTGGGATTAGGATTAGAAAACTCTATAGAAAGCCTTAAGATTAAAAATAATTATAAGAAAACATCCCTTATTTTTGGTAAGTATATAATAAGTGGTTTATAAAGAAAATACATCCATCTCTGGATACTGTAATTGTATGTGGCTCTAGCATGGATGTAAATAGGTGTAAAACCTGAAAACACCATGTTGAGATTGAATCAATCGGAAACTAGTGCACAAAAATGAGTCTTTCTGCACACCTAGTTTGACACTCTTGGGGGATATGATTTGATAAATTAATAATCACATTTTAAACCATTATTAAGGGAATAAAAAATACCCATAAGATTATATATTAGGAAATAGATCATGAATAACATAGACTGAAGCCCATAAATTCATAAGTTAAGGAAATACATGTAATTTATAAGTAATCTACTTAATGTCATCAGATTACCATTTATGTTTTTAATGGTTTAAAAATACCCATCCCTAATTTTCAATTTATTCTATCCAATGGCCAGAAATTTGAGGAATTGGGTAAACAACCGACGTGACATGTAATGTGATGACTGCCCCAATGAAATTCCCAACTCGATGGGAGCGGGAATTGCAAACCTTGTGGTGATTATCTCCTAATTGAATTGGGTTCTGAATAGAAACCATGATTAGGAGGATATCTCGAATCCCCCTAAGAAATAACAAGGTGAAATTGAGACCTTTATGTGACAAAGGCCTCTGACTTTCAATGTATTATCTTATTTCTTAATTGAGGAATAATGGACCAACTCCATTGAGAAGATCTTATATGTCCTTCAATGTTCTGAGAAAGAGAAGGTTATACTAACTTTTTATCATTTGGAGGGATAAGATGATCAGTGATGGACATTGATCAAGAATACAAATCTTGATGAAAAGATCAAAGTGATGGGGTGGAAGGAATACTGAAAAAAAAAATTGATAAATATTTTCTTCACACTATCTAACTTAAAATGTTAAGGGATTTACTTGACCTAAATCAAAAAATATTATACATCTATTGAGGCATATGAGGAAAAATTCACAAGGAATTCATGATATTTCTTTGTCTTTTTTGTTACTAATGAATGCAAGGTTGATCGCTTCTTTGGTGGGATAAAACCTAGTCTATGAAAAGCCCAGGCGATCTGAGACTTTGATACCTATAAGGAAATTGTCTGATGTACCCTCAAAGTCAAAATTGAGATTGGTGAATCTCAATGGTATCAAGGAGATAAGAATCATAAAATGGATTTGAATTATAGCAGTCTGTTGGATGAATCTAATGGTGCCAAGAAATTTCAATATACCACTTGTCAAAGGTGCGAAAAGAAGCACCCAAGAAATTGCCTAAGGGGGATGAGAAAGTGTTTTAGGTGTGGGAAGGATGGACACATAGATAGTGATTTCCAAAAGGAAAAACCCATTAATGAGATGGAGGAAAGTAATTCTCTAGTAAACCCTCAGTTCATTTTTCATTGCTTCAAATATAAGGAACTAGATCACTTTTCAAACCAATGCACTAAGACAAGTATTTTCAGAGACAACCAACAACCTCCAAGACAGAAAGGGAGAGCTTTTTTCATCATAACTACTAACGTGGATCCTGAAAACAAAGTGGTCATAGGTACACTATTTATTCATTCAATAATAATAAACATACTTTTTTATTCTGGTTCTACACATTACTTCATATAAAAAAAGTTTAGTAAAACTATTCAAACACCACTATAAACAATGTAATAAAGCTACATGTGAAAATGGAAAATGGGTCAATTATTTAATCCTATGTATATAACTCCTCCTCTATCAAAATTTGTGTTTTGAACTTCCAAATGAATCTTTTCATACTCCCTTTGGTGGAATTTTTTGTAATTATGGGTATGGATTGGCTTTCCTTATATACAGTTGACATAAGTTTTCGTGAGAAGGAAATCACTCTTTATATCATGAATTGTCCTCCGATTCTATACAAATGCAAGGAGATGGATGAATACTTTTTAGCACCAACATCTGAAGCATGGATATTATTTTCCTATGATCAATCATATCTAGCTCAAATTATTGAGTCTAAGTAAAGGATCATCCTTGAAGAAATTCCCATTATGATGGAATATGATGAAGTGTTTCAAAAGGAATTTCCTTGTTTTCCTCCTAGCTGAGAGGTTGAATTTTTAATTGAGATTATACCTGGGGAATTTCCATTATCTAAGAGTCTATATAGAATGTTTGTTGTGGAACTTAAGGAGCTAAATAAACAGTTATAGGAGAATCTGGATAAAGAAATCGACCGCCCAAGTGCTTCACCATGGGGTGCACTAGTTCTCTTCGTCAAGAAGAAGGATGGGCCAATGCTCTTTTTCATTGATTATCATAAGCTAAACAAGATCTCGATAAAGAACAAGTATCCTCTGCCAAGGATTTATGAATTGTTTGATCGGATATGTGGAGTACAATACTTCTCTAAGGTGGATCTATAGTCAAGATATTACCAAGTTAGGGTGAAGAAGGAGGATATCCCCAATACTGTTTTCCATACAAGGTACGGGTACTATGATTTCATAGTAATTACATTAAAACTCACTAATGCTCCAGAAATATTTATATACTTGATGAATAGAGTATTTAGAGATTATCTTGAAAAAAATTATAGTATTTATAGATGATATTCCAATATTCCCCAAAACCAAGGATGAGAATGAGGAGAATTTGAAAATTATTCTAAAGACCTTGAAAAGGGAGAATCTTTATGAAAAATACAGAAAATGTGAGTTCTGGTTGAAGGAAGTCTCATTCTTGGGGAATATCATCACAAGTAAAGGATCTTTGAAAATAGAAGTAATTGAAGGATGGTTGAGGCCAATATCTGTGACAGATCTCCATAATTTCCTTAGATTAGCTGGGCACTATCGTTGATTTTTTAGAAATTTCTCGCGATTCTCAAACCCTCTAACCAATCTAACTCAGAAGGGAGTCAAGTTTGATTGGAATTTTGAATGTGAAGAGAGATTAAAGAGATAAAAAGGAGTCTTATCACTGCACCTATACTCACACTACCCACAAGTGGAGAAATTTTCATGGTATTAAATGATGCTTCAAAGAATGGATTGGGAAGTGTGAAAATGAAAAATGATAATGTGATAGTCTATGCTTCAAGGTAGTTTAAATTTCATGAATATAAATACCCAATTCATGATCTAGAGTTGGTTTCTGTGATATTAACATTGAAAATATGGTGTCATTATCTATTTTGGGAGAAGTTTTAAATATATACGGATCACAAAATCCTCAAGTATATATTCACACTAAAAGATCTGAATATGTGCCAATAAAAAAGGTTATATCAGATCAAGGACTATGACTACTCAATTAACTAACATCCTAGAAAAGAGAATAAAGTGGAATAAATTTTATGTAGAAAGGATCGAGAAATTTTATCATTGATGATAATTGAGAAGGATCAAATCTTATTAGACTTAAAGAGAATGGACATGGGAATCATAAAGTATGAAAAATAATCAATCATTTAAAAAATGATTTCTCAACCATCTCTTTTGTAAAAGATAAATGATTCTAAAAGAGATGATGTGGGAATTAAAAATAAAGTGGAAACAATAAGAAAAGTGAAATCATAATAGTTCAATGTTAATGAAGAATGAGTTGTAATATTTTGGTTAATAATTTGTATACCATCAAATCCTGAATTAAATAAG
Organism: Viscum album; assembly: GCA_963277665.1. NCBI lineage: Eukaryota > Viridiplantae > Streptophyta > Magnoliopsida > Santalales > Viscaceae > Viscum > Viscum album. The sequence goes on along the minus strand of OY728135.1, from coordinate 65,256,162 downwards.
GGGCTATTGGATTATTCACATAGCTTGACATTCTCTATCCATCCTAGAATCACAAATATGTATTGAGATCTCTGAGAGTACTATTGTTGGGACAATATGAAGAAGGAGATCGCTGAATATAAATCAATATTTCTAGTATTTCAGAAAGTGAAGGATGAACGAAAAAATCCAAGGGGATGATGTAACTATTACCCATACCTACATGGAAATGGGAAAACATCACCATGGACTTTATCACTAGTCTTCCAAAGATATAAAGAGTAAATAATACTATTTGGGTTGTGGTGGATTATCTTAAAAATATCACACACTTTGTTGGAATTCAAGAATACTTATCACTCTATCAACTTGCAAGGATATACATTAGATAAGTGATGAGGTTTCATGGAGAACCACTATCAATTGTGTCTTATTTAGATCCAAGATTTACCTCCATGTTCTCGAATAGTCTCCAACATGATCTAAATACTAATTTAAATAGCATAATGACTTATCACCCTCAAACTAATGGCCAATCTAAGTGGATCATCTAGACACTTTAGTACATGTTGAGAGCTTTCTCAATTGACTTGAAAGAAGGATGGGATCAACATCTTCCTCTGGTTGAGTTATTATACAATAATAGTTTACACTCAAGCATCGAAATGGCTACCTATGGAGCCCTTTATGGGAAGATGTGTAGAACACCTATATATTGGGATGAATTTGTGGAATGAAAACTACTAGGTCCTGAAATGGTAGAGTAAATGGGGGAAAAGGTCAAGACCATTCAGTAGCACATCAAGGCTGCTCAGAGTGGAAAAAAGAGATATGCTGACAATATTCAATGAGACCTAGAGCTTAATGTTGTAAAAATTTTATTCTTATTCATATATCCATGTAATAAAGTCATGATATTTGGGAATAAAGGAAAGTTTAGTCCAAGATACATTGGTCTCTTTGAGATCCTTGATCGCATTAGAGTGGTGGATTATTGACTAAAACTCTCAACTAACCTATATCAAGTACATGATATATTCCATGTATCCTTATTGAGTAAGTACATACCATACCCCTCACATGTAATCAATCCAGAGGTGGTACCATTGTATAATGATCTGTCATATGAGGAGTAGTCAGTGAAGATCATAGATTATAGAGAAAAAGTTCTATGAAATAAGACAATTCACCTGGTCAAAGTGTTGTGGAGAAACCAGAAGTTTAAAGAAGAAACATGAGAATTGAAGGAAGTGATGAAAAATAATTTCCTTTATCTATTTTAGTGTGGGAAAAGAAAATTTCAAGGGTGAAATTTCTGAAGGGGGAAGACTGTAATGATCCAAAATGTTATAAATAAAATTCTCCTTATAATTTAATTAAATGTATTATTGTGAAATATGGTTATAGAAAACACATTCATTTATTTGCTTTTATTATATCCTATAAAATTTAAAATACTTTTAAGCATTATTACCATTGATAATATAGTCGTTGAATAGTGATCATGTGATTAGTATAAATATAGGATTTTAACAAATCTAATTGACATGGAAAAGGGAATTGATGGTCTCAACCAGTAGGATCATACCCTATGAATCCAATTTATCATAGATTCCAAGGGAGAGAAAATCATTGAGATCTTCCCTAGACCAAACCCAGACTAATATCCAACAACTTAATCATGAGATAAACTATTTACAAAAGAAGTTCAAGCTCATTGAGATCACATCCCAAACCATGTATGTTGAACCACCCCATGAAACTCACACTATCACACACCTTACCCTTATGGTGTTTGTGGATCTATTAAAAAGATATATATAATGAATCTAATAGTATTAATATGTATATTATTTTCAATATAATAATGGTTATATTTACTTCTAATTTATAAATGTTTTTTATTTTTATACAATAAAGCACAAATTGTATTTTTAATTTTCAAATTCAATTAAGATGTTTATTTTAATGAATTAATTGATCTTTTAAATAGATAATATATTATTATTAAATAATTTTTATTAAATATAAATGATCATGTTATTTTTATGAAGTCAAATTTATTTTTTATAAGGGTTCGAAAACTGTTATTATAAAAAAAACCCTGAATTTCTCAATAAATGTCGATTCTTATTTTAAAAGAGTAAATTTAAATATTTATAAAATTATTTATATTAAAATAATATTATATTTTTAATCATAATATTGAAATTTTCCAATGGTTAATTTTTCATTATTTTCTGAGACATTCAGATTTTCGGGTAAAAATTAAATATGGTATAAATATACGGTGTGTATGATGACATAATAATGACCCCAAAGTGATGTAATAAATGCTATAAATTATATTCAAAACCAAATATATGTTTTAAAATTAAAATAATGTGATTTTATGTTTATTTTATTAATTTTATAAAGACTTTATGAATCCTCCAAAACCATTAATATATTTTAAGGTTTTAAAATCATTTCCTTAATAGTGTGACTCACTTCCACATTAATAAGGGTATTATTTTATTATATTTGGATCTTGTCCTTATAAAATAGTTAAAACCACTCCCCTTTGATATAAACCATGTGAAATACCATGTAAAGGATTTTTTTTGATTATTTTTTTATATAGAGTCCAAAACCTATGTTTGAGAAATGATAAAGAATTCCCCACTCATTTCCTATATAAACCCACCCAAGGTTCCATTTATCTTCACAAAAAATCCTTTAAAAACGTCATTACTCTTTCCTATCCACTATAAATTCATCCCAAGGTTCCCCCAAGATCTTAAGAAGCTCTTCCAAACCATTTGGAGTCACACTCTCAAGGTAAGGGACTTCTCTCTTCTCATTCTCATCCAAGCACCTCTTTTATATTATGTCTATCAATTTTCACTTTTTCATATTGTTATATGTTCTTAAATATCCCCATTACTATCCATTTTATGTATAAATTATTATATAACCCTTAACTCTCAGTTATCCCTCCCATTAACCTTTATGTACACTCGTTACCATGTCGAAATTTAGTAAGGGGTTTCTCTCTTCTCATTTCCATTCAAGAACCTCTTTTATATTATGATTCTTAGTTTCAATTTGTGGTTGTTTGAGAATGTTTTCATACAAAACCATTACAGTCTATTTTATGTATAAATTAGTAGATACCCCTTTCACTCTCATTAATCCCTCCCATGAGCCTTTATACACACCTGTTACCATGCCTAATTTTTTGTAAGGGTACTTTTCTTTCTCCCCTTTATTCAAGAATCTTCTTCATTTTATGATCTTTAATTTTTGATTCCTAATGTTGTGGTACGATTTTACACATCCTTCATACTCCCATTATGTTTTATAAATGATTATATACCCCTTTAAATCCCATTACATCCCTCCCATGAACATTTATGTGCCCCCATTATGCTGCCGAAATTTTACTGTGGGATTCCATGCCAAAAAAAATGTGTAGTGAATAACCATACCTAATTCCTATCAAGGATGTTCACCTTTATGAACTTATAATTATTTTATTGGGGACTTACATGTATTTATTCAACAATCCTTTATCATGGAATAAAATGTGATGAAAAATGATTCCATGTTGTATGATCTATGTGGAACATTTAAGTATGAGAATGAAATGAAAGTGATGGGTGCACCCAGAACTATATAGCACTCCAATGCATTAGATAATATTTAGTCTCATGATAATTCATGTTGGTATAGGAAGTAAACCTAATTCCTCTATAGGGATTTTTCCATCATAATGTTTTGTCAGTTAGCCTTGACCTATGTTTATGATGCAGTGTTTTAAGTCATTGCCACATTTCCCATGTTGCCTTTATGATTATCAGGGTATATCATGCCTTATTATACAGGTTTGTGATTATAACCCCTTTTATTCCCCATTTATATTCCTAATTTATAACATGTATTACTTTCTTCATGTTATTCCATGTTTATTCCTTTATTGGGATTTATACATCACCCCTTTCTTATGTATGTCCTCAGGTTATCCCATGCAATTTTAAGTATGAGAATGTTAAGAAACTTTTCAATAAAGATGATGTATTTCTAGTTTTAAGTTATTATGTAATGTACCTAATTAACAAAGATACTAGACTTATTGATATTTCAAGTTGTATTATGTGTAATATTACATAATAAACCATGAAATAAATTGTAATAAAGAGTAGGGTTTTCATAAAATACTTGCACATGGTAGCCCATAAAAATAATCAAACAAGTTATAAGTGTTAAATTAGAACACCAAATTAAATATAGGGTTACATAAAAGAAGGTTTTTAACTTAAAACAATATTTTAAAGAAAACACATGTTCAAGGAAACAAATAAAATTCATGGAAGTTTTATATTTAAACCTATAACTTATAAGAACATATATTTTAATATGTTATCAAAAATTGGAATATTCTTAAAACCAAATCCCAATTTAAATTTTTTATAAAGAAACCAATCATAAATTCTCATCCTTTATGAAAAGACTCAAAATATGGATTTAAATGAAAAAATGTGTTTCAATTAGGTAATAACCCTATTATTAAAACTAAAATTGATTAAAAATTATATAATTTCTTCCCACTTAATTAACCTAGCCATTACCTCACCACCAATGTAGCCTATTAACCCAATTTAAGTGTGGATCATTGTCTTTTGGCCCATGCAAGCTAAGGTAGGAATTAATGATCACATTAATAATATATTAAATGAATCAAGGATGAAAGCCTATAATTAAATATAATCACACTACCCAAGATTCATGGTTTATTCTAAACCAATTAAATAACTACCATTTCCATTGTAAGTCCACAAGGTTTCAAGAGAATCAATTTAAGGTTATGTAAGGAGTTTTACCCACTTAAACAAGGAAAGTTGATAATTCAATGAAAGTAAATTATGAACATTTCATAGTATATAAGATATATTCTGACAACCAAATTGTAAGTCTTCAAATTCAACATGATTTTAAAACATTCGTACAACTTGTGTATAAAATAGTTACTTCACTAGTTTCATTGAAAAAAAATATGGTATTTATTTCTTAGGGTAAAATTAGTCAAACCACAAGACATGTTTGATATTATACTTTACTAATGTAACCAAGGGAGACATAGGAATTTATTTAAAACACAAAACATGAATACAAATTTTGAACATATTAAAATTTATCCCAATATCAATGAATTAAAAATAATTATTAATTCATATATTAATATTTTTCAATAATTTGTAAACCAATTAAACCATAATTAAAATATAAAATGGTTAAGATGATATTTTATTCCAAGAAAAAAAGAGATATTTTTGTAAGTAATATATTTGAATCTATAATTAATATTTTCACTAAAACACACCAATTTTTATTATTACAAAACATACAAAATTTGGTTTATTAACTTAAGAAAAATAGTGGCAGATGAATCCAAAGAAAGTATCAATACTTCCCATATGGATCAGATCCACCTACCATTCACTTAGACTTGAATATTCCATGCCTTTACTCCAAAGGCATCATATAACCCCAAAAAAAATAACCAAAATACAATCAAAATCATTTATAATAAATTTCCCATAAATCCTAAAATAACCATATTGAAACTTAAGAGAAACCTAGCCAAAACTCAAACAAAATACAATAAAAAATATGTTAATACTCTATCACTAGGAAAACCTTATTATATTTATCCTAAATAGACCTAAATAAAATCCATAAATCAAGAAATCCCTAATTAAATCTATTCATAACTAAATCTCTTCAAAGAAGATAATAATGGTTTTGAAATCACTCTCTCATATCATCCATAACTTAAGAGAGGAAGAACCAAGGATTTCAAATGGATTTTACCATGACTTTGTGGAAATATAAAATCAAATAGTCCATTTATATATGATGAAAATAAGATAAATATATAATATATAAAGAAGTAAAGAAATGGTTTTGAGTGGTTTACCTTAGATTTTCCATTAAGAAGCCCCATAATTTCACCTTAAAACAAATGATAATAAGAGTGGGGTAAGGATACCCAAAGATATCCATGGTGGAGCTCCCCATATAGATAGAATGAATAAGGTTAAAAGGAAGGGGTAAAGGTGATAAAATTATTAAGTTAAAAACAAAAAAAACTCATTTTTATGAAAAATCTTGGTCGGGTCTATTGGGTAACCAGTGGAATCCCCATGCACCCCACCCCCTCCTCTATCAAGCTCACCAAGTAATTGGTGCCACCTACAGTCCTAATAATATAGGTGTTACCACTAATTAGATACAAAAACCTCCTATTGAACCTCAAATCACGCCTAAAAACACTTATAATCTCATCCCAAGACTTCGGATTCAATGAAAAAAATCATAATGAAAAATGACCCCCTCTTCGAAAAAAAAATCAAATTTTCTCCTAATTTCTTAACTAAATTTCCTAAAAAAATGTAATAACTAATTTTTGGGTCATTAAAAACTCCCAACTATATCATTTTTGCTCCCAAAAAAATTAAAATTCATCCCTTACCAATAATCTTTAGAGTCTTTAAACCATCAAACTTACTATAATCAATCCCATCTATAACCTTAAGTGATCAACACATACCCATATAATTAACTCAAAAATGAACATATCCTTATACATCATCAAATCATAATATCAACACAATTATACTAAAAACCCTAAAATTTCAAGAATATCCATCTTTCAACTTCCTATAATCCAATCATAAAAAAATCAATTCAATCTATAATTCTCTAAAACATAAGTTTTCAAAATATTATTCACAAAACACTTAATTTAGAATACCATATATTACTAAATTTCTAAGATTGTAATACTTGGATAACCCATTATCAAATGTTTCTCCCCACCATATTACATACCTAGAATTTTCTTGTCCTTATCTTCTATTTATTTCATCCAATAAAAATAGTTCACTTAACAAAGTCAACTTTTGATTTCCATTTCAAAATTCATTTTACGAATCGATTTCCTTGACAAATTAATTCTTAGTGTCATCTTGTTAATGAAAAAATATTTTCAATTTTTGTTATAATTTAACAATTTCATTATTTATAGAAAACACTTTATTATGGAAACAATTATTCATGTGAATTTTGAAAACAATATCCATGGTTTTACATAATCAACCTAGTGAAACAATGCCATTTTTACATTTTTATTTCCTATTTTAAAAAAGAAAAGTATAAGTAAAACTCAATGTAAAAATTTCCCTAAGTTGTATCGTACTCAAATCATCCATATCACTTAGCATTGAAATAACTATAGGTTATTTAACAGAAGCATCATCCTATAAGAAATAATTACTAGAAAGATAAATACATGTAAAGAGAGAAAAAAAAGGAATGTATTAATCAATAATAACACTTAGTAAAAAAATAATATATTGCTATATTAAAAAGTAGTAAAGGTATGATCTATCTAGTACTAACTATAAGTATAGTATTCATATATTAATGAAGTAATATATTCATTTCTTTTTATCAATAACACTAGAATAATAGAGAAATAATAAGATGAATTTGTTAACAATTTTAACTAAGAGATAACATAAGCATTCTTAGTAATGGAACATTTAATAAATGACTATATATTAATATAAATGAATATGACTATCTTAATAAAGAGATTAAATTGTTGATTCATGTTAACCTAATCATTACTAATATATATGTATATAGGAAAATACTATATATATATATATTGTTTATGTTTTAGTTAATGAAAACCTCTAATTTATTCCAGTTACTATATAGGAAAAAATTATATATAAAGAATTTTTCTATCATTTGAGCCTTATAACACTTTTTAGGTTCTTACTTTCTTATAGATTCGGTAGAAAAATTGATACTTATATACACTAGTGGTTTCCTTCTAACTACTCATATATCCTAGGCAACTTGAGATTCCTCCATAAATAGGTTTATGAGACATTTTATATTTTACTTCCCAATTTATAAATGTTCTAGCTCCAGTATACTCTCAATATCGACCATCCTAATATCTCTAAATAAAAAATGATATCACCTCCCTACCCTGATACAAGTTTGTAAAAAATCTGTCTTGAATCACCCAAATAGTACCCGGATCAGACCGCCATATGACCCCTGGGGAACACCCTAATCCTTATGGGATGACTAGTGTTGTTTGTAATCTTGGAGTGCATTTGAGGAGCTATTTACCCACTTGGGATTGATTAGTTATAAATAAAAAACTAATACTATGTGAATGAAACAAATTACATACATCAAGAATGCATAATCAGTTAAAAGTTTGAATTACAAGTAAGTTTACTAATATGCATAGTTAAATGCCTAACATGGTCTCCATTCTCTAGCACAAACACTAAGTGGATCATAGACTATACCAACGAATACCATGCATAGTAAGCGCAAAAAAACTTGACATCTACTTGTATATATAAGTACCTAAAAATATACAATAAATCAATATATACACTGAGGTGTAAGTTCAAGGTATGGACATATGATACTTAGTATAAAACCACCATGATTCTAACACACGTGTAAAAAAACCCAACTGCATGCATCAAATAAACATACTCATTTACATAAATGTGGTGAAACATTTTAACAAAGTAACTTATAGAACATCAATGGAATAGAGAAAATAACATAGAAAAAAAATTAATGTTTAACTCCCTATACTGGAAGGGTCTATTCCTATCATACCTATGTAGACGCCGAAAAAAGTCCGCAACTCCTAGAGGAAGTTTCGAAATGGAAAAGCGAAATCATATTCGGAATCAGAGGCCTGGTCCGGAGGCCCGGGAAGTGGTGCGCGAAATAAAGGAGGGCTTGCGTGAAATAAAGATGTGTGTGTGAAGCCCGTCCGGGATTCGCGTAATCGAGCCGCTGGTGCGCGCAATTTTGCGCGCCCCGGTTCCGCGCGGTGAGGCTTTGCGGGCCGACGGTTCCCGTCGTGGACACTTCCGCGTGCCGCATGGATTCCGCGCCAGCTGGAGCCTATAAATAGAAGGCGACCCCAGACGGTTTGGCGGTTGAGGAATTCGGATCGGCTCTTGGGCGCTCAATTCGACTCCCCCCGCGCGCAATATGACTTCCAGGTAATCCCCCTTTTCGCGCAACCTTGCCCCAGGGTTCTCCTTTACGCGCAACTCCACCGGCTTTAGTGAATTTTCCTCCTCCTCCCAGTGCTTCCCTTGCACGTGATCATTGTCCCTTGTCCACAATCCCCTTCTACGTGCGCAATACCTTGCGCACAATCCCCTAGTCGCGCAATACTCTGGACCTATTGCGCGCCATCCCGGTGTTTTGCGCGCAAGCCTTCCTTTTGCGCTCAACACCCAGGACCCCTTAACCTTGACGCCCCTTGGCTGCCTTTCCATGTCAGCACGTGATGTCTTCCCTACCGGGCATGCGCGCCATGCGTTGTTTTCCCGTACGGCCTTCCAGGCTCGTACGAAGTAACCTCAAAGTCCCTTGGGCGGTGTTTCCCATTGCGTTGCTTTGCCTTATGCTTCTCCGGATAGGCACGCTAACGGCTATTGCTTCTTCTCATAGCCACGCCAACATGGACCCCTCAACGGTTCGCCCTGCAGCCCCCCTTCACTACGGCCTTGCCGATGCCTTCCCTCCCACAAGGGGTAGAGGGCATTGGGCATGTAAGCCCTAGGGGTGTGGAGCGAACCCACCTCGTCCAAGCTGCAGGACGTTAAACTGCTACGCACCTCGTCCTTAACACATGACGTTAAACTGTGGTTCGACCCCGTGCTTCGCACGCAGGGTCCCCCCAGATCAGACATTTTTTACGCCTCTCGTCTCCACGGGAATGTATTCTTCCTCACATGGAATGAGATCCTCCTTTTCAGGGTGGCGTTTGTCCACAGAGGAAGGGCTTACTTAGAGCATAAGCCCCTATCCTCTCTTGCGGAAGTTTGCACTGGTGCATCTCCGTACTTCCCCCCTGCCAAGGCCAGTGGAGTCCATTTCCCATTGTGCTTCGTCGCACCACGGGCCTCCACTTTGGAGTAAGCCCCGGCACCCAGGGCCGCTAACCACGCGTAAGCCCCTGTTTCCTCTTTGGGCCGCCCAACGCGTAAGCCCCATTCTGCTTCTCACGGACGCACCCTTCGTGACGTGATCGTCTGGTCCCTGCTGCCTCTTGTTTCCCACACCGAGCATAACTCATGTGGGATTAGAGTGTGCATCGACCATGACATCCTCCTATGGGCCGCCTCAGAGCGTAATCCCCATGCCATCGAACTACGTGGACTTTGATCCGTGCAAACGCATGGTACGTAGGAAGCCTCCATGAGGTTCAAGCACACGACCCGGTTGTTCCGACCTCTCCACGTCGGTTCCCCGACCACCATGGGCCGCCTCAGAGCATAAGCCCCATATCCACCTCGGGCAGCCTCAGAGCGTAATCCCCATATCCACCTTGGGCCGCCTCAGATCGTAAGCCCCATATCCACCACGGGCCTCCTCAGAGCATAAGCCCCATATCCACCACAGGCCGCCTTAGAGCGTAACCCTCATATTCACCACGGGTCGCCTCAGAGCGTAAGCCCCATATCCCTTGTCCCGCATGATGTTAAACTGTATGCCCTCATCCCGCATGATGTTAAACTGTATTCCCCCTCTTGGGCCGTCTCAGAGCGTAATCCTTATGCCTCACTCCATCATCCATCCTGATCCTTACCTGGGCCGCCACATCCCGGTGAGATCATGCCATGCCACCCCACTCCATAGTATCCGAGAATCCGCCCACGTGTTGGCCCCAACATCGGCGTTCCCCCTAGGGGGTCCTTCAATCTGATCTACTCTCAGTGTTTTGATTAGTCCGATCCTTCTCTGCAAGACGTTAAACTCGCGGCATACCCCGTGTTAAACATGGGAAGCTGAGGAAAACCTCAGATGGTACACATTCCCCGCATTTGATGTGGGATGCCTCGGGCTTCTGCGCCCTCGAGAATCCCTGTGATAAGGGTCAGAAGACATACATGTTGATCCCCAGCGTCAAGACATGCCAACGACACCCCAACGTGACCTTTCTCCTCACCGAAGGTTGCTTCCCTGACAAGACCCCTTGGAGCGTCTCGACGGAAGCAGCATAATTAACTGGCGTCCATGCAGATATGGAATCGGGAATGAGCTTCACGAACTCGTCTTAAATCTATGAGGGAGACCCGGATTAGGTGACGAGCTCCGAGGAGGAATCCACGGAAGGAAGAACCAACATCCCATCATCCCAGTTTTGATCAAGGATCAGACGTCCCTGAATAAGGAACGGATGTCGCCCGCCTTTGGAAAGCGGGAATGCGGGGCTGCGAGCCGCGCGTCCTCCCATGCGTAATGGACACGCACGCGCGCCCTGGTGTAAAAGCTTCGGAAACAGAAAATGGTGAACCCGACGTGAAGTTATTCTCCTCAATATGGGGACAGGTAGCATTCGGGGTGTCAGAAGATCAGCATGTCACCAGGTCCGGGTACCTATCTCCGGGACGTGAAACCCGCCAGGGGTCGAGGCAGTCAGGATGTTGTGCACTCCGTTCCGCGACGTCGTCAGTGTGGATCCCTCTCGCCGACCACTGAAGACGGAACAATTATGGGCTATTGGTTGTCGATTTCTTTTCCTGTTAGTACTAATGGGTTCATCTCCCTACTTCCAGGAATCAGATCACTGTATCCGGAGCTCGATCGCCACCTGCCCACTGGCGCAGGGGCAGGGGCAGTACCGACGCGGCTACCCCGTGCGGTCCTGTCTTTTCCATAGTCACTCCGGCTCCGATTTCCGCGACTGTCGGGCACTCACGCCCCCTCTCCCCATCATAAATCATCCATCGAAGGGTGATCCACGACTTGGTTCGTAGGTACGATGGGGAAGGGATCATCCCCACCAGGGGCCTGGCCCGTTTGGATCTAGAGGTGGTTGCACCCCACTATCGTCGCCGCCCCCGAGGGCTGCACAGGGAGCCGCCGCTCCCCACTCCGACGTTCAACCGCTTCGGGAGACTATCCCCGGAGCGCCTTGATACATCCGTCCCCTAGGCCAATGAGGTGGGTGATGTCCGGGTCTGCCCGATCGGAGACCCGTCCCAGAGGTTAACAGCAAGAACCCCTGCCAGGCTGCGTCGACGTCATCGCCCGGCTCCCCGGGCTGAGGACCAGGCAATCGTTGTGCCCGCACCACCGGCTCCAACCCATCTGACCCGACGCCAGCATCGGGCGCGAGCGGAAGAGAATGCTCATCCTGGGGCACCAACGTCAGCAACCACTGTGGCCTGAGCCGCTGCTGACTCCTGCTACCAGACCCCTGCACACATTGAGCAGGGGCAGTCACATGCCCGACTGGGATCAAGACCCCGGCCGCCCTACAGGCAGGTTGGGTCGACTCTCCCGGTCGCGGGCACAGGCAATGGCCACCGCGGACCAATCCACGGTCGTGCCACCCATCATGAAGGATTCTTCCATGCAACTGGTCTGGAAAGCCGAGGGCTTCTTCGTGATAGCTACGCTCCGGGTATGACTCCTTCCAGCGCCCACTGCACTGGGTACGAGGTCACTCCCCCTACCGTTGGCCGCGAGTATGGAGCCGTTGCGTATCCAGTCACTCACTCACATGGAGGTCCTCCCCATGTCCCTTTTGACATCTGTCCCGATGCTTCCTGCACCCTGACCTTCAGTCCCCTCTACCCCAGCACTATTGCGGCCAGGGGGCTCCTTGACGGAAATCATCCTTACCCTGAGGAGCCACCTAGGGGAAGGAAGGCGGTGTGTCGTCACCGTAGGAGGAATGTCAGGGGAGTCCGGATGGAAATTAGACCGGTCCGTTTCTTGGAATCTGAGGCGGAGTACGACTCAACAGTGGAACCTTCCCCCCGACCTTCTGAGTCGAGGGTCGGAATGGGGACGCGGCGTTTCAGTCTCGTACTCCCCGAATGCGAGATCCGTATGATTCCCTCCTCCCTCCGAAGGTACATCCAGGAGGACGAGGACTTGGCGTACCCCCAGGGGTCAAACCCGCAGTTATCGCTGGCCTCCCCGGAAGCGCCTTCCACCTCAGTCAGGGAGTGTGGGGAAATTTTTTGGGGATTGACGGAAGAGTCGCAAGACGACACACCCTCGGCGAGCACCGACGCTGTGACAGCAGGCCCATTCACTGGACCATCCTATCGCGACGTGGTAGCCAGGGCACTGAAGCCCTTGGAGGACGACTCAGGGATCGGCGGCTAATCGGCATGTTCGCCTTTTTCCCCACCGGCCAGCCCATCGGCCCGGTGACCTGCCTCGGCGCCGTTTCCAGCTCCCCGGCCATTCTCGATTGACGAGCATGGGCAGCAAGGTCCGGACCCCGAACTAGAGTCATGGAGCTTCTGGACCATCCTCGCAGCGGGCCACTTCCCTGAGAAGTTTTGGCCGGTCGCAGGGTCGAATTTTGATATGCCAGAGGCGCTCACCCCGGGAGAGTTTGAATGTTTCCGCCAGACTCTTCGGTTGAATCACTCCCGTCTTCGCCATCATCTAACACCTTATCCCGGGAGTCAAGCACATCTCGAGGATATCGGTGAGCAGTGTCGTCGGGTCGACCTGGCAGCACTCCCTGCGGTTCGGCACCCCGAGTCGCCTGGCCACCATAGGGCCCTCCAACAACAATGCGTTCAGAGTTTTCAAGTACTCCGCAAGGTTATCGAGGAAGCCACCCCCCAAGCGCACATCCGCGGATGGGGGCAGTACGCTGCCCTTCTTTTCTGTGTAATCTGCCGACAGCCCGATTCACTGAGAGACCCTGAGCGAATGTCGCCAAAGGTAGTGGCGGTCAACATGGATGACCTTTTAGATGAGGGAAATGGTGTGGAGATCCTCTATGGGGACTCAACCCCTGAGTACAATCCTCCACTAGACCCATCTGGGAGGATCACTCGCCACCAGAGGAGCCTCCTAGGTCTCCCCACGCCCACTGAGGCATTGACACTGAGCCGAAACATCGGCAAGGGTAAAGAGCATGTCGGGGCTGTCAAGCCCGCCGACCCATCTACCTCGGTGTAGAAGGCAGAAGAAGACTCCAAGAAGGCCATGCTATGCCAGCAGCTTGCTGAGCAAAAGAGGCTGGTTGATGAGCTCTTGGCCGAACGCATTGCAGAGCGGCGGCCTGACTACGGTAATCCCAGGTCAGGAAAGCAGGGGCAGGAGCACCTACCCCTTGTCGAGATTCCCCCGGGCAACCGCAACCATGTCATGTTCGCCGACAGGGGGGAGGCCAGAGCCCATGGCAATAGGGCACGATACGTCTCGCCGAACCCTCCCGAGTGGCGGAATCACCTGGGGGACCATGCTCGGTTTCCTCCCGATGCCCCGAGAGTCGCTCCGCCAGCCGCCTCGCGAGCTGCTGAGCTTGACTACCAGATTGGAGAGACTGGAAATGCGCTTGTGGTTAGAGATCCTCTTCAGGATAGGAATCTGTGTCTGGACGATCTGATGGAAGTACTCATCTCCTGCTTGGAGGCCCTGGAAACTCAACAGGTGGCAATTCCACCGGACGGCAAGCCATACCCATCATGGGTGGATGATATGTCGGCCCCGCCAGGATTTGGGAACCCCACTTTCGCCCCCTTTAACGGGAAAGGAGACCCTCCACAACACCTGGACCACTTCAACTCGAGGCGCGGGCCTATGTTGGGGACTCCGACGCAGCAGGAGGCTGCCAAACTCCGTTTCTTCGTCCAGACGCTGGAAGGACCAGCCTTCGTCTGGTACAGCTAGCTCCCTGTTGGATCTGTGGCTAGCTAGGAGGACCTTCACTGGAAATTCCTCTACCAGTTCAGTTCCACAACCCGGAAGACGAACATTGCAGACCTCTTCAGGTGCAAACAGAGGCCCGATGAGCGGGTCGTGGACTTCGTCGCCCGGTGGAAGGGGCTCACGTACTTCCTTGACATGCCACTAACTCAGGAGCAATTACTGACGATGTGTGTAGGTAACGTCAAGGCAGAGCTGGTTCCTTCTCTGATCACTCAGAATTACCCTGGAGGGTTCCGGGATTTCTCGGATAAGGCTCAACGCCTCGAAGAAGCCCTACAACATGCCAGTCAGGCATGCCCGCTGCCTCCTGTCATCCCTGCAAGGAGATCCTCCAGAGCTGAGGCCGCTAATGTAGCCCAGATAGAGGCTCCCAGATAGCTGGAGTTGCTACTAGTAAGGCCAGTGCAGTAGCCCCATAGGGGTCCACCCCCACGGGCACAGCCTCCGGCCCAGCAGCGACCGCCTCAAAATCGGCAGGCGCCTCCGCGTAACACGCCGCCACCACCCAGGCGAGATAATCAGGCTCTGCATCCTTTTCATGCTCCTCCGGCCCCTGGCCATAGTCATCCTCCAAGAGCTCCCTTTCCAGACAGAAGGAATCGGACTTACTCGTTTGACAAGGCCCATGTCCCCGGCTATTTTCGTAGTGCCTTTGAGCAGAGGATCGTTCGGCTTCCTGAGTGACGGAAGCCATAAGAGGCGCGTCTCACTGATCACCCTAACCACTGCGCTTATCACCGGATCCTGGGGCACACCATCCAGCGATGCTATGTGTTCAAGGACTGGATCCAAGACCAGATTGACAACAACATAGTCGGGTTGGGCCCAGCCCCGGCACAGGTGGCAGGTGTCTTCGTGAGATCAGATGGCAGCAGCGGTAATGAGGATGACTGGCAGCAGGTTTCCGACTGTGGGTCCTAGAAGTATAATGACTTGATGGCCCGCAGGACGGTTGCCTGTTTCCATGGCATCATCCGTACCCGCCTAAGTCAGCCAAAGCCCTCAGAATCTGCGAGTACCTCTTTGGCATCGTCGTCCCATCCTACCTCTTCCCAGAAGAGCAAGCGGCGACGCAAGAAGAAAGAACGCGCCCTGCCAGTGTCGTCATCTTCTCTCACACTTGGAGATTTTATGCCCCCAGAGCTGGGGATCCCTCCGAGACTCCGTCCGGTAGCGGATGACTCGAGTGAAAGCCCGGGGTACGCTTCGGTTAACACCGTAGAGTTGGTAAATCCCTTTTTGGCTCCCGGCGATGAGGAACGCCAGGTGGACTTCCCCAATGTACCTAGCTATCGCCAACGTCGAAGGAGCCATGGATACGTGAATCACCGGGGCACGGCAGTCGTCACCTCTAGCCAGGACATGCATGCTACTGAGACCAGGCAGCAGGCCAGATACAGAGATCAGCGCACGCGGTCCCCTCACCCGGTGTCAACAGGTCCGCCTCCACCACCGTTTGTGTTGCTGGATCGGGCGAGACCACCTCGTCTGTGTCACAGCCAGCCCTGCCCTGCCGCCGGCCAACTACAGCCTTCCGGTCCTAACATGGAAGCCACCTCCCGGGCTTCGACTAGTGAACAGCGAGACGTACCAGTCAGTCACCGGTCCCGCCGGCAGGGCCTGTCATGCCTCCAATCGCAGAGCGGCCTCCCGTAAGCATAAGATCTCATTTGGCTCAAAATTATGATGTCCTGAAGCACCTGTACAGCATTCCGGCAAGGATTTCTATCCTTGAGACCCTTCTCCTGTCGTCGGAAATGCGCGAGGTGCTCGCCGAGGCTCTAAGGATCCCCCTCCAGTTTGAGACAGAGGTGGCGGCCGCAGAATCCTTCCACACCGAGGCGATTGAGGACGCCGAATGTCAGGAGGTCATCTCATTTTCCGGTGAAGATGAAGACCCTCCCATACAGGGGAAAATTTTCCCACTGTACGTCACCGGATAGTTCAATGGCGTGGAAGTTCCTCGTTGTCTTGTTGACACGGGTTCCGGGATTAACCTCATCCCAACTCGGATGCTGCGGAAACTGGGATTGTCTGAGGATGATTTAACTCCCTCCGACCTCAGGATACATTGGTATGACAGGACCGAGAAAACTCCACTTGGAAAGATTCATCTGAAGACCCAGTTCGGTGGCCTAATTGCCAATACCAAATTCATGGTTGTCTCTCAGGACACTGCCTATAACACATTGATAGGCAGGTCGTGGCTCCACCTTCACGCAGCGGTCCCCTCCTTGTATCACCAGTGCCTCAAATACTCCCTTAAGGGTCGAGTGGGCATGCTCCAAGGAGATGCGTCTCCTTTTTCCTCTTGTGAAGCTCGTTATCTGGACGTTGGCTACTATAAGAGCAAGGACAAGCAGATCCTGGCAGGTGAAGTCGAGCCCGCCACTGTCGTTAGTGGTCCCTGGGCAGGTTTGGATGATGTATATGTCTTCCCAATCCATCAGTTAGAGGCCACGACCCCGGACATGGGACAGTGCTTTGTCGTTTCGGGTACCAGAGGAAGGCATATTTCCGGGTCCAAGCAACGGCGGGAAATCACCTCGTACTCTTACACCATCCAAGATCAGGTGATCCCCGAGCCTCCTACCCCTGTACAATATCGGGATGTTGGGCTCATGGCAACAGCAGTACGTCATAGGTGTCTTTTTCGCCGGGCCGGAATCGATCGGCTCAATCCAACGCGCCACCACTGATTTGATGTCATAAAGTGTGGCCCCTTGGGCTGAAGGCCAGATGGGATTGGATCAACCACCTTTTTCGCCATGATCTCCGCAGTGCATGGGTCCCCTAACGTGGCAACCTCTGCCGCCCAAGCCGGCACCAGCTTCCCATCAGGGTCTGGCAGCCCTGAAACGGCTCCCCCCATGGATGACCCTTCCACAAGCGGAGAGGAGGACATGGAAGATGCTCCTCCTTCCTTCAAGGAGGATGTCCCCGCCATGGTCAACGAGTTAGTGCAGGTGAACCTCAGTAGTGAGGCGGACCCGAGACCCACATTGGTCAGCACCGTTATGCCCCCCGAGGAAAGGAAACGATACATAGACTTCCTCAGATAGCACCGTGATGTGTTCTCCTGGAGTTATGATGAGATTCCGGGACTAGATCCCTAGGTATCCATCCACTGCCTTGGCCTTCCAGAAAACCATCGTGGGTTCAAGAATTCTCCCAGAAAGATGCACCCCTCTCACGGTGCCATGGTTGAGGCCGAAGTTGATAAGCTCATCAAGTCCAACTTTGTCAAAGTAGTCCAGTACCCCAGGTGGCTAGCCAACATTGTTCCGGTCAGGAAGAAGAATAGGCAGATCAGGGTCTGTATCGACTTCCGCGATCTCAATTGCCACTGTCTGAAGGATGACTTTCCCCTTCCCGTGACAGAGTTGTTGATCGATGCCACGGCCAGGTTCCAAGACTTTTCCTTCATGGATGGGTACTCTGGGTACAACCAGATCCGGATGGCCCCCGAGGATGAAGAGTTCACTGCCTTCAGGGCCCCCCAGGGTACTTTCTGCTACCAGGTTATGCCCTTCGGCCTGAAGAATGCAGGTGCCACCTATCAACGGGACATGCACCGCATATTCAAACCGATTCTCGGGATGCTGGTGGAGTGTTACATGGATGATATGGTGGTTAAATCTCGTCAGTTCCAGGACCATCTCAAAGACCTTGAGAAAGTGTTCATCTTCCTACGTTCTCGCCACTTGAAGATGAACCCGTTGTAGTGTGCCTTCGGGGTCACCTCCAGAAAGTTTCTTGGCTTCATTGTTAGGTATCGAGGCATCGAGATCGACCCAGACAAGATCAAGGCCATCAGTTAGATGCCTCCCCCGAGTAATAGTCAGGAGCTGAGAGGCCTTCAAGTCCACTTAGCCTATATACGCCGATTCATCGCGAATCTAGACGGAAAGTGTAAGTCCTTTTCCCGGCGCATGAAGAAGGGCGCCGCCTACGAATGGGACGAAGGGTGTCAGATCACTTTTGAGGAAATCAAGAAGTATCTGCTTCACCCTCCGATCTTGATGCCACCCATTTCCAGAAAGCTGCTGGTTCTTTACGTGACCGCCCTGGAGCGATCCCTCAGCGCACTTCTCGCCCAGAAGAACAACGAGGGAACAGAGAATAGCCTCTACTACCTCAGCCGCATTCTCCTCGACGCGGAAATTAAATACTCCCCCATCGAGAAGAGATGCCTGGAGCTCGTATTTTCCATGCATAAATTGTGGCACTACTTAAAGCACCACGAGTTACAGCTAGCCTCTCAGGTAGACCCGTTGAAATACATCCTGAACCGACCTATGTTTACCGGCCAATTGGCGCACTGGGCGGTGATCCTCTAGCAGTTCGAAATCAGGTTCGTACCTCAGAAGGTCGTCAAAGGACAGGCGTTGGCAGACTTCTTAGCTGCCCACCCCACCTCCACGGACCAGCCACTGGATCTAGGCTTTCCTGATAAGGCAATCCTCTCAGTTGATCACGCCATCCCATGATGGCAGATGCACTTTGACGGTACCTCCCGGAGCCCCACCGGTAGAAGGCTCAATGATCCTAGGCTCAATAGAGTGGGCTTGGGTATCGTCTTCATCACCCCGTATCAAGTCGTTCTGCCGTATTCATTTCTATTGTCAGAAGGCTGCACCAACAATGAGGCAGGGTATCATTCCCTCATTACTGGCCTCGAGTTGGCTCTCGAGATTGACATACCCCATCTGTATGTAAAGGGGGACTCTGAGCTAGTCATCAAGCAAGTCAATGGTGGCTATGCTGTCAGGAAGCCGGAACTTGTGCCATTGCTGGAGTGCACCCTCAATCTAATGGATAAGTTCCCCTCCCGGCCAGAGGTCGTTCACATTCCCCGGTCACAGAACAGTCGAGCAGATGCTTTGGCCAGCCTGGCCGCATCACTTGCGGAGCCCGAACAGGATGACCTAATCGTCCACGTGGTGCACCGTAGATTCATTTCTCCTGTTATCCCAGAGGGCGATCGTGGCCCGCGAGTGAACCATCTCACCGCTAGTGCCCCTATGTCAGGGTCCCCGGGGGCTTCAGGTGCGGTAATCGGGACAGTTCCTGACTGGAGGACGCCCTTGGTTGAGTATCTCGAGCATGAAAATCTTTCGCCGGACCGAGCTGAGCGAGAACGAATCTGACTCCGCGCGCCGCAGTTCACCATTCAGAGTGGTCCCCGCCTTGAGCAGCTCCTTTACAGGCGTGGATTTGATGGTGTTATCCTCCGTTGTCTTCAAGGAGTCGAGATCCCACAGGTCATGTAAGAAGTGCACGCTGGTTCCTGTGGCGCCAACCAGGCCAGGTCAAAGTTGTCCCACCAGATTCAGAGGCTAGGATACTTCTGGCCCTCCATGATCCATGACTGCATTGAGTATTCCAAGAGGTGTCATGCGTGCCAAGTTCATGATAACTTTTTGCATCGGCCACCGGAGCCTCTCCATACTACCAAGTATTCTTGGCCCTTTGCATTCTGGGGGTTGGATGTCGTGGGGCCTTACCCGCCGGCGACGGCCCGCCAGTGCCGGTTCATCTTAAACACTATGGATTTCTTCTCGAAGTGGGCGGAGGAAATCCCGCTCAGGGAAGTCAAGGCCTGTTCTATCGCTGACTTCGTGAGCTCCAATATCATCTATCGGTTTGGAGTACCTCACGCTATCCTCATGGATAACGGAACCAACTTCCGAGCAGCCGAGCTGAAGAAATTGTACGCCAAGTACAACATTCGCTCTAACCACACCTCTCGCTATCATGCACAGGCGAATGGACATATCGAGGCATTTAACAAAACCCTCTCTAACATTCTGCAAAAGATGGTTGGTCAGAACAAGAAAAGTTGGTCAGACAATCTCCCCAACACCCTCTGGGCTTATAGGACGACGACTCGTAACTCCACCCAAGTGACTCTGTATTCCCTGTTGTACGGAGCTGAGGCCGTCCTACCCATCGAGATCCAGTTGCCCTCATTACGCACGGTGGTCTACGACCAGCAAGCGTCGGATAGAGTTGCTGAAATCCGTCTAGCCGAATTGGAAGCGCTGGACGAAAGTAGGCTTCATGCTTTACATAACTTGGAAAGGCATCAGATTAGGATGGCTCGAGCTTTCAATAAGAAGGTTTTCCTCCACTCCTTCTTGCAAGGTGACCTGGTACTGGCCCTCAGAGTGCCAATGATCCCTGGCAGGAAACCACCCAAGTTGGAGCCTAAATGGGAGGGGCCTTTTATTGTCCATAAGGTCTATCCCAATGGTGTGTATTCCCTGGTGACTATGGATGGTGAGCGCATAACTCCTCCCACCAACGCCAGGTTCCTCAAGCAGTACTTTGCCTAAGCCTTTTCTAGGTCCAGCATGACCTTAAACTATATGGTCCAGCATGACCTTAAACTGTATGGTCCAGCATAAACTTAAACTGTATGGTACAGCATGACCTTAAACTGTATGGTCCAGCATGACCTTAAACTATATGGTCCAGCACGACCCTAAACTGCACCCTGGTCCGAGTTCTAAGACCTAAAACTAAGATTCATATTTCTTCCAGCATGACGTTAAACTGCCTTTCAAGAACTACGTAAGGCTTGATTCTTATCCTAATGAGATACGTAGGAACGCCTGGACATTTCATCTCGGGTCCAGCCCCAGGAGCACCAGGAGCACCCAGGAGCACCCAAGAGCACCCAGGAGCGCCCAGGAGAACCCAGACCTTCCGTCTTTGGGTCCAGCTCGAGGTCCGCTAATGCATCGTGCCTGGCTTGCCTTTGGGACCTTGACCACAGGATCGTTTGGTGTGGTATGGGATTATGTCCTCATTCACGTCAGGTTTGCAATAGCTGCACCATGTGCGCCCTGTTCTCAGGAGTAGCCCTCCTATGTCGTGTTCCCCATGATATTGAAAGGCACTGCCTAGAAAAATGTGTGTCTTGATTCCCATATTTATGGGATACATAGGACCACCTGAACACTTGGATTTCAGGTCCATCCCCATCTCTTAGGAGGTCCCACGATCTCCTGGTTTCCTCGTTCTTTTGGCCTGCCTTTCCTTCGGGAATCTGCCATCTTTTGGCCGCTCTCAAACTGAGCCCTTCGACCCTTTCCAGTGGTCTACTAATGTGTTCAGAGTACTCTGGTCTAGGACCTGGAGTGTCAGATTCGACTTAGACAAGTTTTCATCCACTTTTCAAGCTTCGTGTTCCCCTTCATTCAGGCCCCACCATCCTTCACACCCTGAGGGACCCCCAAGAACGGCCTGGATACAACGCCTAAGGGCTCTCCTACAGTCACGGTCCAACGCCCTCGAGGGTTTTGGGCGACAAATTGATACAAATTCCATGTTGCGAATATGGTCAGTGGTTGATGCTCATTTGTTTTGCCCTACTTCTAGGCTAACGCGATAGGATGCTGTGTTGCGAACATGGTCAGCAGTAATCCTCAGTCGTCACGCCGGTTTCCTTGGGCCTTGAATGTTGGTTGCATGGTTCACACTGTGTTCCGCCCCCACCATGTCAAGGTGGAATCTCGACACTCCTTGTACTAACCCTCAGTACACCCCCTCACATCAGACAGACCGATCTGCGTAACAGTGTCTCTCAGGGCTCCCGCGATCTGAGTGCTAGAGTATGTGCTTGGGTTTCTTCTCTATAGGTTGTGTGCAGCTTGACCCTCATCCCCATGGGGAACGAGGAGTCTCCCAGACATTGCCTTTCAGGCCCAGCATAGCTGGGAGCTAGCATCTTCTGCCCCTCCCTGATTGTTGAACCCTCGTAGGCCCCTTTTTCCCGAGGCTCCTCTCTTGGAACCGCGCACGGTGATGGTGTGGGATTACGCCCTCACCCGCATCAGGTATGCTGTATCGCATCGTGCATGTTCATGTTGGTCCAAACCTTATGACCTTAAACTATGTTGTCGGTCCAAACCTTACGACCTTAAACTGTGTTGTCGGTCCAAACATTACGACCTTAAACTGTGTTGACGGTCCAAACCATATGACCTTAAACTGTGCTGTTGGTCCAAACCTTATGACCTTAAATTGAGTTGGTGGTCCAAACCATATGACCTTAAACTGTGTTGTTGGTCCAAACCTTACGACCTTAAACTGTGTTTTTGGTCCAAACCTTATGACCTTAAACTGTGATGTTGGTCCAAACCTTATGACCTTAAACTGTGTTGACGGTCCAAACCATATGACCTTAAATTGTGCTGTTGGTCCAAACCTTATGAACTTAAACTGTGTTGTTGGTCCAAACCTTATGACCTTAAACTGTGTTGATGGTCCAAACCATATGACCTTAAACTGTGTTGTTGGTCCAAACCATATGACCTTAAACTATGTTGTCGGTCCAAACCTTATGACCTAAAACTGTGTTGATGGTCCAAACCTTACGACCTTAAACTGTGATGGCGGTCCAAACCTTACGACCTTAAACTATGTTGTTGGTCCAAACCATATGACCTTAAACTGTGTTGTTGGTCCAAACCATACGACCTTAAACTGTGTTGCTGGTCCAAACCATATGACCATAAACTGTGATGATATCGTCCTGGCCGCACGACGAAAAATGGCACCGCATTGTGATGACCTCCCCATGGGGGACATCACGCCAGGTATTGGTCGATTACCATGCCACTTTTCAACGCCTTCTATGGATTGATTATTGTGGAGACGCCAGGAATTTATACCCTAGGTCAGTCGCCCCACAAAAGAAAAACCATTTACCTTCAAGAACAAACAAGATATATCAAATGCTGCTTCTTTTAGTGCGAGGGCTAGACCCGAACGACTCCTTCTCAAGAACTACGTATGGCTTGATTCTCATCCTTATGAGATACGTAGGAGCGCCTGGGAACTTCCCCACAGGCCCAGCCTAACTTTTCGTGTTCAGTCTCTCGGCCTAAACGCGTCCCCAGGAGCACATAGTAAGCAGGGCTTTTCCCCACACTCACGTTGGGTTTTGCAGTCGCTTTACCATGTGTCTCCCATTCCCCTTCTCCTTTGGTCCGAGTTCTAAGACCTAAAACTAAGATCCTTTGCTTGGATTTCTGCGACTCGGTCTCTCTTGTTGGATTGTACGGTGTGGTGCGGGATTATGTCCTCATTCACGTCGGGTTACTCGACGTGATGTGCTTGTCCCCAGATGAGATGTGTCCCCCGTCCCACACGACGTTAAACTGTATTTCGTCCAGCATGATGTTAAAATGCCTTTCAAGAACTACGTGTGGCTTGATT
Source organism: Viscum album (assembly GCA_963277665.1). Taxonomy (NCBI): domain Eukaryota; kingdom Viridiplantae; phylum Streptophyta; class Magnoliopsida; order Santalales; family Viscaceae; genus Viscum; species Viscum album. The sequence continues at coordinate 65,232,159 of OY728135.1, read as the reverse complement.
ATCATCCTAATGAGATACGTAGGAACGCCCGAACATTTTGTCGTGGGTCCAGCCCCAGGGATTTCCATACCCCGTCCCTCCTTATTGTCGGCCCCTCGTCCTGACTTCGTGGGAAGTGGTGTAATTGTGACATCCACCTCGAAGAAGTTTGGGATGCCCCATAGTGGTAATGGGAAGCGGTAGTTCTCTCTCCAGAGAGGTCCTACCTGAAAATTGGGACGACCCATGACCAGGTTGGTACGTCCGCCTGATGCGCCTCCGCCACGGTGGCGCAATTCCGGGAGTGTTGGACTCTGTTTGAACAAACCATCACTACACCTTCCACGCTTTGCGTGCCCCTTTATTCGGATCCTCATTCTCTTTCATGTCTGACCGGACCCCCTAACAATATGGATGACAGACCTACGGTCCGCCTACTGTCCTGGGCCAACGTTCCGGAGGACTGGTCATGTTTGACGGGACCCCCTAAAAGTATGGGTGACAGACTTTGGTCCGCCTGCTGCCACAATATGGATGATAGACCTTTGTTACGCCTATTGTAGCAACATGGATGATAGACCTATAGTCCTCCTGCTGTCCTGGGCCAACGTTCCGGGAAACTAACTGGCGATACTTGAGTTAGGCCCCGTGTTGCGAACATGGTCAGCGGTCAGCCCTCATTTATTGTCCCCACTCTAGGACAACACGATTGATAAAACACTATTTTTTTGAATATTTTATTGATAATAAATGATATAATTTCCTCAAATTGTATTAAATATGTTTATTTACAAAATATTTGGGATTTGATCATTCATTTGAAAATTTGGTGAAAATTCCAGGTTTACCCTTTATAGTTCACTTTAGTATTGCGAAGATAAATATTTTTATATGTATTATTTGACTTTGAAATTTTGTAAACGTGTTTATAACTTAATTTAATATAACTTACATTCAGGACACTAGAGCTAAATAGTGAATTTGGATGGAGTAAATGGGCCATTAATCCAATGGTGGGCTGGACTCGGAAGAATGGACATGGGTTCTGTATTTGGGCCATATATTCTTCTTCAGGGCTTGGATTGAGCCCAAATTTTGAGTAAAGCTCGGGGACATGATTTTGCACAAATACTCCTTCTAGAATTCCGGTCCATTCACACGTTTTGGAGGTCAAATGGGTGGTGAAAAGTGGAATAAAATATTTGGTCGAATTTCCACATTCACACTTGAAACCACTTGTAACTTCTCCTCCCCTCCCCTCTATAAATTGAAGTTTTTCTCATTTGGAGGGGTTGGGAAGTGCATTGGGAAGTTGAGGGAATAGGAGAAGTGGATACACTCCAATTCGCCAACCATTTCAATAAGGGTAGCTCTTGAAGCAAGGATCCCTTCAACGAAGCCTTCTTCTTCTCCTTCATGTTGTAATGATTTTGTTTGTGTAATAAACTTCTTTGTTCTTCTTTTATTTCTTCTATTTTATTCTGTTTTGTTTAAATTTCTTCTTCTCTTAATCTTCCTCTTTGGACTGGAATTCTTGATTAGAAGCGTTATTGGGTTATACCCATTATAATCCTTTGCACATGCAAAACGCTTCTACGATGATTACGCCACCCATGGAAGAGTAGTCTTTTAGTAATCGATCTATATTCTACCCTCTTCATTTAATTATTTTTAATAAATGAGCTACTGTAATTCACATAATATGATCCATAAATTTTGTTTCTAAATTACAAGAAACTAAGCAAGCAATTGAACAATTAACACAAAAACACGCGAGGTCGGGATTTTGTGTAAATTGTGTGAGCGTAATCTTAATCGGAAATACAAGACCACACGGGATAAATTTGTAGAGTTCAAACATAATCCCTAAAAACAATTCATCCTCATTTCCAGAATGAATATGTTCTTTAATTAACCACTGAACATAAGCTATCCTTAGAACAACAATCAAAGTAGGGTGCTGCGATTGCGTGTTCCGAAGCTAGCCTAGGGTTTAAGTAATTTCATCTTTGTGGTTAAGTTAACTCTCGTAGGGTTCGAGGGATAAAAAATTAGGGGATCATAATTAAGTGGATATTTATTTAAATGATGATGATTAATAAAAAAATGAAGAGGTAGAGTTAGATTGATTACACCTTTTAAAATATTTTCTAAAACAAACATCTTCTTGTTGTGTCTTTTTAATCAAACTTCATTTCAAAATTAAAAACAAAAAAAATGCAATCTTCTTCCAGAAAAATTCTTCAAGATTTATAAACTATAAACAACTACCCCCCATACTTTCAAGTAGTGTTTTTATTCTCTTTTATTTTATTTCTAGAATACCTCTGAAAAGTTGTTTTAATTCACTTCCTCCTTTGAGAGACGACCTTGGTCAGCCACTCTGCTGCACCTAAGTACCCCAAAATCACATTAATCATTTGAGGGCACCCATGACAATGCTCTTTCAAATTGGCGCCATTTCCGGGGAGGCAAGTAATTATTTCAACCAATTAGAGGTATTTATTTTATTTTACATTTTTATTCTCTTCCTCTCTTCTTTCTTCCTTCTTTACCCAATCTGATTTTTCTTATTCTTATTTTATTTTCTTCTACTTCTTTTTGGACCATCAACTCAAACTTCTCATTTTTATTTTACTATGGTCCACTTTATTTATTTTCATTTTTATTTGATTTATGAAATGAACTAATCCCAAAGATCTCTTAGATCTTGACCCTGAAATTGAACGGAGCCTTAGGGCACGAATCAGACATTCTCAATCTACGGGAAGTTTCAATATTCAACCAGTTGGTGAATTCCTCTCTTCTGGAAACATTGAAATTAGAAGAAATTCAAATTCAAACATAAAAGAGGAACCAATGGTTGGAAATAATGGAAATGAACTTAATAGAACCATTCGAGAATTGGCTGCACCTGATATTAACTATCAACCAAATTGTATTGCATACCCAAATCTCGAATCGGACTTTGAACTAAAATCTAGGTTAATTCACTTACTTCCATGGTTTCATGGCCTCTATGGTGAGGATCCCAATAAACATTTGAAAGAATTTAATGTGGTTTTCTCAACCTTGAAACCAAGAAATGTATCTGAAGACCAAATCAAATTAAGAGCATTCCCATTCTCACTTGATGGAGCTGCGAAAGATTGGATGTATTATTTACAACCCGAAGATGTAAATTGTTGGAACGATTTGAAACGTCTTTTATTGCAGATATTTTTTCCAGAATCAAGGACCAATTCCATTCGTAAGGAGATCTCGGGGATCAAGCAAGAACAAGGGGAGTCAATGTATGAGTATTGGGAGAGATTCAAGAAGTTATGTGCAAGATGTCTGCATCACCAAATCAGTGAGAAACTCCTCATCCAATACTTCTATGAAGGACTCACACCCATGGAGAGGAGCATGGTTAATGCTGCAGCTGGAGGAGCATTGGTGGACAAGACACCAGTAGCCGTACGTGCATTGATCGACAAGATGGCCCAAAACTCCCAAAAATTTGGTGATCGAGGTACACCACATATCAGGGGAGTACATCAGGTAAGTCCTTCTTCTCTTGAAAGTCATTTGATTGATACTAAGTTAGAAGAATTGACAACTGTGGTGAGGCAAATTGCTTTGGCACAAAAGACATCTCTACCCCCTCCTTCAAGGCCTGGTGGCATTTTCACTGAGACAAGCCACCCAACTGACTGTTGCCTACAACTACAAGAGATAAAGGATTGCATAGCAGTATTCCCAGGGAGACCAATTCAGCAGCAACAACAACCATTTCCCCAAAAGAAGTTTGAGTCATTTGCTCCAACATACAACCAAGGGTGGAAAGATCAACCAGACATGAGGTATGGCTCTGGACAACAACAAAGTCCCCCTTTTCAACCAAACTTCCAGCAGCCTCCTCCTTACCAATAGGGTTTCCAAAAACCCCAAAGGAGATTTGAATCTCAAACATCAACAAGTCAGCAACAAGGGAATCCTCCACCAAAGGTTGATTCTAATACTGATGATCTTTTGAAGCAAATTGTTCTTAATCAATAGAATGAGCTGAAGAGTCAAATTTCAGAGCTGAGGGAGTTGAAGACTCAAATGAGCCAGATTGTCACCGCCCTCCATGAACTTGTGAGTAAGAATTCTGGAAATATACCTTCCCAACCCACTCCAAATCCAAAGGGGAATGTCAGTGCCATCACATTGAGAAGTGGGAAGAAAATGAACGATACATCTGTACCTACGATTCCACCGGGATTCACCTCAACTCCAGAGCAGCCGCATTCCATACTGACTAATGATCAATCCAAGGAGAAAGATAAAGGTAAGAAAAAGATTGATAATGTTCCTCCTAAACCCCTTCCTTTTCCAAATAGGGTTGTTCAAACCAAGAAGATGGCTGAAGAAGCAATACAAAAGGAGGTTTTGGACACATTCAAGCGTGTGGAGATCAATATTCCTCTACTTGAAGCCATTAAAAAAATCCCAAGGTATTCCAAATTCTTAAAATAACTCTGCACCAATCGAAGAGGGCTCAAGGGAAATGAGAGGATCAATCTTGGAAGGAATGTGTCAACACTCATTACACCAACTCTAGCAATGCCGACAAAGTGCAAGGATCCAGGGACATTCACCATCCCATGTACCATAGGGGATTTTCACTTCTCTGATGCTCTTTGTGATTTAGGAGCTTCAATATATGTGATGCCTAACTCTGTATTCTCTTCTTTATAGGTTGGTGAGTTGAAGCCGACGAGAGTAGTGGTGCAGTTGGCAAATAGAGCTACAACATATCCAACAAGAGTTCTTGAGGATGTACTTGTCCGGGTAAGAGACATGATCTTTCCAGTGGATTTATATGTTCTTAACATGGAGGATGATCAGGTAAGTTCTCATGCCCCCATTATCTTAGGTAGGCTCTTCCTCAAAACTGCAAAAACAATCATAAATGTCAATGAGGTTACACTTTCCATGGAATTTGGGGATGAAGTTGTGATATTTAATGTAATGGATTCTATGAAGTACCCCTCTTAGGACCATTCTGCTTTTGTTATCTCCCATTTTGAACCACCAAGTAAAAACACCATGGAATTGGATTTTCCTATGCTTAGGGATATTATGATTATTGGTTCTAGTTTGATGTCTAAGAGTACTTCTACACCCATTTTTAAGGAACAAGACTCTCTAAGATTTCGTTTTGAAATGGAATCATATTCTGATTTTGATCATGTGAACTCTGATTATGACATGGCTGTTGAGTATGCTTATGGATTTGATGCTTTATTCTCTGATTTTTATGATTTCTATTCTGATACTGATGCTCTTTGTGCACATATTTCAGTTCCTTCAATGTCTCCATCCATACTACACCCTCCTTCATTAGAACTCAAGCCATTGCCACCAAATCTGAAATACTCATACTTGTTGAATGGTGAGAGATTACATGTTATCATTGCTAACAATCTCCATTTTGAACATGAAGAAAAGCTTTTGAATATTTTGAGGGAGAACATCAGGGCGATTGGGTGGACCTTGGCTGACATATCAGGTATTATCCCCTTCATTTGCGTGCATAGGATTCACTTGGAGGATGGGGCTAAACCAGTGAGACAGCCACAGAGGAGACTCAATCCCACCCTCCTGGAAGTTGTTAAAAAAGAATTTGAGAAATTGCTCGAGGCAGGTATAATCTTTCCCATTTTAGATTCTCAGGGGGTAAGTCCAATTCAGGTTGTGCCTAAGAAGAGTGGTGTTACTATTGTTAAAAATGAGAAAGATGAGTTAGTTCCAATGAGGGTGAAAAACAGTTGGAGTGTGTGTATTGATTATAGGAAACTAAATCATTCCACTCGCAAGGACCATTTCCCCCTCCCGTTTATTGATCAGATGCTTGAGATACTAGCTGGGAAGACACACTATTGTTTCTTGGATGGATTTTCTAGATATTTTCAGGTTCCTACAGCTCCAGAGGACCAGGAGAAGACGAAATTCACCTGTCCATTCGGTACCTTTGCTTACCGAAGGATGCCATTTGGACTTTGCAATGCCTCAGGTACCTTCCAGAGATGCATGGTGAGTATTTTTTCTGATTTTATTGAGACTTTCATGAAGGTATTTATGGATGATTTTACAGTGTATGGGTATTCATTTGATGAATGTCTAAGTAGTTTGGGAAAGGTGTTGAATCGTTGTATTGAGAAGAATTTGGTCCTGAACTTTGAAAAGTGTCATTTTATGGTAGAGCATGGAATTTTCTTAGGGCATGTAGTGTCAAAACATGGGATAGAGGTTGATAGATCTAAGGTAGAAATTATTTCATCCTTACCCTATCCTTCATGTGTGCCTGATGTTAGATCTTTCCTAGGGCATGCAGGATTTTATCGACGCTTCATCAGAGATTTTAGTAAGATCTCTCTACCCTTATCTCGATTGCTTCAAAAAGATATTGACTTCAATTTTGATGATTCATGCAGGGTATCATTTGATGAGCTAAAGAAGTGTTTGACCACTCCACCGATCATACATCCCCCGCGGTGGGACCTTCCTTTTGTGCTTATGTGTGACGCCTCCAACTTCGCGGTTGGAGCTGTCTTATCTCAGAGGGTGGAGGGACGTTCACATGTGATTGTCTATACATCGAGGACACTGGATTCAGCCCAATCAAATTACACAACCATAGAAAAGGAGTTTCTTGCTGTCATATATGCTTTAGATAAATTCTGTTCATATTTATTGGGCTCTAAAGTAGTTGTTTTTTCTGACCATGCAGCTTTGAGGTACCTCTTGAAGAAGCCAGATGCAAAGCCACGACTTATCCATTAGATGCTCCTTATTCAAGAGTTTGACCTTGAGATAAAGGAAAAGAAGGGGTCATAGAATTTGGTGGTGGACCACATGAGTAGGCTTACTCACACACTAGAGGATGACACCTTGGACCAGGTACCACTTCGGGACACTTTCCCCGATGAGCATCTCTATACCATCTCAGGTACGCATCCTTGGTATGCTGATTTAGTTAATTACATTGTTTCCTCTGAAATCCCAGCAAATTTGAAGAATCATCAAGTCCAAAAATTAAAAAGTGAGTCTAGGTATTATGTGTGGGATGATCCTTACCTCTGGCACATGTGTAGTGACCAAGTCATTAGGAGGTGTGTTCCCGATCATGAGTTTGAGTCTGTTTTGCATTTCTGTCATACACTTGCTTGTGGTGGACACTTTGGACCCCAACGGACATCTAGGAAGGTTTTGGACTCTGGATTATATTGTCCTAGCTTGTTCCATGATTCCCATGTGTTTTGTAAGTCATGCTCTCGTTGCCAACACACTGGGAATATTTCTAGGAGACATGAGATGCCCCAACAACCCATACTATTCTGGGAGATTTTTGATGTGTGGTGAATTGATTTTATGGGTCCTTTTCCTAGTTCATTTGGATTTTTATATATTTTGGTTGCTGTTGATTATGTGAGTAAATGGGTGGAGGCCAAGGCCACCAGGACTGACGATTCTCATGTTGTTGTGGATTTTGTGAAGGCACGGATTTTTTGCAGGTTTGGAGTACCAAAGTCAATCATCAGTGACCAAGGGACACACTTTTTCAATAGGAATTTTTCTTCCCTCCTTCCAAAGTATGGGGTGACACACAAAACATCAACACCATACCACCCCCAAACAAATGGTCAGGCTGAGGTTTCAAATCGTGAGCTGAAACAAATATTAGAGAAAACCGTGCAGCCAAATAGGAAGGATTGGAGCAAGCGCTTAGATGATGCATTGTGGGATTATAGGAAAGCATACAAGACACCCATTGGTATGTCCCCATTTAGGATTGTTTTTGGGAAAGCATGTCATCTCCCAGTGGAAGTTGAGTATCGGGCTTCTTGGGCTATAAAGAAATGCAACATGGATTTGGCCCAAGCTGGAATCCAAAGGAAGCTACAAATTCAAGAGCTTGAGGAGATTAGATTGTCTTCATATGAGAACTCAAGGCTCTACAAGGAAATATCAAAAGCAGCTCATGATAGAATGATCCAACAAAGGGAGTTTCATGTTGGAGAGAAAGTCCTTCTCTACAGTTCATGACTGAAGCTGATACCTGGTAAGTTGCATTCCAGATGGTTAGGTCCTTATATTGTATCTAATTTTTTTCCTTATGGTGCAGTGGAGATCACACAAGAGGGCACTGGAAGGATCTTTACAGTCAATGGGAAACGTTTGAATAGATACATTGAGGGACTTCCTACTAATGCAGTGGATTTTATCACACTTCATGACCCCATCATCACTTGATCACATCAGGCTGTTCCTAACCCTTTCACTTTTATATTATTTGTCCTATTCAAAAAAAATTCATTTCGTGTGCAAATATCATCTAATGGGTTCACATTGAGGACAATGCAATATTTTAAGTGTGGGGGAGGGAACCTTTTAGTTTAGTAATTTCAATTTTGTTTTCCTCTTAAAAAAACCAAAAAAAATTGTGTGTTTTTCAAATTTTGTGTGTTTATTTTACAATTTTCTGTGTTTTTTTGAAACTTTTGAGCTGAAATGATTCTCATCACCATTTTTAAATCCATATCAATGAGTGAAATAATTTACCCCTTGAAACTGAGCTTAAATGAATGCTGAAAATGACTTTGTTTCAAGTTCAAATATTTAGTAATTTCATGAAAAGTACACTGAATTTTGAATCCCATGCCACATCTCACTGTCTTTATATTTGAAATCACTTTCCTGTGAGGCTTATGAACCATTATTTTCATATTATTTACATTCACCTCACTTCTTGAGAGAACCAAACCATGCTTGATTTAACCATAATTTGATTTATTCCTATCAAAACTTAAGGGTTTTAGGTACATATGTTTAAATGATTGAGGCATTTGTTTTGTATTAAAGCCCCTATTTCAAAGAATCCTTTTTTATAATGGCCTACCTTGAATATTTAATCCTTTTAGCCCTTATAATCCATGCACAGCCTGTTAGGTTAGCCACATTACAAGCCAATTTTCCCTATCCAACCAACTCTTGAAGTGAAATTGCAAAAATCTAGTTGAGCTTAAGTGTGGGGGAATCTATCTCGTGTTGTGCCACCACATTCTGTGATACTTTGGGTGGAAAATTAAATTCAGAAGAGATGTGTTTGCTGCTGAAGAAAGTCATTATATTGAAAGCTATGCCTTTTCTGGAGCTTTCATGACAAGTGAAGTTGTGCCTTTTCTGGAGCTTCTAATTGAGGTGGAAAGTTGTGCCTATATGGAGCTTTCAAGAAAATCATGTTTGAGAAGATTGACATTTTTTATGCTGAAATGATGAATAGTGTAAACCTTTCATGACTTTTCATGATGATGGAGCTGAATTCATACTATGTTGATTGAGTAGAAGACCATATTTAAGTGAAAATTAGATTAATGTAATTTTGCTTCAAAAACAGTAAATCCCTCCTTATTCAGCCTCAGAATTTTTTACATCTAAATCCTACCAACCGAAAGCCACAGAACAACCCTGAAAAGACCTAATGATAAACATATGTCCTTGACTCACATCGGGTAGTGATGTAGGAATCTATCAAGCCTATGGTTACCCTTGTATGAGTTTGGATGAGAAAGACATTGCAAAAAAAATTGATATTTGAGTGATGAGAGAAAATTCAAGCGAGGTAAGTGTTTTGTGCATGGGAGGATAAATGAAGTGGAAATATATTGAATGATATAAATGAAGAACTTGAAATAATGGTTTTTTATGAGGCATGATATCTTTTGTTTCTTGGTGTGTAATTGTTTGATCTCAAGGATATGTGTTTTAAAATTGGTTTTCATTTTATATTGATGTTTACTTGACATGAGGTTTTTCCCAGGAGTGCAAAAGGGTAAGTGTGGGGGAGTTGATAAAACACTATTTTTTTGAATATTTTATTTATAATAAATGATATAATTTCCTCACATTGTGTTAAATATGTTTATTTATAAAATATTTTGGATTTGATCATTCATTTGAAAATTTGGTGAAAATTCCGGTTTTACCCTTTATAGTGCACTGTTGTATTTCGAAGATAAATATTTTTATATTTATTATTTGAATTTGAAATTTTGTAACAGTGTTCCTAACGTAAGTTTCTACAACTTTCATTATGTAAACTAGAGCTAAAGAGTGCATTTGGATGGAGTAATGGGCCATTAATCCAATGGTGGGCTGGACTCGGCAGAATGGACATGAGATCTGTATTTGGGCCATATATTCTTCTTCAGGGCTTGGAGTGAGCCCCAATTTTGAGGTAATATCGGGTACATTATTTGGCACAAATCATCCTTCTGGAAGGCCGGTCAATTAATGCGTTTTGGAGGTCAAATGGGTGGTACAAGTTGGAATAAAATATTTGGTAGAATTTCCACATTCACACTTGAAACCACTTGTAACTTCTCCTCCCCTCCCCTCTATAAATTGAAGTTTTTCTCATTTGGAGGGGTTGGGACGTGTATTACGAAGTTGAGGGCAGAGGAGAAGTGTATCCAATCCAATTATCCAACCATTTCAATAAGGGTATCTCTTGAAGCAAAGATCCCTTCGAGGAAGCCTTCTTCTTCTCCTTCATGTTGTAATGATTTTGTTTGTGTAATAAACTTCTTTGTTATTCTTTTATTTCTTCTCTTTTATTCTGTTTTGTTTAAATTTCTTCTTCTCTTAATCTTCCTATTTGGGCTGGAATTCTTGAGTAGAAGCGTTATTGGGTTATACCCATTATAAACCTTTGCACATGCAAAACGCTTCTACGATGATTACGCCACCCATGGAAGAGTAGTCTTTTAGTAATCGATCTATTTTCTACCATATTCATTTAATTATTTTGAATCAATGAGCTAATGTAATTCACATAATATGATCCATGAATTGTGTTTTTAAATTACAAGAAACTAAGCAAGCAATTGAACAATTAACACAAAAACATGTGAGGTCGGGATTTTGTGTAAATCGTGTGAGCGTAATCTTAATCGGAAATACAAGACCAGACGGGATAAATTTGTAGAGTTAAAATATAATCCCTAAACACAATTCATACTCATTTCTAGAATGGATATGTGCTCTAATTAACCACTGACCATAAGCTATCCTTAGAACAGCAATCAAAGCAGGGTGTTGCGATTGCGTGTTCCGAAGCTAGCCTAGGGTTTAAGTAATTTCATCTTTGTGGTTAAGTTAACTCTCATAGGGTTCGAGGGATAAAAAAATAGGGGATAATAATTAAGTGGATATTTATTTAAATGATGATTATTAATAAGTAAATGAAGAGGTATAGTTAGATCGATTACACCTTTTAAAATATTTTCTAAAACAAACATCTTCTTGTTGTGTATTTTTAATCAAACTTCATTTCAAAATTAAAAACAAAAAAATGCAATCTTCTTCTAGAAAAATTCTTCTAGATTTAAAAACTATAAACAACCACCCCCCATGATTTCAAGTAGGGTTTTTATTCTCTTTTATTTTATTTCTAGAATACCTCTGAAAAGAGGTTTTAATTCACTTCCTCCTTTGAGAGACGACATTGGTCAGCCACTCTGCTGCACCTAAGTACCCCAAAATCACATTAATCATTTGAGGGCGCCCACAACAGTGCTCTTTCAAATTGGTGCCGTTTCCAGGGATGCAAGTAATTATTTCAACCAATTAGAGGTATTTATTTTATTTTACATTTTTATTCTCTTCCTCTCTTACTTCTTACTTCTTTACCCAATCTGAATTTTCTTCTTCTTCTTTTATTTTCTTCTACTTCTTTTTGGACCATCAACTCAAACTTCTCATTTTTATTTTACTATGGTCCACTTTAATTATTTTAATTTTTATTTGATTTATGAAACGAACTAATCCCAAAGATATCTTAGATCTTGACCTTGAGATTGAACGTAGCCTTAGGGCACGAATCAGATATTATCAATCTACGGGAAGTTTCAATATTCAACCAGTTGGTGAATTCCTCTCTTCTGGAAACATTGAAATTGGAATAAATTCAAATTCAAACATAAAAGAGGAACCAATGGCTGGAAATAATGGAAATTAACTTAATAGAACCATTTTAGAATTGGCTGCACCTGATATTAACTATCAACCAAATTGTATTGCATACCCAAATCTCGAATTGGACTTTGAACTAAAATCTGGTTTAATTCACTTACTTCCAAAGTTTCATGGCCTATCTGGTGAGGATCCCAATAAACATTTGAAAGAATTTAATGTGGTTTGCTCAACCTTGAAACCAAGAAATGTATCTGAAGACCAAATCAACTTAAGAGCATTCCCATTCTCACTTGATGGAGCTGCGAAAGATTGGATGTATTATTTACAACCCGAAGATGTAACTTGTTGGAACGATTTGAAACATATTTTCTTGCAGAGATTTTTTCCAGCATCAAGGACCACTTCCATTCGTAAGGAGATCTTGGGGATCAAGAAAGCACAAGGGAAGTCAATGTATGAGTATGGGGAGAGATTCAAGAAGTTATGTGCAAGCTATCCGCATCACCAAATCAGTGAGCAACTCCTCATCCAATACTTCTACAAAGAACTCACACCCATGGAGAGGATCATGGTTGATGCTGCAACTGGAGGAGCATTGGTGGACAAGACACCAGCAGCCGCACGTGCATTGATCGACAAGATGACCCAAAACTCCCAACAATTTGGTGATCGAGGTACACCACATATCAGGGGAGTAAATCAGGTAAGTCCTTCTTCTCTTTAAAGTCATTTGATTGATACTAAGTTAGAAGAATTGACAACTATGGTGAGGCAAATTGCTTTGGCACAAAAGACATCTCTACCCCCTCTTTCAAGGCCTTGTGGCATTTGCACTGAGACAAGCCACCCAACTGACTGTTGCCCACAACTCCAAGAGATAGAGGATTGCGCAGTAGTATTCCCAGGGAGACCAATTCAGCAGAAACAACAACCATATCCCAAAAAGAAGTTTGATTCATTTGCTCCAACATACAACCAAGGGTGGAAAGATCAACCAGACATGAGGTATGGCTCTGGACAACAACAAAGTCCCCCTTTTCAACCAAACTTCCAGCAGCCTCCACCTTACCAACAGGGTTTCCAACAACCACAAAGGAGATTTGAAGCTCAAACATCAACAAGTCAGCAACAAGGGAATCCTCCACCAAAGGTAGATTCTAATACTGATGATCTTTTGAAGCAAATTGTTCTTAATCAACAGAATGAGCTGAAGAGTCAAAGTTCGGAGCTGAGGGAGTTGAAGACTCAAATCAGCCAGATTGCCACTGCCCTCTGTGAACTTGTGAGTAAGAATTATGGAAATATACCTTCCCAACCCACTCCAAATCCAAAGGGAAATGTTCGTTCCATCACATTGAGAAGTGGGAAGCAAATGAATGATACATTTGTACCTACCATTCCACCGGGATTCACCTCAACTCTGGAGCAGCCTCATTCCATACCGACTGATGATCAATCCAAGGAGAAAGATAAATGTAAGAAAAAGATTGATGATTTTCCTCCTAAACCCCTTCCTTTTCCAAATAGGGTTGTTCAAACCAAGAAGATGGCTGAAGAAGCAATAAAAAAGGAGGCTTTGGACACATTCAAGCATGTGGAGATCAATATTCCTCTACTTGAAGCCATTAAGAAAATCCCAAGGTATGCCAAATTCTTAAAAAACTCTGCACCAATCGAAGAGGAATCAAGGGAAATGAGAGGATCAATCTTGGAAGGAATGTGTCAACACTCATTACACCAACTCTAGCAATGCCGATAAAGTGCAAGGATCCAGGGACATTCACCATCCCATGTACCATAGGGGAGTTTCACTTATCTGATGCTCTTTGTGATTTAGGAGCTTCAATAAATGTGATGTCTCACTCTGTATTCTCTTCTTTACAGGTTGGTGAGTTGAAGCTAAAGAGATTAGTGGTGCAGTTGGAAAACTGAGCTACAGCATATCCAGCAGGAGTTCTTGAGGATGTACTTGTCTGGGTAAGAGACAAGATCTTTCCAGTGGATTTCTATGTTCTTAACATGGAGGATGATCAGGTAAGTTCTCATGCCCCCATTATCTTAGGTAGGCCCTTCCTCAAAACTGCAAAAACAATCATAAATGTCAATGAGGGTACACTTTCCATGGAATTTGGGGATGAATTTGTGATATTTAATGTTATGGATTCCATGAAGTACCCCTCTGAGGACCATTCTGCTTTTGTTATCTCCCATTTTGAACCACCAAGTAAAAACACCATGGAATTGGATTGTCTTATGCTTAGGGATGTTATGAGTATTGGTTCTAGTTTGATGTCTAAGAGTACTTATACACCCATTTTTAAGGAACAAGACTCTCTAAGATTTGGTTTTGAAATGGAATCATATTCTGATTTTGATCATGTGAACTCTGATTATGACATGGTTGTTGAGTATGCTGATGGATTTGATGCTTTATTCTCTGATTTTGATGATTTCTATTCTGATATTGATGCTCTTTGTGCACATATTTCAGTTCCTTCAATGTCTCCATCCATACTACACCCTTATTCATTAAAACTCAAGCCATTGCCACCAAATCTGAAATACTCATACTTGTTGAATGGTGAGAGATTACATGTTATCATTGCTAACAATCTCCCTTCTGAACATGAAGAAAATCTTTTGAATATTTTGAGGTAGAACATCAGGGTGATTGGGTGGACCTTGGCTGACATATCAGGTATTATCCCCTCCATTTGCATGCATAGGATTCTCTTGGAGGATGGGGCTAAACCGGTGAGACAGCCACAAAGGAGACTCAATCCCACCCTCCTGGAAGTTGTTAAAAAAGAAGTTGAGAAATTGCTCAAGGCAGGTATAATCTTTCCCATTTCAGATTCTCAGTGGGTAAGTCCAATTCAGGTTGTACCTAAGAAGAGTGGTGTTACTGTTGTTAAAAATGAGAAAGATGAGTTAGTTCTAATGAGGGTGAAAAACAGTTGGCGTGTGTGTATTGATTATAGGAAACAAAATCATTCCACTCGTGAGGATCATTTCCCCCTCCCATTTATTGATCAGATGCTTGAGAGACTAGCTAGAAAGACACACTATTGTTTCTTGGATGGATTTTCTGGATATTTTCAGGTTCCTATAGCTCTGGAGGACCAGGATAAGATGACATTCACCTGCCCATTCGGTACCTTTGCTTACCGAAGGATGCCATTTGGACTTTGCAATGCCCCAGGTACCTTTCAGAGATGCATGGTGAGTATTTTTTCTGATTTTATTGAGACATGCATAGAGGTATTTATGGATGATTTTACAGTGTATGGGTCTTCATTTGATGAATGTCTAAGTAGTTTGGGAAAGGTGTTGAATCGTTGTATTGAGAAGAATCTGGTCCTGAACTTTGAAAAGTGTCATTTTATGGTAGAGCATGGCATTGTCTTAGGGAATGTAGTGTCAAAACATGGGATAGAGGTTGATAGATCTAAGATAGACATTATTTCATCCTTAACCTATCCTTCATGTGTGCGTGATGTTAGATCTTTCCTAGGGCATGCAGGATTTTATCGACGCTTCATCAGAGATTTTAGTAAGATCGCTCTACCCTTATCTCGATGCTTCAAAAAGATATTGACTTCAATTTTGATGATTCATGTAGGGTATCATTTGATGAGCTAAAGAAGTGTCTGACCACTCCACCGATCATACAGCCCCCGCGGTGGGACCTTCCTTTTGAGCTTATGTGTGACGCCTCCAACTTCGCGGTTGGAGCTGTCTTATCTCAGAGGGTGGAGGGACGTTCACATGTGATCGCCTATGAATCGAGGACACTGGATTCAGCCCAATAAAATTACACAACCACAGAAAAGGAGTTTATTTCTGTCATATTTTCTTTCGATAAATTCTGTTCATATTTATTGGGCTCTAAAGTAGTTGTTTTTTCTGACCATGCAGCTTTGAGGTACCTCCTGAAGAAGCTAGATGCAAAGCCATGACTTATTCGTTGGATGCTCCTTTTTCAAGAGTTTGACCTTGAGATAAAGGACAATAAGGGGTCATAGAATTTGGTGGTGGACCACATGAGTAGGCTTACTCACACACTAGAGGATGACACCTTGGACCAGGTACCACTTCAGGAAACTTTCCTTGATTACCATGTCTATACCATCTCAGGTACGCATCCTTGGTATGCTGATTTAGTTAATTACATTGTTTCCTATGAAATCCTAGCAAATTTGAAGAATCATCAAGTCCAAAAATTAAAAAGTGAGTCTAGGTATTATGTGTGGGATGATCCTTACCTCTGGCGCATGTGTAGTGACCAAGTCATTAGGAGGTGTGTTCCCGATCATGAGTTTGAGTCTGTTTTTCATTTTTGTCATACACTTGCTTGTGGTGGACACTTTGGACCCCAACGGACATCTAGGAAGGTTTTGGACTCTGGATTATATTGTCCTAGCTTGTTCCATGATGCCCATGTGTTTTGTAAGTCATGCTCTCGTTGCCAACACACTGGGAATATTTCTAGGAGACATGAGATGCCCCAACAACCCATACTATTCTGTGAGATTTTTGATGTGTGGT
The DNA here is from genome assembly GCA_963277665.1 of Viscum album. NCBI lineage: Eukaryota > Viridiplantae > Streptophyta > Magnoliopsida > Santalales > Viscaceae > Viscum > Viscum album. The sequence goes on along the minus strand of OY728135.1, from coordinate 65,215,626 downwards.
GAATTGATTTTATGGGTCCTTTTCCTAGTTAATTTGGATTTTTGTATATTTTGGTTTCTGTTGATTATGTGAGTAAATGGGTGGAGGCCAAGGCCACCAGGACTGACGATTCTCATGTTGTTGTGGATTTTGTGAAGACATGGATTTTTTGCAGGTTTGGAGTACCAAAGGCCATCATCAGTGACCAAGGGACACACTTTTGCAATAGGAATTTTTTTCCCTCCTTTGAAAGTATGGGGTGACACACAAAACATCAACACCATACCACCCCCAAACAAATGGTCAGGCTGAGGTTTCAAATTGTGAGCTGAAACAAATATTAGAGAAAACCGTGCAGCCAAATAGGAAGGATTGGAGAAAGCGCTTGGATGATGCATTTTGGGCTTATAGGACAACATACAAGACACCCATTGGTATGTCCCCATTTAGGATTTTTTTTGGGAAATCATGTCATCTCCCAGTGGAAGTTGAGCATCGGGCTTATTGGGCTATAAAGAAATGCAACATGGATTTGGCCCAAGATGGAATCCAAAGGAAGCTGCAAATTCAAGAGCTTGAGGAGATTAGATTGTCTTCATATGAGAACTCAAGGATCTACAAGGAAAGATCAAAATCAGCTCATGATAGAATGATCCAACAAAGGGAGTTTCATGTTGGAGAGAAAGTCCTTCTCTACAGTTCACGACTGAAGTTGATACCTAGTAAGTTGCGTTCTAAATGGTTAGGTCCTTATATTGTATCTAATGTTTTTCTTTATAGTGCAGTGGAGATCACACAAGAGGGTACTGGAAGGAGCTTTACAGTCAATGGGAAACGTTTGAAGAGATACATTGAGGGACTTCCTACTAATGTAGTGGATTTTATCACACTGCATGACCCCATCATCACTTGATCACATCAGGCTGTTCCTAACCCTTTCACTTTTATATTATTTGTCCTATTTAAAAAATTTTCATTTCGTGTGCATATATCATCTCATGGGTTCACATTGAGGACAATGAAATATTTTAAGTGTGGGGGAGGGAACCTTTTAGTTTAGTAATTTCAATTTTGTTTTCCTGTTAAAAAAAACAAAAAAATTGTGTGTTTTTAAAAATTTGTGTGTTTATTTTACAATTTTCTGTGTTTTTTTTGAAACTTTTGAGCTGAAATGATTCTCATCACCATTTTTAAATCCATATCAATGAGTGAAATAATTTAACCCTTGAAACTGATCTTAAATGAATACTGAAAATGACTTTGTTTCAATTTCAAATATTTAGTAATTTCATGAGAAGTACACTGAATTTTGAATCCCATGACACATCTCACTGTCTTTATATTTGAAATCACTTTCCTGTGAGGCTTATGAACCATTATTTTCATATTCTTTACATTCACCTCACTTCTTGAGAGAACCAAACCATGCTTGATTTAACCATAATTTGATTTATTCCTATCAAAACTTGAGGGTTTGAGGTACATATATTTAAATTATTAAGGCATTTGTTTGGTATTAAAGCCCCTATTTCAAAGAATCCTTTTTTATAATGGCCTACCTTGAATATTTAATCCTTGTATCCCTTAGAATCCATGCACAGCCTGTTAGGTTAGCCACATTACAAGCCAAGTTTCCCTATCCAACCAACTCTTGAAGTGAAATTGCAAAATCTAGTTGAGCTTAAGTGTGGGGGAATCTATCTTGTGTTGTGCCACCACATTCTGTGATAGTTTGGGTGGAAAATTAAATTCGGAAGAGATGTGTTTGCTGCTGAAGAAAGTCATTATATTGAAAGTTATGCCTTTTCTGGAGCTTTCATGACAAGTGAAGGTGTGCCTTTTCTGGAGCTTCTAATTGATGTGGAAAGTTGTGCCTATCTGGAGCTTTCAAGAAAATCGTGTTTGAGAAGATTGAAATTTTTTATGCTGAAATGATGAATGGTGTAAACCTTTCATGACTTTTCATGATGATGGAGCTGAATTGATACTATGTTTATTGGGGAGAAGACCATATTTAAGTGAAAATTAGATTAATGCAATTTTGCTTCAAAAAGAGTCAAGCCCTCCTTATTCAGCCTCATAATTTTTCACATCTAAATCCTACCAACCGAAATCCACAGAACAAACCTGAAAAGACCTCATGATAAACATATGTCCTTGACTCACATAGGGTAGTGATGTAGGAATCTATCAAGCCTATGGTGACCCTTGTATGAGTTTGGATTAGAAAGACATTGCAAAAAAAATTGATATTTGAGTGATGAGAGAAAATTCAAGCGAGGTAAGTGTTTTGTGCATGGGAGGATAAATGAAGTGGAAATATATTGAATGATATAAATGAAGAACTTGAAATAATTTTTTTTTATGAGGCATGATATCTTTTGTTTCTTGGTGTGTAATTGTTTGATCTCAATGATATGTGTTTTAAAATTGGTTTTGATTTGATATTGATGTTTACTTGACATGAGGTTTTGCCCAGGAGTGCAAAAGGGTAAGTGTGGGGGAGTTGATAAAACACTATTTTGTTGAATATTTTGATAATAAATGATATAATTTCCTCACATTGTGTTAAATATGTTTATTTATAAAATAATTGGGATTTGATCATTCATTTGAAAATTTGGTGAAAATTCCAGTTTTACCCTTTATAGTGCACTGTAGTATTTCGAAAATAAATATTTTTATATTTATTATTTGAATTTGAAATTTTGTAACAGTGTTCCTAACTTATGTTTCTACAACTTTCATTCCGGACACTAGAGATAAAGAGTGCATTTGGAGGACTAAATGGGACATTAATCCAATGGTGGGCTGGACTCGGCAGAATGGACATGGGTTCTGTCTTTGGGCCATATATTCTTCTTCATAGCTTGGATTGAGCCCAAATTTTGATGAAAGATCGGGGACATGATTTGGAACAAATAATCCTTCTAAAATGCCGGTCTATTCACACGTTTTGGAGGCCAAATGGTCGGTGCAATATGGAATAAAATATTTGGTCGAATTTCCACATTCACACTTGAAACCACTTGTAACTTCTCCTCCCCTCCCCTCTATAAATTGGAGTTTTTCTCATTTGGATGGGTTGCGACGTGAATTGGGAAGTTGAGGGAAAAGGAGAAGTGGATATACTCCAATTCTCCAACCATTTAAATAAGGGTAGCTCTTGAAGCAAGGATCCCTTCGACGAAGCCTTCTTCTTCTCCTTCATGTTGTAATGATTTTGTTTGTGTAATAAACTTCTTTGTTCTTCTTTTATTTCTTCTCTTTTCTTCTATTTTGTTTAAATTTCTTCTTCTCTTAATCTTCCTCTTTGGGCTGGAATTCTTGATTAGAAGCGTTATTGGGTTATACCCATTATAAACCTTTGTACATGCAAAATGCTTCTACGATGATTACGCCACCCATGGAAGAGTAGTCTTTTAGTAATCGATCTATCTTCTACCCTCTTCATTTAATTATTTTGAATCAATGAGCTACTGTAATTCACATAATATGATCCATGAATTGTGTTTTTAAAGTACAAGAAACTAAGCAAGAAATTGAACAATTAACACAAAAACACGCGAGGTCGGGATTTTGTGTAAATTGTGTGAGCGTAATCTTAATCGGAAATACAAGACCACACGGGATAAATTTGTAGAGTTAAAATATAATACCTAAAAACAATTCATCCTAATTTCCATAATGGATATGTGCTCTAATTAACCACTGACCATAAGCTATCCTTAGAACAGCAATCAAAGCAGGGTGTTGCGATTGCGTGTTCCGAAGCTAGCCTAGGGTTTAAGTAATTTCATCTTTGTGGTTAAGTTAACTCTCATAGGGTTCGAGGGATAACAAATTAGGGGATCATAATTAAGTGGATATTTATTTAAATGATGATGATTAATAAGTAAATGAAGAGGTAGAGTTAGATTGATTACGCCTTTTAAAATATTTTCTAAAACAAACATCTTCTTGTTGTGTCTTTTTAATCAAACTTCATTTCAAAATTAAAAACAAAAAAAATGAAATCTTCTTCCAACAAACTTCTTCTAGATTTATAAACTATAAACAACCACCCCCCCCCATACTTTCAAGTAGTGTTTTTATTCTCTTTTATTTTATTTCTATAATACCTCTGAAAAGTTGTTTTAATTCACTTCCTCCTTTGAGAGACGAACTTGGTCAGCCACTCTGCTACACCTAAGTACCCCAAAATCACATTAATCATTTGAGGGCACCCACAACAGCACTCTTTCAATGATATGGATGTTGTGTTTCCATCATGGTTAACAGTTATCCTCTATCGTCACGCCCCACAGTGTTCTGAATTCAGGTAGCGTGATTCACCTTTTCTTTCCATCTCCCTATGTTAGGATGGATTTCAATGCCCCCGGCATTGCCCCGCTCGTGTGTCATAGCACATTGAGAAGGTGATATATCAATCAGTCTGAGGTCTCCTCCTCAGAAATCCAGGCCCAATTTCGGATGCCTGAGGCTTGGTCCAGTGTTCGGCATACTCGGTTGCCAAGCCGACATCAACCCCGGTGGGAGGAAGAGTAATGACTTCGCCAGAGCCGAAATTGGTAAACATCAACCACATCTGGCATAGAACGCAGGGATTATTCTCCTTCCAGACAGCCGTGAATACCTTCTTCGGCATTCGTTGGAGGCACCCGAACTGCCTGGCGAATCGGGATGGCACGTAACGCTCGCAGATCACCTTCCTGTCGATCTGAGCCACGAGCACCCCTCCTCGAATGCTCTGGAAATATTCCTGTTTTTCGAGAGAGCCTCGCCCATTGTCCACCATCTGGCCGACCGGGGTGGGGAACGGGCTGAAGTGGAAGTTGTTGTGGTTGCCGATGCAGATCCTCATGCCCTCCTCATTGAGAATCATCAGCGCCACCCCTGCGATGTTCAGCAAGGACGGTCGCAGGCCATTGCCCAGAGGACGGATGGCATTTGGGAAAGTGTACCCACCGAGGTGAGCCGCCACCCAGTCATGGAAGATTTGGAAGGGGCCACATACTCTCCGAGGCGACCCCCCTCGTGAGATGCGCCCCAGGATGGCATACATCTTAGCCAGTACGGGGACACCCAAGTTGAACCATTTGTTGGCGGCCATGGTGCCTGCCATCACCAGTGTTGCTGGACGGATGCCCATCCTCGCGTCCCGCACCGGTAGGAGCCACCCGCTCAGGAAGGCGGCAAGGAACCCGGTATACCGGACATTCGGGTCCCGGGCCTCGATGACGCGATATCCCCATGATTGGTATTGCCCCGCCTCCAGGGTCCTCCAGTATGACCCATCCCTGCTCCTCTGAGCCGCAGTTGGGCACCGTTTACCCCGTCCCGACATCTTGACGGCCAGATCCTTCTCAAGGAACAGGCTGAACCAGCCCTTGTAGGCGATGTCCTTCAGGAAGTCCTTGACCCCCAGCCTCTCTTTGGCCAGCTCCAGCAGGTGCCACGTCATCATGGGCATCCGTGACCTGTCTGCCCAGGTGTTCTTTGGTGGAACGAACTCGTCGTATTAGTAGCCCTCCAGTGGGATACCCCTGATGCAGTGAATGTCCCAGAGGCTGATGCCGACTTCCTCATGATGAAGGTGGAATGTATTGGTGTCAGGAGACCATCGGGTGAAGAGCTCTGGCCCGAGCTCGGGTTGACGGTGGAAGTGGAACTGCGACGTCCATACCACCTCGAACAGGCCAATATACCGCAGTTCATCCCCGAACTGGTTGCAGTTATGGTGAATTCAGAACGCCCAGGCCCATTTTCTGGTGAAGTTTCCCCCGGACCGCAGGTCCCAATCCTTCAGTCAGCCCTTCACGTCATTCGTGACGCTCTGACGGAACGTGCTCGCATAGAGGGCCGGATAATTCTCTGTGATAGGCTCGTCCCTGGTAATGGTCCTGGTCCTCGAGTTCAGAACGTAGACGTCCATATGTCTGGTTTCCCTGGTAGGACGGTCGTTTTTGGTGATGTTGTAGCGAGGAAGCTCGTCCTCCCGGGTCACCCATGACCGCGGTGTGTCCACCTCGAAGTCAGGCAGGGGAACCTCCTCCAGAATGCCAAAATTCCAGAGCAGTAGGTTGTCAGACAGCGGATACATCTTCTAGGCTAGGGTCAGCAGATTAAACAAGGTCAGATTGTTGGAAAGGATCACCTTGGCACCAAAAACCTCCTCGTTCGCCGCCATTTCGGTCCTACGAGCGGCGGCTTCCCCCTCATCAATTCGGTTTGCGGTCATCTTGAATATTTCGGGAGTTGCACGAAACCAGGATGTAGTGTGCGGAATCGGAGAGTGATGCACGAAATATGAAGTGGCGGCGTGAAATCCTAGAGTTGAGCGCACAATCGGTGGGATAACCGCGGAAGATCCCAAGTAGGCGCGCAAGGCCGGCCAAAATTCGGAAGGAATTCCGCGCTGCCAAACCATTTTTACGTGCAGCCGCGGGAGCAATTTCGCGCACGAGAGCTATAAGCCTATCGCGCGGAAAAGTTGTGGTACGGATCTGGGACCTAGCGCCTCTTTTTAGAGGTGAGGCCAGGGTTCTGCGCTGCGTGGAAAGTAAATTACGCGTCGATCCGTCGTTTTGTGCGCCGCGTGGGTTATTTGCGCGCTAAGCGCCTTGGACTGGCTCTGCTTCGGTGTTTCGGCGTTTCCCTCGGAATCCGATCGTTGCGACCTCTCAGCGATCCAATTCTGAGGGGGGGCATTTGTAGACGCCTAAAAAAGTCCGCAACTCCTAGAGGAAGTTTTGAAATGGAAAAGCGAAGTCATATTCGGAATCAGAGGCCCGGTCCGGAGGCCCGGGAAGTGGTGCGCGAAATAAAGGAGGGCTTGCACAAAATAAATATGTGCGCTTGAATCCCATCCGGGATTCACGTAATCGAGCCGCTGGTGCGCGCAATTTTGCGTGCCCTTGTTCCGCGTGGTGAGGCTTTGCGCGCCGACGGTTCCCGTCGCGGAAACTTCCACGCGCCGCCTGGATTCCACGCCGGCTGGGGCCTATAAATAGAAGGCGACCCCATATGGTTTGGGGGTTCAGGAATTCAGATCGGCTCTCAGGCGCGCAATTCGACTCCCCCCGCACGTAATATGACTTCCAGGTAATCCCCCTTTTCGCGCAACCTTGCCCCGGGGTTCGCCTTTGCGCGCAACTCCACCAGCTTCAGAGAATTTTCCTCCTCCGCTCGGTGCTTCCCTTGAGCACGATCATTGTCCCTTGCGCGCAATCCCCTTCTATGTGCGCAATACCTTGCACGCAATCCCCTAGCCGCGCAATACTCTGGCCCTATTGTGCGCCATCCCGGTGTTTTGCGCACAAGCATTCCTTTTGCGTGCAACACCCAAGACCCCTTTACCTTGACGCCCCTTTGCTTCCTTTCCATGCCGGCATGTGATGTCTTCCCTACCGGGCATGTGCGCCATGCGTTGTTTTCCCGTACGGCCTTCCAGGCTCGTACGAAGTAACCTCAAGGTCCCTTGGGCGGTGTTTCCCGTTGCGTTGCTTTGACTTATGCTTCTCCTCATAGGCACGCTAACGGCTATTGCTTCTTCGCATAGCCACTCCAATGTGGACCCCTCAATGGTTCGCCCTGCGGCCCCCCTTCACTACGGCCTTGCCGATGCCTTCCCTCTCACAAGGGGTAGAGGGAATTGGGCATGTAAGCCCTAGGGGTGTGGAGCGAACCCACCTCGTCCAAGCTGCAGGATGTTAAACTGCTAAGCACCTCGTCCTTAACACATGACGTTAAACTGTGGTTCGACCCCGTGCTTCGCACACAAGGTCCCCCCAGCTCGGACATTTTTTACGCCTCTCATCTCCACGGGAATGGATTCTTCCTCACATGGAATGAGATCCTCCTTGTCGGAGTGGCGTTTTTCCACGGGGGAAGGGCTGCCTCAGAGCATAATCCCCTAGCCTCTCTTGCGGAAGGTTGCACCCGTGCATCTCCATACTTCCCCCCTGCCAAGGCCAGTGGAGCCCCTTTCCCACTGTGGTTTGTCGCACCACGGGCCTCCACTTTGGAGTAAGCCCCGACAAATAGGGCCGCTAACCATGAGTAAGCCTCTGTTTCCTCTTCGGGCCGCCCAATGCATAAGCCCCATTCTGCTTCTCATAGACGCACCCTTCGCGATGTGATCGTCTGGTCCCTCCTGCCTCTTGTTTCCCACACCGAGCATGACTCACGTGGGCTTAGAGTGCGCATCGACCATGACATTCTTCTATGGTCCGCCTCAGAGCGTAAGCCCCATGCCAGCGAACTATGTGGACTTTGATCTGTGCTAACGCATGGTACGTAGGAAGCCTCCACGAGGTTCAAGACCACCACCCGGTTGTTCTGACCTCTCCACGTCGGTTCCCCGACCACCATGGGCCGCCTCAGAGCGTAAGCCCCATATCCACCTCGGGCCACCTCAGAGCATAAGACCCATATCCACCTTGGGCCGCCTCAAAGCGTAAGCCCCATATCCACCACGGGCCGCCTCAGAGCGTAAGCCCCATATCTACCACGGGCCGCCTCAGAGCGTAACCCCCATATTCACCACGGGACGCCTCAGAGCTTAATCCCCATATCCCTCATCCTGCATGACATTAAACTGTATTCCCTCGTCCCGCATGACGTTAAACTGTATTCCCCCTCTTGGGATGTCTCAGAGCGTAAGCCCCATGCCTCACTCCATCATCCATCCTGATCCTTACCCAGGCCGCCACATCCCGGTGAGATCATGCCACGCCACCTCACTCCATAGCATCTGGGAAGCCACACATGTGTTGTCCCCAACATTGGTGTTCCCCCTAGGGGGGTCCTTCAATCTGATCCACTCTCAGTGTTTCGATCAGTCCGATCCGTCTCCGCAAGACGTTAAACTCCTGGCATACCCCGTGTTAAACATGGGAAGCTGAGGAAAACCTCATATGGTACACATTCCCCGCGTTCGATGTGGGATGCCTCGGGCTTCCGCGCCCTCGAGAAGTCCTATGGTAAGGGTCATAAGACAGACATTCTGATCCCCAGTGTCAAGACATGCCAACGACACCCCAACGTGACTTTTCTCCTCACTGAAGGTTGCTGCCCGACAATACCCCTTGGAGAGTCTCGACGGAAGCAGTGTAATTAACTGGCGTCTATGCAGATATGGCACCAGGAATGAGCTTCACGAACCCATCTTAAATCTATGAGGGAGACCCGGATTAGGTGACGAGCTCTGAGGAGGAATCCACGGAAGGAAGAACCAACATCCCATCATCCCGGTTTCGATCAAGGAGCAGGCGTCCCTGAATAAGGAATGGATGTCGCCCGCCTTTGGAAAGCGGGAATGCGGGGCTGCGAGCCGCGCGTCCTCCCATGCGTGAGGGACGCGCGCGCGCGCGCCGGCGTAAAAGCGTCGGAAACAACCTACTTCAAGATTTGTGGTTGGAATCTGATATTGACCATAAACTAAAGTCAGGGTGCTATAATTGGATCTTACTTGATGAAAAAATAGACTACAGTGGGTGAATAGTTGTTTAAAATTTTAAAGATAGAATTATATCTGATTTTATAAATTAAATATTCAATAGTGAGTGATGTGTTCAAGATTTGAAGTGCAGCATAAAATAAAATAAATAATATTGTATTTTTATAGTAGTTCAGATCACCAAGATCATACTTTACTCATCAACCTTCTCTACTCAGTGAGAAGATTGGTACTCACTAAGAAGATCACTTTTAAATGTGTGAGAACCTATTACAAACTCTGCCTTTTACAAATACTCATAGGAACAACCCAAACTTTTTATAGGAGTATTTAACCTATTTTGTGTCCTAATTTTTTTTCAAGAGTCAAAACCCAAAACTTCCTTTTGGGTGGTAGAATAACCAAATAGACCGACCTACTTTTGATTGGGAAAATCATAAACCAACACATATAGATTACAAACAGACAAATAAAAAATAACATAAAGAAAAACAAATACAAAGAAAATCAATATAAAGATAAGATGATAGAGATGATGATGTTCGGTGATATTGATCACTTAAGTAGAATAATAAGAAGGTACAGTCAAATTTTCTTCGTGATCTCATTAAGGAAATAGAAGTTGAAGGAGTTTTTGATCAAATGTGCATCTATAAAATGTATCACCAGTAAGTTGTAAAATTTCTTGTCAAATAAACTGTATGAATTTTTTTATCAATTGATCATGTGTCAACCGACTAATCTGGATTCATAAACTCAAAGATCTTCTCAGAGCATGAAGACATCCAATAATTTCATGCTCACAAGTTAGCACAAAACAAAATATAATATTAATGTTATGTGTGATTGTAAAACCACACTAAAAATCAAATAAATATTGTGCACTTTTATTTTTCATGAAATAAAAATATAAATCTTAAAACATGATCGTTAAAAAAAATATATAATACACATTTATACAAACAATTAAATAGTATGAATAAACTTGAAATTTAATAAAATATTAAAAACGCATAAAACTGAGTGTTGTATACTGAATGTCTGTATATGCAAAATATATGCTAAAAATGTATTTTTTTTATAGAATGTAATTATATTTTAGAAAAATGTAAAAAATAAAATAGTAATTAAAAAATATTTATTTCAAAAGAAGTGTTTAAAATATCATCAATTATAATTTTAGAAAAATATTAACTGACAGTAGATAAAAAATAAATACCTAAAGGTAGAAAAATGTTGCTAAAATAACATTGATCTACCATCGCATAAACTACCATCATATGATAAAATGATCTATCGTTGATGCAGAGGAGCGGTCGACCATTTTGATCTACCATGAAGAAGATATACCATTGCTGAAATGATCCTCCATTGTAGAAATGAAGTGTCACTGTATTGAATGGTAGATGATACTACCATTAGTGTGAAATCATGTAATATTATTGTGGTTGTAGTAAGGAAACCTGTTAGTACAACCATTTATATGGAAGTTAGATACCATCACATAGAAGAGCTAGTGCTATCGTCGGTGGACGGTGCTTTGTGAAGAAGGTTAAATGGTTGACCATTGTTGTTACCTTCTATGGATACTAGTAGTGATTCCATGACTGAGTAAGAGATATGCCATTAGTAGAGGAATATTGGTGATTCTATGGCTAAAAAATTCTTAATGGTACTTCTGTGGAATTACGAAATGACCTACTATCAACTTTTAGAATAGCTACCATCGAGAAAAAATGATGGTACTACCATCGTTGAAGTACTGGTGATTCTTGGTCATGGTAAAGTGTGACGCAATATGGGAGCTTGTATGGAGTACTACTAGTGTGTTGCAAGTAAAAAAATAGTTATCATGGATGATCCATGTATAGGAGGAATAACATTGCAATGTAGTCAAGGAAGAGGTGGTGTGGTGCATGGAAAAGCTAGCCTTAAAGGAGAGGATGACCATCCATGGAGATTTTCTAGGTGTTACGCTGGTTTCTCAGAGTATCAACATCAAATATGGTGAATTGGAACACCCATAAAAAGATCAAGAGGATGATGATGATTCTTTTTTAATGATAAAAGTGAAGGATCCATCCAATAGCAAAGATCAATTTGATTGAGTGGGTGTTTTTATATTAGTAACTTTAAAAACAAATAAACAGTATCCATGGGGAATTTTTCCCACATCAAAAATGTGTCTTGTTGAGTTACACTATATTAACCAAGTGCTTCCCCTAATCATTTGATACAACATAGGTTTTGGTACCCGGAACACTTACAGACACAAATGGGGTGTGCCAACCTACTCACCCCCTATGCTCCACCGTGCACAATAAACATGAACTATTCATGCCCAAGGTCTTATACTTTCCCTGTAAAAGTGCTCAATATGAATTACCCTTACTTCCATGGTAGGGTCCCTTGGGTTTTCTCTCCCATGGGGTTGACAGTCAGGTCCCCTAAGTGGTTAAAGGGCTAGAAATTGTAGGATTTCCATGGTTTCTCCATTTTTTAACTAAATCCATACTGTAAAAGTTTAGTAAAACAAAATAAATAAAAAACCCAAGATTAAACTTTTAATACAGTCATTAATCCTTTATAATTAACAAATAAAATGTAAGATAAAATAATTTAATAAAAAATTATTAAACATTTCAAAAATTAATACTTGCATGTAAAAAATGATTTCATTTTTAAACAATTTTAATTTAATTAAATGTAATGAAATGGTAACTTATCAAAAAAACTATTAAAAATATTAATAAAAAATTTCAAACTCTAAAAAACTCCCCCTTTATATTAATTATAAAACCAATTATTTATTAAAACATGGTATTCAAAAACATTCTTTCCCTTTTTGAAATTTATCAAAAATTACATTATAATTAAATATTTAAAATATTCTCCCTCTTAAATAGTATTAAATACTTAGAGCTAACACATTAGAATTATTTCATAAAAATTAACATTTAGTTATAGCACTCATATAAATAGAACATAGAGAAGTTTTATCAAAGTGTTAATTATAATAAATAGAAATGTTAATCTTCTATCGTACCCAATTAAAACTTAATTTTCTCAAATTTGATAGAATCTAAAGGTTTATTGAATATGCTAGCTAATTGTTTTTTAGTGGGAAATAATTCTAACAAAATATAACCTTAATTTACATTAACCCTCAGAAAATTAAATCTAACATCTATATGTTTTTTCTAGAGTATTGTAAAGCTTTTTAGAAATTGAAATTGCACTAGAATTGTCACAAAAGATTATAAACTTTTCAAAACAAATATTAAAATGAAATAATGTTTTTTTAATCCATAAGATTTACAAAAAAAATAGCAGTATTAGCATACCCAACCTCATCTGTAGACAGTTCTAATAATATTTTTTTCTTAGAACAACATGAAATTAAACTTTTTCCTTGAAAATGACACATACCTTTTGTGCTTTTTCGATCAAGCCTACAACTTTTAAATTCATAATTCAAGTAATATAATAAATCAAAACAATTCGAATTTGAATAAAATAAAATAGTGATTAAAATTATCTTAATATATCTATTTAATTTCATAATCACTTTAAGATGATTTTCTTTAAGCTTGGACTAAAATCTAGTACATAAATATGCTGAGAACATCATGTATAGTCAAGATGTAGTGAGATACATTAAAATAACTATCATGTCTCTATACAGTTTAATTTCAACTAACTTTCCAGATTCATTTAAGTCCAATTTAGAATTGGTACTCATTAGTGTTTCTATAGACTTATTATAATAAATTCTAAACATTTTAAAAAGTTTATTATTATACATAACTTGATTCAAGAAAATACCATTTCTTTTTCTTTGATTAATTTGTAAACCAAGGAAAATTTTCAATTCCCCCATTAATCTCATGTCAAATTTACTTTCCATTAGTTTAGAAAAATCATTACATAATAAATCATTTATTGAACCAAAAATTATATCATCAAAATAAATTTTTATAATCATAAATATCATTTAAAATCTTTTTATAAATAAGTTTTGATTAATCATACCTTTAGCAAAATCATTTTTTATTAAAAATTAAGTAAGTATTTGATAACAAGATCAAAGAGCTTTCTTAAGACTATATAAATATTTATTAAGTTTTAAAAACATGATTTGGAAATTTTTCATTTTCAAATACAAGGGGTTGTTTAACATAAACTTTCTCAGAAATTATTCCATTTAAAAATGCACTTTTTACATCCATTTGAAATAATTTTATATTTTGAAAAAAATGGAAGGTTAGTAAAATTATAATTACTTCCATATTAGCAATGGGATAAAAATAATATTCAAATTAAATTACCTCTTCCCAAGAATAACCCTGAGCAACTAATATTGATTTATTTTAAACTATATTTCCAACATCATCAATTTTATTTTGAAAAATACATTTAGTTCCTATTATTGGTTTATCTTTTGTAAATTCAACAAGATTCCAAATTTATTTCTTTAAAATTGATTTAATTCATCATACATATCATTTATCCAATTTTAATCAATTAAATAATTATCAATGTTAACAGGAACAAAAATCAGCAATAAAATAATAATTTCCACAGTAAAGTAAAACAAATGTCATGATTTGTATACTAGATTTTACATTTGTAATTAAATTTTCAATTGGATGATATTTATGTGTTTTACACTCTTTAGGATCAGTTTAAGAAGAGATATTCACCCCCTCAACTGATGTATTCTCATTTTCTTGGTTATTATCTTCACTAAAATTAAATTCTATAAATTCATCGTCATCTTTTTAAATCAGAATTTTTCTTATAATATCTAATTTCATTAAACTTAATATATACAGGATCTTAAACAACTAAATTTCTCTTATTTAAGACTATATAAGACTTTTTAATATTTTAATATCCTAAAAATATTCCTTCATCACTTTTAGAATCAAATTTTTCAAAATTATATTTTTTATTTAAGATAAAGACTTTGTAACTAAATACCCTAAAATATCTAAATTTAAGTTTAAACCCTTTAAATAGTTTATAATGGGTCTTATTTAAAAAAACCATATAATATATAATCTATTTAAAAAATGAAAATATATATTTATAACTTCTTCCCAAAAATATCTAGGCGCATTAAATTCCATAAGCATTGATCTATCCATTTATTTTATTGAGATATTCTTTCTTTCACCCTCTCCATTGTGTTGCGGTGTCCTAGGGTATGAAAAATAATATTTATATCAATTTTATTCACAGAATTTATCAAATTATAAATTAGAAAAATCTCCACCTCTATCAATTCAGATGAAAATGATTGATAGGTTTTTGAAGTTTTGAATAAGTTTTCAAAAATTACAGAATCTAGTTAAAGTTTAATTTTTATTAGATAATAAATAAATATAGATAAATATGCTATAATCATGGACTATTAGAAATACATATTTCTTAACATTAAAAATTATAGGTTATGTTGGTCTAAATAAGATAAGATGTAATATTTCTAAGCCTCTAGCTTTACTAACATCATTAATAGATTTAAAATTTTCTTTGTGTTTCTTACCCTTTAAGTACACACATAAATTATTTACTCGTATATAAATTTGGAAATTTTAAAACTTGTTCATTATTTAACAGTTTGTGCAATAGTCATAAGTTTGTATGCCCAAGCCTCCTATTCTATATAATTTCATCAGCTTCTACAGCATTTAAACACTTAACCATTTGTTTGGTCAGATCAAAAAATAGTATAAACATTATCTTTTTTATTTGTAGAAAATTAAATAGATTTATCTTTTAGAACTTTATATTTATTATTTTTAAAAATTAAACTTCATCCACAATCACAGAGATGTGATATACTTATTAGATTTTGTTTTAAACCATCTTCAAATAATACTTTTAAAATAATAATAGTTTTTTTTAAACTAACTTCACCAATACCTTCAATATAACATTTAGAGTTGTCTCCAAATGTGACTAAACTTCCATCACATGAATTGAAAGATAAAAATTTTGAAATATCACCTTTTATGTTCCTAGAGAATCCACTATCTAAATACCATGAGTCTTCAAGAATTCTAAGGTAGATTTATTTTAATTAAAAAATCAAGCATAATGTCTTGAAACCAAATTTAACTTGGGTCTAAATGGATTAGTAGCAGAAACTTTTGGAACCCAAATAGATTTAAAAAATTTATTAGTGGGATGTTTAGAAAATAAATCTATAGAAATAAATGTCCTTGTATTCCTAAATGATTTTGTAAAAATCAATGAACATTCATTGGCATAATTACCTTTCATTTTATATTTAAAACAGGTTACACTTGAAATAATTACTTTTGAACTTTTAAAAAAGTTAGTCTTATTCAACCTTGGTGATAAATTATTATAACTGAAAACATTATTATTATAATTTGGTTTCATCATATACATCATTTTATCATATTTTTCTCTACCTTGGACAAATGTGTATAAATTCTCTTTAAGATTAATAACTTTATTTTTCAAATTCATATACTCCTTTTGAATAGTCTCTAAATCAGTATAAAATTTAACATTAGAGCTAAAAGATATGTTTATTAGTTTCATATTTTCTTGATTAATTTTCTTATAATCATTCTAAACATTAGTTAAATCATCCAAAAAATAATTAAATCTCCTTTCATAATATTTATCATAACTTCCAGATATTTTTTAAGTCTTTAATTTTCATCTTTTAGTTTTAACCACTCAAAATTTCAATTACTTTTAGATTCTTAATTCTGGGAAATATAGATACTAAAATTGTCACATTCCCTTTTCAGTATCTCATTTTATTTAATCAAGTTTTTCTTTTTTATTTTTATTTATGTGTATTTTTCAATTATCTTAACTCTATTATTTCTTAATCCCTAATTTACTTTAAGCAGTTATTTGACTTTAGAATTAACAGAATTAGAATCATACTCATTTTCATTTTCATTTTCATTATCATAAATAGCATTATGATAAAAAATTATAATGATTAATTAATTTAGTGAAAAGTGAATCAGTAACCTCACATTATGCACCCATCAGAGCAAGGTTCCCTATATCCTGCTCACTTCCAGAATCGCTGCTAGAATATAAACTATCTAAGTAGTCCCAACCACCCAAAAAATATGGATTTTATTTTATCCTTTTGTCTTTATCTTTCTTTAGATGATTTATTTTTGGGAATTCTATACTAATGTGACCTTTATTATTTAACTCATAATAATTTAGTTTTAAAACATCATTATTATGGTTGGAATTTCCTTTTTTGTGCTTCTTTTTTAACTTTCTTCTGAACTACATCTTACCACATTTGTTTTTCATAAACTTGAAAAAATTATTTCTAAATTGATCCATATATTTGTCATTTTTCTAGAGTTTATATTCAAAAAATTTAGATAATTCATTAATATTAGACTTAAAAGATATAATTTTTCCCTTTTTAGACTCCTCGTCTTCAATTTTTTTCAACTCTAAATCATACTACAAAAAAGATCCTATTAGTTAATCTAAGGTATACTATTTAAAATTATTACTCTCATAGATGGCCATATTATTTTCATGCCATATTTTTGGTAGATCTCTCAGTACTCTTTCAACTTGAGTAGTGTTTTATAGTACTTCACTAAGAGCACTCATATTTTTTGTAATACTTTTAAACTGATGGAACACCTAGTTAACTGACTCTTCATCCCCCATATTGAAGTCTTGGTATTTTACTCAAAGTATTACAAACTTGGTAATTTTTATATTTTCAATCCCATGGTGAGTGACTTGAAGTATTCTCCATTTTTTATGGGTTGTCTTATAATTTTAAAAATAGATATAGATACTTCTACTTATAGTATAGTACAAAATATTTTTAACTTTATAATTCAAAACATAATTAACCATGTAATTACCTATAAGCATCTATGTATAAACTTTAGGTAGCTCATATGTACTCTCCATGATAGTGAAATGATATAAACTTAATTGTTTCAAGTAGGATTTCATTTTTTCTTATGATTATCCATAGTCACTTCCATCAAAGAATGGGGGTTTTCTATAATCCATCCACCATTGGCATTGACACCTACCATCTTACAGAACGAAAATTTTATTCCTTATACTGTTAGTTCTAAGATGATTATGTTATCATATAGTTAAAAATAAACAACAGACCAAATCTAGAAGGATTTAAACAAATAAATTTGCTAACTAATCAAATACTATGTTTTGATACCAATTTTTTGGTATCGGAGAAACAATGATACTAACCTAGATTATAAAGGACCAATCTCTAATTATAATTGTTTTGTATTAGATTAAAATAATCAGAGAGGCTAACCTATCAAATACCAGGCTCTGATACCAATTCTTGGATCATACTTGACAAAAAAATAGACTAGAGGTGTGTGAATAGTCATTTAATATTTTAAAGATAGAATTCAATCAAATTTTAATAATTAATGATTCAATAGTGAGTATTGTGTTAAAGATATAAAGTATAGTAGAAAATAAAAGAAAGAACATATTATTTTAAAGTAGTTTGGATCACCAAGATCCTATTCTACCCTTCTACCTTCTTTACCTGGAAAGAAGATTGGTACTCACTAAGAATCTCACTTTTAGAGGTGTGATAACCTGTTACAGACTCTGCATTTTAAAAATACCTAGAGGAATAACCTGAACTTTTTATAGGAGTCTTTAACCTAATTTGTTACCTGAATTTTCTTCAAGAGTCGCAACCCAAAACTTCTCTTTGGGTGGAAGAATAGCCAAATAGACAGACATGATTTTGATTGGGAAAAGCATAAACTAACATGAATAGATTACAAACAGAAAACGAAAATATTTCATGAAGAAAAAAATACATGGAAAACTACTAGGAATATTAGATTATGAATAGAATAAATTTTGATGATCTCAATCACTTTAGTAGAAGAAGAAGGTATATTTGAATTTGCTTCATGATCTCAACAAGGAAACCAAAGTTGAAGGAGTTCTTGATCGAATGTGCGGTAAGAAAGTGTATCACTTGTAATTTGTAAAATTTCTTGTCTAATAAACTATATGAAGTTGTTTTATCCCTTGATCATGTGTCAATAGACTACTCTGACATCATTAACTCAAAGATCTTCACAGAGCGTCAAGAAATCCAATCACTACATTCCATGAGCTAGCACATAACAAAATATAGTATTATTATTACCTATAATTGTAAAATTCATACTTAAAATCAAAGAAATTTCATGTACTTTTATTTTACATGAAATAAAAATATAAATATTCCAACAATATTATTAGAAAAAACATATATGATCCACATTCATAAAACAATTAAAATAAGTTGAATAAGCTTTATGTTTATTAAAATATTAAAAATTCATAAAACAAAGTGTCGTATACTTCATGCATGTATATGAATAACATATGATCAAATGTAATTATATTTTAGAAAAATATAAATAATAAAATAGTAATAAAAAATTATTTTTTACAATTTCAGTATTTAAAATAATATCAATTATAATTTTAGAAAAATATTAACTAACTATAGATAAAAAATAAATACATGGTGGTAGAAAGATGTTGTTACTATCACACTAATCTACCATCTCACTAACTATTGTCATATGGTAGAGTGATCCACCATTGAAGTAGAGGATCAGTCAATCATTATGATATACCAAAAAGAAGATCTACCATTGTATAAATTATCCTTTATTGTAAAAATGAACCACTAATGTGTCCAATGGTACGTGATACTACCATTGGTATGAAGTAATGTATTGTTACTGTCGTTGAAGAAATGAAACATAGTGATACAATTGTTTTTGTGGAAGCATGATACCATCACATAGAAGAGTTAGTGCTATCATCAGTGGATGGTGCTTCTATGAAGGAGTTCGAACGATCGATTGTTGTTGCTATAATCGATGGTGGATGGGAGTGCTTCCATGACTGAGGAAGAGAGTTATTTTCATTCGAGTCATAGTGGTGCTTCCATAGATGAATAGTGTCTAGAGGTGCTTCTATGGAATGATTAAATGAGATGTTTTCAAATGTTAGAAGAGTTATCATCGATTGAAAATGATGGTACAATTGTCACTGAAGTGTTGGTGATACTTAGTTGTAGTGAAGTGTAAAATAATGAGGTAGCTTGTATAGATTAATGTTAGTGTATAGAAAGTGAAGAATCTATCATGGATAGCCATGTATATGAGGATGAATGTTTTTTGTATCTGAGGATGAGGTGGTTTTGTACATGGAAAATTTTTTGGAAAAGGAGTGGATGAACATCCATAGATATTCGTTGGGTGCTCCATTGGTTTCTCATAGTATCAGCATTAACTCTAGAAAACTGGAATGTTTAGACAAATATCAGGAGGATGAATATGACTCTTTTTGAATAAGAGAAGTTTTTTGAGCCATCCAATGGTGGAGATCAATTTAATTAGGTTGTTGTTTTTATATCTGTAACTTTAAAAAATGATTAATAGTTTCCATAGAAAATTTGTCCCGCATTGAAAATGTTGATTTTTGAGTCATGCTATATTAATCAAGAACTCCCACTAATCAGTTGATCCAACATTAGGGTCAGCACCTAGAACAATTATACTCACACATATGGGGAGTTCCAACCCGCTCACCCTCTAGGTGTCGTCGTGCGCACTTAGATAGTACCATTCATACAAAAGGTCTTTAGCCTACCCTATTAAGGCACACATCATGCATCACCCATACTTCCATGGCCAGGTCCCTTGGGTTGTCTCTCCCATGAGGTTGACCCTCAGGTCCCTTAAGTTGTTTAAGGGATATCACTTATGGTATTTTCATGGTTTTACCATTTTTTATCTAAATCTATAAAGGGAAAATTTAGTAAAACAAAATAAATAAAAAAAACTTAAGATTAAATTTATAATAAAGTCATTAATCCTTTATAATTAGCAAAAAAAATAAGATAAAATAATTTAATAAGGTATCATTAAAATTTTCAACAATTAATACATGCATATAAAAAATGATTACAAATAATTTTAATTTACTTAAATGTGAGGAAATAGTAATTTATAAAAAAAGCTATTAAAAAATATTAATACACAAGTTCAAACTGTAACACTTATACCCATACCTTTTACTAAAACCAGCGTGCTACACCCATCCCATCTGAGGTAAAGGGGAAACTATATAATAGATTTAGGATAGCTGAGTTGACCATCCCATTCAGGGTTAGGGGGAGAGATATAATACTACAAGTTTGTTTTGATCCCATTATATATCATCAACTTGTTTACCGACATGATGTGTACTTGGGGACCATTTATATAAACACCTGATATACCCCCTATTATTCCAATAAGGATTAACATATATCAAATTAGTATCCATGCTCATGGAAGATTACTATCTAAACAAGTTAATATGCATGATATAAAAAATAATAATAGGTTCCATTCTTGAAAACATTATATTAACCAATGCATCAACAAAAAATTACTCCATGTTACACATTATCTAAGAATAAATAATGAGTAACCCATGAATAACGTGTTATGGAAACCAAACAAGTATAATACATTAATCTAAAAATTGTACAGGTTATCAGATGAAATTATTTCCATGTTATTCTAGAGGTATGTTATACCAAATCTAAGATATAGAATAAAAACACTACTGCAAATACAGCCTTTATCAGTGCTAGAAAAGGGCATTAACAGTGTTAAAAAAGCGCTATTAATCGAGACAAAGATAAAGGGGGAGTCCCCTTTATCATTTCTCTAAAAATCACTGATAAAGGAACCTTTTATCAGCGCTCAATAAAAGCGCTGATAAAAGTTTAAAAATCGTTAAAAAATAAAAAATATATATATTTCTGCAATTCATGGAGGATTCAACAGCGCCCTCACCCCCTTTAACAGTTCCCCGACCACCAAACCTTATGCCCCAACCACCACCCTCGCATGCACCCTTTAACAGCGCCCCCACCCCCCTTTAATAGCGTGAGCTGTTATTCCCCCCACGCGTGTGACCTGCCTTCCCCAGGATTTGAACTCGGAACCTGTTTCCTACGCACCCTAAGCCTTTACCACTCTACCATACTGTTTTTCTCTTCATTTATTAATATATCTATTTATTTATATATATATTTAGTTATATTTACTCGTATATTAATATATATATATATATATATTAACATATATATATTTATATTAATATATATATCTATAGTTATATTAATATATATATATATCCATATAAATATAAATATATATATATTAATATATATATATTTATTTATTTATATTAATATATATATATATATTTATATATTAATATATTTATTTGTATATTAATATATATTTATTAGATCAGTTTTGAATGCATTTATAAAATATGCTTTTTATGTGTCTTTATAAATAAATAAATACATATATACAGAACACACACACACACAAGACCCAGGTTCAAAACCAGGTAGAGGCATATTTCTGACTGTATCAGTATTGTAACAGTATTGTAGCAGACTGTACATTATACGGGTACTATAGAAGACTGTACACTGTACAGGTACTGTAGCAGAACTGTACACTGTGCGGATACTGTAGCAGTTACTGTAGTAGGTACTATTCGGTACTATAGTAGCTGGAACTATTCACCTTGGGCCACCGATTTGGGCTTGGAGTCCTTAAGGCTTTTGGGCCACCCAGACCTTCGGGTCAGTAGGGATTTCGGGCCACCTCAAGGCCTTCGGGCCACATGCAGTTTCCCCAGACACATTGCAAAAAAGGAGCAGCCCCAGAAGAGGATTCAGAGCAGGTGCAGTCACCAGAGAAGAGACAAATGGATTTGTTAGAATGAGAGGGTATGCATGTGCCATCGGGACCAGCCTATTCTTGCACGAGAAGCCTAGCCAGATGACCATATGAAGGTGGAGAGCTACTATCATGATGTAGATGCTGGGGAGGTGTAGTTCCTTGTAGATAGTCTGGTTGAATTCCCTAAGACCTTCAGGTCATGTAATCTCCTAAGACTATGGGCCATGTAATCTCTGAGCCTATGGGCCTTGTAAGGGTTCCCCCTCATCCCTTGAAAGGGGGTTATCAAAAATCAATAAAAATGAAGGCATTCGGGCCATTCGGGAAAATATTATTTATTAATATGTACATACATATGTTTAGAATATATAGATAATATATATCAGTTTTTTAATACATACGCATATATATATATACATGTACACATTATATGGGTAAAAAATGGAGAAACCCTCAAACCCGTAAATACAGTCAGAAAGTCAAATAAACCCTAAACTCAGGGTAACGACGAAAAATTATGATCTGAGAGTCCATTCCAGCTCCGTGACCAGTCAAATCAAAGATCACTAAATGATATTTGATTTGATAGGTGGTGGAGGCCAAAAATATAGGTAGATCATAAGTTACAGCTATTTGAAAAAATATCAGACAAGACAAAAGTGCTAGAAATGGGGGCTTGAAAAACCTAACAAACCACAGAGTCACTGAAACGGGCATAACTTATGATACGAGTGTCTGTTTCAGTTTTCTGACTGTTCAAACCAAATCTCATGGAATTAAATATGATATAATAGGTGGAGGGTTCCAAACTGACAAAAGCATCGAGAGTTATTTTCGTTTTAAGAAAAAATTGACAGGGCATCGGACACGAAAACGATGTTTTGGAGGAATTCTGATGGTTATTTGGGGTTTTAGGGTCCCAAACCTGATTGTAACTATGTTACTATAAATTTTATGGGTATATCTTTTTTCTACCTTCGATATGATATGTGGTAGATCCCAAAAAAACACCCGGAGCGAAAGTTATGGTCGTTTGAAGTTGGAGTTTTTTTTGAGTGGTATAACTGATATATCTTCTGTTTCTTTGATCTTGTCACAGTTTTGATTGATTTTGGTCCTAACTTATCTCACGAGATCCTATTTTACTGGTTTTGGATCTCAAATAGACACCCGGAGCAGAAGTTATGCCTGTTTTAGTGAGTTGCGAGTTTCTTAGTTTTTTAGGTGCTATGAGGGTTGCTAAATTTCAAATGATAATAACTTCTACTCCGGGTGTCCATTTTGTCTCTACCACATATAAAATCCAAAATTGTGAAAATATACACACTATGGTGACCACTATAACCCATTCTCACGTTCTTCAAGGCCCAAAAAGGCCCAAAAATCCCTCAGGATGGTCATAAGTTTGGCTCCGGGTGTCTATTTTTCCATAACTTCTGCTCCGAGTGTCCATTTTTCCTCAACCACATATCAAATGGAAGATTATGACTAGACCTACACTACAATCACCACTATATCACCTTCTCATATTATTCAAGACACAAAAATGTCCTTAATCTCTCCAAATGGCCATAATTTCTGCTTTGGGTGTCCGTTTTACGTCTACCACATATCAAATCAATATAAAACATATTTAAAAAATATTTATTATATTTATATAAATATAAATATACTTATATATAAATATAATATTTTTTATCAAATACATTTTTTTTGAAATATACACTTTATGAGCGCTAGGAAAAAACCGCTGATAAAGCCCCCCCTTTATCAGCATTACTAAAAAAAGCGCTGATAAAGGGGTCCCCTTTAATAGTGCTAAAAAAATCACTAATAAATGGGGGGCCTTTATCAGCGCTAAAAAAGCACTGGTAAAGGGTAACTTTTAACAGTGCTTTGTTTAGCGCTGTTAAAAGTTCCCTTTATCAGTGCTTTTTTTAGTGCTGATAAAGCCCCCCCCCCTTTATCAGCGCTTTTTTTAGCGCTGATAAAGGGTGGAGCTACGGAAACCCTGTTTTGTGGTAGTAAAAGTGTTTCAAGGTTTATTAAAAATATATCCAAACAAGGCTTTAAATCACATATGGGTGGTAAGTAGTTTACACACATAAATACTAATTAAAAGACCAAGGGTTATACTCATCATAACCAAAACCTACCTATGGTAACCCAAGAAAAGAATCAAACATTGAATAAGTGTTGAATTAGAACACTAATTTAATGATATAGTTCCATCAAAATTGGTCTTCAACATAAAAAATATTTTAAAGAAATCATGTGTTCAAGTACAGACTTACCATTCGAGGAAGTTTTTTGTTGAAACCTATACCTTGTAATGACATAGAGTTTAATAGGATTTTAAAAAAGTATAATTTTCATAAAACTAAAACCCAATTTAAATGTTTAATAAAGTAACTAATCATCAGGTATAATCTTGTATGAAAAGAATAAAAATATGGTTTTTGTTGAAAAATGAATTTCAACTTAGGGATATCCCGATTATTAAACTAAAATTGTTTAAAAATTATATCATTTTTTTCACAAAATTAAACCATTAATCACCTCGCCATCGATGAAACCTCTTAACCTAATTCAATTCTCAATCACTAACTTACGACCCATGAAATATATGGTGGAAATTAGTGATCACTTTTATAACATGTTTAAGTAATCACATAATAATCCCTCTAATTAAATGTAATCACACTACACATGTTTCATGGTTTGTTTTATAACAATTAAATAACTACCATTTTCACTGTAAGGTCACAAGGTTTCAGGAGAATCTATTTAAGGTTATGTAAGAATTTCTACCCACTTGCATAATCTAATTTTGATAACTTGAATCAATTTAATTATGTTCATTCCTTAGTAGATAAGTGACATACTCCCAATAAAATTAGAAGTCTTCAAATACCACCATGCTTTTAAAACATGCATCGAAATTTAGTATAAAATTTTTACTTCACTAGTCTCATATGGAAAAAATATTCTCTTTATTACTCAGGGAAAATTTATTCAACCACAAGTCATCTTCTCTATTATACTTTAATAACGTAACTAGGGTATTTAAAGGCATGTATTTCAAAAAATAAATATGAATGGGGTGGTTGAACATAATAAAATTTTTTCCACCAATAATGAATTCCAAACAATTCTTAATTCACATATTAATATTTTACAATCATTTATAAACCAATTAAACCATAATTTAGAACCAAAATGGTTAAAATAACATTTTATTCCAAGTATAAAAGTGATTTTTTATAGGAAATATGTTTAAATAAAAAATTTATATTTTCATCAAAACCCATTGATTCATGATATTATAAAACATATAGAATTTGGTATAATAAATTATGAAAAGTAGTGGTAGATGAATCCAAATAAATTTCCAAGATTTTACATATGGATTAGAACCACCTAAAATTCACTAAGCCTTGATAATTCCAAACCCATATCTAATGGAATCATAGCTACCCCTAAAATCATAAAAATACAAAATATAATAATTTACAAGAAATTACCAATAAATACCAAAATGAACATATTGAAACTTAAGTAAAACCTAACCGAAACTTGGGTAGAATAACATAAAAATAATTTTAATCCTCAATCACTAGAAATTCCTAACTAGATTTTTCCTAAAGATACCCAAATCAAATCCCCAGATAAAGAAAACCCTAATTAAATCATCATGAATCCAAATATCTTAAAAGTATTGAACAATGGTTTAGAAAGATCTCTCTTAGTTCATCCTTAACTTAAACAAGGAATTGAAAAGGATTTTAAATAAATTTCACTCTGACATTGTGGAATCCAAATTAAAATAATCCATTTACAATGAAGGAGGAAAATAAGAGAAAGAGATCATAGATGAAGAATAAGGAAAGAGATGGTTAAAAGTGGTTTACCTTATATTTTTCATGAAGAAATCCCATAATTTCACCTTTAATCAAGTGGGAAGAGGAGAGGGAAAAGTAGACCTAAGGAGATACATGGAGGACCTCTTCATATGACTGAAAAAAATAAGGATCGAACGAATGGGTAAAGTGGATAAAATTATTGAGGTAAAAAGACCAAAAATACCCTTGTTAATGAAAAATATAGGTCGGGTCTACCAAGCACCTGGGGGAACCCCCAGGTTCTCCCCTGTTTTTTAAGTTCACTTTATACCTATTGAGATTTTACTAGCTACTTGGTTCCACCTGTAGTCCTAGTACTACATGTGGTACCACCTATTAATCTTCATGAAGCCCAAAGACTCCTATCGAACCACAAATCATACCCCAAAATGCCTATAATCTCATCCAAAGATTTCAAATTTAATGACTGAATTCCACAATGAAAAAAAATTCCCTCTCTAGAACCAAAAATTCAAATTTCCTCATAATTTAATAACTAAATTTTCCTAAAAACATAATGACTGAGGTTAGAATCATTATATATCCAATAAATCATGAACAAATATATGGTATAGATCACTTATTACAATATAATCAAGATAATAAAATATTTTCCATAAACAACCATACATCACGATGGTCATTGTGGGTTAGAAACTCACCCAACACCATTGTAAATTTTATATTAGGTTATTCACTCACACACAACCCTTTCCCATTTCCTAATTTCATTCAAAGTTGCATTCATGTTAGCCTTAATTAATTATATTTACTATCATATAGAATAAATCTAGGGAACCTAATATGGTCCACTGGGATATAACACTATCAAGGATGCCCCTTGTGAGTTCCCTTATCCCATTTTAATGGCACCTTGGTCTATGTCATGATCATTGATGAACACGATGTTAAATACAACTCAAGGGGAACACTTACGACCATATTTAATGTTAATTCATTTATTAAATTTTGAGGAACCTCATTTTTTTCCATTCCAAATCATTCACACATGCTTGAAGGGATATACAAAATACACATTCCACATACATAACCCATAGGAAAAAGATAAGGATCATCAACCTCATAACCATTGGATAATCCTCTAAGAAATATCATAAGAAAAAACTGCTCTAATTGAGAGAAAATTTTCAAAATATAAATAACACCTCATTTAGTGCATAACTGTTGGAAAAAATGAGAAGATTAGATAAATTGGGATTGGAGGGAAGAGGAGTGTTAGACTTACCTATGGAACTACCCTAGGTTGGATCACACTCGATTCCAGCCAAGAACAATGAGAGAACTAGGTTAAAGGACGAAGGAATGGAGATGAAAGAGAGAGAGATGTGTGGCTAGACAAATGAGGAATGAGGGGGGTGTTAAAATTTATTAAAATTTAAAATTTTAATTTAATTAATTTAAATTAATAAAACATAATAGAGACACCCGGTTCCTATTCATACTCCACCAGGTACCTAGTGCCTCACTCGGTACCCACTCTAGGATAATTAACCACCCAATAGACCACCTAGAGCTACTTAATTTATGTATAATTCCATTAGATAGACAATACGAGTCCATATATTACCTAGTGGAATCTTTCAAAATGAAAAACTTCATAACACCATACCTAAATTCCCAAAAATAACACCTGATGCCCCACCAACACAACCAATCCTCAAAAAACATTAAAATACATGAGGTTTGGAATAAACTAGATCAAATTCATACCTCTAAAATATATGGGATGTTACAAACTCCTCATAATATAGAGTCTCATCCTTAATAAATTCCATATAGCATCACTAAGCCTCATCGGTGAAAATATATATCCACTAAGCTCACATATCAGACTCCCACTTCCATATATCTTCCTGGATATGCTTATGCTACCACTTCACATGTACTAGAGTAAATATCTTCCCATGGAGGATATTATAAATTAGATCCACTATATAAACTAGTCTTTCCTCAAATAACACATCTGACTCCAGCTTGAAATCATTGATGTTGATCATGTGAGAAGGGTTGGGATGGTATGTTCTGAGTTGTGATACATAGAATACATCATGCATAACATTTTATCACTATGAAATTTCCAATCAATGTGTCACTATATTTATCCTTTCTATAACCTCCAATTGTCCCACATACCTAGGTTCTAACTTCCCTTTCCTCTTTATTAACTTGTGTCCCAACCATAGTGATATTCTTAGAAATACTTGGTCACTCAACTCAAACTCTAGAAGATGTCATCTCCAGTCATCATATGATCATGACCTACTGTTATTAGTCTCCAACCACTTATTGATAATTAGAATATTATTAAAAATATCTTATAATAGAGTCATCCTGACAATAAATAACTCTCATGCCAATAACTATTCAGAAGTGATCAACATAGCCTGACATATAAGGCCCTCAACCACTTATAGTTTATATATATATGATAAATATCTCACCCAACGGGTAGTGAAACCAACATCACAATGCATGCACCTACACCACTATCTCTGGATCATGAGTCTAATAATTTCACTCATTTTCCCTTAACGACTTGGGTTCATAGGAAACCACGCGACCACCCAATATCAACATCACTCTCAAACCAAATCCTGATACATCGTAATATAGAGTATACCCCTCACGTGGATCAAATAATGTTAAAATCAACACAGATTTGAACCTACCCTTCAACTCCTAAAAAGATCTATCACAATAATTTAACTACTATAACTTCAATCCCTTATTGGTCAATGTCATCATTTGTATTTCCAATTGAGATAATTCTTGAATAAATCTATATTAGTAACTTTCTAAGCTTAGAAAACTATGAATCTCAGTAAAATTCTTAGGTCACTCCAAATAAATCATAGCCTCGACCTTCTTTGGGTCCACTAATATGCCATCTTTAAATATCATATGACCGAAGAAGTGAATATTTATAATATAGAACTTACACATTGAATACTTGGTATAAATATGATGATCTCTCAATGTGATCAGCATGATCTATGAATTCCAAGCATGATACTCCTGTGACTGGGAGTATACTATAATATATTTATTAAAGATAAACACAAAGGAATTCTAGATTTGGATGGAAGACTCAATTTATCAAGTATATAAACACTACTAGCATATCTATCAATCCAAAAGTAATTATAATATACTCTTACAGTACATACCTAATCCAGAAAGTAGTGTAAGGAATATCAAAATATCTCAACTATAATTGATGATAAACCAACCTCAAATAAATCTTGTAGAACCACTTGGATCCCCTAAAATGTTCAATTCATTCATCTATATATGGTAGAGAATAGCAGTTCTTAACTATCACCCAGTTCAACCTCTGATAATCTACACATTAATATAACAAACCATTCACCTTCTTAGAGAATAAAATAGGATCATCCCCAGGGGACGTTCCAGGGTGAATGAATCTCTTAATGTTAATATCCTCTAGTTGAGCCTTTCACTTTCTAATCTCTATAGGATACAATTCTTATGGTGTAATGGATATGGGGTCCATACCAAGAATTGGATCGATTTTAAAATCAACCTCCCTCTTGGGTGAAAAACTCATGAAATTCATAGCAAATACATCCAAGAAGTGATCAAAAATAGAAGGAAAGACTAGTTTATTGAGCCTCCTTATCACTCAAAAAAATACTTGAAAATGGGACCATCCATATCTATTGATGGTTAAGTATTACATAACCTACCTAAAAATCCCACACCCCATCTAGGGTATAGAAATCACCCTCAGTTGTAATAAACCAAGTTGTTATGAGTTTAGAAAATTATAAGAAATTAAAATTTTTATTCCCAAGTGATTTGATAGGGGATAAATGAAAATTTATATTGTAAAAGTATCTTATTTAATTTTTATGACCATTATTTTTGTCCCATAATAGTTTTTTTACCCTATGGAATGATATTTGTGTAATTTTGAGTCATCTGTATTTTTGTGAAATATTTAATATTTTAATAATTAGATATTTATTATTAGCACGCATGTGAATGGTTGTATCATTTTAATAGAGACTTGAATTGAAATTTTGACTCTAAATTTGATTTTTGATCAAGGATATTTTACTAGGTGAGGCATAAACTCATCATGGGCACTGGGGTCGAGCACGGACCCCTTTTCTCCCTTCTCTTTTTCTTTTTATTTTCCTTTTTTTTTCTTCCTTTTATTTTTTCTTTCCCATTTGGATTCTCAAAAATTCCCAAGATGAGTATTCCCCTTATCACACTCGATTAAGATAAAATAAGGAGAGGGAGAGGGGATCATGTGTGAGGGTTTTTCTGAGGAGGTAGATTGGTATGTCGTAGGTGCATGGCATAGATTCAAGGTCGATGCTTTGAAATTTTACATCCCGACGTATTCATTTTAAAAAATTTACCATTTTTAATTCATAGTTTTTAGTTTTATTATTATTTTTGAGTTTATAGGGACCCCTTAAGGTTCGTTTTTGAGTGTTTTTGGTAAATTTTGGGGTTTTTGGGATTTGTAGGTTTTTTTGTTTGAAAAAACATGATCACATTGTGTGTAGTTCAAGAACCCACTTCATGTGTTATTAATTTTAGGATTAAGGTAGAATAAGGTGACTAAATAACATGTATGTTCAATAAAGTCCATGTAATGTGAATGGAGGTGTGGTCAGGGTACTCGACCAGACACTCCATGTTGAGGATCATGGTCATGTAGGATACAAGACCAAACCCCATGTGTAGTGCATGTCCAGAGTCTATGTTGGGTATTTTGAAAGATCCTATGTAGGGTACATGGATAGGTACCCTATTTAAATAACACACTATGTAGGGTTAGTTCACATCGTGTACTTTGTAAATTAAATTCTAGAATGGGAAATAGTACACAACCAGGAGGTTTGTTAGGGGTACATGTCATGTACCTGAGGTGCACGCCATGTACTCCCTCCTTGGAGGTGTTTCGCTTGTTTTTTTATTTAGAGATGGAATTGGACATCTGAATAGTCCATTTCAATAATTTTTATTCTTAAAACACCATGGTGTGGACCTTATGGTGTTTATAGGTCATTTAAGTGGCATTTTGGATGGTGTGAGATTTTGTGGGAGGTTTCCTTTAATATTTTTTACTAGAATCCTCCTAAGGGTTGAGTCATGGTGTGGAGCCTGATGAATGGTTTTTCACTTTTTAGTAATCTTGTATTAAGGGTGATAAGTGGGGTTTAGTTTTAGGATCCTCATATAGTTTCCAAAAGGCAGGACCAAGTAGTGTCTTGGATGGGTTTCATTGGGTGGTTGCTCAAGGTTTATTTCACTAAGATGCTTTGGTTTGTGGTAATGTTGTGGGGAATTGGGTATGATTGGGTGACATTTGGTAAAGTATGAGATAGGTCTAAGGGACCTATTGAGGATTCCTTTGTGGAATAGGTTATTTTTAAGTGTTCCCTTGTGGGGTTGGTGTTATTTTAGGATAGGTTGTGTGTGGGAGAGGTTGATTTATATTTCTTACAATGGGCTTGGCCTAAGGTTCTGCTTATGCTGGAGGATCCCCTTGTAGGGTGTTATCTTATTTTTAAGGTTCAGAAGATCATTGAGGGTTTCTCATGAACTATTGACCCTGAGAGGGTTGGTTTTGGTTTTAGAAACTGGAAATAATGGGTTCAGATACTAGGCCAACCCTTGATCTTGTGGTTTATATATGGGTTTATTTGATGGTATTCCTTCTTCAAATTTTAAATGTAAGAGGAGACCTTTGGGATATTGATAGATTTTTAATTGGACCTAATTTTTATCTAATAATCTCCCCTATTGTTTGGCTAGTGTTAGGGGGTCTAGGAAGTCATTGGATGATTTGGATGAGTGAAACCATCCTTTTTGGTATTATAGCTCTGGATAGGGGATTTGGACTTGTGATATGTTGAGGCACTCATAGTGTGGGTTATGTTATCCTGTGATTCTTGGCTCTATTTTTTCTAAGTTAGGTAGTGTGAACTAATGGTGGGTCAAGATATTTTTTCATCTAGTTCTATATAACTTTTGTGACTTTGACATGTTCACTAGTTGTGCTAACCTAGAGGATAATATCCCCAATTTATATCATTATATTGGATTCCTAGAGCCTATTAGTGTTAGTTGTTGTTTTGGATGCCTAGGATGGGTCATAGGGTTCATATTTATCCATGTTTACATATTAGACATCTGAATCTCATTGTGAATTTAGAGGACATGTCAGATTTTGTGTGGCTAGGTGAGCCACATTCTATAATACCTACGGTGGGGTCTATAGAGATGGTAGATTTACCAAGGGTGTCATATGAGATCCCAAAATTCCTGATTTTACTTCTTATGTTTATCCCTTTTTTATTTATTTTACTCTATATTTTATTTATTATTCTTTTTAGTTTTCAACTATACTGGGAATATCATGTGTTTCCAACACTTATTATGATAGTATATATTAGGGCCACCATTGGGAGTGTCCTGTTAAGATTTATTTCTCACCTCCCATATGGGTACTTCATTTGTTATGTAGACTTTTTTTATTTTTTCAGGTTGAGCACAAGATAAAATGGATCTTGATAGTGGCCTGGAACTACATGATCAAGAGGGACTTATCATGTGATGTTTGATGGTTAACCAATATAAGTTCAACCATTTTTGGAGATTAGGTAATAGGTTCGTCTTAGAGTTACTGGTAGTTGCTTGCATATTTTATTTTCAATTTTTTTATTCTATATATATTTTCTCCCTAATGGGTGATCAGTTGTTATTTTATAACATCATCATGAGTTTGTATGCAACATTTCATTTATTATAGCATGATTTTATTTTTTGTTTTTTTGATGTGTATGTTTTTGGTTTATTTACACTATTATTACACTCTGATTCGAGGGTATAGTTTCCCTATTATATCTCTCTATACCATCTATTATAGATAGAGTCCTTTGGTATACATATAGGCATTTTTAATTCCTTATCACAAACCAGATAGGGTGATGGATTAGGTCTACCTAGGACAGTTTATGATAAAATGGTATCAAAGAATGTTTTTTATTTGTCATATTATTTTGAGAATGATGGAAATGTGGTCTAGAAATGTTTTTGATATTTTTATGGATATCATACTAGTGCATCATGAACTCTTTTTCTATTAAGAATTCAAGGCTACCAAGATATGGGATTTCTGTTCTCGTTTTCTGATGTTACGATTATATGATTTCACCTTGGTTGATTTCTTTGAGTTTTGGATTTATGGTTTATTGGTTTTTGGATTTTTTTCCTATTGTAAAGAGACTATGTACATACATCATACTAGGAATGTATGATTCAAATTATATGTGCATATTTGTGTGTGATTTTACTAAAAATATAGGTTCGGTTCTTTAAAGTCTTGGTAACAACATATAAGGAATTTTACCATATAGATTCTTGGTGGAATTATAATCAACTGAACCATGAGTATTTTCTTTTGGTAATAGACCATGTGGATCATTTGGAGATATTTTCTTTGATGGTTTAAATCTATTCTCTTAATTGAGGGATGCATGAAGACCCTTGAGGGTCGGTGCGGGCTATAAGTTCCTTAGTTTTAGAACTGGATCAAAGAAGGTAAGGATTCTTGAGAAATGTGTTAGATCAAGATCAAGTTTCCCTGAGGTTATAGCTTCCTTGATAAGTCTTTTAGTTAGGTTTGAAGTTTCCTTGGTATCAAGTGGAAGAGTACTAGGAGTTCTCTTGGTTTTGTGGTTGCATCAAGAGGGAATATTTGGATGACACCTAGATCTGTTTTTTCTAGTTGTACTTTTGGTTGTGTAATGGGATCATGGTTAGGAATTCGTGGTTTTCGAATGATTCCCAGGTGGTGGGTGTCCATGTGGTTAGTCATGGGATGATAGAGATGAATCTATTTTTAATAAAAATATTTATGGTTCTATAGTTTTTTGTAATTTACATGTGATAGTAGCATGGTCAGTGGTTTAGGTGTGTTAAACTAGAATTGTTAGGGTGTGGTTCATCTGAGAATGATTCCAGTTGATTCATGATTTGGTGGTGTAGCCACAATGTATATGTTGAGTTCAGTTCTTAATGAATGGTGTTATAGAGGCCTTATGTTGGGTATAACATCATAGGGTGTTGGAGGAGGTGATAAATGTTTTAAGTGGGTTGTTGATCATGGGGGATATAATTCCTAGTGAGATGGGAATGTGTGGTAGTTAGGGTTTTCATGGAATGTCAACCACATATGGTTATTGTGTTTATTAGTATATGTTAGTTGTGTCATTGGATGCATTGGTTATCTAGGCTTATCATATTGGTGGGTTAACCACTAAGGCTTCGTAGGGGTGAGAAACATTATGGTTTGGAGTTTTTAACGAACCACATAATTACAGGTTGAGAAAATTAGGGAAAATTTGACTTTTTCTCCTTGGTGGTTTAATGGTGGATAAATGGTAATTTATCCTATCATAGGATCTTGGATAATTTTTCTAACCACTCTATTGGTCCCGAAATAGGGCATTTACCCTAGGGTAATAGTTTGGTGGAATTATGAGTTGTTCGTGTTTTCAAAAAATATGTAATATTTAAATAATTAAATTATTAATTATTAGTGTGTGCATGAATGATGATATATTTTTAATGTATCCCCGTATTGAAATTAATTTCTATGGTTTAGTTCAAATTGGGGGGTTGTGGGTAGGGTATAAACTCATCCTAGATATCGAGCTCGGGCTTGGGTTTCTTTTTCCTTTTTCTTTTTATTTTTATCTTATTTATTTTTTTATTTCATTAATTTTATTTCCTCATTACTATATGGATTATCATTCATTACTAAGAGGGTCCTCCCATATTTTCATGATTTTCTAAGAGAAAATATAGAGAGGGAGAGGGCATCACATTTTGTGGTTCATCTGAGGAGGTAGATCAGGCTACTGCAGGTGTGTGGCTCTGATCCACTACTAAAGCTGTGTCGTTTTATGTGTAAAGGTATGTTGTTTTATTTTTCCCATTGTTTACTTTTTTAATCCATGTTTTTTAGTTTTAATATTGATTTTTTAGTTTTGGGGACCCCTTGAGGGTTTTGTTTGAGTGTTTATGGGAGATTTAGGGGTTTCAGGGGCTTTACAGGGGTATCTATTTGAGAAAACCCAATCACATGATGTGTAGTTCAATAAAATGAATCATGTGTTCTTATTTTTGGGTGAAAGGTGGGAGAAAGTGACTAAACTATGTGTATTTTTAGTACACACTGTGTAGGGTGAATTAGGGTGTGGTCAGGGTACTCAACTAGACACCCTATGTCAGAGCTTATAATCATATAGGATACATGGATAGACCTAATGTGCAGTACATGGACAAAGGTTGTGTGGGTATTTAGACAGATCCCATGTGGGGTATATGGATAGGCACCCCATGTAAATAAAATTCAATATAGGGATAGTGCATTCCATTTACTTTTGAAATTTCAAG
This sequence comes from Viscum album, assembly GCA_963277665.1. Lineage (NCBI taxonomy): Eukaryota > Viridiplantae > Streptophyta > Magnoliopsida > Santalales > Viscaceae > Viscum > Viscum album. The sequence continues at coordinate 65,180,020 of OY728135.1, read as the reverse complement.
TCAGCCTAGGAAATGATACACATTTATGAGGCTTGTTAGGGGTATACGTTATGTACTTGAGGTACACACTGTGTACTCGAGGTACACACTGTATACTCCCTCCTTGGATTTGTTTCTCTTTTTTCACCCTGAATCAAGAATTGGACTTTCAAGTAGTCTATTCCAAGTATTTTTTCACTTATAACACCATATTGAGGATCTTTTCATGTATATATTGTATTTAAGAGGAATTTTAGATGGTTTTATGTGTAGATGGAGGTTTCCTTTGACGTTTTTTTCTAGAATCCTCCTAATGATCACATTGTTGTGTGAGTCCCGATGAAGGGTTATGCGCTTTTTGGCCATATTGGATTGAGGGATCTGAGTGGGGTTTAGTTTTAGGATCCTTATATAGTTCTTGGAGGGTGGGACCAAGTAGTGTCTTGGATGGGTTTTTCTAGGGGGTTTCCCGAGATTTAGTTATCTTAGAGCCTTTAGGTTGGGGATATGTCATGGGGAGTTATGTGGCTAGGTTCTATTAAGTAGATCTTGAGGTTGATGTGAGGGACCTATTGATGATTCCCTTATGGGAATGGTAATTTTTGAGAGTTCCCATCTGGGTTTAGTGTTGTTCGAGGATAGGTTATGTGTCAGAGATTCCGACTAAGCTTTCTTATGATGGTCTTGGCCCAAGTTTATTCTAATGTTGGAGGAGCCCCTAGTAGGGTGTCCTATTCTGATTAAGGTTAAGAGAAACATTTAGGGTGACTCGTGATCTATTAACCCTAATAGGGTTGGTTTTGGTTTCAATGGTTGATAATAATGGGTTTGGGTTCTAGTCCAACCCTTGATCTTGTGGTTTAAGTATAGATCTATTTGAGGCCATTCTTTATTCAATTTTGGGTTGTTAGAGGAGACCTTTGGGATATTAATGGATTGGGTGTTTTTCTAAAGGTTGGTCTGATTATATACATTGTTGGTTGGATATTATTACATGAGTTTAGGGATCTACTAGATTATATGGATGAGTTTACCCCCCCACACCCACCCCCACCCCATTTAGTATTATATCTATATCTAGGGACTTTGGGGTCATGAGATGTCGAGGCACTCATGGAGTGGGTTATGTTTACTTATGATTTCATATATTCACAGTGAAATAGGGTATGTTGGGTGCATAATAAATGATATGGTGGTATTAAATAATTTTAGGAAGGATTTATCCCTTCTATATTTATAGAAGTTGATATCGCATCCCTTTGATTGGAATGAAACCATCAAACTGAATTATATATCCATGATGTGTTGATGGGATCATTTCATATAGTCAAAGAAAGACGTATCGAGCATATAAGTTGATTACACCATTATGAAACCTTCTTGATGAGATATTGTGATAAAGGGATTATATTTCACATTGTGTTTTCGTATGTGGTTGTCGATGTTGTGGCATTAAATTCTTTCTCTTGGATTCCTTTACATGGTTTTAGACACTGATATTTGACTTTAGAAGAACTTTCCTAATGACACAAAGGAATAATCCTAGAGGTTCACACACTTAGTGTTTCTATTGATCTTATTTAAATTCTATTTGAATTTAATTATTGGAATAAATATAATTCTCCATACTATAGAATAATATTTATTCAAGAATTATTGATTGAAAATATTCAGTCTCCATATTTATATGTGAGTTTGATATTAAAATAAATATTTATTAACATAAATGGGAATATTATAAATATATATTTATTTATCAAATGAATAATATTTATTATTAAAGGTTTAGTAAATGTGGAGGAAGCAAGGACCAATCTTTCAAGTCTAGTGGGAATGATATATTAAATATCATTAAAATAAATATTCATTCATTTATTTAAAGAAATAATATTTATTTTATTTGAGAGTTTAGTGCATGTAAAATAAATAATAATAATAATAATATAGTTATTATTCAGACATGGTGTTTTCTAAATATTAAGATAATAATAAAGGACTCGTGTATAATTAATTATTCTCTAACCTAGCTCTATAAATACACAATTATATCATTTCCTAGGGTTATATGTTGTTATGCACAACACATCCCACTAGAGATTCCCTTAACCCTAAAGAGAAAATTATCTACATCACTCGCAAGGGCCAAGAGAAATATCCCACCTTCTTCCTCCTCTCAGGACCTAGAGAACAAGAATCAATCCTTTCATATTTGAAGGATTGTGAGGTGAACAAAGGAAGTGACACAAGATGATCTATACCACTATGCTAGCACCTAGAGTATTATGGTTTTGCTTTGAAATCATAGGAGCACATGTGGATCATCTCTTGATGGATTCTACTTTGAATCCTCTCAATGCAATGATAGTACAATCAAATAGAAGTTTTAATGACCAAAAACTTCCTTAATTAAAGTTATCAAGATTAAGGTAATTATTACTTTAAATTAATTATAAATTTAAATGAAAAATATCCCCTCTCTTTGTTTGGGTGATCTTTGTCTTCATTGGATTAAATTCATTGGTCATGAAATTTATCATCATGTAAATTGTGTATTATTCATTGAAACCTGAAAAAATATAAGTTTTACATGGCCCAATAGGTGATTTTAGTGCATCTGGAACCTTTAAGTGGTATCAAAGTGGTCAAATTTAAATTTATAATTATTTATGAATCATTTATCATTATACGTATTTAATGTTAGATTTTCATTTCGAGAAATTCATTCTTTAAATATGAATTTCAAGATATATTATTCTCCTTCTTTGTTCATCTTCATATAACCAAAAACAAGTTAAAAACATATGAAGATCATTTGAAGAACCCATCAAGTGATGTCGATCTTTCTGGATAGAAAACATAGGACTATACAACATGTATCCTGAAGGTACATGTTGTGTACCCATATTCACCACATGAGGACTAAGCTTTGAAAAACATAGCTAGTCGTGTAACTGAATATGTGGTGTTATAAAAAGTCATGTATTTGTCAAATTAGGTTGACACACAGTTTTCTGAACAACACGGTGTGTAAATTGTGAACATGGAATATAGTCCACACATTTTTGTGGTGGGAAACATATATTCAAAGACATATCATGTATTATTACACAACATGTGTCACTAGGATATATATAACTCATAGATCACATAGAATTTATCTCTCTTACACTTTTTGTAGTTAATAAATGTATGTATTTTTCAAACATTCCCAGTCCCTAGGCATGTGGCATCAATATATGGTGAGTATAATACACAGTGTATATCTATCTTATACATGTTTTTTATCCTACCTATATATGAATAAATTAAAATTAATTAATTACTCCATTAAACCTAATCAAAACGTTTCCATGTGTCATTAATTGATAGTAAACTCTATGTGATAGTTTATATATATATATATAATGTTTAATTAATTTTCCATGTAAAATTATGAACTACACACCATTTATGGTCATTACACATTGTGCACTCCATATGCATTAAAAGAATTACACGTTGTGTAAATTAACACATTCTTGTGTGTCATTTCTTGATAGTACATGTCATATAATTATGTATCATTCCATGTACACTACATGTCATGTTAATGAATAGTACATGAATACAAAACATGTTGAGTAGTTTGGATAGCTGCATGCCAAGTTTCCTTAAAGTACATGCTTTTTAATTAGTGAATTTTAAATAAAATTAATTTGTTTAATTTGTTTAAAATTATATTGGATGAGAATATCCAAAACTATTTGGATGGATATTAAGATAAATTAATTGATTAATTAATTAAGATAATTAATTAATTTGAGTGTGTTTTATCTAAATTAAGAACAAATTAAATGAATTCTAGTTTATTAAATACATATTCATTTCATGTGCGAATTATCATGAGCTTGTACGACTTGTGTATGGTTTGTATTTCTTTTAGTTTAATTATTTCATGGGTTTTTTCAATTATTTTTATTAAATTAAAATGATGGCATGTGTTTCATTCCCTCCTATTATTATGTAAGGACTTGCATGTTTGCAGTTTCTTTTATGTGAACATTGTAACCATACTATTGGTTCGCTTCACTTACGTGTGAGTAAAACATATGTAAGGATCAAGCTCTCAGGTGATTGTAGGAGGTTCAAGACAGAGCTGAGGTGATATCAACCTATGTGATACATATTATAGAGGTGGGATGATGCAACTCAATCCAAGACTAACTCGTAGAGTTTTTACACTAGGTTCATTGGTTTGTTTATTATCCACTCAATAAACAAACCAATAGATAAAGCTCATGATCATTCTACATATTTTATTATGCCTTTTACAAGGTTATTTGTTTTATATATTCTTTATCATGATCACATAAATTGATGAATTAAATAAAAATAATGGCCACATGGAATAAAATAAAAGGATTATTCATAAATATTTTATCGATGCATGGTTAATCATTTAATTAAAATCCACTTAATATTGACAAGACATTTAAAAGGATAAAATAAGGAAATTGAAACATAATTAAAAAAATATCTCATTAAAAATTAAGTCATAAAATACCTCCATTACTTAATTTATGAATGAAACCATAGTTAAAATTACTTGTCTGGCTAAAGTTAGAGTACTTTTTAATTATCAGAGAGTTATAACTAAATTTTTGGTTTGAGATGACTAAGTAACATCAAGGGTTGACTGCCAAAGTATGAATTGGTGTTGCATAGGGGAAACTATTGAGGAAATCCAAAATAAGGATTTTAGGATTGGGAATTTTACATAATGGATAAAGGATCTTCAAGCTCATAATTGGAACAACCACCTACCTAACCTTCAAATAACTTTTCAGGAAAAAGTTTGGGTTATGAGAAGGGAAATATGGATCTTTTCCACAAGAATGTTTATATGAAAATACATTCTTGGTCTAATGGTGATGCATATTGAGACTTGGTAAAACAGTGGGAGATTAATAATAAAATTAAATTGATATAACTCACTTATTTTAGTAATTAAGATAAATTACTAATAAACTACTTTTAATTGTTGTAGTAAACTGGAAATTTAATAATCCACATTATCCCTATGAATAATACTAGAGAAAGAAAATATTCTTATTGGAAGTAAATTTTAATAATGGTACAGGCACTTGAAAATTGTATTACACCATGAATGGAAGCTTTATGTGCTATAATCCCTAGTTTATAATCTTCCTACTAAATAGATAGGTGATAAAGATTTTTTTTCTATGAAAATCGCTTCAATGATGTGCAATATGTTAAGTGTTTGATGCTTTTATCTTTTTATAATTAACTCATGAAATATCATGAGAGCATAGATTATTATATCATACTCAAGAATCTTTTTATCTTTATCTAGACAAATCTAGACAGGAGCGCTTTGAGATCTCCAACACACTCTTTATGAGGAAAATCAAAGAGGGGGTTCCAACTGGACCTCATGTAGCCAAAATTATTGGCTACATTAAGCTTCTGGAAATTATTTGGTTTAAAATTATTGATGAATTATGCACTAATCTAATTCTTGAATCACTCCCTCGGAGATTATCTAGTTTTGTTATGAAATTTAATATGAACAACATAGAGAAGTATCTCCCGACACTCGTTAATCTGATTCATCGGGTTGATAAGGACATGAAATGTGAAAATCCGTCTATCCTTATGGTGAACAAGAGGAAGGGAAAAGTAAAAGACCCTAATACTAACTATAAGGAATCTATGCAATGCCTGACCAAGAGAAGGAGGATCAAGGAGCAAGCAAAGGAATGTGATGATGTTTGCTTCTCAAGTGGAAAGAAAGGTCACTAGAATAAAAACTACAATGATTTGAATAAAAAGAAATCAATTATATATACTTTGGGTATATTCATCATAAGTAATAATTTTTTCTTTATTATTGTGTGTTAAATATAATATGTTGACATATGTGTGTAAAAATATAGGAATTAAGAAAGTATAGATATATTACTAGAAGTTTAGTGTGTTCTTAAAGGAAACTAAAGAAGGTTGATTCCTAGATTAGTATAAAAAAGTGAAAAACTTCTTGATTTCCTAATAGATTCAATTAAAATTATTTTTTTGTATTTATTATTACTAAAAACATTTATCTTGGTGTCTAATTATACACAACTAAGTGTTTTTTCATATTTAAAATAGATTTTTTATGGTATTCTATACTTAACTAATAGTTTAATAATTCTTGAATCATAGATATTCTAAATCATCAATCAAAGATGAATATAAATATAAGACCAAGAAAACTTTATTGTGGTAAGATAATTCTATGTCAAGTGAAACTAATAGTAGTTGAAAAGTTTATATCCATAAGGGTAATATAGTCTCTCTTGATCTAAAACACTAGGTATACTAACAAACACAATATCAAGTTTTACACAAAGAAACCTTTAGAAATAAATTTATTCTACAAAGATATTAGAGTTATTTCAGTAAAACTAGGTGAACTATTCTAAATATGTAGATAATAGGTAAGTTCATTTATTTTATGATATTACATTAATAAATTTTAGGAATGCTTAGTGAAGAAATAAATACACTTGGTAAAGGATACAAGTTCCTCTACGTTGTCTTGTCAAAGTGTATCATAAAAAAGTATTCATCTATCATTGATATGTGGAGTAAAGGTTATCCAAAACCGACATTACCTTACACATAAAAAAAATTATGGTAGTAAAATTGGATTAATGAAATATATTATATTCATTGAAAATATTCAAATAATATATTCCATGACATGTTTCGCAAATAGAAAAATAATAACTAAACATGTTCCAATTAAATTGACTAATGGATATCATATTAATTGAAATGTGATAATAAATCCATTAGGTGCATTTTCTAATGTTTAATGAGAACCATTTGTTAAAAGTTGGACATAAATACAAATGAAAATCAATGAAACACTAGGTACATCTTTGTTGATTATCTTATAGCATCGCAAGATATTAACAACACTAAAATAGAATATATTTTTCAAGATTGACCATGTTTCTATAAAGATGGAAACTTTTCTATTTTTATATGGTGTGATTATACTAGAATTTAAATTAATTCTAGGATTTATATGCATATAAATTCTTATAGAAACACATACTCCATTAAGTTCATTGGGAAGAGTAGTTCCAAATACACATACCATGTAGGGAAATTAAAACCAAATATGTGGTTTGATATTCACTATGATGATTGATATATATATATATATGTATATTATTCAATATGAATGATTAATCCTATAAATAAGAATTTGATGTAACCCTACTAAGATTTAAAAGCATGAATGAATTTAGAAATGGAATCTATGTACTAAAATTTAGGGGAACTATATTTTGAATGTTTCTATACTTGATAATGCAAGTGAGTATTTAAGAGAAACTATATATTAATGGTACATGTTGGTACCAATAAAGCATGATATATTATTAAAATGATGTCTAATACATAGTCTATAAAAAAATTACTTCAATTGTAATGATAAAATCTATTTGAATTCAACTTGTCATAAAAATATTCAATGACCATTTTATTGGGAGTTTGGATATCAAGGTCAATTTCCTTAATGTGTACCTTATGGAACATGTCACCAATAGGATTGGGGACACCAATGAATTCTAATAAGATATGAAAATTTAAAATATCCATTTATGGATAGTATCATGCATAGTGATCTAAGAATATTATCTTGTAATAATGGAATTCCATGTGTCTACAAGAGGTTAGTGGTAGTTCTATTGTTTTCAAGATAGATTTGTTAATAATATATAGAAAACGAATAATCAATCTTACTATGTTTTTATGAATAAATAATGAATTTCTCCAATTATGACTTAAAATAGTAGCTTGGTTCTAGGGAATTGGGTATATATAGGTAGATAAATGGTTTTATTTAATGTATTCATAATACATACCTTGAAAATATGGAACAATTCAAGATTGAATTATTATCCATGTCACATGGAATATAATCTAACCATGATAACATGTGTCAGTACAGGAGGATATTATAAACAAAATTTTCAAAATATTAGGTGTAAGGAATTTATTTAATATTCCATGATATGTACTATTGTTTGATATTACTTATTCTTGTTTTAAGTGAAAATATCAAACAAATTCGGTGGAACTACATAGACTTGTAGTTAGAACTATCTGATTGTACTTTAAATATAGAATGGGATAAGTCCCTAGAAAAAGGATAAATGTGAACACTATATTTTAAGGGGATATAATACAAGTTTTACTTTACATTTTTTTTATCTAAGATAACAGTGAGGATAAGGTAATATAGAATACAAACTTATTACAGCCAATGGTTTCCATATATACAATAGCTAAGTACATTGTGGCTTCTGATGTTTCTTAAGAATCGGTTTAGAAATCATTTGTTCAATTGTAGGTTATACCAAAATAGTAAGATTATTATCATTATTATGATAATATTTCACTATGGTGTTATCTAAGATGTTAGATGTTGGTCGGAGTGGACACTCAAGAGGGGGGGTGAATTGAGTTCCAATTAAAATTTCCGTTAAAAATATTTCTCTTAAAATCCCCCAATTTAAAAACAAAGTTAAACTGTAGTGAATTTATATAGATTGTAAATGTTTAATTAGTTTATAAAAGATTGATTAGTTCTCAGTTAATTTAATCTCATGATTAAATTGACTTTTGAAACTAACTTTCTGGTTTACAATAAATATAAACACTTGCTAATTTAACTATCAAAGTAGCTTTAAAATAATTTTTTATTTCAAAGTAATAAGCAGTGGAATAAGATATATATGTATTATACTTATGAATTAAATTAAAAGCATAGAAAAGGTAACCAAGAGGTTCAGTATCAAGCAGAGACTTAGTCCTCTCAACAATTTATATAAATTGATCCACACCCTGGATCGGGGTTAACAACAGTGAGCACACCGTCCAGGTACAAAGACCTCTACCAAAGTCCTACATGAGAAACAAACAACAGCTCACAGTTTTCCAGGTCTTACTCGACCTCTACCACTATCCACAGTGGGAAACAAAAGAGTTATGGAGTTTGAGTGAGGATTTAAGAATCCCCCAGTTTATCTCAGGAGACAGTGTGTGTGTAAAATAAACAGAGTACACACACTGCTCAAAATGTAAATGAAAGAATCACTAAAAATAAGTATTAATGAGTTTAGAAAAGCTTTAGTGATTGGAAGTGCAGCTCTGGACTCGTTTGATTAGTCAGAAAAGATTCTGAGTCCTTTTCTGATTTCTGTTCAGAAAACAGAGTATCGTTTTGTTCCTTGGTTCCAGGTTCATCTTATCAGCCCGAGTGCATGAAGTTTTTGTTGTATTTCTTCACTCAGGTTGCAGATTGATTTATGTTCAGTGATCTTGGAGTCTGGATGTAGTATTTATGTGTGTACCACTTTCCAGTTTCTCTCTACGTTAAGCGCCTTCTTGATTACTTTCAAAGATCTTTCATGCCCGTATCAACCCTTATTTTTCTATCTTTTTTTGTATGTCCAGTGTGTTCTTTCTATGTCGCGTATGTCCAGTGTTCTCTTTCCATCCCTTTATAGCTTTTAGCTTTGGAAAAAAATAATAATCTCCTTTTTCATGGGTACTAGGTACGGTTCCCTAACATGGCAGAACAATCCATTAAATAACATTAAATGCATTAAAAACATCAAATGTAACCGTTAGCTAAATAAATAAATAGTATGAAGAGTATAGGGTTTGACTGGTTGGTCAATCATTAATATCCTTCTGTTGGAAGATGTGTACGGTAGACTTTGTATAGCAGGACCTTCCATTGGTAGCTCTTTTTATCTTGCATCGGTAGCTCTATATACCAGTGGATTTAGTTCCATCGGTAGCTCTTGTTATCGGTAGCTCTTGATCCATTGGTAACTCCTTGCATCGGTAGCTGTTTGAACGTGTCGGTAGACTTACACTATTAGCATACGTCTATCGGTAGCTCGATATATCGGCGACTATACTTGTATCGGTAACTATCTATGAACTGGTTCTATCGGTAGACTTCTGTCTATCGGTAGCTCTGGTCTTTTTTTCTGTCGGTAGCTCTGGGTATCGGGGACTGTCGGTCAGTAGCTCTGGTCTGTTTGTCTGTCGGTAGCTCTGGTCTGTTTGTCTGTCGGTAGCTCTGGTCTGTTTGTCTATCGGTAGCTCTGGGTATCAATGACTCTCTATCGGTAGACTGAGTACCGGTAGCTCTTTATCAGTAGCTATACACAGATCAGTGACTTTAACACTTGTCTGTTTTTATGAAAAACACATCCGATTGGGTTAGAATTAATTCAGAACTCCTATAAACATAGATAAACAATGATTAACATATTTTAGAGACTATTTTAATATTATTATCATCTTGATCATAGAATATCATAGATTTTAAAGAATTAATATATAGATAAACATTGATTGGGATTATCAAAACATGTGAGGTCAACATTAGATTTATGAGAAGGGAAAAATAAGTCGATGCTTGGGGATTTCTTTTGAAAAAAATTGGTGTCTGGTGATTGATTGTGGGGAACTGAATATAGTTGCACAATCTTTCACATTAGGCTACTATTTTTTTCATACTAACTTTTTAATGGTTTTCAATGGGGTTTATTCAAGTAATTAGAAACACCAAATGTTTCTCATATCCATTATGGCTCATGGGCCTTCTTTTCAAAGGTAGGCGGTTGTTGGGAAATTTTTCCAACGACACTTAGGAACTCACATTGGTTGAGAGGATGGGAGGTTGGGCTCATCATGCCCTTTTGGAGGGAATTATTTCCTACTTTGATAATCTCTTATAGATTTAATCCATATTCATGAATCCTTATTCTAATTTTAAAATATTGAACAGTACACCCATTAATTAATAATCAATTATAGACATGTGTTGATGTGAAACCATCTGTATGTATTTGAGGTTCTACATCTATGGAACCATATGTATGTATATGAGGTTTCCCACTGATGGGACTTTTCATATGTGTTATAGGTTTTTATTATTTTGTGATGTTAGTTTTATGCCACATAGTGGGATGCTTTGGAATTTATCATCATCTAGGGAGACAGGAGTTATTTTGATGTTGGTATTGGGTCCAAAATAGGGTCTTCCTAGGTATCATCATGAGATAAATTAGAACCTTTATAGTTCGATGACACTTAACAGGACACATCATATCTTTAGGTTCATGTGACAATGACCAAACCATGAATTTTAACATCATGTGGTAAGGGAGTTTGGGTGAAAGGATCCAAGAAAATTTTGGCATGAGACTTACGTCGAAGCGGCCTGAAGGACCTGGAAGGAATATGGCCCTCCGGATTGAATATGATCCTACTAGGAATATGGACTATGTAATATTATGTTTAATTTGGGGTACTAGGTTTGAACCTCATGGAGTATTCCTATGTATCCTTTTTGGATAGGAATCAAAGGACGCATAGTTTGAAAGGTTGGGACTTACACCTATGGAAGAGGCCCATGTTGGTGGTATTTGATTATGTTGATGACATGATTATCACTAACCTCTAATCCCATATGAATCATGATCGGTGTGAGAAATAAGAGGAATCATAATATTTGGAAATCTATACAATATCCTTCATCCACTGGTGGATGAGGGTTAGGATGTGGAAGGAAGAGGAAATTCCCCACAAGAAAGACTAAGGGCTTACTCTAGGAGGGATGCCCTTGGGTGAACCTTTAAATAGGTGACTACTCTTTGATAGGTAGATAGGAAGACTAGTAATTAACCCTTATAGAAGGGAAAAACAACTGGTTCACCCCACTCCCTGAAATGGGGAGGTCCCTAGCACTACCTCCATGATAGGGGTCCTCATTACCAATAGAATGCATAATTTTAAGAATTTCAAGGACCCTTCCTATTTGGTAGGATGAGTGAAAGAAATATTTTATCTAGAAAATTCATAATTTAATGATAGATTCATTGGTATGTTTTTCTCCATGATCATGAAAATATGAAGGTGCTTCACCCAATTAATGCTTGGGTGAGCTAGAGGTGATTTTTCTATGGTTAGCCTTGGTAAATCAAGAGGATTCCTCACGTAGGTTGGACCTAGGCAATCTAGATTCCTCTTGTAAGATGAACAACCTAGGTAATAGTACTTGGATGAGTCCTCTCTCTAAGCTCCAAGGGTCTCATTGGGTGTCTTTGGATGATTAGAACTCAAGTTTCGAGCTACGGAAGGGCCCTTCGCCCTTGTAGTTTTGACTATGGGGTATGGAATTTTTCAAGGTTCTTGGTATTCTAGACCTTTAGGGACCTCGATCCATTGATTATTGCTAATTCCCTCTTATTTTATAGGATTAGAGAACTACTTGAGGGTTTGGATGACTTAAGGGAGAGACTTGGGAGAGCAGAGCTTCAAGTAATCTCTTCATCTTCTAGTCATCTCAAATGAGGATACCAAGGGTCCTATTTATAGGAAAAACTTAGGACCCTGGGTGAATGAGATCATCTACACAGTTCTATCATGCATTTAAATCATATAAGATCCTCATACAGGTATTGACTGCTCATGTTGGGCTATCAAAGTTGGTCCTACATGAGCCTCTTGGTGTACAGGTGGGGTCTATGTGAGATCTTCTTGGGTTATTTATTTGAATCCCTTTTCTACTCTACTACCTAAGGTATTTACCCCAAATATTTTCATCACCATGTAAAAAATTGAGTGTCAACAAATTCCCCCTCCCTTAGGATTGGTTCTGATCGAAAGAAGTGGATCTGATCCTGAGGTCGAAAGTAATATGTATGTTGATGAATCCTTCACTCACTAATTTCCATGTGCTTTCATACCCTTAAGTTCTATTTGAACATTACTACATACTTATTTCATGAAATAGAGATGATAGATGAATTATAGGTGTCCATCATACAGGTTAGTCGCATAGGCCATTCACGCTGGTCAGCTGCACTAGTCGGATGTGCAGGTGATCGGGCATATATACATAGAGTCTCTTATCCAAATCATTACTCCTATAATTAACACCTCTTTTTCTCTCTTATTGTGATAGTCTTCCATATAGACCTACCATGTTAATCTTTCTCACTAGTCATATCACATACCTTTGGTATGTATACTACAATATCCTTGGTGAGATATATATGTCGAACCAGTTGAGTGAGTGACTTGCGTAAGGTCAATTGAGTGAGTGACCTGCATGAGGTCACTTAAGAGAGTGACATGCATGAGTTCACTTGAGCGAGTGATCTATGAGAGTTCATTCCTTTGTTTAATTTTCTCCTTTTTAAAGAAAACTTAAAATCAAATCCTAGACACTAATAAACCTCTTGGTTTTTACTCTAAATATTTCCATGGAAACTCAAAGGATCTATGATGAACAAGCTTATGCATGTGTTAAATAAATGATTGATGTCATTAGGACAGATTATTATGACATGTGTGACTCCACTCTTCTAGATTTGGAAAAATACTTGAAGAAGTACCAACATGAGTACCCACTAAGTGATCAGCTGTCAGTTTATGACCATGAAATTATAAAAGATACATTTATCTAGAAATAAAAGATCTATTTATCAAATTTCTAGTTCTATAAGTACACCAACTGTCCTACTACCAATATCTCTTCTAGAGGTGTGTTCATCAATGAGGTAATAGTACCCTCTGCATGCATCATGCCTCAAAGTTTATGAACCTTAAATCTGAAGCCCCACACCCAGGATTCAAAAACTCACTATTATCCATCAATCTTCCATGCTTCAAATAAGGATTATTAAAAAGGATAGAAAGAGTACTGGGACTTCTATTCTGAAGGGGGGTCAAAACTGAATGGATATGGGTGTATTGGGTAGAAAAAACTTGTATATAATTTGGAACCGAGCTAAAAGAATTTAGAATTTATGAAGCTATCTGGGTTTCCTAGACATATGTGTACAAGAATCCAAAAATCATCCCTAGATCTTAAGCTAATGGATCCCTCATAAAAATAATTTTCATCTTACACATGATAAAGTTAGCATTAGTTTTTATGGGATGTCTGCAAGATCTTAGGATAACCTATTCTCGAAGTAATGTATGATGAATTTATCCTATTTAAATCAACATGGGGTGACATTGAATGGACTCTAGATTTGTCCTATGAGTTGTTAAAGTTGTCTTGGAAGGTGCTTAAAAAGGACCCTCCCCTTAGGGGTGATGTTCATTGTGATATGTGGATAAAGGCCTTCTCAGAGCAACAAAGAGCGGTTATTAGTTTCCAAAACCCAATAGGTTGTCCCTTATTGAAGAAGCGGGGAATTCTGAGTAAATTTTGGACTACATTGGATCAAATCCATTATAATTTTTGGGGTATATAGTCAAGTTTGATTCCCCTATGAGAACCCACCTTTCTAGCTTCCTAGAAATGTGGTTGAGCACCTACCTGCTGTCGATCTATGAATCTAATAGAAGTGTGAGGCTGGGGACATTTATTGTAGAGTCCAAGTTAGTAAAAGGAAATCACATAGGGATAGTTGTCCCAATTTTGGAAAAAAAAAATATTGGTGGTTATTTAACGTATACACAAGGAAGACCCCATACCAAAATTCAAGCCCATTTCAAGTGTTGTAGGGGTGGATTGGGGTGCACTTTAGTTCTTATGTCGTGCTAAGTGGAGTCAAAATCCCTATAGGATAGTTTTTTCTATTAATTCAAGATCTTTATTGTATTTAAACCTTATCACTAAAGTATGGAGAAGATATAAAGAATATGAACATACTATGAGAGTTTAAATTATTCATGTACAAAGATCTGCATACTGGAATATTCATTGACAATGGCTAGGGTAATGATAACTTGAGGTCATACATGATCGTATTTAGAGATAGTGTTCTGGAAACCTGGATTGAAAATGAGTTCATATGTGAAGCATATTCTGCCTACATATTTTATCTTCAGTTCAAGTGTATGAAACAGCCAAATGTATCTCTCCCCACACATTTTCGGTTTGAGAAACACCCAATGGTGGCCTGAAAATTCTAGATCCTCATGGATTTAGAGGTATCCAAAGAGTCAAATAATCTACCTCCACTAGGTGCATATATTGGATTAAACTCTAGGTATGATAATGACTAGATTTATTCCAACCCTCAAGGTGTGTTAAAATCAGGTGTCTATCGATTTGAACTCACAACGACTATTGAACGGGGCAAGCATAGTCGAAAGGCTCCGCCCGAGGGTGATGACACTGAAGCTCCAAAATCTTATAAACAATATCATACATGGGCCATGGAGTATTCTTAAGTTGAAAATACCACATCTTTTGAGCCGAGGTGGTCTAGTTTCCACCACTAGGAGGAGACCCAAGCTTCGGTCACCCAGTATCTCTCCAGAGTAGAGAGGCCTGAAAGGATATTAAATTCAAAAGATGTCAGATCTTCCTCATAACCAACCAAATCAACATCTAATTATGTGTGACCTAAGGAATTCTAAGTCTGTAAAGGTTTAACCTGTGACATCGGAGATTTATGGGTATTTCTTCAAGACATCATACATATTCCATGGCTTTGGTATATTTTATCACCCTATGATCTTTAACTTGACACCAATTCTACTAAGGTGGGGTAGTATATTCAGGAGTTGTAGTTGTTTGTATATGTGACTGATGAACAGATCTTGTTCATAAAGTGGGTAACCAATATTCTAGATTGAGTTTCTGTTGAAGCAGTGGATGACCAATCCAATAAAGAATGGGAATAATTTTTTGATGCTGGTAATGTAAGCTTCTTTCCCTTTCCTTCAAACCCATAATCATTTTTGTGAGTAGAGGAACTACTGTTAAGGGTCCACTTTGACTTGAAGATGTTGGTGCCATTAGAACTATCATCACTAAGATATAATTCAATGGCAACCCCAATCAGGGTTAAGGGATCTATCCTTGATCCCAGAGAGTTATCTCCAGGTCAGAGATTAATGAAAAAGGATATGGAGGGGGACCTTTTCCACCTCTGGTATATGTGTTTGAGAAGACTGACATGAGTCCCTCACCATCTTAGGTAAATAAATAGAATAGGGTAAATATATTGGCTAGGAGAATGTGCGACAGTAAGTCTTCAAAATTTCATTTAGTTCTATCACTTTCCTAACGTACCCACCTGACTGTACTTTCCCTTTTCAGGATCTGATTAACTTTCCTCCCTTAAGGGATCTAGCACTGATCCCTAAAAAGTCAAATAAGATGCTCTATATAGGGCACTAACTCTTGCTGATAAGTCCACACCCTTGACAGAAGAAGTGTCAGGGGACCAAACTTTATATGTTTTTATCACTTAAATAGGATAAGAATGGCCTGGTAATGTCAATTATGCATAATAGTACATCACATAGCATTTAATAACACTCTTTTTCACAATATTTAAGGTTTTTGGAATGTATTAGAGTGCCCTATGGTAACCAATGTTGGCCATGTTATTGTATTGGGTGAATATGATCAGGTTCTTAGGTTATTGGAGGAGGGTGCTCTTGCTGAAATAACCATGGTTGAATTAGGCAGAATAGATTTGGGTCCCAAGCCTAATATCCCACGTGTCTCCATAGTTGAGACTTCCATGGGTATTGGGGAATTAATTCATGAAATGAGAACTAGTGATATAAAAATTGAATACATGCTTATGCATAATAATCTCCCCGACTCTCTAGAGGATTTCAAGGATTTCGATAAAGAGTTGGTTAGATGTGAGTATTTATTTTTGAACAACCCATAATTTCTATCTAATTTTTTAATCTCAACTTCTTGACTCGTGAACCTTTTTCTATGGATAATATTTACAAAGTTATTAAGTAGTGGGGTACCAAAGTTCCTCATCCTTCTCAAGAGAAGGAAATACCGGTCTCAAAACTAGGTGTAGAGATATCCTAGGATCCTTCTATCCTGGGCTCAATAAGTGTCTCTCATCTATAGGTCCTTGATCAGACTTTCAAAAGTGTGGGAGTAAGGGATACCTCCAATCAAGTGGTTGGCCCATCAACAGGTGAATATTATTAACTATTTTGATTATCTTTTTTCCTTTCCATTTATCATCCCCATTACTAACGATGAGTTCCATATGTCTTTTAGTGCCATCAACTTTAGTATTCGGTCCTAAGGAAGAGACCTCCATGCCTGTTCAACCAACAGTATAAGGTGAGGCTAGTGTAACTCCATAGAGAACAACACAAGATGTCTCCTTGATTTAATTGATCCCATAGTAATTCTATAATTATGATAGTTGCTCTAAGATGGGCTTGGAGGCACATGACACCTTCCACTCTTTGCATAATTTCATTTGGTGATATATTTAGAAGTTAATTTTAGATACACCACTTTAACATCTTCCTCTATAGCTTCGTAGACTCCCAACCATATTATCCATTATAGGGTATGGAATATTCAACTACCACGTGATTCATCAAGCAATGAGTTGACCATTCAACACTAGGAATAGGAGACAAGATTATGACAGGATTAGGTGAAACAGTTTGTCCAATTTTATAGTCCTAGAACCACTGCATACCATGAAGAGATTAACCATACTAAGGAGTTGTAAGAGAATTAGTGTGGTATTAATGAGAAATATCTTTATTTTTCATGCCTTCAAGAGTAATTGGATGCTATCAAGGGATATATTGTAAAACTTTACCAATCCCTGAAGAGGTCCCTAACCTGAGGAATGGATTTTATTGTTGTGAAGAATGAGAATCTTTTTCATACTGAGGATTTTAATACCACACAATTGACTAGACTTCATCAAAATGCAGATAAGGCTCAATCTTCACTTCAAAAAATCAAAAGTAGAATTGATGACATGATATAATAATTGATAGAGATAATCCACCTTGTGAACACTCTAATAAATATTTGATCTATAAATGAAAAGAATTTTGTTTTTAATCATTTACTTATATGTCCCTATCCTCATTTTAATTATAATATAACACTGAATCAGAATCATTTAATTGAACTTTGTTATGTCAGTGTGTTGTAATCACAATGCTAGTAATAGGAGTGTGCTCTAATTTTTTCCCAAGGATTTGGACCTATCAAGAGTGGTTCAAATATTTCTAGAATCCCATAATGAAACTGAAAACTGTTGGGTCTTTTTTTATCATCACCCTAAATTTTTACTAAGTCATATATGAAGAATACTTAGCGAGTGAGACTCAGATTTTTCTTAGGCCTACCTTTACGGTTTTTCAACATAAAAAGTTTTATGCCTTTTTTCATGAGGATTTAATCTCTATTGAGATGAGACTAGACTTTTCATAGAGTTTAATTTGAAGGTTTTTAGCCTGGTGATCATTATGTTTCTTTCCATTGGGAGTTTTGGGTCTTGCAATCCAGACTAATGAAACTATTATTTTATGTCAAACAGATTTGACTAAGAGTTATAGGATTGAAAAATCAATTAGGTCTTGTAGGTTAATAATGATCCAACACTTATCAAATATAAGGAGGTAAATTTTAAGTCATGATCATGGGATTTTCGGATCTATATAAATGAAATTGGATAAGAATGTAAGAAAAGAGCATGAACCATACTCAAAAAGTGGGTTCCATTATGATGTTGTTGAGGCATACATAGATAAGAGAATTTTATCCTAGGGATTAAATTTCCTCTAATAAATAATCCATATTTGGAGGCATATTATGAAAATCCATGTTTGAGTTGTGTTATGAATATTAAAAACAAAGGGGTCCTTCAGAGTTAGATTTCCTTATTACTGATAGCCATAGGAGGTCTGAGATGATCCGAGTTTCTTAAGACCACAGAGTATGGTTTGTGAAAAGAATGTGCCTGAGGATAAAGAAATCATTTAGGAAATCATTATCCATATATGGGTATCATTCCATATATATATTTTACTTATATTCATGGAGGGGGGCATTTGGATCCAATCACGAGTTTATCAATGAGGGGGCTCATGCTCAGAATTACCTACACATATTATAACCTTATGAGGGTAAATAAAGGGGAAAACATATACATCATGGTGTTTGGGCCCAGAATGATAGATCTAGGTGTCACTACACATCTTTTTTGAATGATAATCAAGCCACATGTAGTTATAGATATGAAGTTGTGATAAGAGATCGACACTAGGAATGATGGTCCTCTTAGGATATAGACAAAGTAACATGCAGTTTTTATAGGGATATAAACCATGTAGTTTAATGTCATGCATTAAGGATGTGGCCCTATAGTTTAACATCATGGGGTAAAGACATTCTATGTGCCTTTTAAATGTATTTCATCTAAGACCATCCATTTTATGGTGATTTGGCCAATAATGCTCTGGCATCACTATGTATCTCATTAAGATGTGGCCCTATAGTTTTCCTTGCATGGTTCTAATTTTTGACTTTTATATAATGAAGGAAAAATTTGTGGCTATAATCCTTATTTGAGACTTGGGCGTCACTAAGTATCTCATTAATATGTGAATCAAGCAACATATAGTTCTAGGATAGAAAACTTCCCGCACATGTCAAATCCATACATAGGAAGGGGGACATTTTATATTTTGGTAAGACCAAGATATAGGATTTTAGCATAAATAAATATCCCATTATAATGAGAATCAAGACACATGTAATTATAATATAGATTCCCCACACTGATCGATTTTTTATACGAGGAGGGAAAATTTTTATCATATTATGACTGGACTGGGATATAGGATTTTAGCGTCACTACATATCTCATTGAAATTAAAATCAATACATGCATAGTTCTTGAGTGGAGGTGTGGTGGGAGACCAACACTAAGTATAGTGGTCCTCTCAAGAAAGGGTTATAAAAATGAACAGTTTTATGTCCCATAAGATATGTCAACCATGCAGTTTTAACATCATGCAAAAAGATGTTTGGTGTGCCAATCTAACCTTGATGTGAACTTATATGCCTCAATAATGTGGGGAATCCCTTACCAAAATTCCTAATCTTGTGTGAGCTATTCTTGGTGTGAGAAACAAGGAATAAAAAATGTTTCTTTCACCACACATATGTGATTAAAAGAAAGGACAAGGGAATTTTTATCATGTGGTGGTTGGGCCAAGATATAGGATTTAAGTGTCTCTATGTATCTCATTGGAATGGGAATAAATCCACACATAATTCTTGAGTGGAGGTATGGTGGGAGACAAACACCAAGGATAGTGGTCCTTTCAGGTGAGGGTCATAGCAATGCACAATTTTATGTCATACAAGAGATGTCAACCATGCATTTTTAATATCATGTGGTAAAGATGTTCGGTGTGCCTTTTGAGGTATTGCATCTAGGACAATGATAACCATAACGTGAACTGATATGACTCAATAATTTAAGGAATACCTTACCAAAATTCATAATCCCACATGAGTTATTCTCAGTGTGATAAAAAGGAATGAAAAATGTTTCTTTCACCACATATAGGTGATTAAAAGAAAGGACAGGGGAATTTTTATCATGTGTTGGTTGAGACAAGATATAGGATCTAGGAATCTCTATGTATCTCATTAAAATGTGAATCAAGTAGTATATAGTTCTAGGAGTATCCTAATGTCGAATGAGAGGGACATAAACCATGCAGTTTAAGGTCATACGGTAAGGATAAAGATTACCCAACATGAAGCTTCAGGAAATCATCTCATGAGATGAATCCCATTTTAGTGACATAAAGCTTCTTGATATGGTTTCTCAAGGCATCATATGCTTGGTAAATAGGGTAAGACTACATTTTAACATTATGTTCTAAATATTTTATCGTACAGTTTAATGTCTTGTGAATAGGTTGATATGGGTCTTTCCTTTTAGGGTCATGTGAGAAGGACCTCTCCATGTAGTTTAGTGTCATGTGTTAAGGATGAATGGTGTCTTATAGTTTTATGTCATGAAACTAGGACCATGGTATCTTACAATTTAGGGTCATGCAACTAGAACCATTGGCTCACGTGCTTTGGAGATAATTGCATGACACATTGAAGGTAATAACCCGACATCAAGGGGGGAAATAGAGGACCAGTGCCATGAAAATTTACAAGGAAATTATATACAATGAGGGGAGGTTCAGAAGGAAAAATGTTAAGAGCATTTGAAGCTAGACCAGAGATAAGAGTCCTAGGTGTCACAATGTATCCCACTAAAATGGGAATCAATCCATACATAGTTTTGAAACATAGTGTAGTATATAACTGATACTATAGGGGAGGAATCTTCTTTGGAAAGCGACAAAGTCATCACACAGTTTAAATTCATGCGAGAAGGATGTTTCTATACATTTTAACGTTATGAGACTAGGATAAATCGATTTTGCCTATTATAGTTGCACGATAAGGGCCTCTATGCAGTTTATAGTCATATATAAATGACTATAGTGTCTTTTATTTTTGGTTTATACAACTAGGACCGTGGTGCCTTGTATTTTAAGGTCTTATGACTAGAACTATTGGTGATCACATGAAGTATTTCTCAAGAAACCTTACATTGGTGGGGGACATAGTGTGTTCCCCATCTATCATGATTAATGAGTAAGCTTCATTGGGATAGACCTCATGTATGATTTAAGGTCCTTCCCACTTTGGATCAAGATTTTGAGGTTTCTTTCTGAGCATAATTGGAGTTTTAAGAGCTAAAATCATTTCTCCTTGAAGGAATGGTGGAGACAAAAATTATTTTTGAAGGCTCGTGTTATCCGGTTTTGGTGAACTTCCAAGTGGAGAAAGGTATGAAACCTTTTCTCATCAAGTTTTTGTAACTCATCCAACTGACTCTTTTATTTCTCATCATCTAATAGTTTTCTGCATATATCTATTCTAAGTAAGGGAAACTGAACCTCAATAGGTAGCACTACCTCTATTCCGTAAACCAGGGAATACAGGGTCACTTGAGTAGGAGTGAGGGTTGTAGTGCAGTATGCCCACAAGGCATGCAGAAGCTTGTTAGGAAAATAATTATTTTCTTAATCCACTATTTTCTAGAGAATATTCAATGTTTTTTTAAAGCCTATATCCATCCATTTTACATTGAATGGTAGTGGTAAGAATGGTTAGATTTGATGTTGTACTCCTGGTACAGCTTTTTCAATTAGAAAGAGAAGAAGTGGGTGTCGTTGTCTTTTAGTATTGTGTGAATGACACCAAATCTGGTGATGATGTTTTACTTCATGAAATTAATAGTACTCTTGGTTTTGAATTCCTTAAGTGGTACTTCCTCAGCCTATTTGGAGAAGAATTCGGTAGTGGTAAGGATGTATTTAAACTACTTGGTCATAGTTAGAGGGTATGTCTCTATAACATCCATTCCCCATATGGATAATGGACAAGATTGTTTAGATGTTTTTATAAACTCTAGGGGTTGATGTATGAATTCAGAATGAACTTAGTAGGAGTGAAACTTTTTGATGAATTTTGTGTAATCATATGTTATTGAAGGCTAAAAATACCCAAGCCTCCTGATTTAGTGAGAAATCTTGGTTCTTGACCGATGGGAACCACAAGAGCTAGCATAACATTTCTTCAGGGTGGTAGCAATATCCTCTATATCAATTCATCTGAGGAGAAATTCATCAAATATTTTCTTATAAAGAACCTTTTGATGACCAGGATGTCATCGAGAGTGAAATTGACTACCCATCATCAAATCTGTTCTTTTCTAAATCTATCTGACCAAAGGGTCCCATTTTAGAGGTATTCTAATATGGACTTCATCAAACCATTTGAATAATTATTTGATTCAGTGGAGGAGTCAACCTTATTGATCTCTTTTATACTAATTTGATAAAATAACAATACTATTCTGTAATGGGAAATGTTTATGATTGTTTCATCCTGATCTGGATTTTCCAAGGTTTTAGTAGTGTTTTTTAATACATATGAATGAGAATTTTTGAATGCAGGACATTAGTTAGTGTTGGCTTAGTGGGGAATTATTCCATCAACCCTCAAATATAATTAAGTAGGGGGTCAACTCTTCTTTTCTAATGGAATAATCACCATTGATCTCCTTAATCCTCAAATCAGTGTCACCTTTTATTTTCAGGTGAGTCACTGGTATTTGAAAAGGCAATTCCAAGCCAATAATGAGGGCTTGGTATTCAGCCTCATTATTAGTGTAACCTTTTGATATTAGGAATAAGTAGGTTAGAACTACCTTTGCTGGATAAATGAGAATGACTCCCAACCCAACTTTATTGAGATTGGTTTATTCCATCCTCTTTATATTTAAACTTTTGTATGCATCATCAAATTATATTTCCCTCATTTGGGTATAATCTTGAATGAATAAGATCTTCTCATCTGGAATTTTGACACACACTGGTACCTCTTCCACAGAGGGGTGTTCTGCAAGGAAATTTTCTAAGGCATTTCCTTTTATAGCCTTATATGGTATAAATTGGATTTCAAACTTTTTTAGAATGACTACCCATAATTCCAAACATCCAATAAACATGAGATGATTGAGAATACATTTGAGCGGTTCATTTCGAGAGATCAAATAGACAGCATGGTGTTACAGATAGTTCCTTAATTTCTAAACTTTAAAAATTAGTGCCAAACAGTTATTCTCGATATATGAATGCTGAGTCTCGGTTTCAATCATCACTAGTGCAGAAAATGTTTTTTACGTCGGTTATTTTTAATTTTTTACATCGGTTTCTAGCCGACGTTAATATGTGCGACGTTATAAATAAGGTTTTTGACGTCGGTTATTTAAAAACCGATGTCAAAAACCTAAAATCGCGATGTTTATCACGTCAGTTATTTTAGAACCGACGTGATAAAGGGCCTGGAGAATGGTTTATCACGTTGGTTATTTTAGAACCGACGTGATAAAGGTCCTGGAGAATGGTTTATCACGTCGGTTATTTTAGAACCGACGTGATAAACGGCCTGGACAATGGTTTATCACGTCTGTTTTTAAACAACTGACGTGATAAACAGGGGCGAGGGGGTATATCACGTCGGTTCATATAGAACCGACGTGATAAACTGGGGTGAGGGCGGTTTATCACGTCCGTTCTATAAGAACCGACGTGATAAACCGGGCTGAGCGTGGTTTATCACGTCGGTTCATATAAAACCGACGTGAAAAACCGGGGGAGGGGGTTTATCACGTCGGTTATTGTATAACCGCCGTGATAAACCGGAGGGAGGCGGTTTATCACGTCGGTTATTCAATAACCGACGTGATAAACCATTGTCCAGGCCGTTTAGCACGTCGGTTATTCAATAACCGACGTGCTAAACCATTCTCCAGGCACTTTATCACGTCGGTTATTAAATAACCGACGTGATAAACCATTCTCCAGGCCTTTTATCACGTCGGTTATTAAATAACCGACATGATAAACTATTTTCCAGGCATTTTATCACGTCGGTTATTAAATAACCGACGTGATAAACCCAATTTTTTTTTAAACAGAATGCAGTGATCTTCTCTCCACCAGAATCAACCAGAAAACAAATCAAGAAATCATACCACAAAAATAGAAGTACATCGAAATTAAGCATGTACATAGATAACATATAAAACTTACCCACTAGACAGCATCCACCCTCATTTATACCCCATGGACAGCCCTCCCCCACCCCGTTGGAGCCCTCACCCTCATGTATACCCCCTGGAAAGCCCTCCCCCACCCCATTGGAGCTCCCACCCTCATGTATACCCCTTGGACAACACTCCCCCACCCCATTGGAGCCCCCACCACACTCCTGGACTGCCCCCCCGACCCCCGGACACCCCCAAACACCCCTCGACAACCCCCCACCCGCCTGAACAACACCTCCTCATCCCCTCACCCCACTTGACAGCCCCCACCACACCCATGGACAACCCCCCCACCCCTGGACAGCACTCCCACAGCCCTGGACCGGTTTCCCACACCCCTGGACATCCCTGCCACCCCCCAGGAGCGGACAGCCCTCCCAGACCGCTGGACACCCCCAACCCCACTGAACACACCCCCACACCCTTGGAACCCCTCCCCCACAGACCCAAATCCATACCAGAAAAACCATCAAAAGTAGACCAAAACAAGAAGTAGAGCAAAATTAAACATTCACTTATATAACATTCAAAACTTACACTGTCAACTTCAAAAAAAACTAAATCAAACCTAAACAACTACCAAATACACAATTAAAACGACAATATTCAAAATTACATTTTACATTACAAACAACTAAAATTCAATCAAACCTGTAAAATAATTTGACCACTCCACTTGTACGTGTTTGATGTCTTCAGCAGTATAGGGTTGAGGGTCATCAAAAAGCTACAAATGAAAAAGAAGATAGTTAACATGTATAATGAATAAATCAAATTGAAATATTATGGCAAAGTTTAAGAGGAAATCGTACCAGGTCAAAATTCACAACTGTCCCAGTTGTTATTATTTCATACATAAATCTTAACATATAATATCCACATTCGATGAGGCCTTGTTGTTCATGACAATTCTGTTTTGAATGAGTGTAAATTCAATATATTATTTTTATGTAATAAATCAAAAAGTACAAATTATAAATGGAAATTTACCTTCGCATTTACATATTTGATCTTTGCATTTCTTTTCTTTGTGTTTTTTCGAAAGTAGACCCATGCACTGTTAGAAAATAATACGAATGAGGTAAATTTAAAATTCATTATAATATATAAAACTATTGAGAAATTGAAACTTACTTTTCCAATATATTCTTAAAACTTGCCCGCACATCACCATGAACAGAGCATATCCAATAAAGAGCTTTCTCCCTTGGGAAAAAAATCCCTAACATCCAATGATTACTGATAAAAGGAAATTTAATGTTAGTGGTTTTTTATGTTAAAAGATAATTAACTCTTTGAGAGAAATGTGTTTCATACCTCTCACAAAAAGGCATCATCCAACATTGTTGGATTATATTCTTTTCAAATCTTTCAGCAATATAAACCATTCTTTGTTCCTCAGTCAATGCACATGCTTCAGGGGAAATCAATTGCGGGTCCATGAATCCATATACTTCTGTCAGTTCATTCCTCTCACAAATTTTATAAAGATACCTAATACAAAACATATATAAGTATACATTTTTAATAAATATAACGCAGGGAAAAGGTGTTAAGACTTACATGGAAAAAATTTGCACCACGTTGATGCCCAACTTATCTCCAGTAACAAGCTCCATGATATCAAATTTTGTAATCCCCACACTTATTTCACATCCACAAACATGAGATTCCATTGGAAACTCATAAAAACCCAACAACAAATGTGAATATCTTGACAATCTACCAAGACCACTGGAATCTGTATCTGATGTCATAGCTTGTTGTCTTTGTTGTTGTCTATACAGTATTTCTTTACCTTTGAAGTATTCCTGTGAAAAAAAATTGAGAATTATAGTAGTTTTCAAATGATAAAATAACTTTAATAAAAAAATAAAATAAAAGATATAAGATTCATACCTCTATGGTAATGAGTTGAAGAAGTCTGGATGGCCAAACTAAAAAATGGCCGATACTCTGTCCAACTGTCGCCACCTCATCTGTAGGTATTGGTACCCTAGCTGATCTATCTATAATATCCTGTACAGTGACCCTCTGATTCTCTACCTCTAATTGTTGATGATGAACTGTATCTCTTATACAATATACCAACCCGTATGCTACTATATGATGTTGAGAATCATCAACATACAACTCGCAATATGTAGGAAGCTGCGGCGGAGGCGTAGGATAAAGAATGGGGTTCGTAGGCTGAGGTGGGGGAGTGGGAGCTACTGGCGGAGGTGGAGGATAAATAATGGGGTCTGCAGGGGGAGGTGGAGGAGTGGGAGCTGCAGTCTGAAATTGTCTTTGCATTTCTGCAAACATAGACTGCACCGAATCTCTAATCTTGTCTTCCATCGTCGCATTAATATTTTTAACTTCAGCCTCCAAGGATTCTATTTTTTTTTATAAACCCCCTCAATGTTAGAATTTGAAGAACGTGGAAACACTTTTCTTACCGATACACCTGTCGGATATCCTCTTACACGACCAGGATGTTCGGGCCTTCCCAATGCTGAAAATAAAATATCTTCCCTCTCAGTAGCTGTAAATGTCCCCTCTGAACTTTGCTCCTCAAGAGAGTCCTGTATTAATTAATTGAACATTTCTGCAATGATTGAAACTTATATGAAGAAAAAAGTTAACTTAAATAAATTAAATAGATATCTTACAATCCTCTCAGCTACGATTCTCGATTCTTCCGAAAGATATTGCCCTTTTTTTCCCTTCCGAGCTCTCTTCCATTTTTCATGTCTAGATGGAGGGGATGGAGGGGCCACCTCTCCATAGCTTGAAGACTCAGCTCTTAGTTGTTGAAATTTTTCCGCTATCATTTTTTCTTCCAATAATGTATACCCTCCCCGAGATAAACTATGAGGGTATACATTTTTAGATTGGATCTCCTGATGAGCTTTCCTTGTTTGCTGTAATTTAAGAATAAGAAATCATTAACAAAACATTAATAAAATCATTTATATAAGAAAGTATATAAAAGTTTACATTGCCCTTACCAGAAATGACTCTGTTTTTCTACTTTCAAAAAACCGTCTCCATGTGTCTTCATCTATAAAAGGATATATATGACATGGATTTTCATGACTCCTATGACCATAAATGAAATCAGATGTGAGGTTTGATTTGAAATCCCTCCATCTCCTGGCAGCCAACGATAAGCATTTCTTCCTGACTCTTCCAGTGTCAGGAATATCAAATGTCATCTGATAAAGAAGAGGTTAAACATATTATATATACCAGAAACATTAAAAGAATGCTCAAACAATGACAAAAGATCTTACCAAAATCGTCTCCCACAACTGAGAGATAATCGCTTTATCCACACCTCTCCAATCATCATACAGAATGTTTACTTTGGTCTTAGCCTGAGTTGCAACAAAACTCTTAAAATCTTTGGCATTCGGACCTCTAGGAATATCATCATCATCAAACTCAACTACTATCCTCTCATCCTGCGTACGGGCAAGTGATAATTTTGGTAAACGTGTGCAACCACGTTTACCAACCTTTAAACTCTTTGTCGTAATAGGAGAATGTGAATGTTCATCCCCAGAGGTATGACCAGCAATATGCTCCTCCCCAGAATCATGTGGTTGATCATCTGAATGATCTGTCATTATCTTTCAAATCAAAAAAACAAACGTCAATTCACAAATATACAAATTCAAATATTTTAATACTACTGTAATCAGAAAATATAAAAGTGTACTAGGTTACATAATAGTAAACATTGGTAATATGGTAAGCATGTTAAACAATGGTAAAGATGGAAAAGATGGTCAAGATGGTCAAGATGGTCAAGATGGTAAAAAATGGAAAAAATGGTAAACCTGGGTCCTCTGGCTGGCCGGTGGGAAAGAACCGGTTGGCCGGTGCCCATACCGGCTGGCCGGTGCGCTAACACCGGCTGACCGGTGGCTCTGGAAGAAAGCAATGCTTCTGCCAGAGACCACCGGCTGGCCGGTGGTCATCCACCGGTTGGCCGGTGTCACCAGGCAGTGGGCAAGCCGACTGCCTGGGTCCTCCGGCTGGCCGGTGGGCAAGAACTGGTTGGCCGGTGCCCATACCGGCTGGCCGGTGCGCTAACACCGGCTGACCGGTGGCTCTGGAAGAAAGCAATGCTTCTGCCAGAGACCACCGGCTGGCCGGTGGGAATCCACCGGTTGTCCGGTAGACTCAGAGAGTCCACTATCAGCCTTCTTGGGCCAACTCCTGGGCAACCTTTTTCCTAGCATCAAAACACTTGAAAAAAAGTTAGAACACGATGAGAGTGATTGTGATCATTAAAATCCAAGAGAGAGGGGTACAACAATAAACATGATAAAGTAAACTAAACAAACTTAAAACAAACAATAAAATATACTTATTTTATTTTAAAACATGTTTTAATAAATAAAAAACTTACAATATCTAACATTTATGGAAAAAATAAATGTAAACAAGAAATAAACATATGTTACCTGTAATTTTAGGAATGTACAGATGGATTTTTTTCCCAAATTCCTTCGTTGTGATCATTCCTTATGGCACAAACTATGTCTTCAACATGATCGTCATTATGTTCTGTTAATATTTCCATTGAAGTAGGGATCTCACATAAATCAGAATATTCATCAAGTTCATCCTCACCAAAATATTGTTTTTTCCCTTGTAAAACAACAGCCCACTGCATATCTGATTGATCTACTACATAAAAAATTTGTTTTGCATGTGTTTCCATTAAAAAATAATCAGTTGTGTCTTCCAATCTATTCAGATTAACAAGTGTCATTCCAAATTCATCGTTTCTGACACTGTTGTTACCGTTAAACCATTTACAGTTAAAAACAGGAACTTTAATTTTAAAGTAATCAACCTCCCATATGTCTTCAATCACTCCATAATATGCATTTGATGCAAAAATTGGGTTTTTGTCCTTAGCACTCGAAAAATGCATTGCTTCTGCAAACACCAATACACCACTATTCTGAACTGCACTTCTGTTGTCCTGAGCTTTTGTATGAAATGTATAACCATTAATGTCATAACCAGACCATGTTATCACATTTAAACATGGACCACCCACTATCCATTTTAATGTCTCTGATACATCTGATCTACCAAGCAAAGTCTTTTTAATCCATGACAAAAAAGTTTTGTTGTGCTCATTCAAAATCCACATTTCTTTCTTCTTTGGATGACATTGTTTCAACTCATTAATGTGCAATGTGATATATGGTTGAGCATCAGCTATGTTCTTCAAGATGTATGATTCTAACTTCTTCATCTGTTCAGCTGACAATGATTTGACTTTCAAGCCGCGAATCCCCTTTCCCTCATTATTAACTCGTTCATGGCGAGATGGAGGCAAACCTATGTGTTGCGCCGTAGCCAAGTAGCTCGTACAAAACTCTGCTACCTCCTCAGAAATATACTTTTCAATAATGGAGGCTTCAGGTCGATATAGATTTTTAACATACCCCTTTAATATTTTCATATACCTTTCAAAAGGATACATCCAACGAAGATATACAGGTCCACAAAGCTTTATTTCTCGAACCAGATGAATCATTAAATGCACCCTTATATCAAAAAAAGTTGGAGGAAAATACATTTCCAATTGACAAAGTATTAAAATTGCATCCTTTTCCAAAATGTTCAAAGCATTCACATCAATCGCCTTGTTACAAATTGAATTGAAAAAATAACACAACTTCGTTATAGTCTTTCTGACACGAATGGGCAATATTCCACGCAATGCAACTGGTAGAATTTGTTGCATCATGACGTGAAAATCATGTGATTTCATACCTATCAACTTCAAGTCCTTCATTGAGACAAAAAATTTTACATTAGAAGAATAACCTTGAGGCACTTTGGTATCATGAAGACACTGACAGAAGCTAATTTTCTCCCTCTTTGATAATGTATGACAAGCCGGGGGAAGAAATGTTCGTCTTCCTTTAGGAGTGGGAGCTAACTCCAAATGTATTCCCATTGATAGTAAGTCTAATCTTGCATTCAACCCATCTTTAGTCTTTCCTTTAATGTCTAATAATGTTCCAATCAAAGAATCACAGATATTCTTCTCCACGTGCATGACATCAATATTATGTTTAACTTCATGATACCTCCAATATGGTAGCTCAAAAAATATTGACCTTTTCTTCCAAATATGTCTATCATTACCAGATTTCGGTGTCTTTCCCAATGTCACGTCAAGGTTTTTCACCCTCTCAAAATACAGATCATGGGATAAAGGTTTTGGAGCAGTATCAAATTCTTGTGAGCCATTAAATGCCTTTTTTAGTCTTCTATAAGGGTGTTCCATAGGCAAAAACTTTCGATGACCCATGTACACTGTTTTCCTCCCATGATGCAATTGACAATAGGACGTCTGTTGTTCGCAAATTGGACATGCTTTATTCCCTTTAACACTGTATCCAGACAAATTTCCATACGCTGGGAAGTCATTTATAGTGAACAGAAGCACTGCATGCAGTTGAAAATATTCCATTTTATAAGAATCATACACCCTAATACCATCAGCCCATAACAGTTTCAAATCATGAATCAACGGTGACAAGTAAACATCAATATCATTACCGGGTTGCTTTGGACCAGAGATCATTGTACTCAACATGACATATTTGCGCTTCATACAAACTTCAGGAGAGAGGTTGTAAATTACCAATAAAACAGGCCATGAACTATGTGTGCTACTGAGTGTTCGGTATGGATTCATTCCATCTGTGCACAACCCTAGTCTGAGATTTCTTATTTCATTTCCAAATGTAGAATACTGCGCATCAATTTTCTTCCATTGTGGACAATCAGCTGGATGACGTATTTTTCCATCACATACCCGCTCTTCAGCATGCCATCTTAACCTTTTTGCATCATGTGAATTAGCAAATAAACGTTTGAAACGATTAATTATAGGAAGATACCAAAATACCTTTGAAGGGAGCTTTGTAATCTCTACATCACCCTGTGATTTTTCTTTCACCTTATACCGTGATGTCCCACATTTTGGACACTCTGACAGAAATTCATATTCCTTCCTATATATAATGCAGTCATTCAGACAGGCATGTATTTTCTTGTATCCCAATCCCATCGGGCATAATATTTTCTTGGCTTTGTAATGTGAATCTGGAAGATCGTTATCTTTTGGAAGAATGTCTTTCATCAATTGTAGCAGCTCTGTAAAACTTCTGTCACTCCATCCATGCTTCGCCTTTAGGTTAATCAATCTTAACACCGCCGACAGAACCATAAAATCTGTACAACCGGGATATAATGGTTTTTCAGCATCACCATATAGACGTGCAACTGTCGGTTCTATCTCAATTTGTTCTGCTACAATATCGCGAATCATTTCTTCAATTCCATCGGAGTTACCATCTTGCGAATCATCATCATCAGTGACATTCCGTCCAGTTTCACCATACCAAATCCAAGGGCTGTAACTTGGATTAAAACCATGACATATCAGATGATCTTTTATCTCTCTACTTTTTAACTTCTTCATATTCAAACATTTCAGGCATGGATAGAAAAAAATGTCACTACTTGGAACATTTCGTTTTGCAAATTCCAAAAAGGCATCAACACCTTCCCCAAATTCATTGCTCATTCGATGTGCTGTAATCCAACTTCGACTCATTATTACCTATAACAAATATCAACAAAAAATATATATTTTTAAGATAAAACAAAACATGTTTATATGAAAAAAATCATAATTTTAATGTAAAACAATTTAAAATATAAAACAAATCTTGAAAGTAGTAGTAGTTTTCATAAGTACCCAACACCAAATAGCTATACATCGTAAGTGTCATGTTAAAAATATGAATATAGACCATTTGTTTTATGTTTAATAATATTGTCATATTATCTGATCATTCTGATTATATATTAGAATTACTATATCCTTTTGATCCGATATATAATCTAAGGACATTAATATTTCTTTAGAAAAAGTAATGTTAATATCATGGTAATGTAAAAAAAAGTATATGTCGAACTATATATATGTAATACCAATAAAAAAATACATATGTGTTTGGCCTGGGTTTCACACATAAATCAACTCATCTCACAGATTAAATTTTTGAATCATCCTACATAATACTTATTTTTATAACTTAGGGAATGAAAATAATAAAAGTTTTGATTTATGATACTCATTATGGGTAAACATGATATATATAAATATAATATCTAATCTCATAAAAAGATATCCATGGGGGTATAAGAGCATACACAAAGCACATGATCAAAAAGATAAGTGAAACAGTTCTATATAATCATAGATCATAAAACCTGAGTCCAAGTAAAACAATTTTAGCATAACATAAGACATGATTTATATGATAGTGGGAACATGATTTAAAAAACCTTATTCACAAGATCACAACATTGGTATGTGGAATAACATAAGAGTGTGGCACAAACATAATCATATAATTCATAACATATGTCAAGGGAAAACATAGTTTCATTCACCTCATATTGGGATATGTTAATCAGCTTTCCTATAATTTATTATAATATTTCTTACCAGGCACATCACATAACACATTGGACATGGTATAACCATCTGTATCCCATATTGATCTATGATATATAATGCATTGTCGAATGCATTAGAAGGATATTATGGACCCAAATGTCACATAATGACTAACCATATATATGGGTGAATCGTGATCATCAAATCATTTATAAAACTTTCGTAGATCAATTAACTAACAAAAATGAAATGGGGGTCATAATTGTTTTTACAAAACATAATAATTATTAATACATAAAAATGTGTTTGGATGGTAAGATAAGATAATATACCTAATTCAATCTAATTATCATTAAATTATTTCTACCTAGATAGAAAAGACCTTTATAAAAAATATAATTTAACTTGAGAATGAAAAGAAAGTACCCTTTACCTTTTTTATAATGAAAAATCTGAAAAGGATGATAATAATATTTAGGTATTATAATTTTTTTATGAATTATTAATAATAAAAGAAATCACCTCACTTGGTTTTGTTGAAAATCGGACATACCATCGTATTCAAGAAATCAGATACACTTTGCATGAAAAGGTCCATCATTTTTAGGAGATGACTGAAAGAAGAAATGTATTATCAGACTCACCATGAGTCCAGAATGAAATATTTGATTTTAATAGGTATGAATTGATATTTTTATGAATGCAGATGAAAACAGATGATGGTTTTCTGATCTAGGAGTTCTAAAAATCATAATTTTTTGAAAAAATATTATGATGTAAGAATGTTGAATGAAATTTTAAGGATAGGTATTACTGATTGTACCTGGTCCAATTTCATTCATGAAAATAATTTTCTGGACAATCATATTGAAAATATGATTTTAAGAAAATAAGTACTACCAATCTTCATCCAGAAAGACACATTCCAGCTAAGTAGGAAATAATAATGTTGCTGGAAGAATGGAACGTTACAGTACCACCCATTATTTTTTAGATTTTACTGAAGCTAATCCACAATGTTTTAATAATCATTTGCGAGTTGAATGTTGCGAGTTGAATGAACATAATAACCATTTGCAATAAAAAAAATTCCACGAGATTCAAAAACGAACGAAAAGCACATCAAGAATCGAAACAAAAACGAACGAAATAAATTCGTGGAAGGCTTACTTGAATGTCGCGAGTTGAGATGATAGATCCGAGAGCAGTGAAGAAGATAAACAATGAAGCCAAAATGAGTGTAATGCAGGCGATCGACGAGCCGATTACGGTTTACCGCGCGAGAGAGAGACGAGCCGGCAACTGTCAATCGAAAAAATCGTAAATGACAGAACACGGGCTTTAATTTTTTTAAATGCTTTATAACGTCGGTTATATAATAACCGACGTTATAAACTATTTTTTAGCTTTTTTACGTCAGTTATCTTAAAACCGACGTAAAAAGGCTCCCCCGCTTTGGTTTTTTACGTCGGTTATTTGGAAACCGACGTAAAAAACCCCCAGGGATTTGGTTTTTTACGTCGGTTTCCAAATAACCGACGTAAAAAAACCCGATATCTACGCGTTTTTTACGTCGGTTATAAAATAACCGACGTAGAAAACCCGATATTGACGCGTTTTTTACGTCGGTTATCAAATAACCGACGTAAAAAACCAAAGCCCCCGGGGGTTTTTTACGTCGGTTATAAAATAACCGACGTAAAACACACCGCGCTTTGGTTTTTTACGTCGGTTATTTGATAACCGACGTAAAAAACGCGTCGATATCGGGTTTTTTACGTCGGTTACAAAATAACCGACGTAAAAAACCCCCCGCGCATAGGTTTTTTACGTCGGTTATTTGATAACCGACGTAAAAACCCAACAGGCGCGATTTGTAACGTCGGTTATTAAAATAACCGACGTGAAAAATCTACTCGCCGCATTGTTACGTCGGTTATATATAACCGACGTAAAAAATGGTGATGTAAAAAAACGATTTCTGCACTAGTGCATGGTATGACTAAGATAATAAATGTTTTTTCCACTACTTCTGTCATTTTTCTATGTGAGGAAGGCCCCCATCAACCATTCTAGAGCAGTAACATATAAGACAAGAAGATTTTATTCAACTAGAAGCATCAGTATTGGTGGTCTCAAGAGATATTTCTTGAGTATGTTGAATGCTTCTTGGAAGTCATCAATCCAATGAAATGTGATCCCTTTATTAATCAACCTAGTGAATGGAAAACACTTGAAGTTTTGAGGGGGTTACATACCCAGGATTTTCTTAGTTTTATCAAGGTTGATTAAAATGTCATGATGGAATACTATGAAGTTGATGAATTTTCCTGAGGTAACACCAAAAGCGTATTTTAGGGGGTTTATTTTTAGACTTTGTTGTCATAGTTTATCAAAAATAATTTCCAAATCAATAAGGTGATCAGAACATTACTATGATTTTACCACCAAATCATTAACATAACACTCAACTATTTTTCCCAGGAATGGTTTGAAGATACGATGCATGACATGTTGATATGTATCTCTAGCATTATTCAAACCAAAGGGAATCACCCTATAGTAGAATACTCCTTGGGGTCCCTGAAGGAAGTGTATTATTCATCTTCTAGGTCCATTCAGATTTAGTTGTATCCTGAATATCCATCCCTGAAAAAAGGTCTTGATATCCAGTTGTTTCATCGATCATAAGTTCTATAATTAGAATCGGGAATTCATATTTCAGACAGTTCCAGTTGAGGTATCTAAAATTGATACAAAATCATATCGTCCCATTATTTTTCTTGATGGGTACAATGTTGGTGATCCATTTTGGGTACTGGACTTCCCAAATGAAGTTGGATTTGATGATCTTGTCAATTTAGACTTCTAACTTAGAAGATGGAGTCAGATGTGTCTTTCTGGATACGTTCTTGTAACCACGGTAATCTTCTATAAATACTAATTTATGGATAGACACATTGGGATCAAGGCTTTGAATTTCTTTTTAATTCAATGAAAACACATCTTGGTGCTACTACAAAAAAGAGGTATAAATTTCCCGATCATCAAGGGGAATAGTTTTGTTGATCAATGTTGATCGTGGATCATCCTATGTACCCAGATTTATCTATCGGAATTCATCAACAATAGTATAAACTCCTTCCTCTAATTCTGGAGGTGCATATTTAGGGTTATTTTATTCCACTTCTTCTTATTTCTATTCCTCATCCTCTTCCTATCTATCCATGTTAGTATGAATAGAAGAGAAAGGGGAATTATTGTGGTTAGGAGGGTGGTCAGTTTTTTGGGATCCTTATTCCAATAGAGATATAATGAATTCCTCAAATTTAGATGATAAAGTGGAGAACTGTTGAAGTTCTGTGGATGAATTTGGTGCTTTTTTATTTGAGTTATATTCACCAATGGGGAAATCAAATACTTCATCAATGCCCTCGAATCCAACTGACATGGCTGGTATCATGAAGAATG
The DNA here is from genome assembly GCA_963277665.1 of Viscum album. Taxonomy (NCBI): domain Eukaryota; kingdom Viridiplantae; phylum Streptophyta; class Magnoliopsida; order Santalales; family Viscaceae; genus Viscum; species Viscum album. Next base: position 65,143,537 of record OY728135.1, on the reverse strand, counting down.
GTGAGTATATCTATGAATCTGAGCTTATATCTTTGACCTGATTGAGGGGTAGCACATATTCATCACCAAGTTATTTGAATGGATTTTCTTGGGTATTTTACATACCATTTGGGGTAGTAACCTCAATGAAACCATCATGTATAGATTTTTCTCCTCTCTCTAGTAGAATCTTACATCAATATATTAAGATTCATAAGATTCAAATAGAGTTTTATCACCATGTAATGTACTATTCAGCCCATTTCAATAGTATTTGAGGAATTGATGATATGATGAAGAGACCATTTCATGTTAGTGCAGCCAAGGCCTTATTAAAAATACATTGGAAGATGTATCTTTATGAATTACCAAGAACTTAGAGTCAGACACTATATCTCCAAAATGAGATCTAAACTTAATGTGGTTAGGGGGTTTTGTATACTTTTATCATACCCTTGGAGTGTTATAGTGGAAGGGGATATATTAGCTTCAGTGTATCCTAGTCGGTGAAGCGTTCTGATCGGAATGAGGTTGACCCCTGATCCATTATTAATGAAATATTGAAAGATATCAATGTCATCTAATTTTCTAGATATGTATAGGGGCTTGATGTGTCCTAGTAAAACATCATCTTTTTTATGTTCTATGAAAGAGATAATCATACGAAATTCTTCAGGTTCAATCTCTACATGATATACCTCAATGGTAGTAACTTCATCTTCAAGCTCTTGAGGGATCAATAGAGCCACTATAAGTGCTTTTCATAGATCCTTTGACATGTTGAGAGCATCGAAATTTGAAAGATTCTCTGGAACCATGTCCAACCAGTTCAAGATGTCTTATTTTTTATTCAAATCCGTATGTATTCCTATGGAGATCATCTCCCTAGTAGGAATTGTAGGGACTATCATGCCTGGGGTAGATGAGTCGAGTCGTTGCCTAGATGTTGAAGGGATCTTTGCTGCTAAATTAGATTTTTTCATCCTGACTACCTATCTAGGATGACAAAACTATTGCACCCCTTCCAGTCCAACTTCTAGAATGATCAGCCCTAGAAGACTCTTTGTGAATGTGGGTTCATTTCCCTTCTCTTCTTGTTCTCACTGAAGGGATCTTTTATGAGTCTCAATATCATAAACGACGTTGGCGGGGATGTGGTCGGGATATTGGTTTTGACCACGACTATTCCCTCCCCTTCCTCCCTCTATTTCGTAACCTATACTTATGGTTTCCCAAATTTTCATAGGGAATTTGAGTTAATAAGCCTAATTTTCATTATAGAATGGATTCATTAAGTGAATAATGTAAATGGAAATGAAAAATTAATTATTCATCTGATGATGATTTCATCTAGAGGTACAATTACCATGGTACCATTTAGTGGGATGGTGCCCATACTTTTGGGGATGGATTAATGAAGTATAAGAGAGTTAAGGATAGCTTTTTCCTTAGTGTGAGTTTTTCCTCCTGGATTATATTTTTGTTCTTCTAGCTATGTCGCTTCTTGGAAGATTGGATCGTAGATGACCAATGTGCCAAATAAGTGGTATTTCCATAGAATAAGGAATTGGTGGAATTATTGGTTGGTTTAAATATTCCTTGAGGATATCATGAGTTCAATTGGATGTTTTTCTAGTTATCCAATTGATTAAATTTTTTTCACCCTTTCTCATAATGTCTTTCCATTCGTCTTCTTCTTCTAGAGTGGTAGATGAAACTCATTCTACTTGTGTCGGTGGTTTTCCCATCTTTACCTACCCATAATTAACCATCTTTTATAGGATTTATTTAAATACAAAAAAATATCTAATGGTGTGTCTCACAATTCAATGATAGGATCAGTAATCCTGGTGGTTGTCAAGGCCAACTTTCTCGGGACTCTTGGGATCTATAAATTTTAGCAAGTTATTTTCCATATTTTTTAAAAAGTAACTAGGAACTTTCTCATCTTATAAGGAATAAACTTTATTCTTCTATTTCTAAAATTGTGAATGTTTAGGTTCATTTCTATCATCTTGATAGGGATACTGATACTAACGTTGTTTTTCAAGTGGAGGTCTATGTTAGGAGGTGCGGGCTTTGGAGTTGGAATTAGAATAGAGTCCAGTTTTAAAGTAATTGTTGTAGTTTCCACTATACTTATCCTCTTCCCTTGATATTTTGACATGGGAAAAGAGTCAACCTTGCTTCAAAAAATAGAATCTTCCAACCTTTGTGATACTATGGTAAGATCCCGAAATCCACCTGGACACTTTACTTGGATAAGTAGTGTTTATATTGTTTTATAAAGATTCTCAATTCAATGACCCAACAAATCTTCTTGAGGAAGTTTCAGGTTTAGGGAATAAGTAAAACTCTTCCACTTGGAACTGAAATCTAAAACCCTCTAATTTTATTATTATCTAAATTTTGATAGATTAAGGGTTTTTTCTTCTACAAAGTATAACTAAATTGATAGAGTAATTTTTGATGAAGATTTCCCACCCATTGATTGATCCGGATGGGAGACTGATATACCAGGTGAAGGTCGGTCCCTCTAAATTATATACAAAACATCTAATATTAGATGCATCTTACTACTCGAGGGTCCCCATAATGGGTCCGCCCTGATACATAAAGTGGATCATATTCTTTTTTAAATCCCCTGAACTATTGAATTTTGGGAATGCAGGATTTCCAAATTTTGGAGAGGGAAGAGTTTCATCTACCCATTTAGGGTAAGTCTTCCTATCTAGTTGTACTGGTGCACATTATCCTTTCAAAAATTCTAATAAATCTATCAGTGACTCAATAGTTTCGATGAGATGGGGAGGAATGGCCAACTAGGAAGGATCCTAAATAAGGGGGACAGTAGGTTGGTCCATATGTGGCGGTTCTACTTGTACTTTCAATGGGTAACATATAGGGTATAGCCTATGAAGATTCATATGACCTAGATCTAGTTATGTACCCAAAGGAGGTAACTCCTGGTATCTTGATTTCATGGGGTCTAAATATATTGGTTGTTGGTACCCTACGTTGAGCGGATGTTCTAACTCTATTACATTTACTATGATGAACCCTCTTTATTGAGGTATGTTAGCTGGGTGCCTGAGATGAGGCTATGCTTATAGAAAATATCCAGTAGGGATGTTACCTTGGAGTAGTTTTTTATTGAGTTTTCTCAACTCCTTTATCTCCTCATCATAATGAGAAAATATTTCCTCAAGCGTGGGAAGTTGAACCTCTTTGGGCAGTGGGTGATATATAGACACACCTTTAACCTTTTCCTTAGAATATTCTCACTGAGGAGGTGGTAGTGGAGTAGTTGATGGAATCTCCAAATTCATAGAAAACCTATGGTTTCGAGTATGAACACCTTCTTCAATCATTTTTTGTGTACACCATATTATGAACAAAAACCTCCTCATCTTATTCCTCTGTATTGGCCTCATGTTTTGTAGCGTCTATAGGGGCGGTGCTAATGATGTTCACCAATGAATAATGCATTGAAGGTGTCACATTAGTACAAGAATAGTAAGAGGTTCAGTTTTCTTAGGGATATCTTTCAAAATAACTGTGATCTACAAGAGTGGTCATACCCTTGAGATCTTTCTTTTGTTTGTGCCCACCATGGGGCCTCATCCTCTCCTTCACTGATCCCCTTGGAATTGTTTGATAAAGGGTGATCTTAATGGAATCTTTGGAAAATTTTGTTGTGGGTATTCCTAGTGAGGAATTTGGGCTATGATATGGGATGAACTGGTAGGATTCACTTTTTGGTGCTCCCCCTAAATGAGAAAATATTTACTTCTATTGAGGGGGAAGTTTAGGTAAAAATTCCCCCAACCCTGCAAGATGGGGTTGTTCCTGCTCCACTATTGTGGTATTTTGGACCGTATTTGTTGGTGTTCTAGGAAAGGGTTGTGTTAAACATTTCCCAACCCTACGAGTTGGAGATGATCCTGTATTTTCATATATTAAACTACCATAACTGATCTCTTTATATTATATATCCTTGTTCAGCCATGATTTGGATGTATTGTATGATCTGTACGATAGATGATTGACTTCGAATTAAGTTTCATTACTTGACGGTTGAACTTCCTTAAGTGAGAATCATGATCAACCTTCTCAAATGTCCCATGTGAGATTCTTTCAATGGCTCCCTCTCATTAGTCATAATGCTTCTAAGATTTATTTGATGCTAATTCCTACTAAGTGTGACATTGGTCATGGGAAATGAGTGAATTTGAGAGTCATATATAAGTAATGATATTGCATGACATCACATCTGGAGGGAGCTTATGATCGGAGAGAAAGGTAAAATTCAATGACCTATGCTCGCCCCATCCTCTAATTCAGACACTATCTAGGGTGTTGTTAATCAGGTGGCATAGATTTCTTAACACATCAATACATGAACAATGGAGACCCCCTATTGTCTTCTTGGTTTTGGGAATCGTATAGCTGAAAGGGAAGCTAATTTAATTTGATAAAGTAGTTCTTTGATTACCTTAACAAGATTTTCATGACTTTTGTAAGGTAAGAATTCATCCCTTAGGGGATGAAGATTCATCCATATGTTCAGGAAAATAAATTTCATGAAATATTCTAAAAAAATTCCATGTTTTCATATTGAGGATTGACTAAGGGTCAAAACATGATAGGTATATTATCTTTATCCAATTGTTTCCTCATAAGTAATGCGTCCACTTTGTATTTTATAGAAGATTCCTCCACCGAGTGTGACCAAATTTGGTGTTTCTAAGCTTCCTTGTTGTAAGTAGTGGGGTTATGATGGATATATTCTATCATATTGGAAGGAAGGTGATCCAAGCGTGGTTCGGAGAGTGACCATTGCATTAGATTGTAGTTCAATTGAAAAATAATATCACTTGTTAGTGATAAGGAATCAAGAATTACTGGACTCATATTTCTAAGCACCTCATGATATGAGGGATTTCTCATCATTAGTTTAGAAAGAGGAGGAACTTCTTTCCAAAATGAAGTATCACTACAGGGAGGACCTTCGCAGAAAATTCCATTATGAGGAGGACTACTATCATAGATTAACCTCTAGTCATCGGAAAATTTTCTATGTTGAATTCCTTAGGGAGGACCTTTGGGGTGGATGATTTCAAGGGGAGGACATTATTTCCATTTAATATTTTGACCACAAGAAGGGTTTTCATGGTACTCATTGGGATATGGTTTCCCATGATCGGTCATTTTTTTATCACTAAGGAGGCCTTCATGGTAAGATTTATGGGGAGGACCTTTGGAGGTGATGAAAGAAAACTTTTAGGGAGGATTTTTGGATGTTCTAGAAGAAAAATTGTAGGGAGGACCTTTACAATTGAAACTACTATTTCTATAATTTGGTGATGGATTAGTAGGATCTCTTTCCACCATTGATATATTTTTGATGGTCTCAAGAATTCCAACCTCGAGCAGAGTAGGATTATGGGCCTAATATTGGTTTTCAATTTGACTTTGGATAGACTTGTTTTTGGGTTATCTCCTTCAGGATACTAGAGTCGTGTGCTATGAATAGTGACTTTAGTTTTTAGGAGATAATTGGAATGACTCTCATATTATTGTCGGTATTTTATGATGGTATTATGAAGTTTTGGAAAGGATATATGTTTTCCCTAAAGTGGCCACTAGAGTAAACCAGTGACCCCCAGTTGAGACAGGGATATATGCCTAACCATGTTGTTTATTTATTGTAGAAATTCTTCGATGACCCTCCTGGATGGGAGCAAAGAAATGTACCTTCTCTTGAGTGACTCTTATTTCGTGCTGATGAGTCACCCCAATTGAGGAGGCAAGGTTTCGCACTCGACTCTTAACTATTACTACTGACATATTTATGTCTTGGTAGTTTTTTAGGATGTTTTCTATAATAGATATTTGGCCTTCCATTATTGTCATGATGTATTTAGAGACATACTTGGTGGGAATGTGGATATATACCCATTTTGATGTTGGAGTAGGGAAATGTGTCTACTCCTTTCCTCTATTTCTTATCAGTATATACCAATAGTATTCCTATGGGGGTGGATATATGGGTATGCCCATGGTTTTCTACCATAATTTGTTAGTTGTTTTATCAAAGTGATACCAAATCATGTTGGTAGGCTTGATGTACATGATCAGGGATTTGCATATTCTCATCGGTTATCATCATGTTTTGTTGGAGGGCTTCTTTGGTGGGAATAACGATGTAGGAATGTCCTCAATTTTTTGATTTCCACCCTCAATGGGCTTCTCTAGGTTCTTGGGTCTGAATGACCAGAGCTGGAGCACATGGGGTGGTGTTCTTATCATTCTAAGGACTTTATGTCACATGTAATTGATGGTGGAAGATGTTGGAAAAAGATCCTTGGTGGGACCCCATTTTTTTTAGGATGAGGTCATTAGTGACCTCTTGATTAGCCTCCCTAAGATAAGGGAGGAATCTATTGTTTAATTTTGGGGAGAGGTGCTCAAAATGGTTTGAAATGACCATTGGTACCACTTTATTCTTCTCCACCAACCATTGTTTGGTGGATGACTGGTGGGTCTTCATATCCTGAATGGGTTCACCCATAGCTTCTAGTGTAGGGATAGTACCATTGTGGTGGTTCTCCCTAATCAGTGTATTTTATACCTAGTGTTGAATACACTGGGTAGGTGATGGGATCCTCTTATTAGGTGAGGATCCGGCTTGAGTAGTGGTTGATTAATGCATTTGTGTCAACTAGTAGGATGTCATTATATTGAAGGGAGTTCTAATGTAAAGTGACTAAGTATATAAATAGAAAAAACAAACAAGAAAACCCATCAAAGTAGCATCACAATAAATTAACTCATGCACAATTTATTTTTTTAAAGGATATATGTTTGGCCCGCTCTCATTTTATAGTGGTATAAAAGGGCTTAACATGTGTGAAACTCGGTTATTTTGGTTAATTAAAGGATTCATGTTAGGGTCAACACTTTTCTTTCAATGAAAATTGGTGTTCAGTGATTTATTGTGTGGGACTGAATATAGTTGCACGGTCTTTCATTTCGGGATACCATTTATGTTTTTTGTATTCCCTTTTGGGAGGTTTCAAATGGGTTTTATTTGTGGAACTAGAAACACCCAATGGTTTCCATATCCATGATAGATCATGAGCCTACTTTCCAAAGGTAGGAAGATATTGGAGAATTTGTCCAACAACACTTAGTAACTCAAATTGGTGAGAGGATGGGAGGTCAATCTCATCACGCCCTTTTTGGGGGGAATTATTACTTACTTTGGGACTCTCTTGTAGATTTATGACATATTTATTAATCCTTATTTTAATTCAAGAATATTTAATAGGTCACCCTTAAATTATCAATAAATTATATACATGTGTTGATGTGAAACCATTTTTATATATCTTAGGTTCTACATAGAAGGAACCATCTATATATATCTAAGGCTCCCCATCGATGGGACTATTCATATGTGTCATAGGTTTTCCATATTCATCATGTTTATTGTTCTGTGATGCTGGTTTTGAACCACGCATTGGGGTGCTCTAGAATTGATCATCATCTAGGGAGATGGAAGTTGTTTTGATGTTGGTATTGGGCCTGTAATAGGGGATTCTTATGTATCCTTGTGAGAGGAATCAGGACCCATATAGTTCGGTTCCACTAAAAATGACACATCATACCTTTTAGGGTCATATGAAAAGGACCAAACCATGCGATTTAGCAACATATAGTAAGGATGTCTAGGTGAAAGGAGCCTAGAATAATTTGGTTTCATACTTATGCCGAAGCAACCTAAAGGATCCAGAAGGAATATGGCCCTTCAGGTTGAATATGAATCTACGGGGAATATGAACCAAATAAGATTAGGGTGAATTTGGGGTGATGTATTTGAACCCCAGGGATGATTTCTATGTATCCTATTTGTATGGGAATCAAATCCCATATAGTTTTAATGTTTAGGTATTACACGTATGGAGGAGGATCATGTTGGTGGTATTTGATTATGCTGATGACATGATTGTCACTGACCTCTAATACCATGTGATTCATGCTCGGTGTGAAAAACAAGAGGAAGGGGAATATTTAGAAATTTGAACAATCTTCTTCATCTACTAGAATATAAGATCAAGGATGTGTAATCTGAGGGTATTACCCTCAAGAAATACTATGGGCTTACTCCAGGTGGTATTCCCTTAGGTGATGCTTTCAATGGGTGAATACCCTTTGATAGGTGGTTAGGAAGACTAGTAATTAACCCTTATAGAAGGGGAAAAAAAGTGGTTCCCCCACTTCTCAAAATGGGGATGTTTATATCACTTCCTCTATGATAGGGTTCCTTGTTACCAAGTTAATGGACAATTTTAATAATTCCAAAGACCCTACATGTTTGGTTGGCTAAGTGAGGAAATATTTTACCTAGGGAATTCACAATCAAATGGGAGACACACTGGTGAGTCTTTCTCCGTGATTGGTAAAATATGGAGGCCTCAGTGTAGGTTTTTATTTAGACACCCTCATATGGGAGTCCTAGGGAGAGGGGTTCCCTATAATCATCGGTAAATTAGATGACTCAAAGGGTGGATCGTGAAGGGTGGAACTAGGAAAGTTGAAGGTGTCTCATAGAGGGTGGACCTACGCAAGATAGAGGTGCTTCACCCAGGTAAGGCCTAGGTTAGATTGATGTGTTTTGACCTGGGTAAGTCCTATGAAAGATAGAGGATTCCTCATGTAGGGTGGACCTAGGTGAGCTAGAGATTCCTCTTGGGTGATGAACAACTTGGGAAACAAAGCTTGGGTGAGGCCTTTCTCTAAGCTCTAAGGGTCTCCTCAAGTGTCTTTATATGACTGGCACTCAAGTTTCAAGATAAAAAATGGACCTTAGCCCTAGTAGTTTTTACTAGGGGTGGTTCATCTCAAGGTTCTTGGTATTATATATCTTGAGGGACCTCAATCCATTGACCATTTTTAATTATATCTTATTTTGTAGGCTTATGGTACTACCTGGGGGTTTGGAGGACTAGGGTGAGAGGCTTGGGCAAGAAAAGATTCAAGAAGTCTCTTCATATTCCAGTCATCTCAAATGAAGATCCTAAGGGTCCTATTTATAGGAAAAAATTAGGTCCCTGGGTGACAGAGATCATCTGCACAAATTTATCATGTAGGTATCTTACACAAGACCCTCGCATAGGTATTGGTTGCTCATGTCAGGCCACATAGATTGGGACTGCATGAGCCTCTTGAAAGGCAAGTGGGTTTTTTTTCAAGATCTACATGGGTTATTTATTTGAATCCATTTCCTCCTATTCTGCTTTAGGTATTTTCCCCTAAATCTTTTCATCCCCATGTAAAATAGGCGTTTCAATATGGATATTACTACTTGAGGGATTTTCTCAAGGTAGGGAGGTTGCAATAAGCATATTATCCATATAGGCATGTTTCCATACCAAACCTATCCATGGAAACATGGTAGGTATAGTGGTTATATCCATACATAATAGAATCATATTTAACATGTGAGAACTAACCATTCAGTTAGCAGTTATCTCTAGTGAAAGTAGGAGTTTGATGGAATTGGTTCCCAAGAACTAACTACTTTTTGATTTAGATTAACTATATATTCATAGAATTTAATATTAATAAATTAATTATCACATATTTATTTCTCTTCTGCATAACTTTAATGTGTTAATGTATTAAAATATCTATCGTATTGAAAATTTCATAGCAGTTCTCTACTATGATGAGAACCTTGATATGCTATGATGATAATCTTAAAATATGTCTTATGATCATGTGACATCATCTTATGGGACATAGATGATGTATAATATCAATTGAGAGTACTCATAAGTAGATGATATTTCATCTCATGAAGTTCACACGTGGTAATATCCAAGACTAGAGATTATGAGGAAGGACTCATGAGTGGGAATTCCACACGTTTATGTGTCATTGGATATTCTTGTATGTGAATGTGTGTAATGATCCTTAGATTTTAATATTATAATTAATACATATCATTAGTCATATACTTGTATATATTGATAAAAACTATGATTTCATATGTTTTTGGTGAAGTAGAGTACGTTGGGTGCATTATGGATGATATGTTGTTAATGAATAAGTCAAGGAAGTATTTTTACCTTCCATCTTTATGGAAGTTGATATCTTGACCCTTTTGATTGGAATAAAACCATCAAACTAAATTCCATGGCCATGTACTGATGAGGTATTTTCAAATATTTAATGAAAGAATTATCAAGCATATAGGTTGATGGCTCTAATATGAAACATGCAAGATGAGATATTGTGACTAAGAGATTATATTATACAATGAGAATTTTTATGTGATTGTTGATGTTTCAGCATTAACTTCTTTCTCTTGGGTGCCTTTATGTATTGTTATACGCTAATATTGGACTTTAGGAGAACTCACCTAATGTCACTGAGAAATAATCCTATAGGGTCACACACTTAGTGTTTCTATTAATCTTAATTAAATTCTAATTTAATTTAATTATTGGAATAAATATTATTCTCCAGTCCATAGAATGATATTTATTCAGGATTTATTAATTGAAAATATTCAGTCCCCTTATTTATATGTGAGTTGACTATTAAAATAAATATTTTTTAATAATACAGTGAATATTATAATTATTTATTTATTTATCAAATGAATAATATTTATTATTCAAGGTTCATTAAATATAGAGGAATCATGGACTGAGCTGTCGGGGGGCCTATATGAATGATATATTACACGTCATTTAAAAAATAATCATTTATTTATTTAAGAAAAATATATTTATGTTATCTTCAAGTTTAGCGTATGTCAAATAAATAATAATAATGTAATTATTTATCCATGGAGTTTTCTAGAGATTAATATAATAATAAAGGACCTATATGAAATTAATTATTCTCTGGCCTAGATTTATAAATAACTGGTTATATAACTTCCAAAGGTTAGACTTTTTGTGAACAAAACACCCCTCTAGAGATTCTCTCAAACCTAGAGAAAAAATTATATATAATTCTCTCAAGAAACTATAGAAATCATTCACCCCCCTCCTCTCAAGAGAAAGAGAACAAGAATTAATCCTTCCATCTTTAGAGTATTGTGTAGGGATCAAAGAAATCAATGCAAGATGATTGGTATAATCATGCTAGAACCCTGAGTACCATTGATGATACTTCAAGATCATATAAGCACATGTGGATTTCCACTAGAGGAATTATAATTTAGATTCTCTAGACACAATGACATTATAATCAAATATAGGTTTGAATGATCAACATCTTCTTCGGAGAAAGTTCTCAAGATTGAGGTAATTATTTCTTTGAATTAGTTATAAATTTAATATGAAAAATATCCTCACTCTTGGTTTTGGTGATATTTTTCAATATTCATCAGATTTAATTTGTTTCTTGTGATGTTTATCATCATGTACATTGCATATTATTCATTGAAACCTGAAAAAATATGATTTTTCCATGGGCCAATAAGAACTTTCACTAGTTTTCGAACCTTCAAAAGATGGTCTACATTGACATCACCAAGAACTCAATAGCCTAGGGTCCACCCTCAACCATAAAGAGGGGTGGGTACTGTATTTTTAACTCTTGTTTCTTCTCAAACATGAAATATCTGGCATATAGATTCTTTATATACATAGAATGTACAACTCATAGTAGACACTCATAGTTTATGGTCTATAATCGATACCGACACAGCTAGGGATTCAACTCAATTTTTGGTGGGGTATTCTTGTCCCTACCCTCCTATAACTCCACTTGTGGTAATCATGGTGCCATGTCACAATAATTCCAAACACATGAATTGGAACACATTCTATCATAATTCTTAATATCATAATTTAGGGTAAATAGTAACACACATAGCATCCTGGTACTCTATATATACACACCCCATATCATAAGGGTCTCACAACTCATGAAATCTCTTTAGACCTATTTACCCTCTATCAGGGTCAAAAATACATATATGATCCACACATTTGATCATTATTTAATAAAAACAAAAGTAAAACATGATATTTGTTAATTAGAGAGACACCCTCAATGTTTTCATTCCATAAGTTGAATCTCTCTTAGACCAGGATCACCATTGATCTTCACTATAAAGAAGTTTCTAACACCCATTTGGGAATTTAGTATCCTCTCGATATGATCATTGATCTAAGGATGATGTAATCCCTCATAAGTAGAAAAAATTTGGATCCTTATACGGTGATCTCCATCAAGATACTATGTTGAAGAGTCAAAGATGGATCCAACTACTATTAAGTTATGCCTACAGTTTATGTTCTTAATATTCATGTTGATACTGTTTAAGATAGATCAGGAATACATAGGTTTCTTCTTTTGAAAAGATCATTAGATGGTCTCCTAAAAACACATCAATTTTAAATCCATGTGTTTGATTCCCAAACCCTATGCATGTGAACACATATGAATCACACAAAAATTACTAAATATGTTAGAGGTCTCTTACTTGATTATTAATCAAATCTATTCTTAGGAAAAAACTAGTAGAAATTTCTCTAATTATACAATTCATAGAAACCCTTCTAAATAGAATAAACTACAGTTAAGTTGTGTGGATTCTAAAAATTAAGAGAAATCAATAAAGGTAAATAAAAATAACTTAGCATTGATGCCAAGAACTTGTTTCCCCTGAAAAATCATGATTCCATCCACATACATGAAGTCTAGAATAATCTAAAGTATAAGAGGAGAAGAATAAGTGGGGAAAGAGCTCTCAGATGTATTATTGTCTAGTTCAATCAACCCAAACCATATTTATAATTTTAGGCACCAACATACATAAATTTCCCCTATTAAAAATTGAGGGTTAAGGGTGCTAGTGGGACTCTAGTGTCCCTCAATGAAACTTTGGTGAGCCACCATGATTCAAGTATCTACCACTAAAACTTTAGTGGTATAATTTTACTTGATAGTAGCTACTTTTGGACCACCAAACTTTTGGTGGTCTCCCACTAGAGTTATGGTGGAACTTTCACTTTCCCACCAAACTTGGTTTTCTATCTTTTAAAGCCTTTTCTCCTCTTGTCCTCCACTAACTCTTTTCTTAGGTATAAATATATGCATTTAAACTTAAAATAATCAAAATTAATTCAAATAACTAATAGAGGTTAGTGGTTCATTACACTTTTTTCATGAGGATAAGGGTTTGAGATCCTTGATATTAACTTTGTAATATATTTTATTTAAGTTATATAGTGTATACTTTAGTTAGTAAACTCAAAAGGGGGGAATATGATCATTTTTTTGGCCCAAATATCTATAAAAAACTTGATATATATATATATATATATCAACATTTAATTTATGATTTATCATCACATCTCTAATAGAAACTTCAAAATAGAAATGACATAAATAACATAATTCCATCTATGTGAGTTCACTTGTGCCAAGCATATCATCACTGGGTAAATTGATATATCATTCCAACACCACATTGAAATCATTTTCTATTAAATCTTCATATCATGACAAATTTTTTCTTTTCCCACTCTTAAATTTATTTATTGCATCATATTGGAATGTATTATATAATATCTTATACTAGTTATTTAATAATAAATTATATTGTACCTAAACATGAAAAATAATTATTATTATGGATCAATGAAACCTTTTGTTGAACTAAACAGTCAGTTGCCAATCATTATTAGTTTTTCAACCTTTTTTTACAAGAATAATTTAGTTTTTTTTTAATCAATTTATATTGTGATTTTTTATGCATGTTGTGTGTGAAAATTTTTTAAATGGGTTTGTTATTAAAAAATATTTTAATTATCAATTTACCCCCTATTAAGTATATCCATGTTATAGACAAGTGTTTCTTTAAAAAAATAACAAACACTATGTATTTTTTCAAATAGCATATCATAAGTGATAAATTCTATGATTTGTTTTTAGTAAGTATTTTCAACTAGATCCAGATGCCAAAATTATAATGATGCTTCTTATTGGACCAAAATAAATAAATTTCATGTAACATACATGATCAAAGATATTAACTCTCCCTTAGTGTGTAGTCTACATATATTTATAAAATTCAATCTTATTATGGATATCTTAATTGCTTGTGTTAACTACTTTCCTTTGGGTGTTTACTGGTTCTATTATCTTCTAGATTTCCTCCCTCAATATTGTCCAATAACATTAGCAGCGATACTACGTCACATTTCATCTTTATTTAGTTTTTTTTTTGAAAAAAAAAATAACATTTTTAAGATAGAATAATAATGGAACAATGGATGGTATTGTTTGATGGAATAACACCTAAAGATATTTTTGTTATAGTGATGAAAGTTTCCAATCCAATAGAGATGACATGAGATCTCACTCAAGTTTTGTGTTTTGTCTGAATGGTGCAGCTATTGGTTGTAAAAGTTCCAAAAAAATCCATTGTAGCAGATTTATGTACTTTAGGGAATTCCTAGCATTGAGGGAGCAATCGAGATTTATTGTGAAAACCATGGATCCATTGCTTATTATAGGGAACCCCAATCTCATCAAATAACCAAACACATTCTTTATAAATACCATTTATGAGAAATTGTTGAGAGGTTTTATGTTAGGATATGTTGAGTGGCTATAGATGACAATGTAGCAGATTTGCTAATGAATCCATTACCATAGAAAAATCATGAGGGTCATGTTGAGTATCTTGTTATTATATACATAATAAATTGATTCAATAGTTATAAAATGTATCTTGATTTTATAATAAAGTCAATATACATTTATCATTTATTTATGTGTGCTACAATTTACTTTACATGAATAGTGGAATGACAATATCCCCTCAAAATATGACTTTGAGTTTTCCATGATTGATGATCATCATAAAGTATTATTTTGGTGACTTTGTATTTTCTCTATAAGGATTTTGAATATTTTTTGGGTTTTTTCCAAAGTCATCCACTGAGTTGGCATAGAATTCTAGGTCTCGAGGAGCCTCAGTGTAGTGATATTAAAATTATTAAATATTTTATATTGTGTGTGCATAGTTTTTTATGAAATATGGAATGAACCTTGATTGGAGTCTCGAATTTAAATTATAAGATTGTGGTGGATTCCAGAATATAGGTTTTACCCTAGGCATGATATAAAGTTTTTTGGCATCGGGCACTCGGTTGGAGGCAACTGTTGGTGAAATGTTGATGAGGGTTTTATTAATTTAATAAAATTAAATTAACAAACCTACCCCTACCCTTTATTTTCCACAAATGATATAGTATAGTGGAGGCTTCTCCCTCATTATCTAGATGACTCGAGGATGAACTGAGGGATAGGAGGCACCACATAATCCCATTCTTAATGGTGATCGACACCGGATCGAGGTGTAGCAAGTTCCGAGCATCACATTGGAACTAAATCTTCATCATTTTTTCATGAGGTTGGTGTATTTATGAGATTTATGTTGCAATCCCCATTTATTTATTGTTTTATGGTTTTAGAGAAAAATTACGGCTGCTAGAGATCCAATGGGGGTAGATCTATGGGTTTTGGGTGAAAATTGGGGATTTTGGATGGCTCGTAAGGTTTTCCCGTTCAAAAATCCCAATCACACGGTGTGTAGTGCAGGATCACATGACATGTGTTCTTCCTATTCAAGGAAGATGGGACTTTGAGGACTACATGACATGTACTGGGGGTACATGTCATGTAGTGGTCCTTGGTTGTGCACCTGAGAACATGGACAAACTTATCATGTCAAGGGACATGGTTGTATATAAGTGTAGGTTCTGGGCATAGTGGAAGCATATGATGGGCGGTGCCCAACTTTTCTTTTTTCCATTATCGATGATAAATATAAGATATATATGGTGATGAATTTCATGATCTATGGAATTGAATAAATGAAATAGATAGTGGATAATTACACCTGAACCAGAGATAGGATCATCACATATTATTTATAATTAATTTAATTAAATAAAGAATTACCTCTAAGGAATTATTTCTTCATTGATGAATCTGATGACAGATCTGTGGTCCACCATCATTGCATTGTAGAAATTAAGTGTATATTTCCTCTAACAGTGATCCACACATGTTCCATGAATCTCCAGACACAATGAATCTCATGGTTCTAGTATGGAAGATCCTTATGTTTTCATTGTCCGCCTTTGATCACATTGAGAACCGATTCTAAAGCGTTCTCCTTGATCCGGTGGAGGAGGATTTCTCTCCATTATTGGGAGTGTTCCTAGAGAAGATATCTCTCTAAACTTGAGAGGATTCTCCAAAGTTGTTTTGTACAACCAACAAAATGAATTGTCTCTTTGAAAAATCATTTAATTTCATATTTATATTGCTAGGGATAAAATAAAATAATTACACATGCAACCTTAATTATTTATTTAATCCTAGAAAAACTCATGTCAAATAATAATATTATTATTATCATTTCTCTACATGTGGTTAACTTTCGAATTAAAATTAAATATTATTTAATTAAATAATATTCAATATTTATTATTTATCACCGAACTATTAAATTTGGTTCTCCATTCCTCCACAATATTTATTGGGCCTTGAATAATGTCTATTTAATTATTAAATAAATATAAATGGATTATTCACTAATAAATAAATAGATATTATATTCACTTGAATAGAAAATAAATATTTATTAAATATTCTACTCACATTATATTCTCTCAAATAACTACTGATAGAATATATAAAATCAAACATACATGAATAATTTTTAAACCACAAAAAAGAATAATATTTATTAAACCTATTAAATAATAAATAATAATATATTATTTAACTGATATTCTGGATACACTTAGTGTGTATCCCTCTAGATATCTTTCTTAGTGGAATTAGGCGAAGCAACCTAAAGTCTAAGGTTAGCGTCTAGCAACAAACCAAGGAACCCATAGAGAAAGAAGTTAATGCTGCAATGACATGTTATCTCATACAGATGCTTACTATGTAATATAATCTCTTTATTTTGATATCTCTAATCAAGCAGGTTGCATACTAGTGCCATCAATCTTTGTGCTCGGTTTCTATTTCTTTGACTTTTCAGAAATTGAAATTGCTTATAGATCACCATGGACATAGATTTATTTAGGCTATATCATTTCCATCAAGGGGCATGATATATAAACTTATTTTAAATAATAGAATATACAAATCCTTTCTTGCATTATTCATTAATGCAATATTCCTTGTGATACACCCAACGTATCCTACCTCGCCGTGAACATCTGTCAATGCGGTTTTTGTCAATACATCAAAGTACATCACTTATAATGATCATTAATAATAATATTAAAGTCTAATGACCAATACACACATCCATATATAGGAACATCCAATGACACATATAAATGTGGATTTCTAACTGGTGGGTATCATTCTCATAATATCCTACTGGATATTACCAATGTCGTACACCATGAGAAGGTTCCTCAATGTCCTATGAGTCTCCACCCATGATAACCTATATTATTTTTTCCCTAAAATGATATAATCCATCTATAGAACATATATTTAAGAATATTATCGTAGAACTTTTGGGTTCTCATCATACCGGGGAACTGTTATGACCTTTTAGTGTGACAACTACTCTTAGGACATTATCACATACAATGTTTTGTAGAAGAACAATTATAATGTGATAAATAGTTTATTAATATTCAAAACCATGAATAAACGTTATCATAAATTATATATAAGTTGGTTCTAGGGCACCAACTCCAACAGAATCCCACTTACACTAGATCCAACTATGAGAAACCTTCAGTCCGCTAGCTCTCACATGATACCCATGCTTCAGTTGAGATAGGCCTTTATTTAAGGGTTCCACCGCATTATATTTCATGGGTAATCTACTTACTAAAACATCACTCATATGATAGAGATACATCAAGAGGTGATACTTCTAGAGTATATGCTTTTTCTATTGGTGTGACCATGGCTCTTTTGTGAGATCCACCACTACAGTATTATAACAATAAAATGTGATGGGGTCTTTACTATTAGGTACCACATCAAGATCCTATAAAAAGTTCTAAATCAAATTGGATTTCTTGGCTACATCAGAAGCTTCTATATACTTGAACTCTGTTGTAGAATCAGCGACAACTAGCTACTTTGAACTCTTCCAGCTCACAGATCCTCTGTTGAGAAAAAAAACATATCCTCATTGTGAATTTAGATCATTCTGATCTGTCTAAAAACTAGCATCAGTATAACCCCTAATGACCAGATCCTCTTCTCCTCCATACACTAGGAACATATCATTAGTTCTTCTTAGAAACTTAAGGATATCCTTAATAGCAGACCAATGTTGTTCTTCTGGATCTTCTTGATATCTTCCTACCATGATCAATTCATAGGAAACATCAATTCTAGTACATAACATGGCATACATGATTGATCCTATCACTGAATCGTATGGGATATTATTCATTCTCTCTTTCTCTTATTGTGTCTGAGGATACATTTTCTTAAAAAGATTTAAACCATGGGAAACTAGAACCAATCACCTCGTGGATTGTTCCATAATAAATATCTTTTGTATCTGGTCAATATATGTACTTTTAATTATTCCAAGCAGCCACTTGGATCTATCACGAATGATCTATATCCCTAGAATGCAAGCTACTTCACCTAAGTCTTTCATGGAGAAACATTTGTTTAACCAGTCCTTAACTGACTATAAGACTGTTATTTTGTATCCAATAAGTAATATTTCATCAACATATACTACTAGGATAATGACCACATTTCAACTAAACCACTTGTAAACACACATATCACTTCATTCTTAACAAAATCAAATTCTTTTATGGATTCATCAAATCAAATGTTACATGACCTGGAATCTTGATTCAATCCATAAATGGATCTCTACAACTTTAAAATCATTTTGGCATCACCTGGAGTCACAAACCCTTTTGGTTGTTTCATATAGAAATCTTCTTAAAGGTTCTCATTAAGTAATTCAGTTTTGACATCTATCTTCTAAATCTCATAGTCATAGTAAGCTACTATATCAAGTAGAATTATAATGGATTTAAACATGGGAACTGGTGAAAAGGTTTCATCGTAGTTAATTCCTTGATGTTGTTTAAACCCTTTAGACACTAGCCTTGATTCATAGGAATTTACTTTACCTTCCAAGTCTAGTTTCCTCTTGAATACTCATTTTTACCCAACTGGATTTATATCAACTGGCGGATATACTAGAACCCAAACTTTGTTCTGATACATGGAATCCATTTCAAAATTCATAGCTTCTTTCCATCTCACAGCTTCTGATCTTTCTATTTCCTCCTTGTAGGAGATGGTTTTATCATTATCAATCAATAATGAGTCACCATATTTGGTGAATAGAAAACTATATCTCTCTAGTTCTCTTACCTCACTTACACTCCAATGTAGTACTTGTGTTTTAGGAACTACTTCTTCCACAGTGACCTATGGAATTTTTTCCTGTACCAACTCTTGTGTATCTTGAGCATCAACTTCATCGAAATAAATCTTTCTCCCACTATACTTTTTAAGGATGTTTTCCATCTCAAGAAATATGGCTTGTCTAAAGATAGTCACTTTCTTGTATGAGGGGTTGTATAGGTAGTATCCCCTTGTTTCCATAGGATACCCTATAAAGATACATTTCATGCTCTGGGGTTCTAGTTTGTTATCTGAGAATGCCTTAACAAATGCCTCCCAACCCCATACACGTGTATGAGACAAAAATGGTTTCTTTTCACTCCATAACTCGAAGGGAATTCTATTTTACACTTTATTTGGAGCTCAGTTTAATGTGTATACTGCAGTTTGTAATGCATATCCCCAAAATGATAATAGAATATCTGCATGACTCATCATCGACATTACCATGTCTAACAAGGTATGATTCCTCCTTTAACTAACACCATTCCATTTTGGTGTATAAGGTGGAGTGAGTTGATAAATAATCCCAAACTTCTGTAAAAATTTGATGAAATCTTGGTTAATATATTCACCAACTTGATCTGATCGAAGCTTATTTATCTTCTTACCAAGTTGATTCCCTAATTCATTCTTAAATTCCTTGAATTTCTCAAAGGACTCGGAATTATACCTCATTAAGTAGACATAGTTGTATCTACTCAAGTCATCAGTAAAAGTTACGAAGTGAGAATATCCACCTCTAGATTCTACTAGAAATGGTACACACACATCTGTGTGTACCAATCCTAGAATCTCTATGTCCCTTTCAACTTGTCCTTCGAATGGTGGTTTGGTCATTTTCCATTATAAACAATAATAAAATTTATCAAGTGATTTTAAATCATAAGACTCCAAATAACCATCTTGATATAGATTTTTCAAACACTTCTCATTTACATGACAAAGATGTTGATGCCATAGTTGGGTGTTATATGAGTCATGTGAACATGATTCATTATTGATTTACAAAACCTGGATTTTGTAATTTAATACATAAAGACCATTATTTAAATGTTTCATAACATAACATATGTTTTACTTATAAAATAAACAAATTTTATTTAAAAACTTGAAAATAAACCCATCTTTATCTAGTCATGATATATAAATTATGTTTTTGGTGATTATAGGTACATAATAAAAATATTCTAAAACCAAAATCTGTCCCACTAGAAATGAGATGTGGTAGTCACCAATGGCTAGAGAAGCCAGAATCTCACCATTAGTAGATCTCAGATCCACCTATCCTCTGTAAATCTTTTACAATCTACTCGGTTCCTACATTTTGATACAGATGTGAGCCCCATAAGTTGTATCATATACCCGATGTGTAGATATTAAAAGATTACACTCTATAATGAACACACCTTTAGTGTCCTCTTTATTCTATGTGCAGTTCCTCTTCCAGTGGCCTAAATTTCCACATGAAAAACATAATACCTCATTTTCCTTGCTCTGTCTTTGGATCTTCTTCTTCTTGGAATAACAGTGCTCGGGATTTTTAGACTGTTTATAAGTCTTGGGCCCCTTTCCTTGTTCTTCCTTTTCTTATTAACCATAAGGACTACATCTTTTTCATGCATCATGTCCTTATACACTTAGATAATTAAAGTAAGAAGTTTTGAAAGAATCTTCTCATTATTGTTCATATTGTAATTAATAATAAAGCTAGAGAAGGACTTGGGAAGTAATTAAAGTATGGGATCTATATGCAAATCATTCGAGAATTTAATCCCTAATATGTCTAGGCATTCAATATAGCCAATAATCTTGACTACATGAGGCCCAAATGGAACATACTCTCTGATATTAGTTGTGAACAAAGCATTGGATATCCCATACCTATCTTGACTCTAAATCTCTTAATATATATCCCGAAAGTGGTACATCATGATATAGGCATCCATATCCTCATGTTGCTTCAAAATATCATTTTACATGGATGACATCATAAATCATTGAACATTTGTAGCATCATTTATATATTTCTCATAGAGAGATATATCTTAATCACTTTCCTCATTACCAGACGCAACTGGAAAAGGTTCTTCCAGTACATATAATTTTCTTTCATGGTGAAGGATGACATGTAGGCGCCTTTTCCACTCTTGGAAATTTATACCGAGGAGAAGGTTTTTATTATCAAGTATGGATCACAATGATATTTTTGATTCCATTTTAATTTTGTTTATATAAAATAAGATAATCATAATTTCAGTACTTTATCTTATAAAATTTATACAAATAAATAAATAGTTGATTTATTAGTCTCCCACTATTTTATTGATACCTAATAGCCCTCACCAATGGCTTTAGAATATCATGTTTCTTAGACATTATAGTGGTAAGGATCCATA
Source organism: Viscum album (assembly GCA_963277665.1). Classification (NCBI taxonomy): domain Eukaryota; kingdom Viridiplantae; phylum Streptophyta; class Magnoliopsida; order Santalales; family Viscaceae; genus Viscum; species Viscum album. Next base: position 65,121,686 of record OY728135.1, on the reverse strand, counting down.
TTCCCCTTCTAATTATCCCAACTTGGGTTGGTCAAGCAACTTGAATGGTTTTAGGTAGGCATTCCAAATTCCAACTGCATTAACTCACAGTTCTTTGATCCACTGAGTGGACTCCCCAATCTTGAAACCCTTAAAAGGATTTTCTTAACCTTTACCTCTTAGTCACACCAATCCCTAGTTTGGTAGTCAACCCTTGATGTGAAATAACTTAATTCAATCCAAAACTTCAATTTAGAATTCCTCGATAATTGAAAGCATCCCAACTTGGGCTGGTCAATCACTTTGAACAATGGTTTAATTTTAACTGAAGTAGTGGAAGGATATACTAAATTAATATTCTATTGATGGATTTTGTCCTTTTATGTGTAAATTTCCGATTATTATATTTATCACATGGTTGTTAATATTAAGTAGATTTACTTAAGTGATTAACCATGTATTAGATAGTATTTACGCATAAGACCATTTATTTTAGTTCTATCTTGCATGCTTGTTAATTTCATTAAATTATGTGATTGTGATAAAACATCCATAATGAAATAACCATGAAACTTTATAGAAATAAAATAATAAAGTGTTATGATCATGATCTTATACTAATGGTTAGTTTATCTAGCGGTTGATAAACTAAATGCTGACCTAGGATAAAACACCTTGAACTAATTAAGCTTCATGTTAAAGATTTTCACCTATCCACCAATCTATCTCCTTGGATTGGTTTCACCTTGGATCCTAACTTTAACCGCTTCCACTAGCTTGGGAGACCCATCCTTTACATATTCCTTTTAACTCACACGCAGGTGAGGGTAAAAGGGGTTAAATAAAAGAAACCATAGGCATAGAGACCCTACATAATAAGAGGAGAGAAGGCACGCAGGAAAAACAATTTGATTTAATAATAAATTAAATGAAACTAATAACATACAAAGATCTAGTCTGGCTCATGATCATCCACATGCATGAAACAAATTATGCATTTAATAAAACTAGCATTCAATTCTTAATAATTCTTATTTAAGATAAATCACACTTGAATTTATTAATAATTATCTTTAATTAATTATTTATTTTATCTTAATTCTCGTCTAATTTTCCTTGAGATTATCACCCATTATAATTTTAAAAAAATAAATTATTTTATTTAAAATTAATTGTGTATATAAATGTACATTGGAGGAAACATGGTGAATACCCGTCCAATTCTTCCCAACATTTATTATGCTCATATATTGTTTTACTCTTGTGACATATGAAATACACGACTTATCATGTACTTTCACAACGTATACTTCACAGATGATTACACGGATTACATGATTTTTCGGTCACATGTTAATATTTAATGCACATAGAGTAACAACTTGTAATATGACTCATATATGATATATAGATATAAAAATTACAAAGATATTAATTCAACATTTATATATTTATGTATATTAAAACCTATCACATGGTGTGTCCTATATTTATGACCACATGCAAGTACATGTCTCAAGGTTTACATAGTAAAATAAATAAATTTTAAATCTGCGTAATTTTGTATAAGTACACGGCATGTGCATTAGAGCTACATGGTGTGTACATATCTCACCATCTATCTAAGATACACTCTTAGGGACTCGATGTGTAATTTGTGCCTCAAAAAATTTTGGAGTACACGGCGAGTCCAATGGGCCACACGGTATGTTAACTCTAAGTTACGCGGTCACCAGTCAGGTAGGCCATGTATGGAATACATGGTCCTTTTGTGACTCAAAGGGACTACACACCATGTACATGGGATACACAGTGTGTAATACAGCTTATTGTGTGCCATTATGTTCTAGTCAAAATGAGGTGCATTTAAATCATGTAATTAATGCATAATCTTGAATTGATTTTTGAATCAATTATGATGCATTCAACATAACTACACAGTGTGTAACTCCGATTACATGGCATGTAGTCCTGTGTTTTCTAACCATAAACCTTGGCACGTCCAGATGAGTTCCTCGATTTTATTTTAATCATAAAATTAATTGTCTCAAATAGATCTATGGTAAACGAAGGAGGAATAAGCAGATCTCGCAATTCAAATTAAAATATTGATTAAAATTGAATTTGAAAAACTAAATTACAAATTCTTAAATCACCAATTATTTTTTTAAAATTGATTATAAATAATTATGTTCCCACTCTGATACCACTTGTAGGTTCCAAGAACAGTAGAATCATGTGATGGGTAGTGCCCAACTTTAATTTTTTCCATAAATGATAATCAGTACGAGATCTATACGATGATGAACATCATGATCCATGGAATTGAATAAAAGAAATGAATAATTATGCTAAAACTAGAGAGAGTATAATCACATATTATTTATAATTAATTTAATTAAATAAGGAATTGCCTTTAAAAATTTATTTCTTCGTTGATGGATCTGGTGACAGATCTGTGGTCCACCATCATCGCATTGCAGAAACCAAGTGTAGATTTACTCTCTATTATTTTGAATGTTCTTGGATAAGGGATATCTCTAGGCTTGATAGGATTCTCCAAATTTGTTATTCACAACCAACAAAATGAATTAGATCTTTGAGAAAATAACATAATTGGGTATTTATATTTCTAGGGTTAAAATAAAATAATTGAGCAAGTTCCCTTAATTATTTATTTTATCCTAGAAAAACCCCATGTAAAATAATAATATTATTATTATCATTTCTCATCATGCACTTAACTTGTGAATTAAAATTAATTATTATTTAATTAAATAATATTCAATATTTATTATTTCTCATAGGACCATTCAACTCGGTCTGTCATTACTCACAATATTTATTGGGTCTTGAATAATATCTATTTATTTATTAAATAAATATCACTGAATTATTTTCTAATAAATAAATAAATATTATATTCACTTAAATGGAAAATAAATATTTATTAAATATTTCGCTCACATTATATTCTCTCGAATAACTAGTGATGGAATATATGTGATCAAGCATACATGAATAATTATTAAACCATGACCAAGAATAATATTTATTCAAATTGTTAAATAATAAATAATATATTATTATATAAATTAGATTTTGGATACACTTAGTGTGTGACCCTCTAGGCCTCTTTGTCATTGGCATTAGGCCAAGCAGCCTAAAGTCCAAGGTTAGCATCTAGAAACATGCCAAGGCACCCATAGAGAAAGAAATTAATTCCACAATGACATGTTACCTCATACGGATGTTTACTATGTAATATAATCCATTTATCTTCATATCTCTAATCAAGAAGGTTTCATGTTAGTGCCGTCAATTTATGTGCTCGATTTCTCTTTCTTTGACTTTCCATAAATTGAACTTTACTATACAACACCATGGCCATGGATTTATTTAGGTTATATAATTTCTATCAATGGGCCTAAGATATCAACTTTTGTTAAAGAATATAAGGGAAAAATCCTTTCTCGCATTATTCATTAATACAATATTACTCATGACGCGACCAACATATTCTACCTCACGGAGAACATCTATCATCATGGTTTTCATCAATACATCAAAGTATGTGACTCATAATACTCATTAATAATAATCTTAAAGTCTAATGATGGATACACATTTTTGAAGATAGGAACATCTAATGACACATATAAATGTGGATTTCCTTCTAGTAGGTCCCATTCTCATAATATCCTACTAGATATTACCAAGGGAATACACCATGAGAAGGTTCCTAAAAGTCCTATGAGTCTCCACCCCAGATAGTCTTTATCATTTATGTCCCTCAAATGATATCATCTGGCTATAGAACATATATTTAAGAATAGTGTTGTAGCACTTTCGAGTTCTCATCATAGCGGGAAACTACTATGACCTTTTAGTACGATAGATACTCTTAGGATATTATCACATACAATGTTATGCATAATAAAAATTGTAATGTGATAGGTAGTTTATTAATATTAAAAACCTTGAATACAAGTTATCATAAAGTACATAGATGTTGTTTCTAAGGCACTAACTCCAATAAGAAGTACACAACCTGATGACATGGGCACGGGTTAAGATACTCAGGCACGGGCTGAAGGGCATGGCTCTATACCCTAGGTGCCAGGACACGCCATGTATCGGGGTTACATGCCATGTATAGTGACATTTCCAACCAGGTTGTGTGGGTAAGGTTACATGCCTAGGTGATCATGAGGGGTTATACATCATGTAACCCCATGTACACATTGTATACTATGCTAAACATCAAATATCATAAGGGGACACAACTGGGGTTGGATTCAAGATAAATGATGTGTATTGCAGGTACAGGTCATTTACTCTCCTTAGTGATTTATCCCTTACACATCTTCACCTTTAGGACTCGGATGGAGGCCCACAAGTAGCCTGTCCAAAGTAGTTTTCCACATAGAACACAATGGTGTGCATGGTTTTGGAATTAGAGATGTGATGTAAGGTGATTATAGTATGATGTTATTTCTAGAAATGCATAGATCATCACTAGGTTAGTGTGCTTATTTGGTCTGTCCCTTTGAGGGTACAGTGAGACATTACATCCTGAGAATAGGATTATAACCCCTCAATGGGATTGGTTCAAATAAAGTTCATGTATCCCTCTAGGAAGATCAGGGTGGGATCCTCTATCACGTCATCTTATTAAGTAGGTTTTTTGGTATCAGTGTAAAATTCATGCACAGTTTTGATCCCCTACTTAGAGGGTTTCTCCAATAGGATTTGTAGTATCATCATCTATACAATACCCTACTTAGAGGATAGTTTCAAATTGGGTTTGTGGTATCTCCCAGTTGTCCTGGGTGTGATACCCTATCTATGTATCATGGTTCATAGACTTAGTAGGGTTCATGGTGTCCCCTAGTAGTCTTGGGTGTGATCCCCTTTTTGGGTATTATGATCTCTAGAGTTCCAGATTAAATCGGTGGTGTCCCCCAGTGGTCCTGAGAGTGATCCTCTATCTGTTTATTGAGATATATTAAGTTCCATTAGGGTTTATGGATTCCCCCATGATATATGAGTGAGATCCCCTGTATGAGTATCAATATCCACTAGGTTTTATCATTTCTTTCTACTTAGCTATACCTGATGAGTGTGTTATCTCAGTTGTATGCCATCGGGGATGGAAGGGATGTGTTGTCAGGTTAGTAATACCTGATGAGTGAGATCTCTTGGATGAGTATCATCAAGTATGGAAGAGATATACCCAATGAGTGAGATCTATTTGATGAGTTCCATTAGGTATGGAAAGTCTTGTGGAGTTAGTACTCTTGGATGAACGATACCTTTGATCCTCAAGTATAATATGTTCCAGACTGAATGGTTGAGACAATGAGATTTGGAGTCTGAGATGATTATATTTGGGTTATTCTGGGAGTCCTTTCTTTATGTATCATGTCTTTATTTAAATACTATGTAAAAATGATATGAGTAGTAATTTATAGTTGAGGTGTGGATATGTAGATTATTATTATCTCCTGCTTGGGTTTTTTCTACCCTCTAACTATGGGTTGAGTGGATTGTTGCCTTTTAGTTGCTACCTTTTATTTTGGGTTTTGGGGAACCTACTAGTTATCATTATACTCACCTGTATATGGGATCTTCCCACCCATGTAATGTCTTATGAAAATGATAGGCCTTTTGATGGATTCCTAGGAGGGCCTGGAGAAGGAAGAGCATAGAGAGATAGACAGACCGAGGTGTGTATAAGCAGTTTTATTTGACAGTAGTCCCCTCCTAATGAGTAGGTTGGATGTTTTTATCAGTTTTAGGTGGGATTATATTTTTCCATTTCATGATTTTCAGTACTTTTTTTGTACTGTGATTGTGGGATATAGATTTATTCATGCATTTGGTATCATTTGTATTATTATCTCTACATTGTTACATGGATATGGATGTGTGTGCATGCATATAGGAACCATAAGCTAAGCCCTCCCATGTGTGTGATATTCCTACTTGACATTGGTTTTCATACCTTTGACTATTAGAGTTGGGATTGGGGTAGTCGCACTCGTCTTATCACTGGCCATGCGGGCCTCAGTGGTTCAGGTTATGACAAAGTGGTATCAAAGGAGGTTCCTCTTTGGGATTAGATTTTTGAGACTGTTTATCTATATGGAAAGAGTGTTAAGTGTTTTGAGTTCTACTTTTAGGTCAGGGACTCCAATGTTGGTTTAGTGGCTAATGTATCCATTCACTGGGACTCTAATAACCTACTTGTTAACTCGGAAGATTTAGTCACTGGTTGCAGAAAATCATTGGTATGTGTATCATATAGGACTAGGTTGTGGTTTCCATGTCTTTATTAAGTCATCTCCCAAGATAAACTCTTTTCTCATAGTGCATATTGATTTTATTTTAGGATTCCACCACGATGATGTCCATACTGGGTTTAATTGAGGTATTTTTATGATGATCCACCCATTAATGAGGCTTTAGTGTAGGGGTATACATAGGAGTCAGTATCTCCGGGTGGTTTTCTGGTTGTTCCACAACCCGTTGAGTATTAGTTTTCACTATAATTTTAGGTTTAGGATGTTTGTAGGTTGATAAAACTCCATGAGTTTTATAGGTAGATACCACCCAGTTATTTGGGTGATCCAGACCCCCAAGCAGCTGATGACTAGCTTGAGGCAGTCACACACGTTTTATGCCTTATGAGGACACCTCCTGATCAGATGGTAGTCCTAGATGTGAGTCTTATTTAGGGATATTTTGGGTGATGGTGAAGTCTAGTGATTCAAACCCATGATGAGATGATTCTCACTTTGATATAGTTTGAGAGACTCTTCAAGGAAGATTTTTATCTAGTCGCATTGTGATCGGTTCGTATCTAGGAGATTCTACTGCTCCAGAAAGGTAGCACGGTTGTGGCCGAGTATTCAGTGAGGTTCAATAACCTTTAAAAATACTCCCTGGATATTGTTAAAGATTAATTTTTCTGATCACAAACCTTTGAATAGTTCTTACATTGAGATATCAAGGATTTAATGGTATCTTTATGTATTCCCACCTATGTTGGAGTGCTAGAGAGGTCCTTGATAGTGGAGAGATTTATAGATGAGAATATGATGACTATTAGTGATAGTGATGGGCACTCATGAGCTAAGACCTTGGAAACTGGTAGCCGATGGCAGGATCATGAATCTGGGCATGTGAGAAACTTCAGGAGATGATCCTAGGATAGAGGTTATGCAACTCAGGTCTCACATGCTAGTTCTATTTAGCCACAGGAGAGGCATTGTTTCTCTTGTGACATATAGGGAAATATTATGCAGGATTGTCCAACCCATCATTAATCTAAAAATTATATGGTTTATGAACAACTCTAGAAGATACAATGATTGGATATTGGAGTTCCACATGATGACAGATGTGTAAGAGGAGCGGGGAGAGTAGCAGGAGGTGGAAAGCGATTTGACCTATTTCCACCACCACCCTAAGTGGTCCGCACCAGGATTAGGGATCTGGAGGATGAGGGTGAGGACAACTATAATATATATAGACCTATAACCAAGGGGCTATGATGATGATTATAGGTACAATCTATGTCATTTTTACTTTTTTAACTGAATTTTTAGACACAGGTGTGAGCTACTCTATTCCTAACTCGTCTTGTTTGAGGCTTATCCAGGGTGACACGGAGCATTAGTGGATCCATGTGATAGTGATGTTTGATGTATATTTGGACTTTTAAGAAAGAGGTATGCTCCCCCTATTGAGAAAGATTCTTGTAACATGGTTAAAACCATGCAGGATAGTCAGTGTCTCCCAAAGACGATAGTGTCAAGGTGTGTCGAATGAGTTCCTTTTACTTATATGTTTGGGGAATGTTGGTTTTTTGAGGGATAGGAGAAGGTCCTGATTGTGGTGAATATGTGTGAAAAGTAATAGATGAGCTTTTGGGATAAGGGTCTTCTATCCTAGAGGCTTGAGGGTGGTTTGAGGTACAACATGTGACTTCATTTCCCCATCTTCAATTAGAAAATATTCATGATCCACTTTTCCCTAAGTTTATCCCCTTTTAGAGGCTTGTTGATACCATTGGAGACTTTTTAGATCAACCCTTATGCTTGGAGGATCTATCAGAGAGGAACGGAGGTCATACACTCTTATCAGTAGTGTGACCCAACTCTGGAGTAGAGAGCCTCACATATAATCTTTCCATAGTAGCAGAGAGACCCTAAGATGATTTCCTTAGTGTAGATTCGTTCCTACCATCCATACTCAAATGATTTCCACTAGTGGGTGTGGAAGTGTTTCTAGATTTTGGGATGGAGTTCCTCCTTTGATTTGGAGTGATCCCAAGTAGAGAAAGATAATATCATGTGTGTAAAATACATCCCACTTCTTATCATTTGGGTAGTATGACCCGTGTAGTGGTGGATGCTATAATATTTATATTCCCTATAGTGGTAGTGGATTGAGAGTATGTCTTTCTTGAATTCATGTTGGTTTTACCCCCCACTGAGATTTGTACTTCGGCATAGACAGGCACCTAGGGATGGACCCTATACTTGATCCAGCATATCGTATGGTTTTCATAGATCTTAATGAGTTGAGGTGTAATTGGAGGTTTGTAGATGAAGGGCCTATTAAGAACTGGCATGATCACATGGGGGCCCTGTGTTGTTCACCTAGGAGGTGGATGAGATAATTTTGAACTAGATCCTACAACCCTATTTAGATTGGTTCGTGATAGTCTTTTTTTTTTGTACCCTCATGTGATCGGTGTTATATTTGTACATGATACACTTGAGGATGGATTTTAGAAACACTTTGAGAGTTCTAGTTTCTTGGGGAGATCTCATAGAGTTTTTTGGATTTAAAAGGTCCACTTCTTGTGATGTGTCTTTTCAAACATGGGAGTGAGTGGACCTAGTTGTGGTTGGGGTCGTGCTAGCTTAAGGGCCACCCAAGAGTGTGGTCTTAGCAGCAGATGCTCATAGTGAGGGTTTTAGTCTTCTATTTTTGAGAAAGATAACAAAGCATTTGACCTCTTTGTAGTTGACCCTTTTGGGTGATGAGGGCATGACATGTATCTAGTTTATGGTGGTTACCCCTCCACTTTTTTTTTGAGTTAGGGAGGCATATCTTGGAGATTCTATTTGTGAGGTTTTGAATGATTGGATATCCACATGATATATTCTTGATTTATTTTTCAAAGGTGGTGAGTATGTTAACCTTCCGAGGATTGATTATGACACCAGTCATGAAATGAGATGAGGTGTTGAGGAGGTTGTTTTACCTCAGTAGTTCACCCAAGATAGGGTTGGTTTTATTGATATCCTTTTCCATCAGGTTTGGTGTCCAAGGATGTGGACTGTTGGGATATATCAATATTCCTTTATGGACTGACTTCAATGGCCTTCGGTGCTCATCGATAAGATCTTGTGTTTTGGGAGATCTCTCTTTGTTGAGGGTTGATGGGAGTTATCCGGGTCGGTAGGCTAAACCTAGAATTTGTAGACCCTTTTTTCAGTGGCTACGAGGGTTAGAGATGTGGTGTAACGTTGGAACCTATGATCGCAGTTAGACTGGGTGCTTGGTGTTTTCCACATATCACAGTTGAGGAGACATGTGCATGCCTCGTTGCATGATGTCTACCCAGATGAGATGGGCATTGGGAGTGGAGTTTTTTTTTTTGAAGTACTCGATGGTGTTGATATATGCTCATATAAGACCCTTCGTGGACAAGTGGTTCCCTGAGGTGCATGTTTGTTGATAGCAAGGGAACCCTCTAGAGAGCTCGCTGGTGTGGTAGACCTAGTTGAGAGCTCAATTTTTTCCCATGTGCATAGGATTTCACTTTTTGAGATGAAAATCCTTAAAATTGGGGAGTGTGTAGTGACTATGGATTTTCCCTATAATACTTTGGAATATTTTTAGGGATATTTCTAAAGCCATGTGCTGAGTTAGCATAGAATTCTGGGGCCCAGGGAGCCTTAGTGCAGTGATATTAAAAGTATTAAATATTTTATATCGTGTGTGTGTAGTTTTTCAAGAAGTTTGGAATGACTCTTGATCGAAGTCTTGGCTTGGAAATATAATACCATGGTGGATTTCAGAATATGGGTTCTATTCTAGGCATGACATAAAGTTTTTCAGTGTCGGATTCCTGGTTGGAGGGGGTCGTTGGTGGGACATTGATGAAGGGTTTATTAATTTAATAAAATTAAATTAATAAACCTACCCCTATCCATTTGTTTTCTATGAAAGATAGAGGAGATAGGAGGCTTCTCCCTCATGAAACGGATGACCTGCGGATGAACTGAGGAAGAGGAGGCACCATCAAACTCTGTTCTTGACAGTGATCGACACCAGATTGAGGTGCAGTAGGTTTCAGGTGTCATGTTGGACCCAAATCTTCGGTGTTTCACCACAAGGTAGGTGTATTTACAATATTTACATTCTAATCCTTTATTATGTGTTGTTTTAAGGTTTTAGAGACCTATTATGACTGGAATAGATCCGCTAGGGGTAAATCTATGCATTTTGGGTGAAAATTGGTAGTTTCAAGATGCTCGTATGGATCTCCCATTGGGAAATACCAATCACATGGTGTGTGGTTCTGGAGTACATGTCGCATGTTCTTACCATTTGAGAAATGTGGTACTTTGAGGACTACACACCAAGTACCAGGGTACACACCATGTAGTGGTCTTTGGTCGTGTGGCCATGGACATGGCCAGACTCACCATGTCAAGGGATATAGTTGTGCATTAGTACACAGCCTGATGACACAGGCATGGGTTGAGATATATGTGCATGGGATAAAGTACACTTCCATATTCCCTGAGTGTTAGGTCACACCGTGTACTAGGGGTACATGTCATGTATAGTGGCATGGCCAGCCAGGTTGTGTGGGTAGGGTTACATGCCTAGGTGATTAGGTGGGGTTACATGCCATGTATCCCCATGTACATATCGTGTACTATGCTACATTCCGATTACCACAATGGTACATGGATAGGGATCATCTTTGATAGACACATCATGTACTGTGGATACATGCCATATACTACCCTCAATAATTTCTCCCTCATGAATCATCATTTTCAAGACTTAGATGGAGGCCCGTGAGTAGCCTATCCTAAGTATTTTTCCACATATAATGTGATGGTGTCCATGGTTTTAGAATTAGATATGTGATGCGAGGTGATTCTAATAGGATGTTGTTTCTAGAGATGTGTAGATTGATTCTAGGTGGGTGCACTTCCTTGGTTTGTCCCTACAAGGGTACAGTGAGGCATTACATCTTGAGCATAGGATTGTGACCCCCTCAATGGTCCTAGTTCAAATAGAGTTTTCTAATCCCTTTGGTAATCTCATGGTAGTATCCTCTATCGCATCATATTACTTAGTGGGGTTTGTAGTATCAGTGTGACCTTCATGCATGGGAATTGATCCCCTACTTACAGGGTTGTTCTGGTAGGGTTTGCGGTATCGTTGTCTATACGATCCCCTACATGTAGGGTAATTCTATATTGGGTTTTTAGTATCTCCCAGTGGTATTGGGTGTGGTATCCTATCTATTTATCATGGTTATAATACTCATTAATTCTCATGGTGTCCCCCAACGGTCCTAGTTTTGATCCCCTATCTGAGCATTATGATCTCCAGAGTTACAGATTGGGTTTGTGGTGTCCCCCAGTGATCTTGGGAGTGATCCCCTATCTGTGAGTTGAGATATTTTGGGCTCTTATAGGGTTTATGGAGTCCCCAATGAGACATGGTTAATATCCCCTATCTTATTATGGAGGTCTGATCGCGTTGTCGAGCACGTCAAATTAGATGTTTGTTTTTAACTAGAATTTCTACAGTATAGCAACAACCCTAGGTCGTCTCTCAATGTACACTTAGATCATTAATTTAAAAAGAGGGGTTTGATTGGGAAAATCAAATTTGAATAGTAATTTATAAAACTTGGGGTTTATTGATTTTAAAACATAAATAAAAACTATATTACTATATGAGTTAAATGGGATGGAGAAATTGTGATCAACCTGGGTAAGTGTCCCTTGATACTCAATCCATCATCGCTCTCAAGGGAATGGTAAGGATAATTGATTCCTTGATTTATACACACTAAAACCATTATGATATGTGAGTTATTACTAGGTTACCACCTAGTATTTGATCGATCAATGATATTGATTATCAACGACCGCTCAAAATCAATAAACTTGAATCGATGTAAAAAATTGAACTCAATCAAGGCATCACGTCAACAACGTGATGAGATGACCAGATTTGTGTTAATGATAAAATATTACACAATAAAATAACATGAATATTCATGGGTTCAAGATCCTAGAATTTATCTACCGGCATAATCCATTTGCACACTCCTGAAAGGGAAGGGGTGAAAAAAGAGGCAATCGTACTCAAATCATCATAAGATCCAAGTTATTCATGGAAGAATGGGGATTCTTGTTCCTTTGATTTGTATTTGATCATACTAGAATAAACACAAATTAAGAAGTTAGAAATGAAGAATAATTGACAACAAACCTGTAAATTCAATTATCTTATGAAGATTACAAGCGTGGAGCTCGAGATTACAACAATGGACATCCCCCAAATTGATCACTAAGAGGTTTAGAAGAACATGAGGGAGAAGAGAACTAAAATGGGTGAAGAGAGGTATCAAGTTTGACTCACCCTTAACCCTAGTATTAAAACGTAAGATAATGAGGTTTAGGGTGATTTTATGAACAAATACATCACACTTTCCACAAAATAAGTCAAGTGCCTAAGGGACTTGGTGACTATTCATGGAAGACTTATTTATCATTCTTTATCTGGATGGTTTACAGAAAAAAAACAAATTAAAATGACTTAAACTTCTATGTAGAGGTGTTTATTCTAGTTTTCTGTCCAATGGAGGTGTAATTATCCTAATTTAAGATCTGAGGCCCGAGTTATAGCCCAAATACAGAAGGGTGGTCCAATCCGTCCCTCCCAGAATTTCTTCACAAGGTGGACCTATTTTGGGCCTCTAAATGGAAGAATTGGGATACATGATCTTCTTGAGAAATGTATCCCACTTTGTTTTTCACAAGTACACCAATTTTTAGATCAATTTTATGCACATATTATCCATATTACATATTTATGTCCACATGAATCTTTGGGCTCTCGCGCAGTTTGGACCATTTTTCTTGAATTCCATCACGAGCTCTCCAAATCACCTCATCCTACAATGTAAACACTAAAAAAAGTAAAATTTCCTTATTAAACAGTGATAAAAATTAATTAATTTAATCAAAAATCAAGTGAAATTTATTATTATATTTGTAATATTCATTACAAAACCAGTTTAAAAAAGTGGTGTAAGGGTGGAAATGAATAGTGAATCGTTATGTGATCACACCCCCACACCTAAACATTTGCACTCCTAGGAAAAGCCACATATCCCAAAAAAATGATGCATGTATATATTCCCAACATCATGAAGATTTAACATTTGAGGAAATTTTAATTTAATAAAGTAATGTGATCAAAGCACAAACCACACCAAGGAGTTATTCCTAGTGAAAATGGGAAAAAATGTATCATAAATTATATCTCAATGAAATTCAAAGAGATTCATGATACCAAATTGAGAAAGTAATTTAAAATCCAACCAGGCCAATAACTCTTCATGTGTGTGTGTGAAAACCATTCCATTCTATTCTTTCCGCTCTCTATCCAGTAAATATAGGTTATTTTAACATTTTTCAACTTAAATGATTTTGTCCACTGAACCTTCCCTGCATCCTTTGCAATCATATTTCAAGACCCACTCACTTAATAATTCTTAGAATTAAAACCTTAATCTCCTAACATAGATATCCCCATATTTTTAACATTTCATCACTCCCCTCATTTATTATTGTTTTTGTTTTTTTGTTTTTTTGTTTTTTTAAGTTGCATTTGAAATAAATCTCACACTCATCTATCAACCCTTGTTTGATATTCTCATGGCACTAATTTTAATAGTTATAACAAGATAAAAGTTTGAGTAGAAGTGTCTTTTGACCTTCCCAATACACAACCCAATTTCTTTTAGGGCGTACAATAGTTGGATATTAGGTACACATGCATAGGTCAATCTGGTACAGTAATGAAATAGATCAGATAAGGAAAGAACATATGGAAATATAATTTTAAGATGATAAATGTTAACTTAACATATATTTACCTTATATTAAGTAATAAATATTCACACTTTTTGGTTTGGTGCAAAAATGTGTGGAGATATTAGTGAAACATTTTTTTCCAAAAACTACTCACACAAGGGGTATCAATCATCTCAAAGGTTTCACAGAGATACAACCATTTATATCATTGAAAGAAAACAAATTTACTAAAAATAACTCCCCAATGTTAAATTCATACAAATATTTATTCTATAATATAGAAAAGTTTTCATCAAATGTTAAAACAATATGGAATCAAAAATTTCAACATGCATTTTCAGTAAGTTCCATGATTTGGTGACCATAAGGGGGGAAGTAAAAATACTATAAAGAAGGTGAAAAGAGAAGAAATAAGAAAGATAATTAAAATACTAATGAACTAAACAATATGGGGAAAAGTGAAAATATCATAAAGAAGGTGAAAAAGAGAAGAAAGAAGAAATGTGATGAAAATTCTAATAAACTCAGCAAGATGAGGAAAAGTGAAAATACCATAAAGAAGGTAAAAAAGAGAAGACAAAATAAAGACGATGAAAATCCTAATGAAACTATGAATGTATCCACCCACCCACCCACCCCCCCCCCCCCACCCCCACACACACACACACACCTAGAATTTGCAGTGCCCTCACTATAATAATTGAGAATGTGAGAAGGATAAAACCTGGTGTGTTTCACTAGTATGTTGTTTCTAGAAGGTAGATTTACTCCACCATATTCTTTGGAAAATCCTCATAGAAGTGTTTAAGTCACTTACCATTGATGGTAATATTTCTTCCACTCTATTCATGTAAAATATATATTACACCAAAAGAGTAAACATTAGTAACAGTATGAGGACTAAACCATCAGGAATGAAGCTTACCTGGGTAGATCTTTAGCCTAGAATTGTACATGAGGACCTTCTAAGAAATATAGAACTTCTGCTGATGAATCATTCTATCATGGATATCCTTTGTCTTATCTTTATAGATCCGGGAGTTCTCATATGAATCACGTCGAATTTCTTCCAACTCTTGAACCTACAACTTTCTATGCTCACCTGCATCTGAAAGATTCATATTACATTGTTTAACAACCCAATATGCATGGTGTTATACCTCCACTGAGAGGTGAAAAGCCTTTCCAAACACAATCCTATATGGTGACATTCCGATTGGGGTTTTAAAATTTTTACGGTATGCCCAAAGTGCATCATCCAAGTGAAAACTCTAGTCCTTCCTGTTGGGTTGTACCATTTTTTCCAAGATTTTCTTAACATCACAATTTGATATTTCTTCTTGTTTGTTAGTTTGGGGGTGATATGAAATAGAGAATTTATGATCAACCCCATACTTACGAAGCAAATTTTTCATGTTGCGATTGCAAAAATATGACCCTGGTCGCTAATGATGAATCTCAGCAAACCAAACCTGTTGAAAATATGGGACCTCACAAAATCAACAACCACTTGAGATTCATCAGTCCTGGTATCCTTTTCTTACACCCATTTAGATATGTAGTCCATATCCAATAATATGTACACAAAGACAAATTAATTTGGAAAATTCCCCATGAATTCAATGCCCCATTCATCAAAGATTTCATAGAATAACATGGGTTTTTGGGTCATTTCATTCCTCTTGGAGATATTCCCCGTGAATTGACAATGACTACATGACTTGAAAAATTGATGGGAATCCCTATACAATGTTGTCCAATAAATTCCTGATTAAAGGACCTTTCGATCTGTATGTTGAGATCCAAAGGGTCCCCATAAGCCAAAGTGTAAAATAAGGTCAAAAAAGAGGTGAAATCATGGTAAGGGACACACTTAAGAACCACTTAGTCACTACAAATTCTCCACAAATATGTGTCATCCCAAATGTTCCACTGAGAATCATGTTTAAGTCTCTAGTATTGTGAAGTGATGAAATCAATGGGGACCCTAGATGTTTCTAGAAAATTCACAATGTCCACATACTAGGGGGTAAGGTCCACAACATCATAAAGGTTTTCATGAGGGAAGAATTCTCCATTAGGGAGGGATGAGTCAACATGGTGGTACAGTGGTGGAGAAATCCTACTAATGTGGTCAGCTACAAAATTTTCCACTCCCCTCTTATCTCTAATCTCAAGGTCAAACTCCTGGAGGAGGAGCATCCACCATGTGAGGCGGGGCTTAGATTTGGGTTTATTTAGGAGAAAACGAAGGGCAGCAGGATCAAAAAAGATAATGACTTTTTACCTAAGAAGATATGAATAAAAAATTTCCAGGGAAAAAACAATAGAAATTAGTTATTTTTTAGTGGTTGTGTTGTTTACCTGGGCAGGGTCAAGGGTAGGTGAGGCATACATAATGACATGAGGGTCCTTCTCAACCTATAGTGATAAAAATTCCCCAACTGCAAAGTTAGAGGAATCACACATAAGTTCAAAGGGGATATCCCACCTTGGTGGTTGGATGATGGGAGGTGATGTGATACTCCTTTTTATTGAATTAAATTCATCCTCACAATTTTTATCAAATAAAAACTCAGAATCTTTTTGTAATAACTGGGACAATGGAAGTGTGATCTTACTAAATTTTTTAATGAATCGACGGTAAAACCCAGCATGACCAAAGAAATATCGCACTTCATGAACACATTTTGGATATGGAAGGGTTGAAATTAATTCAATTTTTTATTTATCCACTTGAATTACCTCATTTGAAATTACATTCCCAAGAACTATCCCCTACTCAGCCATGAAATAGCATTTCTCATAATTTAATGCAAGATATTTTTTAATGCAGTGGTGGAGGATAGAACCTGGGTGTACCAAACAGTCATCAAAATAAGATCCATATATCGTGAAATAATCTATAAAGAATTTCATACAATTATCAAGGTACTCAGAAAAAATACTCAACATACATCACTGAAAAGTAATAGGAGCATTACATAGACCAAAATATATTCTTATATATGAAAATGTGCCAAATAGACAGGTAAATTTTTTCTTTTCTTGATCCTCAAGGGCTATATGGATTTGGGAATAACCTGAATATCCATCAAGGAAAAAATAATGGGACTTACCATCCAATCATTCTAACATTTTTTCAATGAAAGGTAGAGGAAAGTGGTCCTTATGCATGGCTTGATTCAGTCGATGGTAGTCAATACATACTTGCCAATTGTTTTGCACACGTATTGTAACCAACTCATTCTATTCATTTGACAGAACTGTTAGTCCAATTTTTTAAGGCACAATTTGTACTGGACTAGCCCATTTACTATCAGATATATGATAAATGATCCCAGTAGCAAGTACTTTACTAACTTCCAAATTTACCACTTCAAGGAGAGTGGGATTAAACCGGTGTTAAGATTGTATTATAGTTTTAGCCTCATCATCTAAAAGTATATAGTGCATACAAATAGATGGGATAATCTCAAGAATATCAGCCAATGTCCATCCTATCACCTTTTTATACTCTCTCAAAAGGTTGAGCAGTTTTGATTCCTATTGTGTAGAGAGGTTATTGGAAATAATGATGGTCAATTTGTCAATACCCTCAAGATATGCATATTTTAAATTATAAGTAAGTGGTTTAAGTTCCAACACTGATGGTTTTTGGATTTAGGGAGGGGTTTTAGGGGGAGTGAGGTCTATGAAACTATCTATCTGCTCATGTTTATTCTCTAAGGAAAGATAATATATGTAAATGAGATTTTCAGAATCATCGACGGTCATGGGTACCTCATAATGAACACACTAATCAATTAGAGCACAAAATTTACGTTTTTCATAACCCACACAACACTTAAAAAATTAATCAAAAATCAAATCATCCAAGGGTGAAGAATATGAAAATGAGTTAGATTATGGGTTGAGGAGAGATTTGTGTGTGTGTGTGTAATTAGAGAGCACTTCCATTGAATATATAGGAAGAGTGGAGTGCTCTTAAACAAGGTGTTTCATTGCATCAAGGATGTTAAAACTTACCTTTTCTCCACCAAACTCCATGAAAAGCATACCATTTTGAACATTGATGATCACCATTACTATTTTAAGAAATGTCCTACCAAGTATTAGAGGAGCATGTCCTTGGGTTTGGGTATCTTTCATCTCAAGAATGTAGAAACCAGCATGGAAGATGAAATTCTTCACTCTTACAAAGAATTCCTCAATCACTCTTATTGTATGCATAGTACTATAGTTAGAAAGTTTCATGACAATGAATGTTAGTTGAAGCTCTACAACCTACATATAAGTATACACAGAGTAAGTCATTACATTAATTTAAGCACCTAAATCTAACATATCATCTGAAAATAATGTCTCCCCTATGGTACAAGGTATCATGAAAGTGATCATATCCTTGAATTTGGTTGGAATTTCTGGTTGAATCAAGGCTGAGACATTCCTTCCTAGGTTAACTCTATAATTCCCCTTCAGCCTCCGTCTATGGGTGAAAATATCTTTAAGAAATTTGGCATATCAAGGGATTTGTTTAACTTCATCTAATAAAGGAATGTTAACTTGAACCTTTTAAAATGTATCCATTATTTATTTATCAATATCATCATCAAAATTATTCTTAGATTTAGAGAGTCTTTAGGGGAAAGGAAGAGGAATGGATTTTTCATTTGAATCATCAGTGATAATTTGATTACCCTTTTTATTTTGTTTTTTTTTCATTAGAATCTTTTATGGGTGGAGAAAGAATGTTTTCAAGAAGGGTACATACATGTTGGGTAGAATCATTGGATGTTGAAACTTCCTTACCACTATGAAGTGTTATTGAACAAACATCACATTTGTCTTTTGAATTTTAAACGGTTTAGGAAAGTAATTTTCCAGAACCTTTCATCTTTATCTCACTAATGGTGTTCGCCAGTTGTCCCACTTGAGTTCGTAGGTCTTGAATAGATGATTGTGTGTTCTGTTAGAAATAGAGGTTCTGGGTTGCAATTTTCTTTACCATATCCTTGAGGCTTGGTTCAGATTTGGGATGGGGAGGGGGATTTTTTTGAGAAGGTAAAGGATACTAAGGTTTCATACCTTGGCCTTGTTGATACCAATTCTTCTTGGGGTAGCTTGAGTTTCCTCCTTGACGGTACTGGGGATGCGCCTGCCACCTGAGGTTTATATTTGGACTAAATGGTTTTTGCTTAAAGGTAGGTGCTTGTTGGAATGGACACCTTGGGAACAAGACTACAAAATACTCAGGTGAATCTTGAAGTTGTGGGCACTAGTTAGAAAAATGAGTATTTTCAGAACAAATACCACAATGTAATGGAACTGAAGAGGAGTGTGAGTTACCTTGTGCTTGAGATAATTTCCTTATAAGGGTATGCATCTCATAAATTTTATTATCTACCTTTTGTTCTAGGTATGGATGACTTACCTCATGAACTCCTCGGGTTGGTTTAATAGCCTGTGTGCCAAATTGTTGTGCATTTTGAGCCATATGGGCTATTAATTCATGATAAGTGGAAGGAGTTTTATCAACTATGGAACCACCAACTGTAGCATAAATCATTCCACGATCCATGGGGATAAGTCCCTAATAGAAGTATTGGATTAATAATTGTTCACTAATCTGGTGGTGGGGATAAATTGAGCAAAGTTTTTTGAATCTCTCCCAGTATTCATGAAGGGTCTCTTCTTGTGATTACCTAATGACACAAATTTCTTTCCTAATTGATGTAGTTTGGGAGGTAGGGAATAAATTCTATAAAAAGAGTCTTTTTAGGTCATTCCATACCCCAATTGTGGTATGTAGATGGTATATCTAGTCTTTGGATACATCATCAAGGTAGAAAGGGAAGGCCCTAAACTTAATTAGGTTCTCAGACACATTTCGGGGTTTCATGGTAAATTAGACTATGTGAAACTATTTGATATGTTTGTGAGGTTCCTCACCAAGAAGACCATTAAATTTTATAAGTAGGTGGGTGAGGCCATATCTCATCTTAAATTTGGTTTCTTCCTCAGGATATTGGATGTATGTAGGTTGGTACTCCACGTCTGGGGTGGTCAATTCTTTTAAAGTTTGGTTATTTGAAACCATGATTTTTGGGGTTTGATTTGGTTAAATTTTTGATTGGTTTAAGACCACTTGAGTTTCATCAATTTTTTCCTCTATGTTACTTTATTTTCCTACTTTTGATGACCTAATTTGTGAGTAAAGTGTCTTTTCAATTTCAGGGTCTATTTCGAACAGTTTTTCTTTTCCTGATCGGGTCATGAAAATAAGTTGTGAATTTTGTTTTTCTTTTTATGTTTTTTTATGATGGAGGATAGATAAAATAAAATCAATTAAAAAGGCTTAAAGTAGAAAATAAAATAGAATGTTACACTACATGATTAGAGGGAGGGGGGAGAAGTGAGAGAGAGAGAGAGAGTAAGAACACATAAAAACCAAAAAACCAAAACAAAAACAAAAACAATAAAATGGGGGGTATTTAAAGGAGTAAAAAAATAAAAGATTAAAAGGGTAAAATGATCTTATATCCCCGAAAATGGTGCCAAAATTTGATCACGTTGTCAATTGTGTCAAATTAGATGTTTATTTTTAACTAGAATTTCTGTAGAATAGTAGCAACCCTAGGTCATCTCTCAACAGAGCCTTAGATAATTAATTTAAAAAGAGTGTTTTTATTGTGAAAATAAAAGAGGAATGGGAATTTATAAAACTTGGGGTTTTTTATTTTAAAACAAAAATAGAAACTATATTACTATGTGAGAGAAACGGGATGGAGAAATCCTAATCAACCCGGGTAAGTGTCCTTTGATGCTCAATCTATCATCGCTCTCAAGGGAATAGGAAGAATTATGATTCCTTGATTTATAAACAATGAAACCAGTATGGTATGTGAGTTCTTACTAGGTTACCACCTGGGATTTGATCTATAAATGATATTGATTATCGGTGACTGCTCAAAATCAACAAACTTGAATCGATGTAAAAACAAAACTCAATCAAGGCGTCACATCAACAATGTGAGGAGATGACCAGATTTGTATTAATGATAAAATATTACACAATAGAAAGAGAATTAATATTCATGGGTTATAGATCCTATAATTTATCAACCAACATAATCCATTCACAGACTCATAAAAGGAAAGGGGTGAGAAAAGAGGCAACCATGCTCAAATCATCACAAGATCCGGGTTATGCATAGAAGCATGAGGATTCTTGTTCTTTTGATTTGTATTTGATCATACCAGAATAAACATAATTTAAGAAGGTACAAATGAAGAACAATTGACAAAAAACCTGGAAATTCAATTACCTTATGAAGATTACAAGTGTAGAGCTTGGGATTACAACAAAGGATACCCCCCAAATTGATCACTAAGAGGTTTTGAAGTAAATGAGGGAGAAGAGAACTAAAGTGGGTGAAGAGAGATCTCAAGTTAGACTCACCCTTACCCCTGGTCTTACAACATGAGATAATGAGGGTTAGGGGTGATTTTATGGACAAATACATCACACTTCCCACAAAAGAAGTCAAGTGCCTAAGGGACTAGGTGACTATTCATGGCAGAATTCTTTATCATTCTTTATCTGGATGTTTGACTGACCAAAATGCATGAAAATGACTTAAAATTTAGTGGAGAGGTGGGACATAGAGTTGGATGTATAATGGATGAAGAATCATCCCAATTGAATTTTTGAGGCCCGAGTTATGACCCAAATATAGAAGGGTGGTCCAATCTAGCCCACCCAGAATTTCTTCACAATGTGGACCTATTTTGGGCCTCCAAATGAAAAAATTGGGCTCCATGGACTTCTTGAGAAATGTATCTCACACGTTTTTTCACATATACATCAATTTTTAGCTCAATCATATGAATTTATTATCCACATTACATATTTAGGTCCACATGCATGCTTGGGCTCTTGTGCTGTTTGGCCCATTTTGCTTGAATTCCATCACGGGCCCTCCAAATCACCTTTTCCTACAATGTAAACACTAAAACAAGTAAAATTACCCTATTAAAAAATGATAAACATTAATTCATTGAATCAAACAAGAAGTGAAATTTATTATTATATTTGGAATATTCATTACAAAACCAGTTTAAAACAATGGTGTAAGGGTGGAAATGAATAGTGAATCGATATGTGATCAAGATCCATTAGGTTGTAGCATGGATTTCTTCTTGGCTATACCCAACAAGCATGTTCTATCAGTTGTATGTCATTAAGGATGGCAGGGATGTTTCATAAAATTAGTGATACCTGATGAATGAGATCTCTTGAAAGAGTGCCATTAGGGATGGAAGATCTATACCCGATTAGTGAGATCTCTCATATGAGTGTCATTAGGGATAGCATGTATCATGGAGTGAGTACTCCTGAACGAGAAATACTTTTGAGCCTCGAGTAGAATCATGTGCAAAGATGGATGGTTGAGACCATGAGACTTGAAATCTAAGATGGGTATATCTGGGTTATTCTGGGAGTCATTTCAGTATGTCTCATATCTTGATTGGCATACCATGTGGTGATAATATGACTAGTCATGTGTAGTCACGGTGTGAAGATAGATATTCTTGTTCTCTCTCACTTGGGTTTTCTATACCCTGTGGATATGGTTCGAGTAGACTATTTCCTTTCAGTTTCTCCCTTTTATTTTTGTTTTTTGGGATGCTTACTAGGTATTGTTATATGCACCCCTTCATGGGCTCTTCCCACACATGTAGTGTCTCATGTAGACGACAGACCTTTCGATGGAGTCCTAAGAGGACCCGGAGCAGGCAAAGCATAGTGATATAGACAGACCGATGTGTGTACCAATGGTTTCATCTAATATAAGTCCCCTCGTACTAAGTAGGTTGGACACTTTTATAAGTTTCTAGTGGTATTGTATTTTCCCTTTCATGATTTCCAATACTTTTGTTGTACTTTGATTGTGGGATATAGATGTATGTATGCATTTGGTATCAGTTGTATTATTATCTTTGCATTGTTTCATGGAGATGGATGTGTGTGCGTGCATACATGTATCATAGGTTAAGGCCTCCCATGTGTGTGATATTCCTACTCAGTGTTGATCATCAGCCTTTATCCTATTGGAGGTAGGCTTGGGGTAGTCGCACTCATCTTATCGTCAGCCAAGCAGGTCATAGTGGGTCGGGTCAGGACAATTATTTGGTGTGATGATATGTTAAGTTTAGCTTGAGTAGAATCTTATACTCAGTGGAAGGAGTTGTATACGATATATGAAGAGTAGAATCATGTGGTAATAATTCAAGACTTATTACTTGTATTAACCTGCCAAAGTATATCTCTTATAATTTTATATAGTCGTCGATATAATTATGGGTCTATTGTAACACCCCAAGATTTTGCAAATAAATATTGAATGCATAAAACACTAAGTCTCTACAAAATAACACTTTGTTATAACCTATCCAATAAACATAATTTTTTCACTTATGTGATTTGAATTTCAAAAAATAGACATACATAGTTGTGTTCAGTAAGATATTTAGAGTCTGATAGGATCAACTTACATTTTTTCGATTAGTAACTTGACCCTTATGAATAGTAACATACCCTTATGAATAGTAATGAATAGTAAATCAGATAAAAAAATAGAAACTTCACCCATGAATGTATAAATACAATTTAGAATTCTTAAAAGTAACAAAATGATCATAACATAAGTATTGGTATCTTTGTAAGTCATAAATATTTTAATTACAATTTTATGATTAATTTAATATTTTAAAATGGAAATATATTTTCATAAAATATAATCATGAATTGATATTTTATTTTCTTATGGTTATAATATTATTTTATGAGACCTTGATTAACTTTTCAAAGTGTTATAAAACGAGTTATAGTTTTAAAGTTGTTGTTTTTTAATAAATTATGATTTTATTTAAAAATTGAATTAAAAAAAATAAAAAATATTTTTAAAAAATGTATTTCATTTTTCAATTCTACATGTCGAAAAATGGTTGGGGTGAATTTTTGGGATTTTTCTAAAATACTTGAATTTTATGAATAGTAAAATACAGTAATTTATCGTATATATACATTATGAGTTAAATACACTATTACTAGGATCATCGCTGATATAAGAACCTTTGGTTCTAAATCACATACACTTATTACTATTTTTGGTCATGGAATCATCACTATTTCTTGTCTTATGGAAAAATAATAAACTAATGATTAAAATATTAAGAAACCCCTCCTCTCCTCCACTACAAAACCACCCACACTCTCCTCTTATCTTCACTCCTCTCAAGCCTTGTGCCTTGTCTAAATTCTGACCAAATATCCTCCTAAGATCCTTCCCCACGTCCATCAGTCCTTGGTCTCATAAAAAGACCAAATCCTCTCCCTTAAAGAGGCTCTCAAGGAAGATTAATTCAAGAGGTAAATTCCTCTTTTCAATTCTTTTACTTTCTTTTCAAGTTTTTTTGTTTTATTTCCTATCCTCGCCTCTCCTCATCAAAATGTTATGAAAACTATAGTACCTTACATGTACTATAATGTTATTATTATTATGGAATAAGTTATTATCATCTCTCCTTTACCCTTCTTTTATGCTAGTAGTAAAAAACACCATCCGAGATGTGCTAATTTACCACATTCAAGGATGATGGGTTTTCAATTTCTATTATCGTCTTCAATTATGGTCATGAAACCATTATTATGGTTGAACCAAACTATAATATATGTATTTTTTCTCATATATGGTTATGTAATCTTTTTGTACACATGGTTTTGATTTATGAATCAAAATGAGTTCGTTGTGTTCAAAACCCACCAATTAACCCAAACAGTTATCATTAAATAATTTATATAATGATTCATATTCACTCCAAGTAACCAAATGAAATTTAAAACCATGTAATCTTATATATGTTCACTAATAACATATAGCTTTAATTCTGTACAACCATCCTCGTTTTACATGATTTTCCATTCATGTATATAAGTATACCGATCATGAAACAAACGGACCCAAATAATGAAATTGAACCTCTTAACCCATCAAAAAGGCCATGAATGAACTTAATAAGGTTATAATAAATAAATTACATGTAGAGGAGGTTCTATAATTATTAATTAATGGACCTAAATTTGATTATTCAGGTCATTAAGATCAAGTGGAGAACACCTTCGAACATAAGGTAAGGGTTTCTTCATCTCACTTCCATTTTTGTGAGATATTCTGTATTCACTACTATTACTTGTGTATGATGTATGTATACTGCCCATTGATGTTTAATATCATGAATATCTTTATTTTAATGATATTGAATTTATTTTTTGATGATTATTAATGTTGGAGCATACGATTCAATTGGATGTTGATGCTAAGGGAATTAATTCTTTAGGAGGATCCCTATCCAATTCTATCTATACAAAGGTGATTTCATGCAAAACATAACATGCCATGTGGGAAAATCTATTGAACATATATGAAGGAGATTCAAAGGTCAGTGAGGCAAAGCTGCAAGTGTTGTGGAACAAGTATGAAGATCTGATAATAAACCTGAATGAGTCTATTGATGCATTATTTGACAGGATAAATGTTGTAGTGGAAGACATGAGAGATCTTGGAGAAGTTATTGAAGACATAAATATTGTGAAGCACATTTTGAGGAAACTACCACCTTGGTTCAATCTAAAAGTTTCATTTTTGGAAGATAAAGACCCGAA
The DNA here is from genome assembly GCA_963277665.1 of Viscum album. Classification (NCBI taxonomy): domain Eukaryota; kingdom Viridiplantae; phylum Streptophyta; class Magnoliopsida; order Santalales; family Viscaceae; genus Viscum; species Viscum album. The sequence goes on along the minus strand of OY728135.1, from coordinate 65,095,823 downwards.
AGATCTAACATTGGATAACCTACACAGCACCCTTATTACATATGAAATGAGAAATGATGATAATGATGTTGTGGAAAAGGGTAAATCCAAAGAGGTGGCATTAAAATCCATGAGGAAGCTCACCATTGAAGATTCTCAAGAAGAAGAAGAGACAGATGATGTGATGTCATTCCTTTCCATGAATCTTAAAATAGGAAAAGAAAAGTTCAAAGGGAAACTTCCACTTTCTTGCTTTAGATGTGGAAAAGTTTTTCACTTTGCCACAAGGTTCCCTAAGAAGTTTCAAGAAGATGAGGAGGATGAAATCAAAATTCCCAAGAAGAAGACTTAAGCCTATGTGAAAGGAAAGAAACAATTCAAGAGAAATTTCTTTAAGAAAAAGAATCTTCTCTCATAAGAATGTGGTAGTTCAGATGAGTCTGAGGTTGAAGAGGTTGAAGAGATAGAGAATTGCACAGATCGAGGAGAGAATGCTATGGTGGAAGTTGTCGGTAGCTCTCAGAAAAAGGAAGAAACTGACGCTGATGAAGAAGAAGAATAAATTGAAGGAAGGGTAGACATGGAAGATGAATTAGAATCATCTATTGAAGAGATGGATGTTTGGAGAGAAAAAACAAAGAAATCAAACAATTTGGTACATGATGCCAAACTCTACATGCAACAAAAAGAAGAAGATAAGTATGAGCTGATAAAAGAAACTGAAAACCTTAATTCTTTTAAGCCAGAGAGCTCAGAAAAGGTTGATGAATATAAAATCAAGGTTGAAGAACAGAAAAGGGAGATCGATGTCTTCAATAACACAAGGAAATATCAAATCAAGCATATTGAAGAACTTGAAGGAGAATTTGTCGGTTTGTAGAAAAAGGTTAAGGATCAAGAAAAACTCTTGACTCATGCTGTGAAATCAGGAAATCAGATCACTCAGCAAACTGAGAAGCTAAAAGTGGAGCATAGTGGTTCAGCGGAAAGGAATCATCAATTATGTTCAAATGATATGGCTGATGGGGGGCTTGATCGGGAAAAAAACTGTGAAAATTGAAGTCAGACCGCAAGCACACATTCCAAGATTGAAGGTTGATTTGGGCACAAAGAAGAATTAGAATATTCAGAGATCCTAAGGGGAAACTAGTAGTATAGAAGTGACACGAAGGAATGCACCTTATATCAGGTATTATTGTTGTGGAAATATGGGACATTCACAGTATGTGTGTTCCATATCCAATAGATATCAAAGGACACAAGAACATAGGCGGCATCCAAACAGAGAACGGTTCTCTAGAACATATTTAGAAGGAAACTATTTTTGGTGTGGAGGATTTGGGCACATGGCTAGATATTCTACATCAACCATACAGAGTAATGTGCCAGAGTAGAATCAAAATGTTCGCAAGTAGCAGATCAATGAACCAATAGGTGATTTGAAAATGAAAAATAGATTTGCAGCTTTGTAAGATGAAGACAGTCCATACTACTCTAAGAAAGATCAGAAGTCTCAATCTATGCTGAGTGTGAAGGCAAAAATATGGATCAAGAATAAAAAGGATGAAAAGGCAGTGGTGGCAGAAATTGACCTTAAAGCATCAGACTATTCTGGTGTGTGGATCCTTGATAGGGGTTGCACATCTCACATGACAGGTAATAAGGATCTTGTTACAGGCATAAAATGTGACAAAGAAGGAGTTGTCAAGTTTGGAAACGATGAAGGCCTGAAGATTATTGGCTCAGGAAAGGCCAAGTTTGGGGGGAAAGAGATGAGATGTACTGATGTCTTAGTAATAGAAGGCCTCAATCACAATTTTCCCAGCGTCAGTAAACTATGTGACTCGAGACATTCTATAAGGTTTACTAAGAAGATGTGTATCATCAAAGGAATAGATGTGGTAGTGGTTCTATAGGTAAAAAACAAATGGAAATCTCTACATGGTAAGTGGAGAAGAAGATATGTGATTTCTATCCAGAGAGGAAGAAAAAAAGTTATGGCATAAACGACTTGGTCATCTATGCCAACCATCCCTAGAAGATCTGGTAAAGTGTGATGCAGCAAGAGACCTCCCTAATCTATCACATGATCATACTCACACATGCGATGCATGCCAATAAGTGAAGCTCATCAGAAATACATATAAGGAAAAGGAAAAGAAGTCAACAAGAGTGCTCGAATTGGTGCATGGCGAAGTTTGTGGACCTATCACACCAAGAGAAGTTGACGAAAAGAGGTAATATGTTCTTTTCATTGATGAATATAGCAGAATGGCATGGGTATTTTCTATTTCCCATAAGTCTGATCTGTTCAGCTGCTTAAAACAATACGGAAGGGAGTGTGAAAGGATTCTTGGATAGAAAATTCTAAAGTTTTGTACTGAAAATGGTACAGAATTCACAAACAGTCAAGTGGAAGACTATCTTGAGAAACATGGGATAAGGCATCAAGTTTCTTCAATAAGAACCCCCCTACATAATGGAGTGGTTGAAAGAATAAATTGGATCATTAACAACATGGACAGAATGATGCTTATAGAAAGGGACCTACCAGAGAAATTTTGGAAGGAAGCGGTATTGACATCGGTCTACATTTCTAACAGGGATTTGTTGTGTATGAAGGAATAAAATACTTCGTATGAGATGTGGTACAGAAATAAGCCAATGGTGAAGTACTTTCAAATATTTGGAAGTAAGTGCTTTATACTCAACAAAGAAAAAATGGGAAATTTGAGTCATGCGGAGATGAGGGAATATTCTTTGGCTACTCAGGAAAAAGAAAAAAATATAAATGCTTTAGTAAAATGTTGGGAAAAGTATTTGAGAGCAATGACGTCACTGTTGTGGAAAATGATGAGAATATTCAACAGCATCGTGAACAACTTCTTGATGAAAGTGATTAGGAGGAAAGGAACATAGGGGAAGCAGAGGTGGACAATTTTGATTCAGAAGAAGATACAGATGATGAGCATGAGGATGTAAAATCTGTATCTACGCAAAAGCCAATAAGTCAAGCTGAAATTGACAGGAAGAATATCATTGGTGGTCAGTCAACTCCAGTTCAGACAAGAAGAATGAGATCTCGATAGCAGACATCATTCCTATCTTAGGTAGAGCATAAATGCTTTGTTGATGCATCTGAAGATGAAAACTGTCTTCAAGTTATGAATGAAGAGCTAGATCAGATTGAGAAGAATCGGACATGGGAGATTGTTTCAAGGCCAACAGATAAGAATTTCATCGGGACTAAATGGGTCTATCGCAACAAGATGAATGAAGATGGAATAGTGATTCGAAACAAAGAACGACTAGTGTTCAAAGGATTATCCCAGATAGAGGGAATAGATGTTGATGAGACATTTGTACCATTTTCAAGGCTGGAGACAATCAGATTATTCACAGCCATCGCAGTGTAAAGGAAGTTCAAAGTGTTCCAGATAGATGTCAAATCAGAATTTTTGAATGAGGTTCTAGAGGAAGAAGTGTATATCGAGCATCCATATGGTTTTCTCATTAATGAGGATGAGAACAAGTACCAAGATCATGGTATTCAAGGCTTGATCAGTATTTGAAGAAGCTTGATTTTCAGCGTGGTGGAGTTGATTACAATCTCTATTTCAACAAAAATAGTACTCAAAGGATGATGATGCTGGTTTATGTCGATGACATAATATTTGGCGGATCAGATGAAGCACAATGCAGACAGTTTTCCGAATTCATGAAACATGAGATCTAAATGTCTATGAGTGGTGAGCTGACATTTTTCCTTGGTTTACAGGTGACACAAGTAAGGAATGGCACATTCATTTCTCAATCCAAATATGCCAAGGATGTTCTTAAAAGATTTGGAATGGAAAATTTCAAGGAGATGAAGACTCTAGTTGCTACCCGGATGAAATTATCAAAATATAATAATGGAAAGGTAGTTAATATCACAGAATATAGGCAAATAATTGGAAGTTTGTTGTACTTGACTGCGACAAGTCCTGACATTGTATTCGCCACATGCCAGGTAGTGCGATATCAAAGAAATACCAAGGAAATCCACATGCTTACAGTGAAAAGAATACTTCAATATATCAAGGGCATGGTAGATTTCATCTTGATATATAGTGACAAATCTCAGTCAAAGTTATTGGTATATACTGATGCAGATTGGGTCGGTTCAGCAGAGGATAGGAAATCAACGTCAGGAGGTGCTTTCTATCTTGGTGTATTGTGTATTTCTTGGCTGAGCAAGAAGCAAGATTGCATTTCATTGAGCACCATAGAAGCTGAGTATATTGTGTCCACTCAAGTATTCACTCAATTATTGTGGATAAAGCAGCAGCTTGATGATATGGGAGTTGCAGTGAAGTCTCCGATCAGAATCCAGTGCGATAACTCAAGTGCTATAAATCTCATCAAAAATCTCATCCATCACTCAAAGAAAAAGCACATTAAGATAAAGTATCATTTTATCAAGGAGAAGGTTGGGCAGGGAATCGTGAAGTTGGAGTATGTGCCTACAGAACTACAAGTTGCAGACATTTTGACAAAGGCCTTACCCAAGGAAGCTTTTGAAAAGCATCAACTAGCTCTAGGAGTCCAGTCGACTCCCCGCACTTGAGAAAGTGTGGATGTAGGGACCCCCACCCCCTCTCCCTGAGGTATGGTGTGTTTTTCTCTACTGTGCTAATATGTGTTCTTTCCAATGTCTCAGACCATAGAAGAGTAAACTTTGGGTTCGTTGACAAAGGGGGAGAAATAGTGACTCCTCAAGGGGGAGAAACTGTGGCTAAGGAAGGGAGAAATTTTCTTAGTCAAAGACATGGGGAGAAGCTGATAGGTGGAGCAGCGAGATAGGGGGAGATAAATAAGATAGGGGAAGAGTATTAAATTTGAAAATGCTAGAATTGATCAATCAAAGAATAGATATCATGACAGCTAAGGATTGTGATAAAAGCAGCAGAGTTGCATTGGAATGGTGTTAGAATTTTTCCAGTGATCAATAATTGGTATCGGTTTGGAAATTGGTATCATTTTTTTGTCAACAGTTGGTGTCAAAAATGAAGTGATTCATTGAGTAACTTTTCATACTAATCTTTTTTCTCATGTCGAGCATTGCTCATGTGGGCTTAGAGTATGTGGTGATTGAATCTTTGGTCGCTATCTAGATTAAAAGTGGCGAAGGATGGTAAATGATGGAAGGAGACTCAGTGAGGTAGCAAAGTGCAGAAAATCATTTTGAGAAGATTTGTCAACAAACCCAAAGGAGGAGATTGTTGGCGAAAAATCCCTAGAGGTATCATTGTATCATTTTTGGGTTGGTTGTGTTTGTTGACAATGCAGGTTTCCATGGTGAATTGTCGAGTTCCATAGATGTTGTTGACAATCCATGTTTACAAAGAACCATGACAAAAGAATGGAAGATCTAGAGGTGGTACAAAAAGAGAAGATACAAGGTGGCACCATTTTCTAGTGCTTTCCAAATTTTTGGGGTCCAAAATTTGGAGTTTTGTGAGTATTGTGAAATATAGATTTCCTTGAAGATCTTATCAAAATATGGAAAAGGCATGAGTTTCGCGAAGATGGGATTCTTGATGTGGATTTTGCGAATACATGAATAATGTTGATGGTGTTCTTCATGATTAAGACGAGCTTCATGAACATCAGAGTTGAAGATCATTGCGGATTCGAAGGGCATTACGAGTGGAGCTTCGCGGCGAAGGCGTGAAGGAATTGACAGAATGCTTCACGATTACGACGAGCTTCGTGATCTGAAAATCATCATGGTGTTTTTTGATATAGAGAGAATTTCGGTGGAAATTTCGGAGCTTTGCGATTTGAGCTGACGTTGCGCTGACTATGCATGGAAGGTTTGAGGGTTGGTGGAATCAGCTATAAATATACCTCGACTCCCTTGAGAGAAGTAGAGAGTTTTCCAAGAAAAATTTGTTGCTCTCAACTTGTGAAGGAGGTTTGAGAAGGCAGTGTGTTGTGAAAAAGAAGGAGCTTCACGGAGGCTAATATAGCTTCGTGAAAGAGGTGTGTTCCGCATTGGCTCATTAAGATTCATGAAGGAAGTCGCTTTGCAATGGCTTGAGCTCTACGACTGCCTAAGATTTGTGATGGCTTGAGATTTGTAGAGGTTTGAGCTCTGCGAAGCAGTGTGCTCTGCGAGGCAGTGAGCCCTACAAAGGTGTGTTCTTTGCAAAGAGGTAGGGACTTCACGAAGGCTTGTTTGAGCTTCACAAAATTAGGAGCTTCGCAAAATTGGGAGCTTTGAGAAGTAGGGTTCTTTGCGAAGGTATTTCAAAAGGGTGTTTCCCAGTGATTAATGGAAAAGGGGTATTCATTAGTGGATGAAATTTGGACTTCAATAGAGCATCTACATACAGTATGGGATGCATCCATTAGTGATAATAAAGAGACCTACAGGTCTATAAACTATGAGGGGATCTTCTGAAGAAGCAGTGAGCTCACTTCAGTTGAGAGAGCAGTGAGTTCTCAAATTTTGAGTGGTTGTAAACCAGTAGGCATAGTGATTTCACTTCTAACTTGTAAACAGCAGTGCGCTTATAGTGGATTTGGTAAATCCGGACATCGTCGGTGTATGCTCCTTGGACGTAGCCCAGTGAGGGTGAACCAAGTAAAATTGCTTTATCCTGTGCATGCTTTATTTTTTGTTCATACTCTGCACTGGGAAGGAGAGAGAAGAGAGTTTTTTCCAACAATGAAACAAGATCAAAGGGGAAATTGTTTTAATCTATCATACCCTGATTCACCCCCCCCCCTCTTAGGGTATCTAGCCTAGTGGACCTAACATATGAGATAGCATATACTATATTAAAATGTTCCATATCTAGTATTCACACAATGTCATGTAAAAAAGGGATTATATAGGTATATATACAATGTACATGATACATCTTATGGTAGACATGTTCATATGGAGATATGAGTATGTTTGATCGAGATCACACCATACCCCTTTGTAACTTGAGTAACACTGATACTTTTCTAAAGGTCGCTCTTTACTTACATCTATGAAATCGGGATTTCATATTTGTTTCCAATGCTACTAAGTACTTCAAGGTTTCATAGTTAGTATGTTAGATAAGGATTAAGTTTTGGGTAAAGTGTTTGTTTCAAAATGAAGAGAGTTTGATAAACCCTACCCAAAATAATTTTGGATTGATACACAAAGAGTTGTGAAGTTTCTCATAAAGTCCTTATGGGTTTTTAGTGAAAGTTTGAGATTTTTAAATGTGCACTAAAAGGTATATCATAGTTTATGATATCCTTGGAGTTGTGGGATGCAATATGCATGAGATGCATATCCCATATTATGGTAGTTCATATCATAAAAAGCATTTAATTCCACCATTTACCTATATTGTAGTGTATAATAAGAATATGACAAGGATAGAGAGTGCATGTTATAGTTCCATATTCTCCCACACAGTTTGATCATTTATAAATCAATGAGATTGATTTATTAATGGATTTTAATATTCAGTGAAGAGTTCAATGAATATTACACAAACAGGCAGTAACCCTTGGCTGCCATGATATAGCAGTCAGTGTTCTAGCACTTCAATGCTCTTTGAAGTGGCTATAAAAGGGATGTGATCCCACCCATTTTTGAACCCTCGATGTTTTCATGTCATAAACTAAAGCGCTCATAGACCTGGATCACCATTCATCTTCACTATGAAGAAAGTTTCAGCACCCATTTGGTGGTTCGATATCCTCTTGATATGATCATGGATCCAAGGCAGGTGTAATCCCTTAGAGGTAGGAGAAATTTGGTTGATGATACAATGATCTGCATCAAGCTACTACATTAAAGAGTAAAAGATGGGGCCAGTTGATGTTAAGGTATGACTTCATTTTATGTTATTTGTATGCATGTTGATACTGTTGAAGATAGATCATGCATACATGGGTTTATTATTTCGACAAGATCATTAGATGGTCTCCCAAAAAACCATCACTTCTGAACCTCTATGTTCGGTTCCCAAACCCTATGCATGTGCACACACATGAATCACAAAAAAATACCAAATATGTTATATGTCACCTACATGATTCTTAATCAAAGATATTCTCATGAAACAACTCATAGAAATTTCTCCAATTAGACAATTCAAAGAAAACTTTCAAAATAGGATAAAACTATATTTAAGGTGTTGCTTCCAAAAAGTAAAAGAAACTGGTGATGTCCAATAGAAATAACTTAGCCTCGATGCCAAGAATTCACCGCCCTTGACAAATTATGATTCCATTCATAGGTGTGAAGTCTGAAGTAATCTAAAGTGTAAAAGGATAAGAATAAGTAGGGTAAGAAACCATCTGAATAGAATGGAACCTAGTAGAATTGATAGTGTCTTTGCTAATGAGGCCTCCTTGAACACTTCGGGCTCAATTTCATGTGTCTCCTTGGCTAGGGAAAACTCTGATCACCATTCAATCCTTATGATTCTCCTTTCTAAAGACATAAATCCTACACTACCCTTCAGGTTTAATAATGCCTAGATTCTACATCCTGAATATGGTAAACTTGTCCATGATACTTGGACCTCAGTGGAGAATAAAGGTAATCCTATGGCATGTATCCTCAAGATTAATTTGCTCAAGCTGAGAATGAAAGAGTGGAGAAGAAATTTCTTCATCTCCCTTGATAAGGAAATTGATTCTCTTGAGAATTTTCTTCATCTACTTCAAGAATCCATCACCATGAATTACTTCTTTGAAGGAATTGAGCAGGAAACTATGATGTCTTCCAAACTCAATGATCTTATAAAACTCAAAGAGAATATTCAGAAGAACTGTTTCAAAACCAAATGGCTCAATAATGGTGATAAAAACACTAAATTCTTCAACTCTCTTCAAAAAGTTAGAGGGGTGAATAGGCCTCTTTCCCTTCCCAAAAATGATGATCAACTTTTGGAAGATATGTAGGACCTTTTCAACCATGTCGTCTCTTACTACATGAATCTCTTCCATGTACCTCCCACTGGCTTGGATTTGATGGAAAGTGTCATTCCCATATTGGTAAGTGATGAAGATAATATAATTCTCACCTCAATTCCTTTGGATTTTGAAATAAAGGAGGCAGTATTTGGAGTAAATATAGGGAGATCTCCTGGACCAAATTGTTTCACTAATCATTTATTTCAAACATTTTGGGATATTATTTTGCATGATGTCTGCAATTTGATCAATCATTTTTTCAAGGGTGTCTTTCTGATGAATGGAACTAATGCTAAATTCCTTTATCTCATCCCAAAGGTTGAAAATGCATATGATATTGGTCAATTCAGGTTGGTTTACCTTGTCAACACTATTTATAAAATAATGGGTAAAACTCTGGCAAACAGGCTTACCAAAGTCTCTGAAAAAATCATCTCTTCCAATCAATTTGGATTTATTAAAGGGAGAACCATTCAACATTGTCTCATCACTACCTCTGAATGTGTTAATATCCTTAGTAAAACTACCATGGGAGGTAATATTGGTTTAATGCTTGACATTAAGAAAGTATCTGACACCATGGACTGGGGTTTTATTAATAGGGTATTTATTGACATTGGCTTTGATACAAGGTTCATTCATTGGATGAAAACTCTTCTTGGATCTGCCCGCATTTCTATTCTTATTAAAGGCACCCTAGCAGGATATTTCACTTACTCGAAATTGGTTAGGCAAGTTGACCCTCTGTATTTCATTGTCTTTACCATTACAGAGGACTATCTTAATAGGTTGCTCCTCAAAATGGTTGATAAGGGTTAATTGAAGAACATTAGGGCTTCCAGAGGACTATCTGCTCCTTCACATTTATTCTATCTCGATGAAATCATTCTCTTCACCCAGGGTGATAAGAGAAATATCAAGATCATAAAAAATGGCCCTCCTTCATTATGAAAAAGTTTCAGGACAGGAGATTAGTTGGAATAAATCTTTCATTTACTTTGGGAAAAACATTGCTGCTTCCAGGAAACTAAGCATCATTAGTGAGCTAGGCTTTAGAGAAGGAACTCTTCCTTTCATCTACTTAGGAGTTCCCATGTCTTGGGTAAGACCTCATGTTGGCTACTTCAATCACATTTTAAGCCAAATTCAAAGTCATCTGAGCTCTTGGAAGGGTAAGTCTCTATCTATGGCTGGAAGCATTTTTCTTGTGAAGCACATCATTGTTTCAAAATTTGTTTACTCCTTTATGGTGTATAAATGGCCTTCTTCCTTACTCAAAAGCATTAACACCTCCATTAAGATTTTTTTTGGAGTGGAATCACTCTTGATAGAAGGATCATTTTGGTTCCTTGGAAGCAATGTTGAAAGTCGCATGCTCTCAGAGGTCTTGGCACTAAAAATCCTTGCCTCTTTAATCACTCCCTTCAAGATCATTTCATATGGAGGATTTTTAATGATAAATCACCTTATCTATACTTTCTCATATCTAGATTCCTTGGCAGATTAAAATATGGGAACTCAGGTTATGTTGGCTCCTCCATATGTCCTGCCTTCAAATTTATTTCTAACAGAATCTTTATGCAATCTCACTGGTTGGCTAACAAAAACTCTTCTCTTAGATTTTCATTTGACAATTGGACAGGTATGCCTCTATTTAACATGTTTGACTCCTCTGCTCCTATGGCAGACCCCAATACTACCATCAACAATCAATTGGTCTATCTTCACCTCCTTCCTATTGAGATCAGATCAATTGCCAGTAATTATGATTTCATTGATAGGGAAGATCTTTTGATTCGGGAGCTGACTAAGGATGGTATTCTCAATGTGAAACTATACTACAGCAATGAAATATAGGGCTCATGTAACTAGATCGGTTCCCTTAGCAATAAATGGATTCTTCCATCCAGGTTCACTCTCTTATGGAGGCTTTCCTTCTCCAAGATTCCTGATGATTCTGGTCTTCAATTTGTGGGTATATCTCTCTGTTCGAGATGTGTTTTCTGCCACCAACATAGAGAGGATGTGAACCACCTCTTCCTTAGTTGTCGCACTGCCTTGGCCCTCTGGAATTTCGCGTTTGACATCTTTGAGACAGTCCCCCCAAACGTGGACTCGATAATGGACCATCTCAAGGAGTGCATTCAACTATCGATCTCCCAGAAGCTTATGAATCTTTTCAAGGTTTCCAGTGTAGAGCTCAACCATGTCATTTGGCATGGCGGAAATAAAATCATGCATGAGAAGAAACATTTTAGCATTGATTCTGCCATCACTAAAATCATTGTAGTAGTGCAGAATGTCAGCCCTCTTCAATAGGGTCACTACCGCAATTATGTCCATGATTTCTCAGTTCTGAGGTGTCTCAAAATTATAGGTAACTTTTGTCCTCCTTCGGACACTGTTTAAGTCTTTTGGAATTCACTGTTTTTTGGATGGATCAAATGCAATTTTGATGGAGCCTCCAGAGGAAATCTAGGCCTTGCGGGTTATGGGGTTGTTTATATAAATCATAATGGTGATGTCATAGGTTTCCTCTATAGACCATGTGGAATTTTCACTGCTTTAGATGCTGAAATACTTGGTTTGATCAAGATAGTGCACATGGTAAGCCAACAAGGATGGAACAACTTATAGATTGAGTATGATTCTTCCACGATTGTGCATGCTGTTAGAACTGGTAACATCCACCTCTCATGGAGAATGACTCATGAATTGGTCAAATGCTTGGACATGCTCTCTTCAATAAATTACTTTATTACACATGGTTATCGTGAAGCTAATTCACTTGTTGATGGTCTTGCAAACAAAGGGATGAGTTGTGATGATTGCATCTTCTCCAGCGCCCTACCTAATGAGTTGTTGCCCCTTTTCCAAAGGGATAAATGTAAATTTCCTTCCTTTAGATTGTTGTAAATCTACTTTCATTAATTTTAGGAGGCATGTTCTTTGGACATGACCTCATTTACCCTTAAAAAATGAGGGTCAAGGGTACCAGTGGAACTCTAGTGAACCTCATTGGAACTTGTTAGGTGATGGCATGTGTGTGAATGCAATGGTTGGCATTGTCAAAAATAGGAGGGGGAATAAACAATTACTTGTCTATTATAGGTTTGAAAATGTGGGCTGCAAATGGATGGTTGAAGTCAAAAATGGAGGAAGACAAACTTGCTTTTTCTTTTGTAGGTTGGCATGTTTTATGGAGAAAGCAAAGGTGTGAAGACTTTTGTTTTTATTTTTCCTAGAAGAGAGATAGATAACCGTGAGAGTGTTATTGAGGGAGAGTGGGAAAAATAAAGAGAGTTTTATTGTGTGAGAATAAAATATTGAGGGTTTTTGTGTGTGTTTTTGAAAAACCCTATTTGTGATAGAAATGGGTGTGAGCATCTCATAGATTAAACCACATTAAAAATCAATATGTGTGTTCGTGTTATTTTATTTTGTGGCGGTGATGGAAAAATACGAGTGATGTGTATTTTTTCCAACAAGTGGTATCAAAGTGGGTTCGACATCGACGGTGGTAATCGTGTTTCATGACAACGACGATGGTTGGTGGTGAAGCGCTACCAAAATTTGGTATTGAGAAGTTCGGTGGTTGAAACAATCTTGGCTTGTGGCAAAATACGGTGAAAAATATTCTAGTGCAGCAGGGCATGATCAAACCGTTGATCGGAGAAAAACCCGATAGAACCATTGATGATGATTGGAAAGAGCTCGAGATGCGGGTCATCAGCACCATTCTATTGTGTCTGGCGAACGACGTAAAATACTCAGTGTTGGATGAGACCTTACTGAAGGAGATCTGGAAGAAGTTAGAGCAGCGGTATATGGCGAAGTCGCTCACTAACAAATTATTCCTAAAGAAGAAATTGTACCAGTTGTGAATGGATGAGGGAACAAATTTGTTGGATCAAACCAATGAATTCAATAAAATCCTGACACAATTATTGGGGCTCGGTGTGAAAGTTGAAGAGGAAGATGAAGCAATTTTGTTTTTGTCATCTCTACCAAACTCATTTGATGGACTTGTGACTGCATTGCTCATGGGGAAAGAAACATTGAACCTGGATGAGGTGATGGTATCGCTTCAAGATTCGGAGGCATTCCGAAGACCCGTGACGTATTCAAGTGACCAAATCATGGTGATGTGAGATGATCAACATGGGAGGAGCCAATATCATAAGTCGGGAGATAAAGAATGGTGGCCAAAATCGAGGGGATGTAATCCTAGTGAAATCACGTGTTAGTGGTGCGAGAAAAATGGTCGTTATAAAAGTGATTGTGAAGAGCGCAAACAGTACGTTGCTGGGAAAGAGAAAGACGAAGAGAATGTTGTGAGCATCACAGAATCATTGGGAGATGATGATGTCTTGCTGACAACGGAAAGCTCGCACTCAAATGAGAGAATTGAACCGGGAAAAATGTAATGTCATTACTGTAAAAGATACGTACACATGAAGCGGGAATGTCGAATTTTAAAAAGGAAGAACGAGCATGCTCAAAATCCAAAGGAAGACGGATGAGTTTTGGATTCGAGGAGCTTGGTACACATATGTACGACAAAAAGTGTGTTTCATACTTTTCAGCAGGTGCGGGATTCGGTGAGACTTGGTGATAAGTCAACATGCGAGGTTCGAGGAGTTGGGACAGTGGCTGACGTGAAATTTGTTCCGAGAATGAGACGAAACTTGGTATCATTAAGTAGGCTCGATGCGAGAGGGTACAAGATTTCCATAGCGGGTGGAGTGTTGGAAGTATCACGTGGCGATGTAGCGATGCTTACTGGGAAAAAGTCTCAAGGGTTATATCATCTGATGGGGATCGTAGTCAGCTCGAGATCGATTGAAGATAGTGGAAGCGATACGTCATATGATGAGAAGAAGCATGTTCGATTTAGTGATGAAGACGGTGAGAAATTATGAACAAGTACGTTCAAGAAGGCGTACATCACCTTGTTATGATTAGGCTTATATCCCGGTGGAGTAGCACACACGCCAAGGTGGAGATTGTTTGGTGATGGCGTGTGTGTGAATGCAATGGTTGGCATTGTCAAAAATAGGAGGAAATAAACAATTATCTGTTTATTATAGGTTTGAAAACGTGCGCCGCAAATGGATGGTTGAAGTTAAAAATGGAGGAAGACAAACTTTTGCTTTTGTAGGTTGGCATGTTTTATGGAGAACGCAAAGGTGAGAAGACTTTGGTTTTTGTTTTCCCTATAAGAGAGAGATAACCGTGAGAGTAAAACAAGAGAGTTTTACTGTGTGATAAGAAAATATTGAAGGTTTTTGTGTGTGTATTTGTAAACCCCTATTTGTGATGAATAGAAATGGGTGTGAGCATCTCGTGCAGTAGTAAACCACGTTAAAAATCATTCTCTGTGTTCGTGTTGTTGTTTTTCTTCTTTTTTTTCATTTTTGTCGACGGAAAAATACGGACGGCGTGTATTTTTCCCAACAGAACTTTGGTGACCCGCCGGGATTCAAGTGTCCACCACTAAAACTTGGGTGGTAAAATTCCCACTAGGGTTCTGGTGAAACTTGCATTTTCCCACCAAATCACTTATGCCAAGCATATCATAGCTAGGTAAATTGATCTATCTTTCCGACACCCCATCCAAATCATTTTCTATCAACTCTTGAAATCATGAACAATGTTTTCTTTTCCGGCTCTTAAATTTATTTATTGCATCATATTGGAACGTCTAATATGACATTTTATACTAGCTATTTAATAATAAATTGGCTGGCAGAGATATTATATCACATTGCATCTTTATTTAGCTTTTTTCTTTTTGTTTTGAAAAAAAAAATAACATTTTTAAGAGAACGATAATGGCGCCATGGCGAGTACTGTAAAAGTCCTTTAAAGGAAACAATGAGAAATCTAAATAAAAGAAAACAAAAAGGCTTTCATGCATTAAAACAATTAGTTTGTTTAAATTGTGCACAAACAACAAGGATGGCCTTATAATTAAGTGTCAGTTGTCCTCTCAATGTCATATTGAGATTCGTTAATTTATTATTGACAGTAAAAAAAAGAATAGTAATTTGATCTCTTATCATCATTTTCCTTCGAAGTTTTTTAAACAGTATTAATTTTCACAATAAAGAAATAGTAACTCCAGCCATAAATGTTAATTCGATTGTAAGTTTTTTGAAAAACCAATGTGCGGCTTTGCAGAACATCCAACATATTTTTCATTTTTGAAATTTTAATTATCCTTATCACCTCAACATCCAGAGTCTTATGCCCACATATAGGAGTCAACTTGTCCCAATGACCAACCATGAGAGCCAGTGCCTCAACAAAACTCTACTTTTCTATTTCTTGATTATCTTGCACAAACTTTAGCGTTTTTATTTTAACCTGCTTGAGATCAGAAACTTGGGAAGGTCCCCATGTCTTTATTCAACACACACAACTTAATTTTAACCCTACAATACTCGTTTACAATCTCATCTCTGTACAAGTAGAGGGAGATCAAGAGTTGCCTGTCAGATCCAGCATTCTACCTGAACGGATTTCCGCTCATCTCTGGAAAAGAATTTTGAGTGCCAGGTGCGGGAGACCTGCCTCTGAGTTGTTGATTTGTGTTCATGGAACCCATTGTCCCCCAGGTGCCCACATCCTCTGGCCTACAAATAATGCAAGAGATGGTTGAAATGTATTTATCAAAGATTTTTTATTTTCTAGAAAATATGAAAACATTTTTTAAAAATATCTATTGAAAAGTGTTTATAGTACTTAGACCATCTCCATCCGAGCGCTAAAAACGCTATTTTAGCGTGGATAGGAGCTCCAACCCATTGCCATTTGCAGCATTAAAATGGAGATATGCTACAGTGAAGCGTCATATTTGGCGCTACACTACAGGTGCACTATCCTCATTTTTTTAAAAGATTATATTCATTTTATCTATATAATAAATGGTTTATATTTATTTTTGATATATAAAAATCAGGTATATCCAAGGAATATTCTTTTTAGAGTGAAAAATGAAGTAAATGGATTGGAGTGTATTTCACCGTTCATACTTCATTTTGAAATAACCTTACTTCAAAATGAAGTAATGGGTAGGAGTAGCCCTTATCATGATAGATTGCATACTGAATAAATGTTTTTCTATCACTTATTTAAATAGTTTTATTCAGATGTATTTGTTTATTAAAAATTGTTTGTGTGTAAGCACTTTCTAATAAATGCTTCCAAACACAATCTGAGGAATTACTGAAAGCTTCTTATAGCCCTTATCACTTATAATAAGTGTTTTCAGATTGGTTATTGAAAAAGTGTTTTTCTATCACATATTTAATTGGTTTTATTCTGAAATTTAAGTGCGAGGTATTTTATAAACGGGAACAAACACAGCTTGTTTTTTCTAACCGATTATCATAAATGATAAGTACCATAAACAGTTTTCAACAAATGTTGTCAAATGCAATCCAAGTTAAAGTGTTTTTTCAAAATTAAAATAAGCACAATTTGATAAGTGTCATCAAACACAACCTACTTTAAAGTCTTCAATCAAGGCATGTATCTTATTATTTACGGTGGGGAAGTAACTTCATAAAATAACAGCCCAGGGAGCATGAACATCAAGAAATACCTTAAAAATGTTTCAAAATGAGAAAAAATATGCAAAACGAAGTTACCTGGCAGAATGTGTGTTTGTAAATGCCTGTTGCCCCCCATATGCCCCTGAAATTATCAAAATAAGCTTTCCTGGAATAACAATAATACAATAGCATCAAAAAAAGGAAAAGAAAATGTTATTTTACTCTGCAACATGGTTGATGGGGAAGAAGATTGACTTGGAGGCATAACAGGAGCATGAGAAGGCCACTGAGGTGGCATGAGCCCAGTGGGCCTGGCACCAAATCTGGGCCCATGCATTAATGCCGTATCAAAAACATTAGGCAGTGCCCCTTGAAGTGATGCCATTGAATCAAACTGCACGCAGAGAAACATGATTATTTCACTCTTGATGATTCTATGAACCGGACCGGCCAAAAAAAAAATTCAAAGAAAACAACACACATCCATGTGTCTATCATGGATCAGAGTGCTGAGGCATTTAATTTATGGGTATTGACTGGGTCTATCCTATTTTCCTTTTCCCTCTAGTTTGAATTTGGTATTCTGTATTTATCTCAAGTTGTATCGCGTTATCTGTCTCTATAAATAAAGTGTTCCATACTCAATCAAGAGGAATAGTTTCTGAGACTTCTCTGTCCGCAGGAACAATCTGCACTTCCATGAATTGCCCCTTCTAAATATGCAAAAAAATGTTTTGATGACATATCTAAATAGATTTGAAAGCTAAGATGATATTCAAAGGTTCAGCAAAACAAAAGAAAGATAAATTAGTGATCTCAATACAGGAACAGAGTAATGTGCATACATGTTGGTTTTGAGGTTGGTTTCGAGCTTGAGTTGTTTCATCATTTAAATCAAACGGATTCACAGTCTTCGCTGAATCGGGCAAAGCAGGCACAGACTGCAGCAAAAAAAAAAAACACTTTACGAATTAATAACATGCTTATGCTAGCCAGAAGTAAATGCAAGATACCATCATGGTGGGATGATAATGCATGTTAAATCCCATGGTTTGAGGTGGAATAGCTCGCCAGCTTTTGTGGGTTGGTAAAGATGAATAACTACCAGCG
The DNA here is from genome assembly GCA_963277665.1 of Viscum album. Taxonomy (NCBI): domain Eukaryota; kingdom Viridiplantae; phylum Streptophyta; class Magnoliopsida; order Santalales; family Viscaceae; genus Viscum; species Viscum album. The sequence continues at coordinate 65,078,217 of OY728135.1, read as the reverse complement.
AAAAGGTCCTGCAACAAATTCAATTTAACATTTTTATCAGTGATAAACAAGAGACAAATTCGAATGAGATGAGACGGCACAATCACCACTGGAAGTTCCTTTCTTGCAGAACAATTTGTGTCTGAAGGAGGTGGCTGAGAATCTTGGGCTGGCTTCAAGGCAGACTGTGATAAATGTTGAGGAGAAGCACTTACATGTACTTGTGTATTTGGTGCAAGTGATGATGCCAATGGCTGCAAATATGAATAGGATAGGGCACACAAATAGCCAGTATATTCATAACAAAAAACGTGATGGAATGCAGTTTTTTTATTTTCCAACTCTTTTTTGTTCCATCTCATTTAACACCAATTCCAGAAAGAAACTAGAAAAACAATCAGAAAAACATTTTCTGAAAAACATTTTCAAAAACATTTTATAAGGCTGCTTTTAATTTTGAAAAACATTTTCTGTTCTAATTTTCAAAAATGTATTGGATTAAGAAAATGGAAAAACGTTTTATAGATAATGAAATGGAAATCAGATATTTCGCAAAAACAAACAAACAAACTTAGGCTCCATCTGATTATTGAAAGCATTTTCTGCTTTCATTTTCCAAACATGTATTGTAATATTTTAGATAGTAAGAAAAATACAAATATATAAGATTTACCTTTTATTATGTTTTCACTATTCCAAAAACATGAAAACATTTTTTTCTAAAAAACTCTCATTTACATTTACTTTCCTTACAAATGTTTAATCTAATGCATTTTTAGAAAATAAAAATGAAAACATTTTCCATAATTAAATGCAGCAAAATTCAAGTGTTTTCTAAAAAAATAAACTACAAGAAGAAGCAAATCACATACTTTCTTGATTTTCTACTACCATCCAAAATATTTTCTTACGCATTTTATAAAACATTTTTAGAAAGTAAAAGCAGAAGGCATCTTTCCAAAACCAAATGCAAGAGTTTTCTAGTAAATGAAAAATGCAAGAAAAGGTAAGTCACATGCTCTCTTGTTTTCTCCAACAAATCAAAATATTAAACACTTCTCTGATGCATTTTTAGAAAAAGAAAACATGAAACACTTTCCAAAACCAAAAGCAACTAGATTGTGCTTGGTTTTAGAAAAAAAATTCTATTTTCACTTTCTTTTATGTAAGTGAGAAATATTTTTTTAGAAAATGAAAACAGTTGATTTTTCGAAGAAGAGAAAAACTTGTTTTCATGTTTTCAGTAAAATTAAAATGTTTAGACAGATCATTCCTATACTTTTATGTTCCCTCCCAATTTTTCAAAGCATTTTCTAATGCGTAATTGAAGAATAAAAATATGAAATGCCTTCCAAAACCAAACGCAACCTAACATTCAGCATCTCACCTGATTATCCAATACCCCACCTGAGGGAACAGCCTGCTGAGGAAAAGTGCCACCATCAGAGGTAATAGGGTCACCATGGCCACTGGCCACCAATGGCACTGATTCTACAGTGGTAGATTCTGATTCTACAGAGGTAGATCCCATGCCCCCCACAGTTGTTTCCAAAGGAACTGCACCACTGATGCGCATTGCAGATGTGCTGCAAACAGGTGCAGCCGGAGGCATTGACAATTCAAGCAACAAACATTCCAAACTGTTCGTGTTTGCGCGTGAAGCTTGAGATGCCTTCACTTGTGAAGATCCAAACGCAGCCCAACAATCACCACCATTGGTAGACAGAGGATCTTTTTCTGTTTGAGAGACCACTGCAACATCAGGATGCTGGGGATCAGTTTTAAAATCTATCAAGCTTTCAGATGTCACATCTTTATGTTCCTGTACGTTTGCTTCTCCAGGTACTTGGTTGCTAGAATGGGGGCCCTGCAAGGTGGTGAATCATATTTTAGAAAGAAAACCTTGGACAGGTTCAATAAAATTCACACTTCATGGATGTAGCACATTTTGAGTGGATTAAAGCTGTACAAGGGTCAGACCAATGGAGTCAAGGATGGACTTCTATCTTAGGAAGATGTATAAACTTATGGCTCAAAGCCCAGTCCGGCCCATTTAAAATATCACGGCCCAAAACTTGGCCCAATTATTAACCAGGTTTTAAAATATTATTATATTAAAATAAAAATATTTAATGAAAATGGTTTTAAAATATTATATGCATAATATTATAACAACAACAGCCATACAAACTTTGAACTCAATTGAATGGGGTTGGCAACATGCATCAAACGTCGTCAATTAGCTCTATTAAGGTCATATTTTCATTGAAACCATTTAGAACAAGATCATCTTGATAAATTAGTTTAAGGATTCTTTTAAATCTACCTCTACTTCTTTTATTAAGTGAATTTGTCATTAAGTTTATCCTATTAACAGGTGCATCCTTAGGTCTTCTTCTAACATGTTCAAACCATCATAATCCAGTCTCGGTCATCAAGCGGGTCGAGTCGCACAATTGTAGCCTGGGGATAACTCAAATATTAAAGGTCAATTATTATTCGAGTAAAAAGAAGGCCCAATAATACAAATTTTTCACAGGTCTATGTACAAGTCTCATGGAAATTAGTTAATTGAAAATTCAATTACACCTTATTTATTATATTCAATTTCACACATAAGTTCATCATTCAAAATAATCACAAAATTAAAGACAAATCATGATATCATTAGCCTGATGTCAATTCTAACTAGGAATATCACTTAATTAATGAAACCACAAAAACCATTACTAGCGAATGGAATGTCGTGTTTTAATGCACCACAAACTAATTTAAAAACCAAACATGATGAACAAGAAAAGGCTTTTTTCATTAACGATCACACATGTTTTTTATAAGAAGAAAAATAACAAAGAAAACAAACCCCTTCTTTGGTGGCGAGACATGAGAATAGGTACTCAACACTAATTTAATGGGTCTATATCAATCAACATTACTGTACAACAAAAGTCCCACAGATACAGTTAGCTTGCTATGAAACACACCTTGATTTCAAAAGAAATGTGTGCAGTGTTGGATGCATCAAAGATAAAATTAATATTACAGTGTGCACTGATGATGGAAATTTATTTAATTCTATTAATGTGTGATGACCATATTTATAAACGTGCATTAATTATGTCATGTGCAATAATGAATATGGTTTAATTTCCTTAAGATAATAAATGTTTTGATTTTTCCAATGCATTATTCATGTTGTGTAGAAAGATAATCCTGGTGCATACAGAGATAGCACCGGCGGCAGGGGTGCATGTAAAGCATGAGTCGGGAATCTCTTATCACGGAAGATTATTTGTAACACTCAACCCAGGTGTTGATTTTTCCACTTAGGTGTTTGTGAAGAATTTTTCTCCTATTATTGAGGAAAGAATTTGAGAGATTTTCTCTTTGGTGCTTTCTTTGTAATATTGAAAGAATTGTCGTAACCCACAAACTGCACAGTGAAATCATTTTATCTTTGTGATTTTTAACCAAATTTATTTGTTGATTTTCCGCATTAAACATGTATCTTCAATTTCATGTTTCCACTTTCCATTCTTATGTTGTATGAATTTAATTCAACAAGCTTGATCCTGATGGTGGTATCAAAATCATAACGATGGTATCTGATGTCCTAACACTATGTTGAAGAATTAAGATTATAACATTGTCATATGTGCAATGAAACAAATATTATGTCAATTAGGATCATAAGGACAAAACTGAGTAAAAAAAGTGCGACATTAATTGCAACTATTACAAATACTTTTTTTTTAATAAAAAAATTACCTGTATTTTAGCAGAGCTGGGGCTATCCTTATCCACCACATTATTGTTTGCATTAGGAAGTCCTTTCACTGAGGGAGGAGGAGCATCAATTGACTTCCTTGCCTGCTTGGATTCCTCCTTAGGAAGCCTGGTGTTTGGAGACCACCTACCGCTTCCAAATCCATTATCTCGAACTCTGTCATCAACTATTTCAAAACGAACAGGGCTTCTTCTGCAGCTCCCATGTCTTGAACTTTCTTGCCCAAAATTTCTGTTATCATTTCTTCCACTGAGACTTGGTTTTCCACTGAACTGTATACTTTTTGATCCACTGTGATGTGCACCACCAGCCTTCCTGTTTTCAAAAAAATCTTCCCTATTACCCTGTACAGTTGAAAAGCATATTTAATGGCTGCAAATTGCCTATGATGAAAAATCCAGAATTACTTGAAACAAATTTTATCAACATTACAGTATGTGTTAGCAACTTACCACTTTTACACTTGGGAGAGTGTCCACACGTCTTGATAGATTTCCACCACAATATTTCCTATCTACATAGACTAACTTTATAAAATTTCGGAGTCTTTGAAAATTACTGCAAATTAGCACATGTATAAGAGCACTTTAGATGTTGAATTGTCCTAAAATGGCATAAAAGCAAAACATGATGACCTGGTGTCTGGAAGAGAATGGCGGTGCGGATCCCAATCCTTGAAATAGATCTCTCTTGCTCGCTGCATAAATGAAGTGTAAAATGTTCAACTGAAGATTATTATGAATGAATTAATCTAGAATAAGTTTTCTAATTTCACCTGATTCCCACCAGCTTGAAGAGAACTGAGTTCTTCAAATGTAAACTTAGCCATTGATATTGATTTAACCCGATGTGTAAACTCACGGCTGCATTGTTTTGCATCAAACAGTAAATTCGCACATGCAAGCATTAATTAATGAAACCACCGCAACTATTTTTATATGAACGCAGCCTAAAACAACCAAACCCGTATTGATGTCATGTTATTTTCAACATAAATGTACAATAGACTACAAAAAAAGTGGTGAAAACAAGGAACTCGTATCAAGTAACACTTACTGTATCCCACTGCAGCCTGTGCAGATGAACGTCCAAAAAGTTGTGCAAACATACTGGGGACCCTGATTGAAGATTGCATGATATATGATATCAGAATGCAAGTAATATTATTTAATGCTGATCACAGCTGCAGATGTATGCCATGTTCTATTTCGAGGTCCCAACTTTTTCCTTTGTACGAGTAACAAAATTGGCCATCCAAACACTGTAATGGAAATGTTTAACAAAATGTGCTACAATAGACAAATTTTGCATCCAATCAAAGCAAGATTAAGGTAATTGAAACTCTCTTTAACTATCGCATAATCGTGCTGCCTATGAATGGTGACTTGCCAATTCTTTAAAGTTTCAAAGCTTTATTTTTTTATTTATTATTTATTATTTCTTCCACTTCCCTTCAAACTTAGGGGCTTCTTGTTTTTTCAAGTGCGCCCAGTGGGAAACTTTGGGGAGAAAGATAGCTTGCGGTGGAAGTTTTATCTCATCACTGAGATCAAAATTGGACTACCCAAATCTCCGACATCATGGTGGTGCCCACCAACCCTTACGGCAAAGTTTCAGCTTGCATCTATAGTTCTGCGAAATTTTGGAACCAATTCTTTAGTGCATTCATTGTAGCTATATTTTGGGATATATATATTGCAGAGAAACATGTCATGTAGGGTATTGCGTTTTGTCCCACTTCAAAAGCATTTTTTTTTTTCAGTAACAACATTGTGAATTCTAGTAAAAATAGCTGGTCGGAGTAAATCCTTATACGTTGAAGACTAAGCACGTGTTTGAACTTTTGACGACAATTTGCATTGATTTCAGCACATATTATCAACAAAAGGATTTCAAAGCGTCCAAACCAAACTTATCTAAGCAATTCGAGTTATATTCAGTGCAGTCCCGAAACGGATTTCCAAATTATAAATGATAGAGAGATAGAAAGCCACGGGGGAATACCAAGCTGTTGCAATTGATACATCTTCGATTCTCAGTGAGCTTGAGGAGGCCGCGTATGAGGCTTTCGATCCTATCCGCTTCCTTGGTTCGATTCGGCATTGATCAAGAAAAGAAGGGGCTCGTCTCTCCGCCTGTATTCGAAACCTGAAAGGCAAACCATACAAAAAGAGAAACCAGGGAGCGATACCGCCATTGCCTCCACGAGAGAGAGAGAGAGGCGGTGGTTTGCGAGGAAGAGTGTGAGAGAGCGGTAATAGCCGGATTTAACGGTCGTCCCGTGAACCCTGTACGTTGCAGGGATTTTATAGTTATTTTTTTTTAGTACATTAATATTAATTTTTTACGCCCAAAAATTTTGTAAATTATTTTTGGAAAAATATTTCAAAAAAAAAAACACATTGGAGGAGCTATACGCCACTGTGCACACGAGATAGAAATAGAGGGAAGGGGTGGTTTGCGTGAGAAAGAGAGCGTATTTAGAGTGAAGCTTCAATCGCATGGGTTCGTAATTTGAATAGTTTTTATTTTTAATTGTAGTCTATTAATATTAATTATTTACATTGAAAATTTTCGTAAATTATTTTTGAATAACGATTTTAAAAAAAAGAGATTTGGGGCGCCATATAGTCATTTTGTCCCCGTGAGGGCATAGAGAGAAGCAATGGTTTGCTAGAGAGGGAGAGAGAGAGAGTGGTAATCATCGTTATTGATGATAGTCCGATTTGATTTTAGAGTGAACCTTGGACATTTTGTGGTTTCATAATTTAAATAGTTTTTATTTTTGATTTTAGAGTATTGATATTATTATTTTTCACAGATCTCTCTTTTATCACCACTAGAAAAACTCTTTATCACCGCTAAAAAAATGTTGCTGTTCTAAGTGTTGATAAAAGATGTCTCTTTTATCCACACTAAAAATAGCGTTGATAAAATAATTTTTTATCAACGTTAGAAATAACATTGATAAAAGTCATACTACTGCAATGGTGTTAAAATTATAGCACACTGCATCAGTAAATACAGAGATCACCAAATACATAATTTAATTGAAATACAATTTACATCACAAATACAACGAAAAAACACTATATTATATACATTCCAAACATCGGTTTGTACAATTAAATCAGTAAGTACAATTTATCACAAAATTCAAAAACATCAATATTTTATTGTCTTTGGTCATCGACCTCCTCTCAAAAGAGCCCGATCATGCCATCAAAAGCCGAACAAACCACCACAACTTGTGCAAAAAGAATGCATCCATATAATAAAACAAATCTTATGTCAGTAATACTATAAAGAAATAAATTAAACATAAATATGAAATAATACATTAATAAAATGTCATTTTAAACCAAAATCACACATTTTGAGTCATACCGGTCACGCCGTGTATCAGATTGAGGTGCGGTTGATTTATACTCGTCATGAATGACTTATGGATCATTGTCATAAAATATCAAAACAATCTGAATGTGTTTGTTCGGTTTTGAGTATGACATGTATGTTTCGAACTAAAATGTCAATTTTAAACTAAAGACATACATTTCGAGTCATATCGAGCATATTGTTTATCATATTAAGGTACAATTGATTCTTATGCATCACAAATGACTTATGGATCATTGTTCAAAAGTATCAAAACAATCTAAATGTGTTCACTCGGTCTTGAGTATGTGACATGTGTTTTGAACTAAACTGTCAATTTTAAATAAAAACATACACTTCGAGTCATATCGTTCACACCGTGTGTCAGATTGACATGCGGGTGATTCCTACATATCATAAATGACTTAAGGATTGTTGTTCTAATGTATCAAGGCAATCTGAACATATTTGCTAAAATTTTAGTGAGTGACACATATTTTTAACTAAAATGTTATTTTTAAATTGAAAACACATATTTTGAGTCATATCGGTCACACTGTGTATCGGATTGAGGTGCAACTGATTTCTACACGTTACAAAAGACTTATGGATTGTTGTCCTAAAGTATCAAAATAATATGAATGTGTTTTTACTACTGGAGTTTTAAGCTTTTGCAACGGGACATTAGCGACGAATTATCATTTCTAATGACCTTTTGCGACGGGGATCTGTCGCTAATGCCCATCGCAGAAAAATGACATCACAATTGTATTTTTTTACGACGGGTCATTGCAAATAATATTGTTAATTTTCTTTAAATAACCAATTATAGTGGTCTCTCGCAAATAATTGTTATTTGTGATGGGTTCTGAATCCGTTGCAAATAAGGGTGGTAAATTTTTAAAAAAACCAATTGCGACAAATACAATAATCCGTCGCAATTGACAATATTTAAAAAAAATACAAAATTACAAAAAAAAATTAATAAACAAAATTTAAAAAAATTAAATATAATAAAACAAGCATAACATTATTACATTATTTCACACATAATATGTTTATCAGCCCAAAATACAAAACCATCATAAAAACAACTGAGTATGAATTGGTATTAGGTAGAGGAGGATCACTCGAAGTATAATGACCCAGACTTTTCATACAAAGTTATTACATCTAAGTAGATGAACATTCATTACATAACATTTTGATCCATGTCGTAATCGTTTAGGTTTAGTGCATTTGGAAACTTGGACACACAAACAACTTGTTCATAAATGATCTATATCGTCTCCTACTAAGTTCTTCATAACTATCACTCTTCTTAGACACATCATTTCTAAAATATTTGTTCATAACTTGGGGAAATAAAACATATAAAATGGTGAGCTCAGATGCTCAGTAAGGGAAAATAAGAGAGATATCAATAATCACATAAGCATAATATGAGCATAATGGTGTGAGAACATGAGATTAACATTTGAAATCTACATCCTGCATATCATAGATCATAATCTTGAGTTATGACATAAAGATTGACAGTTCATAATGCACAGATCATAAAAGAATCAAAGAACATAGGCCATGAGAGCATAACATTGACATAAGACATGGAGTTATGACAAACACATTAACTTATAACTTTGTGAGCATGTATAAATAGAAACAAGTTTACTCATTAAGTTAAGAACATAAAATCAAGCCTTCTCATAAACTTATAGACATGAACCCAGGTCCACGCATAATCTTATGAACATGAAAGTCAGGTCCACACATTAACTTATGGGCATGAAAGCTAGGTTCACGCATAACATATTTACCTCATGATCTATCCATCTTTACCCAGTGCATTAGAGGAAGACATAGGTCACACCCATCATATAAATAATATCATACATATGTGTGTCACAAGATCATAAAACATTCATCACCTCAAGACTCGTGAAAAGAAACAAATTTCTTCAAAGTATAACATGTGAAAAAGGGAACGAGTTTCATCAACATTTTGTCATCATAAACACAAACCATCGAGAAAAAGAATAAGGATGTGGTATCATTGGATCATATCTCCAGTAAAACTTAAGTATCATTAAAGGATGTCATCTTATATGGAAAATGATTTTGAAAGATCACTTGGAATAATTCTTAAGGAAAATAACTTTTTTGTTTTAAAAACTCTTCTCCCTTTAAAAAGTTGTGCACTTATAAATGAAAACATTTTCTTTAAAAATATTTTTTGTAAACTTTTAAAGGAAGCTTAAAATAATTAAAAGGGCATGATAATAAGAAAATCTTCTCATGCTGTATGAGTTAAAAAAACATCCCTTCTATTTTTTTTTTGGAAAAGTCACACCTCATTTGGAAAATGACAAAAAGATTCATTTCAAACCATTTAGTAAAAGTAAAACATGGGTCAAAATGAATTTAAACAATTGTAGGAGAATATTAAGAAATTTTTTGAAAACATTTTCAGAAAATATGGACATGGAAGAGACATATTCCCCAGTTGGTACTTAAACATAAACAATCCCGAATAATGATAAGATTATCAAGTAAACTCTTACCTCAAGTCTCGCCTTTCCTCATTCATGTCCAAGCCTCCTGTATAAAAAATATGTATTTATTATATATGTATTCCATAACCATATCTATCATACCATGTATTATTTATTTATAACATCTTATCACTTGTTTATTAATAATTTGTTATTAAAAAAACTGTTCTGGATGATAACTGCTTCGTTTTCCAAGCATGTTTTAGTTCGGTAGTTCTGATCCTTATACTTTGATCATGGTCACATCATTTATAGAATGTTAATCATGGTATAAAAATCATATATATAAATTATATACATATTTATAATCATTCATAAAAAGTACAGATAGAAAAATGAATTACATCATTCATGGAGACAGTGGGCCATACATACACATGAATGTTGTTTCCATTTTTCAACTGATGGAATGAAAGAAAGGTAAATAATAATTCACCTTTATAGGATTATTATTATTATATCATATATATTCATCAAATTCATCCTTGTTATCATCCATGTGAAATATAAATGAAAAATGAATTACATCGCATCATGGAGATGGTAGTCCATATGTATGCACAAACGACATTATTGTTTCCCAAAAGATTTAATTATAAGAAGGTAGACATGGTATTCATTAAAGAAGTATAATTATATCATAAATATCATATATAAATATTAAACCCATTATAATTTCCATCTATACAAGATGATGATGAAAAATGAATTGTATCGTTATGTGGAGACGATAATCTGTACGTACGCACGAGCGATACTTTCACTTATTATTTGATGGGAAAGAGGGTGTATAATGGTATTTTCATAATCATAATAATATTTCAGCATATTAAGGATACTAAAGTTATTGGTTGGAGCAATTACATCTTCTTCGAAATGACTCTTTTAGATCTCCTCTAAAGGGATCTAGGGTTGGTCTTTTGAGAATACCAACACCTCTATAATGTATCTATGGAATTGGAAAAGTGAATTTGATAGAGTATGGTCGAGATATAAGTCTCAAAGTGGTTTAATGAAGTGAGTGAGGATGAGTCCATTTATAATTGAGGTGAGGAACACTTTTAGAATTTCTTAAAAAAATAAAATATAATAAAACTATTCTGGAGCCAAATACTTCCAAATGGTTATGAATTTAAACCCAAGGTAGGATATGGTTGAAATATCATCAAAAAATAAAATCTTTATAGGTTTATATGTTATTTTAAACCTCATCTTTTGGTTTAACCCCTTAATTAACCTATTTTAACATTAACCGTGGTAACATATTTTTCACTCTTAAAAGGTTATAATTTTACATATAAGGTAACTATTTACTCATAAATGGATAGGGGATGAAATTTTAGACCATATATTGTCCCATTTGTCCTTATTTAATATTTTTATGATTTTTTAATAATTTAATAAATTATTATTTTTATAAAATATCATTATTATCAATTTTGACATTGTTCATTACTTTCAATTTAATAACATCAAGAAAACACTTAGAATTAGAACCAACTATTTTAACTCATCCCCAAAATGTCATGATCATCTATAAAATTCACGAATCACCTTAATTATCTCAAATTAACACTTAATATTTTTAATATTATTTATTTTATTTTTACATAAATTGAATAATTACTGCATCATTGTTGCGTGGGTATTTAAGATAATTATTTAATTCCTAAAAATTATAAATAGATTACCATCATGAATATAATTTTATTAGGCACAAAATTATTATTAATATTCATTCATAACTAATTTTTCCCCCTATGTGAACACATAAATATATATTTAAAACTAAGAGAGTGACATTTTTCCACTTCCTTTGGTTTAAATAATATATAATTCATTTTCATAGAAAAATATCCATTAAACAACTCAAATTGGAGACTAAGGTGATACTTTTATAATTTAATTCATCCAATAAGAATTAATATGAATAATTATGGCCTTATCACTTAGTTTTAACCTAGATTTACCTGATTTACACTTTACTGAGATGATAAATTTTACTATTCATTTCAACCAAAAATAAAAAGGGATTATTTAAAAAATTTGAACCTCCTGATTTTAAATATGGAATCAATTTTTTAAGATTCAATTTATAGAAGTGGTAGAAATTATTTTTAATATAAATGCGTAAAACGCAATGAAAAACAGTTCTGAGAAAAATGTGTTTTTAAGCACAAAAATGTACTTATACCAAAATCATATATAATGATGATTCAAATGAAGTTAATTAGATTATATATAATTAAATAATACTTATTTTACTTTGATACTAAATTCAAATCATAATGATGCTTTATATGAAAAGAAATATGATAGTTTTATAAAAATCGATATTTTTCACTATTGAAAAATTAACCTTTTCAGAAAAATACCAAAAATTCACCTAAAGATAATTTTGATAAGTTGATTTAAAAATGAGGTTAATTTTATCAAATTAATTTTCTAAAAGTTCCAAAAATTAATTATAATATTTTCTCACAAAAATAGATAAAAATTCATTTTTGAAAAAAATATTTTTTTTAAAAAAATGATATTACTAAAAATTGAGTGATTAATTAATAAGTATTTATATTGAGTAGGGGCTTTGTATATAAGTAATAAATTATTTAATACTATTCATAACCTCTAATTTAACAGCTAGGTAAAAATAATGTTTTAAATAGTATACCACGGTTCTCTTAAACTCATGGTTACATGTAACACAAGCTATCAAAGAAGTAAAATATATTTGAAATAAAAATTTCATAAAATCTAGGGGTTTTACATGAAGGGGTAAGGCGGATGAAACCAAATACTAACACCATTCGCAATCCATCACATATACTCCAATATCTTCTCATCTCCCTGACACTGCTACTCATGATGCTCCTTCCTCTCTCTCTGTATTCGTTGTATCATCTTATCCTGAGCTCTCAACCTCTCATCATACTATACAGTGGACAATGATGGAGAATCTAAAAAATCTACCTTCGATCTGATTGATTACATCATAGATATACCATAATAACTAGTAGGTGTCAGTCGGGAACCAATACCGTTCATCTGGCCTTTCTTGACATCATGTATAGTCACTCATATCTAAGCCCCCTCATCGAAACCTGACTTGTAAGTGGCATCTGATTCACTATCAGCTTGACTCACTCATGAATGAGAAGCTACAATCTCATAAGTTTCCTTAAAATATAATTATAAATTAAAATAACAATAAAATTAATATTAGTAAAATTTTACAAAAAAATACTAACCACAATCTACTGTTGTCTGTCACCAACAAACTATCATGTATAGGGATCTGTGTACATCTTCTTGTAAAATTCAATCTCTATGATAGAGGGGTCAGTAGCGGCCTATATAATATAAAAAAAATTACATTTAAATTATATAAACATTAATAAATAATATTACTTACCATATCTTATCGATGTATACCAAATGTATGACTCCTAACCCTATGTGTGACCTCTTGTCTCCCTCGGTTCTGACGCCCATATGATAACCTCCTCCTAAAAGTCTATTCTATTCAGTAGGAGCATAATCCATCTCATACCTAAGCTAATATATAGTTAAGTCAATGATAGAAGCAATACTGGTTAAAAACAATAACAAAATATCTATTCATGAATCACTTTCTTAGGTTTTGTATAAACTGAAGAAAACGTTCATGCATACGAATCTATCACATATCCCGATTAGGAGATCTCAAACTATCATCAATCGGAGACCATAAATTCTATAAGACAATTAAAAACAAAATTTTTCTAATTAAATAAATATAAAATAAAATATATTATTTAATAAAGTACAATCCAATGGTTGAATATCTACCGACGAACAAAAATGAGAACCTAATACCATGACACCCATAACATAGAAAAATAATTTCTAATAATCACACCAGCCTTCCCAATATCTAAATGTGAAAAATAGTGCAAATAAAAAAAATAAAAATATTATTACCAAAATTGATACAAAAACTTAATATAAAATAAATACCTTAAACAATTGAACATACCTCCGTAAATGAGGATCAAAATCAAGAGATGAGAATCTCTCTGAAATAGGATCCAGAATCATCAATCGAGTAAGGTCGTGCCCCCTCCTTATAGGTGCATCATCCTGTGGATCAGACAAATTAGGCTCATCATCGGGAAGTTCGACACCAGCTAGAGAACAAAATAGATCGTCGAGAGCATCTCCAACCATCTGAAATAAATAATATTACTAGTAAAAAAATGTTAATATAGATATCAAATATAAAAAAATATACCAGAATATAATAATCCTACCTGTAAATAATTGTTAATACAAATATCAAATATAAAAACTAATAAATATTAGGATATAATAATCTAACATGTAAATATTTGTTAATATAGATATAAAATATAAAAAACTAATAAATACCATGTAGAATATAATATCCTTACCTTTCAATAATTTTTAATACAAATATTAAATATAAAAAACTAATAGTTACTAGTATCAGTGAGGGTACAAAATAGATCGTCAGGTCCAATGATCTGAAACAAAAAATTTTACTTGTAAATAAATGTTAATGAAAATATCAAATATAAAAAACTAATAAATACATAAATATAATACACCATTCATCATCTTCTTCCTCATATTTATCAAGGATAATGTCTTCATCTTCATATTCAGCATCATCAACTTCCATATGATTTTTAGTTTCATCGCCCCTTATTACTTTATCAACATTATCGATATTATCATCCCCTAACTAGGTGGTTTCATCATCAATATTTATATCTCATTTGGTAATAGATATATATGGGGATGTTTCTTGAAAAATTTCAATATTTTTCACTGCCACATAACCATTTTAATTTTCAAGAAAATTATTGTCATGATATTTAATTTTTATTACACTCTATTAGTCATTCAAATCTCTTAAAACATCACAATAATTTACATAATAAACTTTGACTCCATATCATGGATGAACTCGTAACCCTCGACCAGTATCAAACCAATGAAATTTAAACATTGTTACACAATTTGGTCCCATATAACATAACTCAATTATTTCATCCAACATGCCATAAAAGTCAACTTCACTTTTTTATGATGATATCCTTTCTAACAAACACAATTATTCATTGATTTCTTTAATTAAATATATATACGTGTATGAAATCAAAATCCATTAACCACATATCCATTATAAGATTTTACGAATTTCGATGGAGGGTTTTTTAGCACACATAATTGACTCTTAATTTTACTTTCATGGTGTGTTACCTACCAATAATAAAAATTATTAATAATAGATATCATTAAAAATTTTATTTAATGTTCCATAAAAAACAACTTAACTTACCAGTATTTGAAACCAATATGAAAAATTCTATTGAAGACATTCTTCAAGAGTAGAAAGGGTAATTAGTATAAATTGTTTTTATATGGTAATCATATAGTATATAAAAAATAATGTAAATAAATGTATATATTATAATTTTTTTAAAATAATAAAAATTAGTACTTACTGCACAAATCATGTAATTTTTTCACAATTCAACAGAACATATGTATAAGCTCTATGCAGTTCTTTATCTAAAAGACACCATCCACGATAACCACTGAAACCAAGATTAGACTGATTAAAAACCGAAAATTGATGGTCTATGAAATCATAAAAAAGTTTACTCATTGCTACCCATGTTATTATGTTTTTAAGTATATTCCTATTGAAAATAATAAGAGCATAAATTTAAAATTTCTTCCTATAAGTATGCTTATGAAATTGACACTTCAATTGATGCTTTGTTATGTACTTTTTATTGTGTTAGATATGAATAAGATGAATACACAAGATGGGGGAGGGGGGTGACTTGTGATCCATTAAAAACTTTGATGGATTCAAAGCATCTCTCTTCACAGGTAGTGATTCTTTATTTTTCTCTCTTAAAGTTGAGAATGCAGTGGAAATAAACAAGGACAAGAACACATCAATGTATAGTGGTTCAGGGCACAAAGATCCCTCAATACACTTTCACTAGTAAGTCATTTTACTGGGGACTTCCACAACTGAGTACAGGCAATTGAAACCTTTACAAATAAGTCTTCTACAAGGCCTTCTAGTTATTTTACAAGGAACCGAATTATCCCCATCTTAGTACAAGAAGATGATACTCCTTCACCTCCACGACTGAGTCTGAGTAGCCAAAACTCTAATAAATCAATTGAGATTGATTTAATTGAGAATAAAAGTTTTGATCACAGTTGCAACATGCAATTGAAAGATGTATTTTATCATCAATAATGTACAACACTATAATAATCTTTAACATTGCACAATATTTCTTCAAAAATCAATAGGGAAAAACACCAGATAGATGTATAACCATGTATGTCTCCAAAGTGTAACTTTGAAAAATTCTTTAGAGAACTTGTAGAAGAAGATGTAACAATAAGTTACAACAACAACAACGAAAACAAAAAAGGTGAGTCAATTAGATATATCTAAACATGTATGTATCCAAAAGAAGAAAATATGCTATTTTTTATATATTCATGAGAGAATCATCTCAATATTTATACTATAGGTTGAACAGTTTCAGGTCAAACCATCTCCATAAATACTACATATTAAATAATGAATCTTTGAATTCAAAATCATTCAAGAGAGTCGTAACTTACCTTAGAAATATGAAAAATTTAAACCATTGAGTATGTGCCTTTGAATCGATCATAAAACAGTTTTGAAATGATATTTACTTATATTGAGACCATTGTAAAAATCACAGATAGTATCTTTAAATAAAAACTCTATCATTTAATAGTCAAACATAGAGTTCCTTCACACAATAAAAAACTCCAAATTTAGGGTTGATGAAGTATGATTTTTTACAAACATAGGGTTGATGAACATTAAATTTATTCCTTAAATGTAGGGTTTCATCCAAACATAGGGTTGTTGATCCATACTTTTCCAACAACATAGTGTAAATGATCCATATGTTTTCTTCCAAAAATAGGGGTTTCAAACCATACGTTACGCTTACAAATGATCCATACATTTTCTTCCAAATATAAGGTTTCCAAACCACACGTTAATCTTATAAACATAGGGTATGGAAAATATTTCAAGAATACTTTTAAAACACATCCAGAATACTTAGACAAATATTCTTCTATAGATCAACAAAATGTGTATGCTTCTAGAATAAATATTCTAATCAATATTAACTTCCTGAAAATCACTTAATAAAACTTATTAGTAACATAAATATGGGTGCTTGTGAGCATCAAAATAAAAAAAAATTGTTGAATCAACACATGACCAACAATTTATTCTTTAATTATTTCATACATATCTCAAATGGGTACATCCATCATAATTATAATAACACTACACATTTAACTTCATATGAAAAATAAAATATTAAATGTTCCATTAAGTCAAATAAAGATGGTGGGAATATTTTCTCTAATTTACATAAAATTAAAACAATATATTTTTATAGCATACTCAATGCATCATAATCTGATATTACCACACAAATATCTTGAAAGAAATATGTTATTTCAGTCAACACATTCTAGATTTAATAATTCAACAACCCTCTAAGACCAACAGACAATAATATTTCCATTATGACATGATAGTCATGACTTTTTAACCTGGTAATATGTCTATTTTTGACATAGTGAAACAAATTAGAAGCATAAACATCTGGTAACCTCAGATATCTAATCCATTGATAGAATAATAAATGAATTTCTTTATAAAGTTTGTAAGATTATTTTGGATTCATTAAATTGTGTGATCTTTCATCTTCAAATAATTCAAGTTTAGGACATCTGTAAATTTTTTCAATATCTAACCATGCCTTTACATTATCTTTGGTCTTATCAGGTGTGTCCACCATGACATAAAATATGTTATCAAAAAGATTCTTCTCAATATGTATTACATTTAACATGTGACAAACCAATAAATTAGACCAATATGGAAGGTCCCAAAAAATA
Organism: Viscum album; assembly: GCA_963277665.1. Lineage (NCBI taxonomy): Eukaryota > Viridiplantae > Streptophyta > Magnoliopsida > Santalales > Viscaceae > Viscum > Viscum album. The sequence continues at coordinate 65,060,529 of OY728135.1, read as the reverse complement.
CTTCATCTTATCCAATTATGATCTCTCCCAAAACCATTTATTTTTTTCATTTGTGATTTGTAAAAAAGTAACAGGAGGTAATGACGAGACAATAGATTTTACCCGAATACCTAAGAGTACTACTAGAGGTTTATATATTTCAATTCTACCATTTTTAAAATTATTTCTATTCCTTTGAAAATGGTGATCCATAGGAATAAACCTCTGATGAAAATCAAAATAACTAATATTTATCTCATTGCCAAGTATAAAAGCTTTATTCTTATCCATGCAGTATGAACATGATTTTAGACTAGGATTACTCCATCTAGATAACATAACATATACTAGAAAGTCACTGATCATCCACATTAATGTAAACTTTAGTGTAAAATTATGATTTACCACTATATCAAATGTAGTTACATCATTGTTCCATAATGAAATTAACTCATCAATTAGTGGGTTAAAATAAACATCGACATTCTTCTTCAGATGTCCTGAAATTAATAGTGCCAAATATATATATGGTTCCTTCATCAGCATCCAAGGAGGTAAGTTGAACAAAGTAATAAAAACATGCCAGTAGGAATATTGACTATTATTATCACCAAATGGACAAAAACTATCAGTAGAAAGACATAACCATATTTTATGAGATTCTGAAGCAAAAAAGATATATAATCTAAGTGTTTCCATGAATCACCATTGCATGGTTGACTTAAGATTTTACTGAAAAAATATATTTGATTCATGCCATTTCATTAATGCAGCTTTGTTATGAGACATAAATAAATGTTTTAAATGAGGTGTAATTGAAAAATAATTGAACTATTTCACAGGGAATATGTAATTTCCTTATTATTACTCTTTATATATCAATTCTCCACATGTTGAACAATTAACTAATGATTCATAATCACTATAATATAAGATGCAGTCATTTGAACACACATAGATATTTTGATAACTAAGACCAAAATTATGGATCAACCTCTTAATTTCATAGAAATTTGTAGGTAATGTATTTCCATCAGGAAACAGTGATTTAACCAAAGAAAATATTTGAAATAAGAAACTATTTGAAATTCCAAAATCTGATTTAATAGCCATAAATTTTATAACAACTTCAAATTTTCTTATCTGGAATCCCAGATATAAGGCCTCCTCAGCAGATTTCAACAAATTATAAAATTGAGAAGGTTCTAATTGACAATTTGGAATATCATTCTAAGTTCTTTTCCTATATAGACAATATGACAAACTCATGTACTAAATTCTAAAATGATGGATCCATAACCAAAAAATTTGTATTTTCTACTAAATTTCATTCACCATTTTGATACCAAAAAATATAATCTTTACAAAAAAAACATAGTAGATGAAGTATAACATTTTCAAATGTTTATAATCTCCTAAAGTCACATTTATTACATGGAAATTTAATTGTTTCTTCAGAAAAAAAATTCTGAATTTGATGATGAAAATGATATAAATGTTTCATCACCCTCAATGTAGATAGTATTTATACCAGATCCATTGGTATTTTTTCAATGATTTATCCTGTCACACCCATGGTGTTATTTTGAGGTAATTTTTCTTTTAAATTTTGTCTTACTTGAGTTCCAAATATTTTCCAGGAATTTTCCAAGATTTTTTTTGGTTTTTAGGCTGAAAAAGGATGCATATGGTTGACATACAATTAGAGGAAACTGTGCACTAGACCAATGATAATCATGTAACCTAGATAGTGGTACTGTCCATACTGCATGGTTAAGATAATGGTTATGAACCCTTACCAACAAACCATGTGGCCTACCCCTCCTCTTGGATATAGGTTTTGCACAATTTCCATACGATTTGGAAAATTTTGCGACCAAACCATGTGGCCTGCCATATTCTTAAAATTTTCAAAATTCCAACATTTCCTCCTCACCAATTTTAATTCTCTAAGCTCTCCATTTTACCCCATTCGACTCTTTACATCCCTAGGAACAATCCTCCTCCTAAACTCCTATTGGATCTAATTTTTGGGTGGTTTTGTCTTAGATTATTTTAAGGAGTCCTCAAGTAATTCCCTCCAATATTCCCCCCCTCTCTATTCTTGGTCTCATCTCTCTTTCTACTTGAGTTCTCATTTCTACAGCAATAATGTTGACTTAAAATGGATTCAAACTCATTTATTTGGGTTTAATCTTGATGGTTTTAGTGCGTTCTTTCTTCATTAGGGTCTTCTCTCGATGTAACTTGTGGTTTCCAATCGTATTTGGGCAGTTTCAAGTGAAAGGTAGGCGATTCTATGCCATGCCATTATTAGATGATTTTAATACGCTTTCTTGTAATTATAAATGTGTTTATAAATTATGTGTGTGGGTGAGAATGATGTTTTATAAGGTATTTGGTGTGATTTAAGTTTTAAAAGTTATTTCCCCATATATAAATGATGTTTTTCACTAATGTGTGGTTTTTGACAATGGAATTATGATTACACAAGGGGGTTTTATTAATGTGAAAATGGGATAGAGTACTTGGGAACCTTGGGTATCTAGGCGGGTTGCTGGGAACTCGGGCTCCATGGAAGGTTTATGCTGCAACACTAACTAAAAAAATTATAATGCTTTGGGGATTGCTAAAAATTTGTCATAGACATATCTAGAGGCTCGCACATGAGAATAAACTATATGGATTGATCACTGAGGTATGAGGATCCTAGGACCTTGACGACCCACTTCTTAGGGTTTGGATAAAATTATTAAACTGTTTCTTTCCTTGTTTTAAATTATTCTTCACTTGTTTTACTTTCCTAATAGAATAGATATTATTTTAAATTTTAAATTCTTGTCATCTTTATTTTAAAACAAGCATGTTAATTTATCTTTTAATATATATTTTTAGAGCCTTCTTGGTGGTATCCTACCAGGAAAGTGATCTCACACCCAATATACACCCTCTGGTGTATGTAGAACTTTTTCTATCCAACTTGGGTAAAGTAAAAGGACTTTCATTGTGGCAATAGTGATTTCTATCGTTAATGGTTTCTCTTTGAGAAGGTGTTGGTGGTGGTGGTATGGGGGTGTCGACACACAATTCACAATTTTTTGTTTGTTTGTTTAGTTGATCCCCTCCCCATTTTGGTTGTTTTGTTTCTAGCTATAATTGTCAAATACACAACTTACACTTGTATTGTTTTATTTTTTCATGTATGATGTGGATGTTGGTTATGACATGCATGATTATTTTTTAATATTAGTTAATTTTATCATGGGAGAAACCATTCCCAAAGGAGTTACACAATTCCCAGGCACTAGTTTCCAGCCCATGGGGATCGATAATTCCCTTCATGCCATTTCACAGTCTGAGTCGAGTTTCGGGTTGGATTGAAGCCTGGGCTAGTTCATGACAAAAATGCTATCAGATCCAAGTTATACTCTTCTTTAGGGTCATGATATTTTGAGAGTCTGGTTAGACAGGAGCTAAGACTGTGAGGGATTAAGGACTTTGATGTGAGTGGGGTGTCTGGATAATACACCTCATGATAGGACTTAGGTTACCATGGGATATCTATGATTTGGTTTTAATTCTTCCTTAGGTGTGGTGTATTGGCTGTATATTGGGCATGGGCACTGAGGCAAGGTGGAGTGGTTTATATGAGAGTTGTTACTATTGTGGTTTTAAATCCTAATTTTTAAGTGGTATTTAAATTATGTTATTTTTTTCTATCCCTTGGGATGACATTTTGATAGTTTATTTTGTATTTGTTGATTTTTATAGAATCATGATTCCCTAAAGACCTCTCGTGCATCTACGGGAAGAACCCGGAGAGAATTCTCCCTCACTAGTTGATGAGAGGTTATTTGAGGTAGTGGTTCGGGCTATTTGAGCTTTGAATCAGGTAGTAGGATATGGTATTAAAAATACTAAGGAAATTTATCCAAGGACAGAGAAATATTGGGCTCAAGAGTTCCTAAAAAATAAACCCCCTTCCTTTCGGGGAAGTATGGACCCCCAAGAAGTGGAATACTAGGTTGATAAAATTGACAGAATATTTGAGTTCCTTGGGACCCCTGAGTCCATCAAAGGGAAGTGTTCCATGTTTATATTGCAGGGGCCTTGTCTTAGGTGGTGGGAGTCAGTGGTTCAAGTAGGGAATCATGATCATATGGGATATAAATATTTTAGGGTTGTCTTTAATGAGAAATACTGCCCAGAGAAATTGGATTTTTCTAATACCTAGGAGTCTATGGACCTACAACCGGGAGAAAAACCCATGATGGAGTATGCCAACCATTTCATAGAGTTGTCCCATTTTTCTCCTAAGGTAGTTTCTAATAAACAGTTAAAGGCACTATGGTTTGAAATGGGATCGTGACCGGACATATGATCCTAGGTTTTCCTATTTAAGTTGAAGATATATTACAAGGTGGTTGATCGAGACCTAATGGTGGAAATTGATCAGGTAGGTAAATCTAGATTTTATGGAGCATTTTCAATGGAGTTCTAAGGTAGTTATGGTATGATTGAGAAAAATAAGAAGCATGATGAGTAAGAGAAGAAGGGTGTTAGTATCTTGAGTTATCTATCCCAACCACCTTCATTAGCAACTGATGGTGGTGGGCCAGTCATGTGCCACTAGTGTGGGACCCCTAAACGTGTATAAACTACACGTTCAGTTCCAATCAGGTGATTCCATTGTTGTTCGCTCATGGGGAACTTATAATGGTTTTGCAGAAATGCACCCCCATATTAAAGTGGTGTAGGCTCTTCAGCTTCTAGAGGAACAACAACTCAGTCAGACCCATCTAGAGCTGCAGGTTCTTGGTTCGGTGATCGTGGTGGTAGGAATGAAACTTATACTAAGAAGAGTCAGTTTAAGGAATAATCAAAAGTTATTAGTCACCCCAGGCTCATAAATAGATGAGGAACCTTCATGCTATGGATCAGACTCTAGAAAAATCAAATGTGAGTCCTGCAACATTTTGAGGTACTCTTCTTACTACATCATCTATAGTTTTTCTTTATTCTATATAGGTGATTCTAATTATTTCATCTCCGCACATCTTGTGGTTTTGATGAAAATTTCGATGGAACTTATTACTTATGACATGGAGTTAGATATGCCTCTTGAAATGAAGAGGGAATAGGGTTCTAGATGTTCATCTTGCTCTATTACCCTGTTAAAGGTCGATCTGGAATGGGGCTTCCTTTTTTTTATAAATTGATCTCCTTGATGTGATCCTAGGAATGGATTGGATGGTACACTTTAAGCCTCATATCGATTGTAATTGATGGTGAGTGACATTTATGGAATCCAATGAGAGTACTCTAATTTTACAAGGTGAATGAGATTCATGAACAGGATGATCTTGACCTCTATTTCTAGAGTTAGGAATCCTCTATTACCCGATGTTTTCTCTTATGTTGGAGGATGATAGGAAAGTTACTAAGAATGGGTTGCCTCACATAGTGTATGAGTTTACAGAGGTGTTTCCAGAGGACTTTTTAGGGTTACCTATGAAATAGGATGTGTAGTTCACCATCAATCTGGTAGTGTAGACACAGCTGATATCTCTTCCTTTATACCATATAACCCCTACTAAGTTGAAGAAATTAAAGATACAACTAGAAAATTTGGAATCAAAAGGATTCATTTACCCAAGCATCTTGCCTTGGGTCGTACCATAATTGTTTGATAAAAAGGCTGATAGATCCCTCTGATTATGAATTGACTACCAAAAATTGAATAGTGTCAAAATCAAGAATAAATACCCCCTTCCTCGTATCAATGACCTATTTGATTAGCTCAAGGGGCAAGATGGTTTTCTAATATTGACCTATGATCTGGATATCATCAAGTCAGGATAAGAGAATATGGTGTTCCTAAGACAACTTTACAAATTAGGTGTGACTATTTTGAGTATTTGGTTATGTCATTCAGGTTGAAAAATGCTACAATATTTTTTATAGACCTTATAAACCAGGTGTTTCATCAATACCTTGACTCCTTCATCGTGGTATTTTTATATGAAATCATAGTTTACTTAAGTATGAAATAGGTTCATGGACATCATCTGAGGATTTTTATGGGTATGCTCTGAGATCACCATCTCTATGCCAAACTCTCTAAATGTAGTTTTGGGATTTGAGAGGTTAAATGCTTAGGGAATGTAATCTCCGAGCATGGGGTTACAATTTATCCAAATAAAATCAAGGTGGTGATATCATGGGAACATCAAAATAACATCTTGGAGATTATAATATTCTTAGGTTTGGTAGGATACTATAGATAGTTTATCAGGGATTTCTCTTGGTTTGATTCAACGATTACCACACCTACCCAAAAAGAGGTAAGGTTCGATTGGAGCCCATAATTACAGACATCATTTTGAGGATCTCAAGAGGGGATTGACCACTGCCCCTATTTTTATTTTACTTAAAGTTGGAAAAGGGTATGTGATCTATTATGATGATTCAGTTATGGGTCTGGGTTGCATACAGATATAGGGTGACCATGTGGTGGTGTATGGCTCACACTAACTCCAAACACATGAAAGGAACTACCCCACCCATGACCTCAAACTTTTAGCAGTTATGCATGCTTTAAAGTTGTGGCATCACTACCTATTTGGGGAAAGTTTTCAATTTACTTGGATCATAAAATCTTAGACTATATATTCTTTCAAAAGGATCTGAATGTGAGGCAACTCTAATGGTTTAATTACATTTAGGGGTTTGACTTTGATATTATCTACACCCGGGTAAAGGAAATGTGATGGCAGATGGATTGAGTATGAAGTTATTGATTAAATCTTTAAAGGAGTCCAGTGATGAGTGGACCTTGATGGGAATTTTTTCTTAGATGCACCTGGAGTCAAAGGAGAATGGTGGAGGCATATTCTTGGCTAGTATCTAGTTGATGCCCTCTCTTCTTGAACTGATTTAGGAAGAGAAACCCAAAGTGAGATTTTTTAGTTCTCTATAAATCTTATAAATGGTGGGGAGGTTATTAATTATTGGTTTACACCACATAAGGTAATTATATGATTTAAGGGTCACTTCATGGTTTCATTGATTATACAAAAGGTGGTGATGCAGGATAACCACCACTCTCAGTGGTCTGTTTATCTTGAGGCCACAAAGATGTTTTATAATGCACGTCGCCAGTTCTGGTGTCCAGTTATGTGACATGATATAGATAAATTAGTATCTAGATGTTACACTTGTAAGTAAGTTAAAGATGAGCACCATAAGCCCTTAGGTTTGCTTCACTCACTCCCCATTCCCACCTATAAGTGGGAAAAGGTATCCATGGACTTCATCACTAGGTTTCCTTGTATACCCCAGGGAAGGAACACCATCTAGGTAGTTATTGATCTTCTAAAAAAATATGTCCATTTTATCCTGATAAAGGATTCAACAAGGGTGGAAGAACTGGGCAGGCAGTATGTTCAGGAGACTATGAGACTACATGGTGTACTGTCGACAATTGTTTCAGATAGGGACCCCTATTTGACCTCTTGATTATAGGAAGGACTTTAAAAGAAAATGGGATCATAGTTCAATATCAGCATGACATACCATCCTCAAATGGATGGTCAGACAGAGTGGGTAAATCAGATTTTGGAATATATTCTTCATGTGTGCATAATAGAATTCAGAGGCTCTTGGGAAAACCATCTTGTATTGGTGTACTTTTCTTACCATAACAATCCTCAATTATGATGGCTCAATTTGAATCACTTTATGGCTAACCATGTTGGTCACCTCTGTGTTGGATGAAAGTGGTAAAGGATTCTTTACTGGGATCGAGTCTTATGTAGGATACATTGGGAAAAGTTCAAATGATCATACAATAGTTGTTTACAGAACAGAATCACCATAATTCATATACTGATCAATGATGCTAAGCTTTGCAGTTTTGAGTGGGAGACTAAGTGTTTCTAAAGATGACACCTCACTTGGGACACCATCATCTTGGTAAGTAGAGGAAGCTTATGCTGAGGTATGTTAGACCCTTTGATATTACTGATAGGATCTGTTAGGTGGCATATTAATTGACATTTCCTTCCCAATTTATGCTGATTCATGGTGTGTTCCATGTCTCACAATTAAATAACTATAATCCAGACCCATCTCATATGCTAAATTGGGAAGAACTTGAGTTGGAATGTAACCTGTCATTGATTGAGAAACTTGTGTGAATTATAGATTACTAGATAAAATTGATTTGTGGAAAATATATTCCTTTAGTTCGGGTCCTTTGGTAGCACATAAATAATTATCATGGGACATGGGAATAAAAGACTTGGGTGGAGGAGCAGTATCCTCATTTAAACTTTGATTAGAATACAGTTTGACATTATGAGGGCATAAAATTTTCATGTTGGGGAGAATTTTCACACTCATGGCATTATTTTGACTTAATTTTTCTTTTATTTTTTTGTCTTACTTTAATAACAAATCTTTTCCTAGCATTTTACAAGAAAAATGTCACCTTTTGGGTGGAAATAAGGAGGTGCATGGTTGGAACATGGTTAGGGAAAATTGTGTGCCAACCAAATATAAACTATATGACCTAGATAATGACACCATCTAGGATGCATAAATAAGTGTATGACTATTCACCCTTCCTAAAAAACCATTCATCCTACCCATCCTCTTAGAAAGAGGTGCCACGCATTCTGGAAAACTGTGTATCCAAACCAAGCAGCCTTCCAAATTCTTATTTTTTTTGAAATTCAAACTTTTACCCTACCCGATTTTAATTCTATAACCCATACATTTCACCCCATTAGATCCTCTATATCCCTATTCACACTCTTTATCCTCTTCCAATCCTCTTGTATCAGATTTTAGGTGGTTTTGTTTTGGATTCTTCAAGAAATCCTCAAGTAATTCCTTCCTCTCTTCTCTCTCTATTCTTGGTCTCATCTCTCTTCCTCCTTGAGTTATCATTTCTCCATAAATTATGTTGAACTAAATTGGGTTAAAACTAATTTATTTGGGTTGAATATTGATGTTTTTATTGTGTTCTTACTTTTTTAGGTTCTTCTATTAGCGTGGATTTTGGTTTCCAATCAGATTTGGGTGGTTTCAAGTTGAAGGTAGGTTGTTTTGTGCCATTCCATTATTAGATGTTTTTAATATGATTTATTATGAGTATAAATGTGTTTATAAATTATGTGTGTGAGTTAAAATGATGTTTTATAATGTATTTGGTGTGAATTAAGGTTTAAAAGTGATTTTACCCTTTGTAAATGATGGGTTTTCTTTCATGTGTGGTTTTTGAAAAATGGAATTGTGATCGCTAAAGGGTTTTTCTTATTGTGAAAATATGAGATAGATAACTTGGGAATTATAGGTATCTAAGTGGGCATATAGGTACTATTAAAGTGGTTGAGTCAGCAAGGAAATGACCCGAGCTCCCAAGAAGTTTTATGCTATAACACAAACTAAATAAATGATTATGCTTTAGGGATCACTGGAACTTTGGTATAGACCTCTATAGTGGATCATGCATGAGAATAGATTATATGGATATATCACTGAGATACGATGATCCTAGGACCTTGACGACCTATTTCTTAGGGGTTTCCCAAGGTGCTTAATCTATTTTATTCCCTGTTTTTAATCATTCTTCACTATTTTTCCTTCCCTAATAGAATAAATCTTATTTAAAATTTGAACTTTTTTATCACCTTTATTTTAAAACCAGAATATTAATTTATATTTTAATGTAATTTATTAGATCCTTCTTGGTGGAATCCTGCTAGGAAAGTGATCTCACGCCCTATATACACCCTTGAGTATATATAGACCATGTTCTGTATGAATTAGTTAAAGGAAAGGTATTCTATAGAGGCAATGATGATTCCTCTCATTAGAGATTTCTCATTGGGTAGGTGTTGGTGGTGGTGGTATGGGGGTGTTAGCCCACAAGTCACATGGAGTTTTTGTTTGTTTAGTTGATCCCCTCCCCATTTTGGTTGTTTTGTTTCCAGCTGTAATTATTGAATACTTAACTTATGCTTGTATTGTTTTATTCTTTCAAGTATGTTGTGGATGTTGGATATGATATGCATAATTATTATTTTAATGTTAGTTAATATTTTCATGGGAGAAACCATTTACAAAGGAGTACCACGATGCCCAGGCACTAGTTTCTAGATTGTGGCGATCGAGAATGCCCTTCGGGCCATGTCACGAGCTAGGTCGAGTGTCAGTTTATATAGAATCATGGGCTCGTTCATGAAAAAATGGCATCAAATCTAGGTTATTCTCTTCTTTGGGGTCATGATATTTGGGGAGTATGGTTAGACAGGAGCTAGGACCATCGAGACTTAAGGATCTGATTATGAATGGGGTATCTGGCCAACACACCTTGTGATAGGCCTTAGGTTACCATGAGATGTCTAGGATTTGGTTTGAATCCTCCCTTAGGTGTGGTGCACAAGCTGCAAGTTGGGCATGGACATTGAGGTAAGGTGGAGTGGTTTATATGAGAGTTGTGACTATTTTGGTTTTAAATACTGATTTTTTAAGTGGTGTTTAAATTGCATTATTTGTTTGTTTCCAATGGGATGATTCATTTATAGTTTATTTTGTGTTTTTTGATTTGTTTAGAATCATGCCTCCCCATAGACCACCCATGCAACCACATGAAGAAGCTATAGAGAGTTATCCCTCATGAGTTTATCAGAGGTTAGTTGAGGAATTGGTTTGGGTTATCTAATCTTTGGATCAGGGAGTAAGCTCTGGTCCTATACAAAATAAGGAAATTGATCCAATATTAGAGAAAGATAGGGATTGAGAGTTCCTCAAAAATAAATTCCATTAATTATGGGGAAGTATATACTACTAGGAAGTGATAAACTAGTTTGAGAAAATTGAGAGGATATTTGAGTTCCTTGGGACCCCTAAAGCTATAAAAGTGAAGTGTTCCATGTTTATGTTGGAAGAACCTAGTCCTAGGTGGTGGAAATTAGTGGTTCAAGAAGGGAAGCATGGGAATATGGGTTGGAAAGATTTCAATCCTATCTTTAATGAGAAATACTAACTAGAAAATTAGGAACCTTATAAGACTCAGGAGTTTCTAGACCTCCATTAGGGAGAACGAACCAGGCTAGAGCATGCCAACCATTTCTTAGAGTTGGTATATTTCACTCCCAAGATACTTTCTAATTAATAATATAAGGCCAAGTGGTTTGAAATGAGATTGTGTTTGGACATCCGAAACCATGTTTTCCTATTTAAGTTGAATACATATGTTGAGGTGGTTGATCGAGTCCTGATGATGGAAATTAACCAAGAAGGTGAATCTAGATTTTATGGAGCAGTTTCAGTGGTGGTATAGGATGGTTATGGAATGAATGAGAAGAAGAAGAAGCATGATATATAGGATAAGAAGGGTGTTAGTAGATCGAGTTATCCATCATTACCACCTTCATCAGCAACCATTAATGGTGGGTCAGTCATGTGCCACCAGTATGGAACCCCTATACATGTACATACCACATGTTTATCTCCACCCAAGTGATTTAATCAGTGTGAAATAATGGGTAATTTTTAGTGTTTTTGTATAAATACGACCCTATATCAAATTGGTGCATTCAATTCATCTTCTACGAGAATGAAAGCTCAGTCAGACCCATCTAGAGCTGTGGTTTCTCAGTTCAATGGTTGTGGCGGTAGGATTGGGTCTTCTATTGATAAACACATCACATGTCCTTTATATAATAAGTTGAACACATCATATGTGATTCAAATAATAATGACTAAGCTTTTCCTTATTCTAATTCAATCAATGTACGGATGTATTTACTTTTTATACAAGTGGACAAATCCAAACTTGATTATACTCCTATTAATGACATGATTAACAACATACTCAACCACCCCATGATTATCTAAGATCATATTTTGAATTATGTAATTAGGGTACCAAATTATAAAGTTTATCATGCTAGGTATCTTACCAAAATCAAGTAAGAAGGATTGATAATTAGAATAAGTATATCAATGACCATATAACATTCTATGAGATATGCTTTGGTGGGTTAGTCCAAGTAATTAGTCTCTAATTATAACCTCATGAATCTATTCTTTTAACCTCTTATAAAAATGTTTGTAATGAGTAAAATAATCCATTCAAGCTAATATTAACATACCACACAAACCATAATAATACTTGATGATCATCAATTTGAGAAAATTAAAAGTTTTATACTTTGATGGGATATTATAATTCGACCATTCATGTGAAGTAAATTGAAGCACACATGAATGAATGATAAATGGAGTTTGACTTTATTATAATGACATGATATATTTACAACCATTATAATCAATCTCTTCAAATATTTTACATGACTCTCATGTTGGTTCCGTGGTAATGGTTTTTATAAATTCATTACATATATATGTAATTCATTGTCACATATCTATGTGACCATGTGATAAAATTCCTCCACTAAACCCTTTTAATGAGTAACATCTATAGAGAAATCCAGTTGAAATGATGGTGATAATTAGGAATCATATTCTTCATGTTTAACTCTTTGAATATATTCAAACTCCTTATCTTTATAACATCAAATGTCAATTTTTTTATCTAATTAGAACTATTTATAAGTTTAGCATCATCATCATATAAACAAACAATGAAACTATTTACATTCTTACTAATAAATGTATCCTAAAATATTTTAGGATAAAGTGAGGTTCACTTTAACACTTTTATTGAAATATTTTGATAAATAATATAACCATTTACATTATTGTTTTACCATCACATCCTAAAACATTTTAAAATAAAGTGATATCCACTTTGTTTCTGTAACTAATGCAACCTTTTCCCTTTTTTATCCAGAATATCCTAAGATCTTTTGGGAAAAAAATAAGATTCACTTTATTATGGTAAAAACATGTAACCATTTACACTTCTCTTTACCATTATACCCTAAACTCTTTTAGAATATCAATTGAATTTCACTTTGTAAATAGGTTGGAATAATAGTTATATTCAATTTACTATAGTAACTAAATGTAATTATTTACATTTTTATTTACTATCATGCATCCTAACACTTTAGGATATTAAGTAAATAATCACTTATCTTATAATAAAATAATATTTTATTTGTTAACTTTTGAACTTCTCTAAAACATACTCCCAATAGTCTCTTAGAAATTACATTCCTTATCAAAATATTTTTATAAGAATCAACACAAACTTCTTTGTGTTAGGAAATAACACCTATTTCCTTTTGGTAGGGCAATTTAATAAATAAAATATAATTTACATATCATATATGGTGTTCTATCTATTTAGATAATTTTCCTTGAAAAGAAGATTCTTCTTTAAAATATACCACTGATGAGTATTTGGAACTATTTCCCCATGTTTTAAAAAATTACCAGATAAAAACTTTTATCCTAGATAAAACACTTTTATTTATCTCTCAATTCAAAAAATATTGTGGAATATTAAGGAATCAAAATGTGCACCAAAAACATAATCTCATTTATTAAAAACTACCAATTTTTTTACAAAATAAAATGAGATATATATACACATCCAAAATAATATCCCCTACCCCATCCTAAATCCCTTTACATCAACATGAAATAATAATTTACTTCACAAATTCAATATTGATCCTTCAATTCTGATTTTACTTTTGAACTCTTATATATTTAAGAAATTTTTAAGACACATAGTTGGTATCACATACACATAAAAAATCAAGAATTTAATTATATAATATTGATACTTGGTGTGGACTCTCCACTTGGTTTTTTATATCATTTTAGGTATTCAGGATAATTCCTCCTCTAGTGGCCATTCTAGACACAATGCTTGTATTGTCCTCTATTCTTCTTATTTGATGTAATTGGGGGTGTTAACTCTTCATTACCTCTTCTATTTACTTTCTTACCATAAATTTTACACTTTATTTTTCTATACTATCATAATGGTACTTGATCCTAGACCACCAATTTCCTACTTAGTTATCCTTAATATATTGAGGAGATCAGGTATAAGTTTATAGAATTCATTCATGTTTTAGTTAACAAAAAGCTACCCAAACCTTTTTGGAAATGACTATAGAATAAAATCTATGAAAAAATACAATTTAAGAAGTGATCCCAAACTTTCCAAATCAATAATATACCTAATAATATTGAGCACATGGGTGGAGACTGAGTTCCTTACACCATTTTAATTTAAATAATAGACTTTGAAACTTTATACCATTCATGTATTGATTGTTATTGATAGAGTATATTTAGGTTGTATATCATTCTCTAAAAACCATACCCTCATGCCACTTTTTAAAATTATATTCCATGGTAACAAGTATATGTATTTAAACCTCCAGTGAGTATTTTAGATGCTTATTATAGACATCCAAATAATTTTTTTTGGAATATTTTCTTTAGTAATTTTTTTGGTACTAGATACTCTGGTACATAGAATTTTTTCTATTACTTGATAATGATTCTCAAGTTTCTATACCAATCAATAAAATTACTTATATCCAAATTTTCTTTGTCCAGGACATATCTCAAGTTTAATGCGGTTTATGATGCCATTATCTATAACAAAAATGTTTCATCAGATGAATATCATGTCTTATGTATCTTAATTAAAGAGTTTATTAAAAGTTTTCACACTAAAACTGAAAATCCCATACATCATATTCATTTAGTGAGCCAAGATTCATATTTCACCATGAATTAAACTAGTTTGTTCATGTAAATAAGCCATGATTATTTAGGTGGGGAATCATTCCAATAATAACAGTTTTGATTCTTGGATAGTGGAGAATATAACCCTTTATCCAAATCTACCATATAAATAAAGTCAAAATTATTCCTCTCGTATACTTTCTAAGGGTTTACTAGCTAAGTTTCACCCAAAGAAAACACCAAGAATACATTAATAAAGGACAATCAAGGGATACTCATTCTGATCATGACAATACCCAAAAAGATAATCCATGTCCACTTATAACATTCTTGTATTACAAAATATAATCCATGGATAATCATGCCAATCTTGATAATAAATGGTTTAATGATCAATGTCTTGATAAATGCCACTTGAGAAGGAATCACACACTTAGTATTTGAGGGTTTTTTTTCTTTTAAAGTCTCACCTATTTAATATACATCATATGAATATTAAATTCATTAATATTATGTCTATGTAATATTTAACTTCTCATATTATATTCCTTTTTGTATGTAATATTCTAGCAATTTAGTTTTATGATTATTATTTTATCTACCAAATTAATGTGTTCACACAACATTAATGTGTAACTCTTTATACAACACAAACTATGTGTTACTCACCCAAAAATAGAATCCAAACATATTCATACATGCCTAAATTAATCATATGTATAATTTCCATGAACTCTTCATGAAAAATCATAGAGTTATATGAGATTAATAATCTCTATATGAGTATGTATCAAGTGATAGATATCAAACCCCATTCATTTTTTGAGACAAGGCATAAGCCTTCATGTCAGTAGGTAGTCTGACCCCAAGTGCCTCTCCTTAGGGAGAATTTACTCGAGATAATTCAATTCATGATATCTCTAACACCTAATATGCAGAAACAATGCCTAACAACTGAATTAAATCTAATGAATTCAATTAAAAATTGAGATTAAGGTAGATAAAAGCTAATTTTATAGAATTTTACCTAACATGAAATAAAAGGCTATATCTACTAGAAGAATTTATCATATAAATAAAGTATACACAATAATCATAATATAATAAATTTTATATACCTGAATAAAGTAAGGAATAACTTCTAAGTAAATTAACATTTCAAAAATTTAAATATAAGAACAATTTAAAAACTTTTTCATAAATAAAATTAAATTATAAACATTTCATAATTAATCTAAACATCATGGTTATTCCATAGTTTTAGATATAAAAATTTTTATATCCAATTTTAATATGAACTCTTTCATATTTTATAAATATGACATTTCATGAATTAATATATAATTCATTTTCTATTATTTAAACCCTTTTATATAATTTACATATCATATACATTATATTATTTAAAACTTTAATCATATTAATCATAAAAACATTTTTGATATGATACAAATAATATCTTTAAATAAATCCTAATTTTAATTTGAATAATTTCAAATTAATTAATTATGAACAATTCATAACTATAAATATAAATTCCTTTATATTTAATCCTTTTTATGTAATTTACAATCTCTTTATAAATTATCATTATAATTTCTAAATAAAAATTTTATTTAAAGATTACAAAAATGACATATAATTTGATAGAATGTCAATACCTTTTAATTATGATTTATGAACATTTTTTAAACCATATTAATTTGAAAATATGTTCTTAATATTAACTCGTTAATATATAATGAATGTGTAGTGGCCAAAGGTTGTATATGGTTTTGGTTATTATCAAGACCAAGTCAATGATATAAATGAAGGTAATTTGAAGATCAAGGGTAATGTATGTGTGTGTTAACCCATGAAAGAAAAGATGCTTCCATGATGAATAAATGAAAAAGAATAATACCAAAGGTCCTTGGAATAGTAGGCTAGACAGATTCAGCAAAAATCACTTACGAAGTGAGAAACTGGCCACTACACCTGTAATGGACAACTTGAACAAGCTATATTTTATATAGCGTTTTTAGGTTTTATTTTTTAAGGAAAAATCTGAATTTATATGAATATATATGAATGAAGATTTATTAAAGAAGAGTTTCACCTTATTTTGAAGAAAAACTCACTGAAAAACTCTACTATGAGTGTTCAATATACTAAAAATCCTTGAAAATGTATTTAAACATGTTTTTAATTATTATAATAATTCTAATAATCATATGAAGGAGTTATGAGATGATATTAAGTTATTTGATAATCCCTAGATCCACTATAATTCCATTCGAAGTCATTTATAGAATTTTGGAATTTTGAAGTTCATAAAAAATTAGCTAAGGCCTGAACGTAAGATTTTTCTTATTGGAATGTATAAATTTAATATGAATTTAATTATTTAGGTGTTGAACCCATAACATAAGTATTAAAAATACTAAGTAATTTAGATACATCTGTAAAGGAAAGAGCATAAGTCTTTTGGAGCAGAGTGTAAGACTTCTGCTATGGAGCGTAAGTCTTTTGATGTTCCAAATGATAGCCTTTCCAAACGTAAGTCTTTTGTACTTAGCTATATTTTCCAAAATCTACTGGATGAAAATGAAGTACCCTGAGAAAAAATTAAAGTCTTTTTGTAAAATTTATGTCTCTTGGACTTAAGGAAAATTTTTATTTTCTATCAGGTGAAAAGAGAAGTTTACCAAAATTATGAGATTCTGAAGCAACTTTTATGGGATTTTGCAAGAGCTATTCAATAATGGTAAAAAAATCACAAAAAACCTAAAATAGAGTTTTATCCAAGAATTTAAATAAAGTGAATTTGATATTTATCCATGGAAATGGAAGACCAAATCAAAATGAAAAAAATGAGTTTCTAGAATTTTTTAATTATGAAGAAATGAAATTACGATGATCCTTATGTTGATATTTAAAGTTATTAATATCATAAAGCTTATTAAATCCACGACACAATCTTTTTTCAAGAAATATTTTAGGGGGAACCACTATATATAATTCTTGATGGTGAAAAATGAATTTATCAGGGTTTCAAGAATAATGTAGATGGAGAAACATCAAATATTGAGTCATTCATTGGTGTTTAAATCATCTTAATATGAGTATATTAGAGAATTTTAGAGAAACTAATATGGAAGTCTGAGAATTTTTACAAGACTGAAAAATGAGATATCTTCCAGATTTTATAAATATGGAAATGCAAAAATCAGTAGATTCTTGTGTTGTGATTTCAATTGATTAAATATCAAAACACGATTGTGATTCATCTTGAGAAATGGAAATTAATGAGATGATACTATTTTGTAATGATATGAGATTCAAGGTTATAATTCTTTAATTGAAAGTCTCAAGTTTAAGGTTAATGAGTTCCATGCCATAGATTTTAATGTTGTACATCGGTAAATATTAAAATATAGATTTCAGTGGAGATATTTTGAGAAGAGGAAGGAGAAGAAGCTAAACCTAGAGAAGAATAAGGAATATTTCATTCTTCCATGCTTTTGAAATGAGGAGCATTTATTAAGGGTATTCTTAGAATAATCCTTCAATGGAAAAATAAGGGCATGTGAGGTGACCTGGACCCGCACTCCTAGGTCCGATGTTAAAAACACATACTTTATACATAGTCTTTGATACCAAGTGATATGACCCAAGATAACCATAAATATATTTCAATAATTTAAATATCACATATCACAATCCCAAGAACTAAAGGTTTAGTTTTTTTGAGGATCAACTATGTAAACAACTTATTTTATAATACTTGTAAACATTTCTCCATAATTGAACCACACTAAACTCCCTTCTAGACTTTTTATAGGTTGAAATTATCTTTATAACCTAGGGAATGGAAACATAAGAAAGGGGTGGGATCAAATTCTTAGTAAGAGAAAACTTATTAACATCCCATAAAATGCTAGATCATAATATATAATGTGAGAAAACACGAGTATGAGTGAAATATCTTATTAAAATAACATGTAACAATAAGAGATGTCCAAAATTCATGATAACAAGACATGAATTCTCAAATGATAAAACATGCACCATATCATAAGATTATTAGATAATAAAAATAATCCATGTATCATAATCATAGACATATGATATAAATATTTTTCATGTCATATAAACATAGAATAATAAGGAATTATGACACAAAAATAATCATAGTAATTTGTAACATTGTGAGAAAACCCATTATTCCCACACTTTATCCTATTACTAAACCCATGACGCCCACACTTTAAGGTGTGAAAAACCTATTATTTCCATGATTTATGTTGTGATCAAATTCATGATTCCTATACCTTAAGTTCTAAACAAAACCATGATGTCGACACTTTAGTTTTTGATCAAACCCATGATTCCCAGGATTTAAGTTGTAAACAAACTCATTATGTCCACACTATGTTGTGAGAAAACTCTTGATGCCCACCCTTTATGTTGTAAACAAATCCATGTTTTCTATAATTTTTATTGTGATTAAACCCATGATTCCCACACCTTAAGTTGTGAACAAACCCATGATGTCCACACTTAATTATCTCATGATATATAAAACTTAAAAAAGAATTGGAGGCTAATATGGTACCCTAACCATCATTATACATGCATATGTGTTCCATATGAACTAAATAATTCATCATATCATAAAGAAACCATGGATAGAAAGTGGGTTTCATATCATTTCTAAATGGTATTGCATAATGTGATAAAAAAAGTAGATCATTTGATGCTAAAAATTAAATCACCCAATAGGAGAATTTCACAAGGTAATTTAGAGAGTGATTCATGAAACATAATTCTAAGGGGTATAAGCCTTTTTTGTGATCAAGAGGAAAATCGAAGTGAAGTCATAAAAATATTTTAGAAAGGATTTCTTAAAATTATCATAAATATATGATATTATGAATCACTTTAAAAGATCATTTTCAATAAGGTAACATGAAAATCCTTTTTAAAAACCATTTTAAAATAAATACAAGTAATGAAGCCATGAAAAATACATAATGATTTTCTAGAGGAAATGTGGAGTGAAAGATAAAATTAAGAACTTGAAAAGAAAATATTTTTTAATATTGTAAAATACCTTTATTGAAAACCCACATCATAAAAAGAGTAATAAATCATCCTATTGAAAAGAGGAAAAGTAAATTTTGAAGATCACTAGAAATAAAATATAATTAGTTTTAAAAAATAATAAATAATAATATTGGTAGGAAAATTGAACATGTATATGGAAGGAAAGGATCTCATTTGGAGGGGATGAGAATTATTCTTAACATCATCAAATTTTACGAAAAAAGAAATTTATCAATGTAATTCCCCAAAAAATAAGGAGTAAAGGAATTACAATAGAATCAAAGAATAAAATAAATAAATCTTGTAAAACCATATTCAAAGATGAGCAATTATAAGTCCAAAAAAGATGCCGAGCCAATAAAAATCCCTTACCTTTACTCCAAACTTTTACGAAAGTGATTTATTCTTATGTATCATAAACATAACCATATTAATCACATATTTTAGAACTATATTCATATAAATTACCATTTATACACTTTAATTATAATCATTCATTATACATTCATCAACTAGTTAATGGTTATTTTCATTATTAGGTGTTAGTAATTTCTATCATTTCACAAGTATTTTATAAGGGTGACATCAAACCTCATTCCTTGATAACAAGTTCATCAAAACTATATTATTTAAGGTACTATAATAGATGTTTTATAATGAATTATAAATTTCCAATTTTATTCCATGAGAGTTTTTTCTATAGTTCTTAGAGATAAAATTGATGATGTGTTTTTTATTAATTTATAATGAATAAGGGTGGTATATTAATAATAAGTTAAATATTAATATTATATTGACCTATAATTTTATCAATAGAATTTCCCTTCTGATTATATAAATGTGGCATATTAAGTAATGTAGTATTATATAAATAAATTTATCAACATAATAGAAACAACACTATTTTATTATATTGGATTGAACATTAAATTTAGAGAATTAATATAACCATAATAATTGAAATTGTTAGAATGAGATGAAAAATATAAAATTAGACAACTATAATATGAAAATTTGGGTATGCTCGATCCCCTAAAATGGTCGCACTCACGATCAACATTATAAACATGAAACATAATACTAGTAATGAAATATTAATTTTGAAAATGAAAAAATATATAAACTTGATAGAAAATAGAATTGAATGAAGAATAAATGAAATATGAGGTATTTATAGAAGGTAGGGAACATATATGACCATTACAAATCTGATCATTAGGAATAGTAATCCAACCAATAGGAATAATAAAACAACCATTATAATAGTATCCTCACCTATGTAATTGTAAAATAATATTTAGGTATCTTATGAAATGAGAATATAACGTGTTTATTCATGATAAAAGTAAATAATTTTTTTAAAAATGTTAAAATAAGTGTTTGTATTTTTGTAAAATAAATATGTTTTATTTTCATTTTTATAAAAAATATAAAGTTTTGAAAGAAAGTTTATTTTCATAAAATTTGTTCATAAAATAATATTAAGTTTCATTATAATGGTAATATAATTTTATGAGACCATAAATATTTTTTCAAAGGGTCAGGAAAAATGATCAAAATATCAAAATTGGTATTTTTCAAATAAATAAGGATTTTATTTCAAAATTAAATTTCTCATATTTAGAAAATTATTTTCATAAAATGGATTTAATTATTTTAATCTAAAATTTTAAAACTGGTTAGGTTAAATTTTTAGTATTTTTCTAAAATAATTGATTTTTTGGTGAATAGTAAAATATGACAAAATATGGTAATTTTCATTATAAGAAAAATACATGTAAAAATGATTCATTGCTGATTTATGTGAGAATTATCTTAGCCTCACATGAAAATTACTATATATAGTCACAATAATAAATACTATTGATAGTATTATGCTAAAATAATAAACAAATGATTATTATATTAAAAAACACCCCTCTCCTCCCCTTATAAATACCACCATTCACCCCCCCTTATCCTTACAAATTATAGCTTATTTAACTTATCAAAGATATAAAAAAAATATCTCCTTATATCTATCCCATTAACCTATAATTATTTGTCTCATCAAAAGACCAATCCAAGGTACCTTGAGGGGAAGTCTAAGTGAGGACATCCAAAGAGGTAATATTCTTAACCAAACTATCTTTTGATTTTATCCTATTCTATTTTGTCAAATCTATTTCATAAATTATAGTATGATAAAAACTATATTTTCAATATAATGAATTTTTATTTTATTTGTGGATCATCCCTTATCTAACTTCCTTTCTTTTTTTATTCTAAAAATGAATACATTGTCCATATTACGGTCGATTCACCACCTCCATGGATGATGTGTTTCGTTTTTAATTACCACCTTCATAAATTGTTTAAATACACTTATAATGGTTAAAAATGACCTAAATATGTATATTATTTATTATTTCATATTCTATAATGGATATATTTCCATAATATTAAAATAAACACAATATGTTCATTATGGTCAAAAAACCCACCTAAATAAACTAAACATATAATGATTATACTCTATAAAACTTGGTTATTTATGAATAATATTAGATAATAAGAACATTTTGGACTCTTTTAAACAAATTAACTCTATAAAATTATAATTTTGGAGTTATGTAACCATTTCATAAAAGAAATCCTATAATTGTTCACAACTAATGCGACCTTGGATGCATGACACGAACAGACTTAGGAAAATATAAACATAAAAAATATATCAATTAAATGAATGTAAAATAACACAAAATATTTATAATAATTAAAATATATTTTCATAAGGTTATTAATCATGTATTTAATAAATCTAATTTGATTATTCAGGTGGTAAAGTGGAAGTTAAGAGTGAATCTAGACCTGAGGTAAGGGATCTATCCAAACCACCCTATTTTATTTGGGTTATTTTTTTCTCTCTATTTACCTCACTTTAACACTCAATTATTATTATTTAATTATTATATATTTTTATATATGTCCCACACATATAAAAATATTTTAATTCACCTTTTATTGACGGGGTTATACATGTTTTAAAGGCTCCCTTCTCAATTTCATTCATTAAGCAGAGCCGATTAAAGGGAATTTATTTGTTTTCTTACCATATTTCAAGCACCACTTAATGAAATGTTTTTTAAACTTAAATAGTTTCTAAAAATAGTCATTTTATTATGTAAAACCATGTTATTTCATTTCTAGTCTTATGGAAATTATAATTCCCTTACCCTCTTTAATGATCCTTTACCTTTTTTCATGAAACCCCAGTTAAAAGGAGCATTCCCAAAATTAATTATCTACTAATTTTTATGCCTTCAATTAACTTGGAATTAATTTTCATGTCCTATGATTATTTATTTGTATATTAATTTATATGAATTATTTAATCCCTTATTTCATGTAGTTCATTTTGGCTATGCTATAAGATATAATTATGCAACCCATTTTCTTTCCATGGGTTTTTTTGATGCTTATGACTTATGTTTGATTTCATTATATGTAACACATATTCATGTACATGTTATGATGGATATTCCCAAATAACACTCCAATGTATTGGGTAATTTTTATATCTCATGAGATGATATGTATGATATTAGATAGTAAACCTAATCCATGATGGGACTGTATTCACCATGTTATGTTGTCTTGGTAGCGAGTCTTGAATTATTCTTATGTCATGTTTTATGTTGTTTAAAAATTCCTATGATTATAAAATCTTGTGATGGAATATTATTTATTTCATGCTTTCATGTGATTATTCATGATACTTTCCTTTTATGATATCACGTTAGGCCAATTTAATCATATTCTATGCTCATTTATCATGCTTATTCCCTACTGAGCTTTATAACTCACCTTTTTTTTGGAAAGGATGATATATTTTATGGATGGAAAAGTCTATTCTATTGAGAAAAGAAAAAAATTACAAAAGTATTAAGTAAATCCTTTTATAATAACATCTTTTCAAAATAGAAAAAAAATCATCTGCTAAAGAATTGAACTAGATAATTTCACTAGCAGTGACCCATTTATTTGTAATCCCATACACAAAAAATTTGGCCTCCTAGAATTTATGTGTAATTATATAGATCATGTTTAATTGAGTGTCCATGCATTTGATTCATCTGGCAGTAATCTTCCACGAGAGATGAATAGTTCCACTTTTGATAGCTTGAACAATAATAGTTAAATAAATATATAATAGTAAGTTGCACTATACTCATTGTATTTTCATTTCAAATGAATTAATAATGACAATAATTTCAGCTTCAAGGGATGTGGAAACTCCACATAGAACATAGAATCATCCCATGACATCACCCTTTTAATTTCTAAAGACAACTCCAAATCCATAAGATCTCATATTTCCCTTTGAAACCTCATCCATGTTACACTTTTTCCATCCCAATAATGGAGGAATCCATATAACTTCAAGAGTAACAGAAGGACTATAAAAACTACCTACAATTCCAAGATGTTTAAGCACTATAAGATCATGAATAAAGTTATTACAATGACCTTTTTTAAGAGAATTAGTGCTTTTAATAGCAACCATAATCCGCACAATAGATGATTGAAGGTTGAAGGGAACATTATCATGAATCATCCTATTTTTAGAGATCCATATTTCATGAATGTATTCTATAGTATCAATAAAAATAATGTTTAGAATATTCTACAAAATATGAAACTTAATAAAAGCTCTAAAATGCGCCTATACATCAGTTGTCTAGGGGATCTACACCTTGAACAGGCTAGCCACATTATTCCACAATGTGGAGGTAGTATCACAAGTTATAAATAGGTGGTTCAAGTCTTCCCTATTCTAGTTAGAAAGGACGCACTTAGATCATAGGTTAATGGAAACATATTGAAGGTATAAGTTAGTCAGGAGTTGGAATGGTCCATCCTCTATATAATCATGAATTTGGATGGTGAAATCCAACCCTTATTCAAGTTTCCAGACCATGTGATTGAGTGCCTATGAGAAGCAGATAGATTTTATGGCTTGGAAGTAAGTATTTCATTATATGTGGGTTTCTATATGATTATGTGATCACTTCTAATGAAATTGTGATTGTAGACAACTTTATGGATTTCATTGGGAAATAGATCCATTGAATTCTCAATTTTCTCCTTAATCATGACTTTTGTGTCCAAATATGGATTAGAGAAATTTAATAGATTAATAAGGGGTGTAACTGTCCAATTTCCTAACAAATAGTTGAGGGATGAATTCATGTTAACTAACCAATATGCATGTATTAATATGTTGGAAATTAATCCTTGAAGGTATGTAATATAGAGTAATCTATATAATTTAAGTTTTGAGATTTATGACTACTTAAAAATATTGATCTCAGGAAGCTAGAAATATTTGACTTCTCATTGATAAGCCTCCACATAAAATGTTCTTGCATATGTTGATTAAAATTTCAATTATTTTTTATTCCCAATCCTCCATGATAAATGGGATGGTAGCATTTCTTCCAAGGGATGGTTATAATATTTCTTTAAAGGATGCTCCCACTCTAGGTTTATATATTCCTAGGTCATCCTATATAGTTTTAGAAGTTCAAAGGGATAATAAAGAAAATTATGGAGATTAAAATAAAGAACTTTTATTTTAGTTTCATGTTTATTCTTTTTAAACCTAGTATCCTAAAGACGCTTGGCCTCTTGATCCTTAGGTTGTGTTCATTTAATATTTATATTAAAAAAATGTAATAAAATTTTTAAGAGGATTGAGTTATTATAGCTGGTATTAGAGCAAGGTATAGTTATTTTTGGGGATTATTAAAATAATACAGCATTAAAAACCCTATGGATAAGTAAAAGTATAAGAAAAAATCTTGAAATTTTAGTAAAGTATAGAGAAATTGGTTTCCAAGAAATGAAATCCCAGTTTAGATACAACAAGTTGATGCGACTATAACATAGATATACCTAGGGGTAATAACATCTAAAGGTATTGTTGGGTATTAACTTGACTTATACCTGGTGAATGTCAAATAATAATGTAAAACAAAGTACCTATAAATAAAAAAATAGTAGCATAAATATTCTTCACTTCGAATGAGAATTCTTGTGTAAATAGTGAATCAAAGTATGAAGGTTATCATGATAGTTATATCACCAACATTAGGTAAAAATGATTGATAATAATAATGCACCCCTAAGTGTATTGATGACTGTATGAAATTCCATGAGATATACTTTATTGGACCAATCTAAGTAATAAGTCTCTACTTATAACCACATGAATCTATTATTCGTATCTCGTATACAACTCTTCATAATGAATACAAGATTCTATTAGTTCTAACCACATTATATCATTACAAACCATAATACTCCAAAATTATAATTGGTTAGGTATAACTCAAAGTCACGCTTTGAGGGGATATTATCATTTGACTATTCATGTAAAATAAAATTATAGAACACATGATGAATGATAATTAAATATTTCTTTTATTATAATAACACAGTACATTTATAACCATCGTAACCAATGTATCATGTGTCTAACACCTAGATTTTCTACATGACCCTCGTATTGTTGCTATAGTAATGGTTTTGTCAATGTAGATGCTACATTCTTCTATATAGCCACCCAACTGATCTTTACATTTCCCCTCTAAACTATCTCCTGTATGAGGTGGTATTTTTGAAGGATATGTTTGGTCCTTTGATGAGACTGGGGTTCCTTAGCCTGAACAAAATCACCATTATTTTCACAATATAGATCAATTTCTCCCTCAATGATAAGAACCACTCTAAGTTTAGAAATTAGCTTCTTGATCCAAACAGATTCCTTCACAACATCTGATGTAGAAATGTATTCTACCTCTATTATCAAGTCCTATATGGTGTCTTATTCGGAACTATTACAACTAAATACTCCACACTTTATAAAAAACATAAATCCATATTGAGATTTCATATCATCTTTGTCATATTAGAAACTAGCATCTGTATAACCTTTTACACAGAGTTCATCCTCTCCTCTAAAGACCAGGAACATATCCTTAGTCCTTTTCAAGTACTTAAGGATGTTCTTTACAAAAATATAGTGACTCTAACTAAGATAGGATTGGTATCTACTTGTTATTATCAAATAATATGATACTTCATGTTGATTACATAACATGGAATACATGATAGATCCTATGAAATACACATAAGGAATCCTATCCATCATTTCTAACTCTTTAAAAGGATCCTAAATCTTCCTAAGATCCCTACCATGGAACACTGGTAAAGAATCATTCTTAGATTTCTCCATGTTAATCTTCTCTAACACTTTACCAATATATGTGTACTAACTTAGTCCAAGAAACGTCTTAGATCTATATCTATAGATCCTCATACCGAGTATGTATGCTGCATCACTCATGTCTTTCATTGAGAAACATTTACTCTGCCATATATTCATAGATTAAAGTTTTAGGATGTGATTTCCAATAAGCAGTATATCTTCTACATATAGTATTATAAATACTTTTATAATCCCACTAAGCTTATTTTATACACAAAAATCATATGTGTTCTTTATGATCACAAACTCTTTGATTGAATCATCAAACTAGATATTATAGTTTTGAGAAGCTTACTTTAGTCCATAAATAGAATGTTGTAGCTTGAAAACCATAACATTCTCATTTGGAACAACAAAACCCTCATGATATATCATATAAAAATTCTCATATAAATTCACAATAATTAATTTGGTTTTTAAATCCATTTGATACATCTTATAATCATAATGAGCTATTATAGATATCAAAATCTTAATGGACTTTATCATTGCAACTAGTGAAAAGGTCTCTTCATAGTTAATACCATGAACTTATTTTAAAACCTTTTCCACCATGAGTGATTTATAGGTAAACAATATTCCATCCATGTTAATTTTATTATGAAAACCCCACTTTAACCCAATGGGTATCAACCCTTCAGGCTCATCCAAAAAGTTCCAAACTTGGTTAGTGCAAATGGAGCCCATCTTGGATTCCATGGATTTTAACTATTTCTTGGAATCAAAACTCTCATTGGTCTTTCAATAGAAAGTAAATAAACATTACTTTATCGTTATTAGACACAAGAAATCCATACCTATTGGTTTCTTAAAGAATCCCACCAGGACTTTGAGGTTAATGTGTAACTTGAGTTGGTTCTTCTTCAACAACTCTTTCCATAACTGAATCAACTTCCATCTTAGGAACACTTCCTATTTTTTGGTATTTAACTTCTACAAGTTCAATTTTCCTCCCACTAACTACTAAATCCATGTATTTTATTTCTAGTAAAATACCATATTTATCCACAAATACTTTTTGTTTAGTAGGGTGGTAAAAATAATATTCTTTAGTTTACTTGGGATAACTAAAAAAGAATCATTTTTATAACTTGGGGCCCATATTATCAAAATACAATCATCATATGAGTGCTTAAAAACCCCAAATCCTCATAAAATACATAAAGATATGTTTTCTATTCCATATATCATATGGTTTTGTTATGACTACTTTATATTGAACATATTTTAGTAGGAATACAACAATATCTAGATCATAACCCCAAAATGAGATAGAAAGGTCACATAAAATCATCATCCATCAAACCATATCTAACAAGGTATGATCCATACTTTCAAATACACTATTCCATTGTGGTGTTCTATGAGGATTGAGTTTTGAAACAATTCAACAATCTCTTAGATGGGATATTAGTTCTTGGCTCAAGTATTCATCACCCTGATCTGATTGAAGGATTTTAATAAGTTTTTCTAGTTTCTTATGTATTTAATTTTGAAACTTTTTAAACTTTTAAAAAGTTTCATACTTGTGTTTCATCATAAACACATACCCATACTGACTAAATTCATCGATAAAAGTAATGAATTACCTAAAACCACAAATTACTTTAGTACTCATTGGTCCACATACATTGCTATGTATGAGATCCAATAGTCTACTAGACCTCTCACATTTTCTCCCAAAATGAGACTTTGTAACTTTTCATAATAAAAAAGATTCACATGTATCAAATTATTCATAATAAAATGATTCTAATAATCCATCTTTATAGAGTCTTTGAAAACGTTTCTCATTTATATATCCAAGGAGAAAATTCCAAAGGTAGGCGAGATTAGAATCAAGACAGGCCTTCTTATTCTAAGTTTTAAAACTAGTTTTATCCATATCAAGAATATATAAACCATTCATTATATTCATAATTCCATAAAATATTTCATTATTTTATATAGAACAACTTTTTTTATTAATAATGAATGAAAATACCATCTTGTACAAATAAGATATAGAAATAAAATTCCTATTTATAGAAGGAACATATTTTTTTTTCAATTATAGGATCAATTCACTTGGTAAAATTAGATCATAAGTACTAACCTCTAATTAATTAACTTTTGATCCATTACTGATGTGAATATATACTTCACCCTTCATAAATTCCCTCTTATCTCTGAGTTTTTGTTTATCAGCACAAATGTGTGACGCACAATCGATATCTAATACCCATGAGTCATAGTTGGAGAAATTTATTTCTATAACATTCACATTTGGGTACTCTAAATGTTTCTCCTTGATAACAATTTTCAATCCTAGATACCAATATTTAACTATTTTAAAGGTCATACGTATTAATGATATCAATATGATTAGTGTGAATTATGCCATAATATAAAACAAAGACAAATCAGTAGGTGAGTATCATGTATTATATATTTTTATTAAGGTATTTAAAGGAAAGTGATCCACTAAAAATGAATACCCCATACATTATATCCATTTAGTGATCCAAGATCCATATTTCACTACATAATGACCCCACTTTGGCATCAAACTCATTACTTTCATTATTTAGGTAGGGATTCATCCTAATCAAAATAATTGTGATTCTTAAATATTTTAGTGGATATAAATTTATCCAAATCTATCATATATAGTCACTCAACTCTATTCCTCTGTTATCCCAACCCTTAGGGTTTCCCATCAAAGTGTAACCCAAAGAAAATGTCAAAAAAAAGCTAACATAAGACAATCCAGGGGCACCCCATTTTGGTATGAGACTACCCATTGAATAATCCTGAGTCACTCATTATTTTTTTCCTAACACAAGATAATATAGGGAAACCTTGATTTTTCATGAAACTACCCAGATTGATGATCGAGGTTTTGAAAGTGTTTCTTTGGAAGGAATCTCACACCTAGTATTTTCAGGATTTTTAAGGTATCAATAATTTAATATACATCATATGCATATTAAATTCATAACTATTAAATATTTTATAATATTTATCTTTTTATATTTTATTTCATTTTTTGTATATATTATTTTAACAATTTATTTTTGGAAATCACTATTCTAACCACTAAATTAATGTGTAACTCTTTACACAACCCACAAGTCTGTGTTAATCACCCAAAAATAGAAGTCAAGTATATTCATACATATCCAAATGCATGATATGCATAAGGTACATGAACGATTCATATAAATTCATAGATTTATATGATATTGAAAAACTCCACATGAATAATCCCAAAGCGACAGATCGACAACCCCATTTACTTTCATAACCAAGGAAAGCCTCCAAGAAAGTAGGTGGTTTGGTCCCAAGTACCTCTACCTAGGAGACATTACTAAATATAAAATTCAATTTATGAAAACTATAACACCTAATATGAACAAACTATTCCCAAAAAACTATTCTCAAGTACATAACAAAATATACAAACTGAGGTCGGGATAGATGAAAACTAAATTTTATGATACCAAACCTAGAATGATAAATAAGGATCTATCCAAGAATAACTTTATCATATAAATGGGAAAACATAATATTCATATCTCATAAAAAATTTACTAAACATGAATATCAATGAAATTTAATAAATAAATAAACAATTTATTTATTTTCTAAAACATGAGACATTTATGAACTATTCATAAATAAATGCTAATTATAAACATTTTATAATTTAGAAAGAATATAAAAAATTATATTTATTTCAATATTATCCCCTTCATATTTTATATAAAATGAAATTTATATGATATTTCATGAATTATAAACATTTTATAATTCAATACATATTATATAAAAATTTTATATAATTTAAATATCATATATTTAGTAATTTATAAAAAATTATTAACCACATATTATGATTTATAATTAAATATTTTGTTTTTAGATCATAAGTCATGTCATTTAATTTTTCAAACGGTATTTTAAAATATTAACCTTCATTATTTGGGATAATATTTCATAAAAATTTATTTAGTTAATTATAAACAATTTATAATTAATTAATTAATTATTAAATCCTTATAAATTAAAATATCCCAAAATACATTTCATTATGATTTATAAACATTTTATAAACCATAAACACCATTTAGTATTTAAAAAAAAATTAAATATAGTTTCTGATTACCCTTACACAGAATCCTTATTTTGCGTAAGGGTATCCTCCCTTTTACCCTTACATAGACGCTCTACGTAAGGGAAACTTATATTTTTAGAATCATGAGTAAATGTAATATAAAGGTTACCTTTATAGATATTACCTTTATTCATATCCCTCTTTTTAAGTTATTACCTTTACAAAACTCCTTTTTGTATGGGTACTCTCAATATTTCATACACCGTGTAAAGGTAAACATCAAGGACCTTTACACAACATCTCTAATACCTTTGCATGTAACAGTAAAGTTCTAATGAACCTTACATAAAACCCCTTTGCGTAAGGGTACTACCTTCACACAAATAATTTGTGTAAAGGTAACCAAGAGGTTATCCTTATGAAAACCTTTTTCATAGGGGTATCGTGTAAGTGTAAATAATATTTACCTTTATGCAAAGCATCTGTTTTTATGAAAACAATGTTCTTATTTCCTGTTCCAATTTTTCTCAAAAACCAGTTATTAGATCACATTAAAAACTTTAATAACATGGAATTTGATACTATTGATGGGATTCTTATGATCATTTGAAGCAGAATACAACCTAAAACATAGGCAGATCTATCTTCAAGAATCAATGTGTAAATAATACTATAAAATAGAGTACTTAGAAATCAGAAATAGTATTAGCCATCTTCTTCTATTAGAGTGAAAATTATTAATGGAGATCATAAAGAGCAGTGAATGAAATTACCCTACCTCTGAAGTGATACACTAGCCAATGGATCCAAGATTGTATTGTGAGGATTCTCAAGTAACTGAAGTGGTGATAACACCTTCTTAGGTGATATGAACAGTGCTTGGGAAGAAGAGAGATTTATAAGAGGCTCATACACATCGAACACCCAACAAGATAGGATCTCATCCTATTATATAGAAAAATCCTAAGGTATCTCATATTCATAATGCATCATATGCATTTATGACTGTTGGGGTGTAATTAATTAAAAAAATTCAATAAATCTAATTGAAATCCTTTAATCCATTCATAATGGATTGTAATTGATGAATAAACTATTCAGGAGAAATAAATTATATATATATATATATATATTATATTCACGCATCACATTCATGAAAAATACATGCATCACATGCATATATTAAATGTACACTTATATATATAATATCACACAGACAGACAGACATATATATATTTCATTCATCACATGCATGTGTACATGAATCTCATGCATGTATATTTTAGTGCACATTCAAAAATTATTTCATATCATGAAATTTTAGTATAACTATTAAAACACCACCTTAAAACATGGAGGTTAAGTTATCTATGAGAAAAAAATGGGTAAATTATTATATCCCAAGTATATAAGCGGAACTATCCGATACATGGGGAAAAGTATGAAATATATACAGATAATAGGATCCTAAAGTATATATTTACTCATAAGGAGCTTAATATGTTCTAGTGAAGAAGGTTAGATCTAATTAAGGACCACGACTGATCAATCCATTAACATTCCAAGAATACGAATAAAGTGAAAGATGATCTAAGTAGAAAGGATCATAAAACCTTATTAATGATGATAATTGAGAAGGATCTAATCTTTTTGTACTTTTAAAGGATGGACATAGAAGTCATAAAGGAAGGAACTAAATCCTACCTAGATCAGATGATTTCTCAGCTATCTATTCTAGAGAAGATAAATAATGATCAAATGGATGATGTAGAAATATAGAAGAAGGTGGAAACTATAAGAAAAGAGAAATCCCCAAAGTTAAAAATTGATGAAGAATGAGTTGTAAGATTTGGTTCATGACTATATGTACCATAAAATCATACTATAAAGAAATATTTATTAAATGATGCAAATATCTTGATATTCTATATCCACCTAGGGAGTATAGAGATGTATCAAGTTCTTAGATATCACTTTTGGTGGGACAATATGAAGAAGGAGATCACAAAATATACATCAATGTTCCTAGTATGTTATAAAGTGAAGGTAGAATGGAAAAAGTTGAAGGGTATGATGAAACCATTACACATACCTATATGGAAATGGGAAAACATCACCATGGACTTTTTCCCAAGTCTTCCAAAGACATGTAGAGGAAATAATTCCATATGGGATTTAGTGGATCATCTATAAAGACTGCTCACTTCATTGAAATTTGAGAGGAATTCTCACTTTATCAACTTACAAGGATATACATCAAGGAAGTGGTGAGGATATATGGAACATCACTATTAATTATATATGATTGAGATCCGAGATTTACCTCTAAGTTATTCAAAAGTATCCAACATTCTCTAAACACTAAGTTGAACTTCAGTATAGCTTATCACTCCCAAACTAATGTCTAGTTAGAGCGAGATATCTAGACACTTGAAAAAATGTTGAGAGAAAGTTTTATGGACTTAAAAGAAGTATGAGACCAATATATTCCTATAATGGATTTCTCATATGATAATATATTCCACTCAAGAATCCAAATGGATCCATATGAATCTCTTTATGGGAAGAGATATATAGAACCTACATGTAGGGATAAATTTGGTGAACATAAGCTTCTATGACCTAAAATGGTTGAAGAAATGGTAGAAAATGTCAAGACCATTCAGTAACACATAAAGAAAGTTCAAAGTCAATAAAAGAGATAGGATGACAATTGTCGGAGAGACCTGGAGTTTGAGGTTGGAGATAAAGTGTTTCTCTGTATATCTCTATGGAAGTGAGTCATGAGATTTTGGAAGGAGGGAAAGCTTAGTACCAGATATATCATCCCCTATGAGATTCTTGATATCATTGGAGTCGTGGACTATCAAATATCACTCCCACTAACCCTGTCTTAGGTATATGATGTGTTCCACATATCCCCTTGAGGAAGTATAAAATAGATCCCTGATATGTACTGAATACAATAGTGGTATAGTTAGATATTTATCCCTCTTATGAAGAGAAATTGGTGAATATCTTGGACCTCAAAGACAAAGTTATATACAACAAGACTACTCATATAGTAAATATACTATGAAAAATCCTAAAGTATGAGGAGGTGACATTGGAACTGAAGGAGGAAATGAAATAGAAATTCCCTCATCTATTTTCATCTTAGTGGGTGAAATGAAATTTTTATGGTGAAATTTATCAAGGGTGGAAGAATTTAATGACCTAGAATTTTATCAATGGAATTTCCCTTCTAATTATATAAATGTGTCATATTATGTGATGACCAAAAATATTGTTGACTTAAACATTACATTTAGAGAATAAATATAACCATAAGAATTGAAAGTGTTATAATGGGACAAAAAATATAAAATAAGATAACTATAATATGAAAATTTGGATAAGCTCGTTCCCTAAGAATGATCACACTCATGAACAATACTGTAGAAATAAAGTAGAATATTAGTAATGAAATATTCATTTGAAAATGAAAATATATATATAATTGAGAGAAAATATAAGTTAATGAAGAATGAATTAAATATTAGGTATTTTTAGAAGTTAGTGAGCCCATATTACCACTATAAATATGATCGTTGTAATAGTAATATGACTATTTGAATAATAACATGACCTTTAGGAATAGTAATCTGACTATTAGAAATAGTAACCATACTGTAGAATAGTATAATCACTTATGTAATTGTAAAATAATATTTATATATCTTATTAAATAATAATATGACATGTTTATATCACGATACAAGTAAATAAATGTTTTAAAAATGATAAAATAAGTTTTTTTATTTTTGTAAAACATATATGTTTTATTTATATTTTTATAAAAAATATAAAGTTTTTAAATAAAGTTTATTTTCATAAAATGTGTTTATAAAATAATATTAAGTTTTATTATAATTATAATATAATTTATGATAATGTAAATAATTTTTTAAAGGGTCATACAAAATTACATAATACTAAAATTGGTATTTTTCAAGTGAATAAGGATTTTATTTAGAAATTAAATTTCTCATATTTATAAAATTATTTTCAAAAAATGGATTTCAGTCTTGGAATTTACATGTCTAAAAATTTTTAGGTTAAATTTTTTGTATTTTCTAAAATAGTTGAATTTTTGGTGAATAGTAAAATACGACAAAATACGGTAATTTGAATTATAAGAAAAATACATATATAAATGAGTCCTGGATAATGTAAGTGAGCATTGAATCATCCTAAAATTCATAAACGACTTTATTTAGTCACAAGAATCAATAATATCATTTTTTGAGCTAAAATAATAATAAAATTATTATTATATTAAAAAAACTCTCTCATACCCTTATAAATACTACCCCTCACCTCCCCTTCTCCTTACACATTATAACTTCATTAACTTACCAAAGATCTACCAAATTATCTCCCCATATCTACCCCATGTCCCTAGAATTCTTAGTATTATCAAAATACCAATCCAAGGTTTCTTAAGGTGAAGTCTAAGTGAGGACATCCAAAGAGGTAATATTCATAGCTAAACAATCTTTTGATTCTTTCTTATTTTACCTTATCATATATATATTTTCCACGATAGTATGATAACATCAGTATTTTAAATATACTAAATTTTTATTTTATTTATGTAATATACCTAATATATCCTTTTCTTTTATTTAATTTAAAAAAGGAAAACATTGTCCATATTATGGTTGGTTCACCACCTCCATTGACAACGTGTTCCATTTTCCATTACCACCTTCATGGATGGTTGAAATACACTTATAATGGTTAAAAATGACCCAAATATGTATATTTTTGTTGTTTCATACCATTTAATGGATATATATCCATAATATTAAAATAAATGTAATAATTTCATCATGGTTAGAAAACTTCCTTAAATGAACTAAGCATATAACGATTATACTCTATAAATATTGATTATTTATGAAAAATATTAAATAATAAGAAACTTTTAGATTATTGGAAACAAATTAAATCCATAACATTATAATTCAATATTTATGGAACCATTTCATAAAATAACTCCCATAATCAACCACAACTAATGCGACCTTGGACGCACAACACAAACAACCTTGGGACGATAGAAATAGAAATGATATCTCAATTAAATGACTCTAAACCAACCCAAAATATTAGAAATAAATCAAATATATTTTAATAAGGTTAAAAATAATGTATTTAATAAATCAAACTTCATTATTTAGGAGGTTAATTGAAAGTGAAGAGCGAATCCAAACCTGAGGTAAGGGATCTCTCTAAACCACCCTATTTTCTTTAGGTTATTCTTTCTCTCCATTTACCTCACTTTATCTTTCTATTATTCTCATTTAATTATTATATATTCTATATATATCTCCCAAAAATATATACTTAGTTTAATTAACCTTTTATTAATGGGTTTATACATGCTTTAAAGGTTCCCTTCTCAATTTCATTCGTTAAGAAGAGCCGAATAAAAGGAAACTTCTCTGTTTTCTTACTAAATTTCAAGTAATACTCAATGTAGAGTTTTTTAAAATTAAATTGTTTCTAAAAATAATAATTTTATTAGGTAAAATCATTTTAGTTCTTTTTTAATTTATGGAAATTATTATTCCCTTACCCTATTTAATGATTCTTTACCCCTTTTCCTAAAACCCCACTTAAAACGAGTATTTATAAAATTACTTCTACACTCCTTTTTGTGTCTTAAATTCATATGGGATTAATTTTAATGTACTATGATTATTTATTTATCAATAAATTTAAAATAATTTTTTAATACATTCTTTCATGGAATTCATTATGATATTTCATTTGGATATGCTATAAGAAATGATTATGTAACCCATTTACTTTCCATAGGTTTTTCTAAGATTTTTCCTTATGTTTGATTTCCTTATGTGGCACACATATGAATATACATGTTATGATGGGTTCATCCATATATTTATTCAATGAATTTGGTAATTTTTATATCTCATGAGATGATATGTATGGGAATAGGGAGTAAACCTAATCCATGATGAGACTCTATCCACTATGTTATGTTGTCTTGGCAGTGAGCTTTGACTTATGCTTATATCATGTTTTATATTATTTCCACATTCCTATGATCCCATGATATTATGATTATATCTTATTTATTTAATTCTTAAAAATTATTATTCATGAACCTTTCCTTTTATGTTATCATGTTATTCCAATTGAATAATATGTTATGTTCATGTATCATGCATATTCCCTTATTGGTCTTTATAGCTCACCCCTTTGTTTATGTATTCCCCAGGTTATCCTATAAAATTTTAAAAGATCAAAGGGGTAGAAGAGAAAATTATATAGATTAAAATAAATAATTTTCATTTTATTTTCATGTTTATGTTTTATGTACCTAGTCTCCCAAATACACTAGGCCTCTCGATCATTAGGTTTTTTATTGGATATTTATGTTAAAAATCATGTAATAAAATGTAGAAGAGGATTGAGAAGATATAAATATAACATTTCTAGAACCTTAAACCAAAAATTATTTTATAATTTATGTATAATAATACCATTATTTAAATTTCCATAGTCATCTATGATAAAAATTTATATCATTGTTCATGTAGGATGTTAAACTGACCCAAATAAGAACATGTTATAATCGATGGGTGAGTATGGTTTAGAAATTAATTAATATGTAATAATATCATTATTACATAATTATAATGATATTATTTAAAATTTTTAGGTGTTGAATAATATTTTAAGAAATTTGGATAAAGAAGAGAAGTCTAGATGAAAAATAAAAAATGTTGCTTTGTGGAGGCGGTAGTCCGCACGTACACACAAGTGACATTATCATTTTCCATAGAACAGAAAGAAGGTTGTAATTTTTTTATATTTTCATAATATTAATAATGTTTTAAGTATCATATTTATTCATTAAATAGTCCCTTTGAAAGAGGTTCCCAAGACCTAAACTCCTGGATCCATTGCTAAAAATAACATACATTAGACAATGGTTTTGAAACACATACTCAATTATAAGATCTTTCACACATAATATAACATTTAGATTACTAGGACCATTTTAGTTTTATAGATTTATATAATTAAGAAAAATATTTATGCAATAACTTGACTTTTCTATGATGTATGTAACCTTTTATTTTCAGATTAATTCCTTGGTTTTGAACAAATATGAATGACAAGTGGGGTCACGGAGGAAACAGGGGGTGTCCAGGGCTTGTTCAGATCCTGAAGCCTGAGATTTTAGATGAGACAATTGGGCCTCATGGTTATTATAAACCATTACACCTAGGAAGCATGGTTTGGATTAACTATGCAGGGTGGTCCAGACCACTGTCCAGGGCTGCACAGTTTAATGAAACTATGAAATTGGGGCCGCACAACTATGAAAGTTATACATAATTTTTAACATAGGAAAAACACATGATTGGTGCATGGTTTTTCTAGCCATGAACCATGACCATTCAAGTGGGGAATTAAGATAGAGAAGGGCACACAATTATTACACAGTTTGACCAACCGTTTGACCAAACCATGTGACCCAATATTAATAAGGGAAATAACCATTTTCCCCTTAATTATTTAAATGTTTAAACCCTATCCTCTATTCCTATTTTACTTTAGTTTCCAACCTTTCTCTTATGTTGAGATCTCCCTTGGAATCCTATACTAGGATTTTCCATAACTCTCTAATTCAGACTCTGATTCTTCCTATGTTGGTCTTATTGGATGTGCGTCGGTGAGTTATCTATTCCTATTTCAACTTTCATTGTTTTCCTTACTATCAGTGATGTTATTTTGGTACAGGATCTTATGACCTATTTTCAGGGTGTTTTTATGTTCTTCCATTTTCTTTTGATCTAGAAAAAATCAGAGACTGAGACTGGATGAGTTTTTTCTATGGGCTTAAGTTAGGTGGTATATACCTTTTCCCTAAATATCTAGTTGTTTATATCTTGTTTTCATTATGTTGCACGCTATAATTTCTGGTATATGGTTCCTAAATTAATTGAATCATGATTTAGTCTATAAAAACATGTTTGAGATATGCCATGACATATTTTGTCAAGGTTGGAGGTTGTTGATCTCAACCTAAACCGACCATGGGGTGGGTTCCACATTTTTACTATGTTTATACCACCCTTGGGGTACTCCAAACTTTCCTTGTATAAATGAGAATTAAATGTTTTATTAAAAATAATTGTTAAAGGTTGTAATCACTTTGTAGAACCTTGTAATTTTTATATGAAAGATATAAATTGTTAAATCCCTTGGCTTGTATATGATTATTAAGGGATGTATAAATTTGTGAATGAATTGGTTAGGATGCCTTTGAAATTTCTATTCCTTGGATTACATTTAATTAGACTATTAGGATTCCATGGAAATTTCAACTCCTTGGATCCAATTATTTGATTTACATGATGTTCTAGGATTACTTGTAAATTTATACTCCTTGGATATGATGACCTATTGGGATGAATTGGAAATTTCTACTCCTTGGATCTTGGTTACATTACCCATTTGGATTCCTTGGAAATTTCAACTCCTTGGATCCTATTTACTCAGATTACTTGGATGCCTTGTAAATTTCTACTCCAAGGATCCATATTTCTTAGATGCCTTGGAAATTTCTACTCTAAGGATCTAGTTTTACTAGATTACTTGATATGATAAGAGTCCTTGAATATTTCTACTCCTTGGATCCAACCCTTTAGGATGCCTTGGAAATTTCCAATCCTTGGATTTTGTTTACCTTTTACTTAGATTACTCGGTTGCCTTGGACATTACTACTCCTTGGACCCAGGCCCATGTAGGCCTGATACATGATTACACTTCATAGGCCATTGTCGATGCTTGATTTTATTTATAGATAGACTTCTATTTTAGTGGCTTGATCGTAGTGATAATTGATAAACTGGATAACATCATTTCTACTATTTTACATGTACACTTGTTATATCTATACACTACTTCAACTTATATGCACAAACTGTACTTGTTATGAAAACCATTGGTGGTGTCATACTGAGTGTTATCTCACACCCTATTTAAGATGTCGTTGGGTACCTGGATAGACTTCATGGATGCAAGTAGGGATAGGGGAAAATAACCTCTTGATGATGCTTAATTGATTGTTTCATAGGAGTAGGGGACCATAGGATTGGGGTATGGCTCGTGATTATATATGGGCATAGTTTATTTTTGGTCTTTTTGTACTTTTGATAAATGTATTGTATTAGATGCGTGTTTTCATGTATTACCTATATTTTTTAAATCATTCCATGATCACTATTTTTATATGGAATTGCTAGATGATATTACTTGGTTATTTATATAATGGATGTTTATTTTCACCTGTTCAGTTATTTTATATGCTTCCACTATTGATTGATCTGATTATACCATTGTGATACAATCAAACCATTAGGGTATAGTCTTCCCACTATTCCACCATAGACCCTCATTTCTAGTCGATAGCCTTTGGCATATGGGGAGGCACACTTGAGGCTATGTGGCTAATCAAGACTGGTTACTTTTGAGTGGTATGGGTCCAAGAAATCACAAAGTGGTATCAAAGAATTTTATTTTATTTTGTCTTATCATTTGGGGATATTAGACAGAAGATTAGGAATGTGTTGGAATTTGTTCATGAGTTATGACTGGGGGTATCTAACCCGTGTACATGAAAAATCCAAATTTCCCAGGATGGGATACAATATTTTGGTTTATGCCTATTACAATTGATTTGAATTCATCATTGAGTAAAACACTTGATTTTTTATATTCCTCCTGATTATGAATTTTTTCCTTGGCCTGATATGGTAAGGAAATAATGCACCATGTATCATTATAGTCACTTCAGGATTTATATGTCATGCATTATGCCATGCCACATTTATTTTAATGCATGCATTTCCTATATCATGTTTTGGTGCCTTATTGGTTTATCCATGAAATTATGGTAACATTTCATTCATATACTTGATAAATAGCTAGTTGGGATTATATGGATTACACAATTCAATTTATAAGGTGTATGGGACCTTAAAAATTGGAATTGGTTATCCATATAGTTCAACCTTTTCAAGATAATTTCTATATAAACACAAAAAAAAATTAAATGAAATGGATTTCTAGAATGAATGGTCACCATTAAATAAGGATTATAATTTCAATTTAAAGGTTTTTTCCTCTATAAATTGAAATTGACACTCTGTATACTAGGACCTTGAATATATGGCAGAGAAATCGGCCATGACCCAACCTTAGTAATGGGAATTAGGCAGTATATCATGTGTTCTTACGGTCTAAAATTCACCCAAAACTAGATTTAGGAGCAGGGACAGGGAAGTGGCTTGTTCTTAAGAAGGCTTGTTGATGCACCCGATTTGTGTATTAATTTTCATATAGTCTATTGAAAAATAAGAACAAGTTTTCAGAAATTACCTACTACTTAGGGAACAAATACTTTGATTTTGGGGATCTTGTTTATTTCCAAGAGGTTTATGGCCAAATACACAAAACGGGGAAGAAATGAGAAAAAATTTACAACTACATGGCGTGTACTTATATACATGTCATGTACATTCAAGTTAAGACACAGGTTGACCAGGAAAAGTACAAGCCCAAGTAACCAAAATGCGGTACATGTCATGTGAACAATATACGTGCCATGTATAACATTCTAGAAGTAGTTGGTGGATGAGAAGAGTCTACATGCCGTGTGGCCGGATGAAGGGGACACACCGTGTTCCATTAATACATGCTGTGTATACCATTCTAGAAGCGGTTGGTGGCAAAAAAAAAGACTACATGCCGTGTATGGCGGTGCTACATGCCGTGTATATTCACCTACTAGGCAGTACCGTGTTCCAAGTCAAAGACGATGTGTTAGGCCGCCTACCAGCGGAGAAAACAGAGGAAAAAATGCGTTGAAAAAAGTACACGACATGTACTTTTTCCACACGCCATGTATTTATTTTTCCTATAAAAGGAGGCCTTGGCCTCTGGACTAAGGGGATGGTGTGAAGAGAAATTATAGAGGAAAGTTTGAAGGCCTGAAGGATTGATGCTCTGCCGTCATACTACCACTGTTCTTCCGTCTACCTAAGAATCATTCCTTTCCAAAGTTCCAAGAATGATTTCATCAAGTATCAATAGTTTTGTGTTTATAATTTTTAATATGTGTAACTAAACACCCAGTGTGTTGGGGATATGGAAGCTGATGAGTTTTAATTTGAATTAAGTTTCTCTAAATGTGTTAGTTTTAATAATCACTTCTTATTCTTCTTAAATCACTTCATATTATCACTGGAAATTCTGTACCGGACCAAGGACAGAATTTTTAGGGATTCAAAGGAAGAATAACGATGAATAACTCAATGACCATTGGAAGTATCCGTTGGCTCAAAATGGACTAATCCAAATAAATATCTGTTAAACACTAACTACGGGACCAAGGAGTTAGTTTCTTCAGATCTAAATATAAAGTTTACCGGACCAAGGAAACTTTATTACAAATTAAACCCAAAGAGTTGGGTTATTATGAACAACACAACCTTATAAGCAATTTGATTTAATAATCAACTTATCACAAATCCATAACCCCAATGCATTTATATCTTTATTTGTATCCAAATCAAATTTTACCGTATTTACTTTCATTCCAAAAATTAATTTGTTAAATGAAGTTTAAAAACCAATTGTTATTTTTGTACCCAAAAAACCAATAGAAATCAACTCTAAATTCAGA
This sequence comes from Viscum album, assembly GCA_963277665.1. Taxonomy (NCBI): domain Eukaryota; kingdom Viridiplantae; phylum Streptophyta; class Magnoliopsida; order Santalales; family Viscaceae; genus Viscum; species Viscum album. The sequence continues at coordinate 65,017,595 of OY728135.1, read as the reverse complement.
AAACTTCACTTAAAACAAAAATACAAACTAAGTTAAGCAAGATAAAATAACCTCTTAGTTCCCTATGGATCGACCCCTTACTGGTGCTATACTTGTTAGGGTAAATATAATTTGGGACACCGAAAACATACCTTCGGTGAAATGACTTGCTAAATTTTGGCGTCATTTCTGGGGAAACTAGAGTTAATTTTATTCTTGTTTTAATTAATTATTTATCAAAATTTAGTGAAAATAAAAATCATAAATTCACAAAAATTTCTTTTCTATTATTATTTCGATTTACCTTTCTTTTTCCTCATTTACACTTGGTGTTTTGTGTTGTTTTGTGCAGGCCTTTAGGTGTATGATCAGCTACCTCACGTGTTCCAAGAAAACTGAGTCATCAGGGTTTTTCCCAATTGACCTGGAGATCGAATGGAGGTTTTTGAGGCACCAACGAGCACTAATGGCTGAACACAACCAAACCAACCCCATGGCGCAGAACGAGGAAGGAAATCCAGCTGTTTTCTAAGGAGCTGGACAACAATTAGGTCCGGATGAAAACTGGAACCAGCAAGCACCACAATTTTCAGAATACCATCCGTAGTAGCTTCAACAATTCCAACCAGAGCAGATGCCATATTTCAACCAAGGTTAGGGGTCGTTCTACGCTCCTCAGGACCAATAATTCATGCCAGTTCTCCTTCCTCAGCAACCACCTCCACGCCATACTCTCATGGAGTACGACTTGTCATCAATCCACATAGCTGATATGGGAATCATCCATCCACTGGTGTAGGCCCAACATTTTTAAATCAAGCCTGCTATCATGAAGCTGATTCAGAACATGGTTCAATTCGGAAGCCTACCCAGTGAGGATCTCAATTCCCATCTCTCCAATTTTCTGGAGGTATGCGACATGTTCTGCTACCACAGAGTGTCCACCGACACCATCTATCTTTTCCTTTTCCCATTCTCTCTGGGGTATAAGGCGAAATATTGGATTAAAGGATTGCCACAATGATCCATCCTCACTTGGGAGGATCTAGCCCCGACGTTCCTGTCCAAATACTTCCCACCCTCAAAGACGGTGACACTACAGAATGAGATCCACAACTTTCAGCAGCATGATGCTGAATCATTGTACAAATCCTGGGAGCACTTCAAAGAGATTTTGCACAAGTGCCCACACCATGGACTTCTACTTTGGATGCAATTACATACCTTATACGGAGGGTTGACAACTAATACCAAGTTCATGGTGGATGCTGCTGCTGGAGGTATGGTAATGAAGAAGTCCCCCCGAAGAACTATTCGAACTACTGGAAGATATGTCTACTAACAGCTTCCATTGGCATTCCGAATGGGGGACACAGAAACGAGGTATGCATAACATAGATGCAACTACCATGCTATCTGACCAGTTGGATACTGTGTCCAAGAAGATCGACGCGCTCAATCTGAAGGGCACGTCCCAAGTATATGCAGAGAACCATCTGGAATGTAGTGAATGTGGTGATAACAACATAATTGGAGAATGCTCGGGTTCTGCTGGAGGCCCATTGAAAAGCGAGGTAAGTTATGTTTCACAAAACTGAGGGCCCAACCAGTACCAGCAGTACCAGAACCTAGCATGGTGTGATATGAAAAACATAGGCTGGGGCCAACAACAGAAAAATTTTCCACCCCAGCGACCACCCAGCTACAACCAACCTCCCTATCAGAACCAGTACCAGAGGCAGCAATAGCCCCAACAAGGATCTTATCAGTAGTAAGGGTATCATAACCCTCGCTCATAGCAGCCGCGACAACCACCACCTTTACCATCTCAACAACCTCCTCAATAGGAGAACACCTCAAGGTTAGAGGATCTTATGACCAAATTCATATCTACTACTGAGACCGGGTTCCAAAATCAGGAGGCATCAATTCGAGGCCTAGAGAACCAAATTATCCATTTGGCGAACTAACTCTCAGGAAGGAAACCTGGTACTCTACTGGGAAATACAGAGAAGAACCCAAGGGAGGAAGCTCATTCTGTCATACTTCAGAGTGGAAAAGAGCTCCAAAAGAACCAACTAGCACAGCCAGGTGTATCCACACCCCCTGATGATGAAGAAGGTACCAATACCAACCCCTACTCATCCAAAAGCCCATAGAAGGAGGCTTCGCAGAATAAAGGGAATAAGGTTGTCAAACCTTTTGTACCTTCCTTACCCTTTCTAGAGATATTGAAACAGAGAAAGCTGGATGACCAGTTCGGAAAATTCATGGACGTGTTCAAGAAGATGCACATAAATATCCCATTTGCAGAGGAACTAATGCAGATGCCTACTTATGCCAAATTCATGAAGGACATACTTTCCAATAGAAGAAAGATGGAAGATCTGGGCACCATTGACCTAACCAAGGAGTGTTCTACAATCATCCAACACAAAATTACTCCCAAACTCCAAGATCCAAGTAGTTTCACTATTCCCTATACCATTGGAACATGTGATTTTTGGGAAGGATCTCTGTGACTTAGGGGCAAGAGTGAACCTCATGCCCCTTGGAGTTTTCAAGAAGCTCGGGCTCCATGATTTGAAGCCTACTCGAGTAGCCCATCAACTTGCTGATCAATCCATTAAACATCTGAAGGGACTACTGGAGGACGTGCTCATCAAGGTGGGTCGACTGATCCTTCCAGATGATTTCATCATCCTCGACATGGAGGATGACCAGGAGGCACCTCTCATACTTGGAAGACCTTTCCTAGCCACTGGAAAGGTACTGATTGACATGCACCAAGGAGATCTGATTTTTTGGGTAGGAGATGAGAGAGTCTCCTACAATGTCCTAAAGGCTGTTAAACATGCATCATTGCCTGATCATGAGGACTGTTACGCTATAACCACCATGGATGATTGTTTGAGCGAAAAAGGGAATGATTTGGTATGTTCTTTTTCAGATACCTTTATTTTTCCAGACATTCCAGATAAAGAAGCGCCAGAGGACTTGCAATTCCTAGAAGGCCAGGGTGGCCACTATTGGCTATGTATGGTTATTCCTGATAGTCTAGAATGGGAAAAGGTGCAACCACTTTTACCTTCGATTTTGAAGGCACCTGAACTCAAACTGAAACCTCTTCCATCTTCTCTAAAGTATTGGTATTTGGGACCCAATCAAACTTTGCCTTTCATAATTAACGCAGAACTATCACAGGAGTAGGAATATGCACTTCAACAGGTTTTGAAACAACGGACACATGCTATTGGGTGGACAATCACTGATTTAAAGGGTATCAGCCCTACCATTTGCACCCACAAGGTGCTACTTGAAGAAGGTGACAAGAAATCATGGCAACCACAGTGGAACCTGAATCCCCCCATGAAGGAAGTCGTAAAAAAATAGGTGATTAAATTTTTGGATGCCGGAATCATCTATCCCATCTCAGATAGTCTGTGGGTGAGTCCCCTCCAAGTGGTACCCAAAAAGGGAGGGTATCACTGTAATTTCAAATGAAAATAACGAGATCATCCCTACACACATTGTCACAGGATGGTGAGTCTGTGTGGATTATTGAAAACTAAACGATGCCACAAGGAAGGATCATTTACCCCTACTATTCATGGATCAAATACTAGAGAGACTAGAAGGAAAAACTTCTATTTCTTCCTCGAAGGTTATTCATACTATAACTATATTTCCATTTCTCTAGAGGATTAGGAGAAGAGCACATTCACTTTCCCCTATAGTACATTTTCTTACTGGAGGATGTCTTTTGGCATGTGAAATGCCCCCGAAATCTTATAGTGCTGCATGCTGGCTATCTTCCATGACATGGTGGAACAAATCCTGGAGGTATTTATGGATGATTTTTCTATTTATGGGAAATCATTCGCCGCTAGTTTATGACACCTAGAGCTAGTTTTGGAATGTTGTGATAACACTAACCTAGTTTTGAACTGGGAGAAGTGTCATTTCATTGTACAATGTGGCATTGTCCTTGGCCATAGAATCTCAGAAAATGGGATAGAGGTGGACCCGACAAAGATAGAAGTCATTTCACGACTACCTATTCTGACTTCTGTCAGAGCCATCCGTAGCTTCCTGGGGTATTCCGGTTTCTATAGGCGGTTTTTCCGCGACTTCTCTAAAATAGCCCATCCCCTCACCAATATTCTAACCAAGGATTACATATTTGAGTTCGATGTGACATGCGCCATAGATTTTGAGCATATGAAGCAGCATACGGTGGAAGCTCCGGTGATGATTTCTACCAACAGGGAGGAACAATTTGAGGTGATGTACGATGCTAGTGACTATACAGTGGGAGCAGTCTTGGGACAGCGGCTTGATCAGATTTTTTGAACTATAAATTATGCTAGAAGGACACTCAATGATGCTCAGATCAACTACAACACCACAGAGAAGGAGATACTTGCAGTGTTTTTTTCATTTGACAGGTTCCATTCTTACTTAGTGTTGCCTAAAGTTATTGTTTATACAGACCATGTATCACTAAAGTACCTAATGAACAAGAATGATGTGAAGCCCCGATTGATTTGCTGGGTACTCCTCTTACAAGAATTTGATCTGGAGATCCAAGATAAGAAAGGGAGTGAGAACGTTATTTCTGACCATCTCTCCCAGCTTGAGCTACCTCATTTAGAGAAGGAGGAATATCGAGAGATTAGGGAGGATTTCCCTAATGAACACCTATTTTTAGTCAACAAAACACCTAAACCATGGTATGCTGATATTTCTAATTTTCTGGTTACAGGTGTCGTTTACCCCGACCTCTCCTTCCATCAAAGGAAGAGATTTTTATTTGATGTGAAGAGGTACTTCTGGGAAGATCCTCTATTATTCTGATCCTGTGGCGATGGGGTAATCCGCCGTTGCATTCCTGAGCATGAAATTCATGATGTCCTGGAGTTCTGTCACACATCGCCAGTTGGGGGACATCATGGACCTGACCATACAATAGCGAAGATCCTACAGTCTGGGTTTTTCTGGCCCACCATGCATAAAGATGCTCCGGCCTTTATTTCTTGTTGTTATCGGTGCCAGAGGACCAGTAATGTGGGATGTAGAGATGAGATGTACCAACACCCAATCTTGGAGGTCTAGATTTTCGACGTATGGGGTGTAGATTTCATGGGTCCCTTTCCCCCATCTTTTGGGAACACTTACATCCTGGTCTGCATCGACTACGTCTCCAAGTTGGTGGAATCCAGCACTACAGCACACGACATAGCCAAGGTAGTCATGAACTTTTTTAAAGAAAAATATTTTTAGTAGGTTTGGAGTTCCACGAGTACTAATCAGCGATAGAGGGACCCACTTTGACAACTCACTTATGGTAGGAATACTATCAAAGTATGGAGTAAAACATTAGATGGGGACACCATATCATCCCCAATCCAGTGGACAAGTGGAGCTCTACAACCATGAGCTCAAGCTAATCCTGGAGAAAACAGTAAACACTTCGAGGAAAGACTGGTCCAAGAATTTAGATGATGCTTTGTGGGCATATCCGACTGCTTTCAAAACACCATTGGGAATGTCCCCATTCTGCCTCATCTATGGCAAGACATGCCATCTGCCAGTGGAATTGGAACACAAAGCCTACTGGTCCATCAAGGCCCTGAATTTTGATCTAAAGGCAACTGAATAGAAGAAAAAGTTCCAACTGTAGGAACTTGATGAAATAAGATTAGAGGTGTATGAAAACGCAAAGCTTTACAAGGAGAATACAAGAGCTATTCACGACCGGATGATTTCATGAAAATCGTTCCAACCCGGTGACTAGGTAATTCTATTTAACTCTCATCTCCTCTTATTTCTTTGAAAGTTAAATTCATGATGGTAGGGACCATTCCAAGTCATACGAATATTCCATCATGGAGTGGTGGAAATTTATAGAGAGGATGGTCAACCATTCAAAGTGAATGGGCAACAGTTGAAGGATTACCATCACATAGACGACACGGTGGGAACATTTACCACTATACAGCTCAGGTAAGCAAAGGTAAGTAGGTCGAGACAATGACCTAAAACAAAGGTGCTTCCTAGGAGGAAACCCAGAGAATACACTTCGTGTCCCCTCTATATACACAGCGTGTAAGTTTCCTTTTTATTTATTTCTAACTATTAAAAATATATAGAGTAGATAAGAATAAACAGGGATGATGTCGGTGCCGAGGGTAAGGTCACTGGAGTTTATCCGAGCTGACCCGGTTCGAATCCTCCCGGCCTACCTTCAGCACGAGGTTCCTCTTTTTTATATTTTCTTACACAGCATGTGTAGTAAATTTCATATATATATATTATCTTATAAGAAAACCAATGGTGGGGATGGATCGGTTGGCTAAGATCGTAACCCGGATCCAAAAGACCCAAGTTTGAATCCTAACAACCGCCCCATTTCCATCATTTACCCTTTTAATAAAACCACACGACATGTCTTTCGATATACATCGTGTGTGACATATTTTTCCTTACTAAATTTAAAACTTTTCCATATAAAGTAATTCATGCGGATGAAGTTGGAATATTTTCAAAGTCTCGGGCTTGGTTCCAAAATACCTGGGTTCGAACTCGACTAATCTCCCTGTTTCACCCCCTTCTTGTATAATTAAAAACCACATGCCATGCATTTATTTCTTCCCATGTGTATAGACTGTATAGATTAAATGTATATAAATAATAAATATGGGCAGTAGTACAACCTTCGCTCCAGTGGTTGAGGGATTCCATTTGGAACGACCGATCGCCGGTTTGAACCTCGCCCCAAGCACCAGACCAAATGTTGTACTTCTCTTTTTCCAAATTTTAAACACACACCATGTATTTTCCCACTAAATTACGTGTATAGTTTTATTTTTAAATTTTGTATATATATATATATATATCCATTTTTATTATTTTTAATTAATATTAATTATTATATAGTTTACTATAATAATTATATATATATAATCTATAAAAAAATTGAGATACACGGCGTGTAGTCCATATGTACATGCCGTGTACCTTAGCTATATAAGTCGTGGCCACCCGGCTTCACGTCATGTCGCGCGACGCTTCTCCTCTTCCCGTTTCCTCTCCCGTACGACACCCGACCTCCCCACTTCCAGATCCGTCTATTTGGTTCGTTTCAGGTTCTGATTTCTCTTGCATTGCGATCATCGGTCAAGGTACACCCTTCTAGACTCACTATTTCAAGTTATTAGAAGTGTTTAGGGTGTTTTGGGATCTGCCAACCATTCATATTCCGCGATACATGACCATAAAATGAAGAACACACGCTGTGTACCTTTGTACATGGCCATACACAGAATGCTTCGCAATTTGAATATACACGGTGTGTATGTTCGGTACACACCGTGTACCAGCCCCGATCATGCCCGAGTTCCTTTGCACACGACCTCACACACCATTTTCACGTACATGGTGTGTGTATTCAGTACAAGCTGTGTATGTCATTTCTTTTGTCCCCTCCGTGTGTAGAACTTAACACGGCCTCACATACCATGTTCATATACACGGCGTGTGTGTTTGGTACACGCCGTGTATACCATTACTTTCAGCCGACCTGTGTCTAGTCCTCCACATGGCCATGTTCCTCTTCTCATATACACGCTGTGTCGGAACCGTACACAGCGTGTCCTTTATGATTAGAAATTTTAACAAACGTGGTCGTGTCTTTACTCATACACGACCATGTATACTTTGCATGAACACAGTGTATATCCTCAGTAAATGCTGTGTAACCTTACATGGTCTATATTTTACTCCCTCGGTGTATTTTTCCAGAGAACACGGGATGATACCCATCTTCCACTACACGTCATGTACTCTAGATGTACACACCGTGTACTTTTATTTTTCAGTTTTCTCACATTTTCTTTGTTTTCTTTTCTTTTATTTTTCTTTTGTTTGGTTTTTCTTTCTCTTTCAAGTTATGGCAGACCAAGACCCTTCTCGTGGGAAGTGGCCCGCCTTCGCCATTGAGGGTGAGAGGCCCATTTATTGTCGGATTCAACTCTAGCCTACGACGCAGCCAGGCCCAACCACTTCGGTATATGAGCTCCCTCCGTTAACCATCCTTCCTCCACCCACTACCTCAGCAGAGGCTGGTTCTAGTAGCGCTATGACTCCACCACCCCATACTGAGCTTCTGAGCACTAGATTTCTTCTCTACCAGCTGCTGCACTTCCTGTACCCCCTTCAGTAGCTGCTGGCCCCACATCGACCGCTTCATTTAGCGGGCCACTGTCTACTTCAGTGGATCCACCCCCAGAGCCAGCTCCTGCTGCTGCACCTACACCTGGGCCAGGACCTGTAGGTGTTCCCTACCCGTGCATGGTGTTTTCAGTCACCAACTTGGAAATGATAGGATCTGACGCTTCTCTCACCATCCAATTACGTTAAGTAGTCGCTACCTTGATAGCAGCATTCCTTATCAGCTTGACATCTGGGGAGAGTTAAAGGATCTCCTTAGACACACTCCACTGCTCGCTATTTTCCAGGCCAACACTCCTATATTCCACAATTTATTTTTGGAGTTCACTGCCTCGTTCGAGTTCGACGAAGCTGAGTACCGAGAGACACCTGGTGATGTGGTACCTGTGGTTCAATTTCAGTTGGGCGGTCGCCATTTTTCCCTCACCATGACCGAATTCAGCCGAGGGTGCGGTTTCTACCCCCATCCCATCACTCCACCCCCTGTTTCTACCCTGACCAGGACTGAGCACTCTGAGCTCATTGTTATGTGGTGGGAGATTGCTGGGCCTGACCACCGCTACGCCCCTACCTCGCAGAAGAGTACCCTTATCACTGACCCCATCCTCTGTTTTACCCATTGGTGCTTTAGTGCCATTCTTTTCCCCCGCCATGAGGATATGGGGGTCGTGACCGGTCGTGACATGGATCTCCTTACCTGTTTCATCCAGTAGGACTACCCAGACCTCCCTTACCTAGTCGCCACCTACTTCTATGCTATGTTTACAGGCCGTCAGGGCAACCTGAATGGCTGGTTTTACGCCACTCGCCTTGCCCACCATCTTGGAGTCTTTGAGCCTTCTCTACTTCATGACTTGTTAGGTTTCCCCAGTAGATGGACTATCTCATTCTTATTTTCATGGTATTGGTTCGGAAGCAGGGGGTGCCTACGTCCTTGCCCAGGCTCCATCCCGACCACCTACTGACCCTCTTGCACCACTCGCCGATGCACCATATTCTCCTTCCCCACCCCCACCAGCTTCTCCAACACCCCCCTTCTACTGACCCCCAACTTTTCTATACTTCCTTCTTCTATACCACCACCACCCCCCTGCCCCCGCACCCTCGGTCAATCTCACCCTTTCACTCTGCCTCTATATGATGGAGTAGCATTTGGTTCATATCGCCATCCGCCAGGACCGCTTGGATAAGATGTTGGGGCTTATTCTTCAGCATCTTGGTATTCCCTTTCCCCCACCGCCTGACTCTGCCTCAGTTCCTGGCCCTTCTTCTACAGCTCCACTACCCTTTACTACGCTATCCACGGATTCCGTTCTGCTATCTACAATGGGCCCATCTACTACTACTATTTCCGCCACCGCTGTTTCCAGTCCAGGGAGTGCTGAAGAGCCTCATATTTCAAGTACAACACCTACGACTCCTACTTCTTCGGCTTCCCTTCTAGATGCAGAGTCTAAGCCTCTCGCTTCCACAAATCCTAAGCTGTCTCTACCGGCTGGTTCTATACTAGATGATGCCTCTTCTGAGGCAACCCCCTGACTGGTTTAGGGACACATGCTTTTCATTGTATATATATTTTTGTGATATCTTGTGCCTGTGTCTATTTTGTATTCTTGCAGTTTTCTGTTTCTTTTCCTACCTCATAGGTACTCTAGCACGTTTTGGGATGCACTATTTCATCAAATTCCATTTTTCTTCACCTACCCAAGGGGAGTATTTTTTTCCATTGTTTCCTTTTATTTCTTGTTTTAATTATTCTGTTTCTTCCCCTTGGTCTGGTCCACTATTGTGTCCCCACCTTACCTTGTTCCTCTTTTTGGGAACTTGGTGGACCACATGCAGTATTAAGTATGGGGGGGGGGCATCTCTCGACCTCTAAAGTCTTTTCCCTTTTCATATTCTGGGAGACATCATTATTAGATGATATATTTGAATATGTGAGGACATTTTTAGTTCGTTATATTTTTTTAAATAATAAAGTTTAAAGGGAATTTTTTTTTTAAAAAAATTGCATGCTTATTTTGGTTATTAAGTATTTTAAAATGATTACTGATATAATTTAAATTACAACTTGTAATCCTTAGATAATTACATCAATTATAATAATCAATTATTTGCAAGTCATGACCTGATTGTATCTTTATTTATTTTTCCACTCCTGAGAGGTATTCTAAACCCTTTTTTATATTATTTCTAATACCCTCTTTCTTGATAGATTTTTAGAATATATATAACTACCATAATTTGCAAGTTTTCTTTTCAAAACATGAGGAATTTTTGAATTACAATAAAATTATTGAGGCATTATATTGTTTAAACCCATTTATCTTGAGACCTACCCTACATCTTATCTTCATGAAGCCCCTAGAGACCATGAATAGCCTTTATAAGAAGCCATATTACAAGCCTATTTTCCTTCATACCCTAATTATTTTATGATTTTTTCATGATTATTTATTTGATCTCAAAATAAGGGATTGGAGACTCATTGCATAATTTCGTGAATTGTCAAGAAATTAAGTATGGGGGATAACCTCTTGATCATCTGGGGAAAAAAGGGTTCCAAATCTCTATTCATGGACATTCTAAAAGTTACCATTTGTTTAAAAAAATGGTACAAACAAAGGGACCTTATACTCACTTGTTGGTTTGTGAACCCTACCTACTCAACTAAGGGAATGGTGGTGATGAGATTCTATGATAAAGCTTATGGAGGAAGTTTTTACAATGAGCTTAATTTTTGAATATCATGCATTATTATTTAAAGAATTTAGCCTCCTCTTTCAAGCCTCAGAGTTATTTTTACATATTTACCTACCAAAATTTATCCACATAAACATCTGATCCTTATTGAAAAGCCCACATGATTTTTGTAAATCAAATCTTCTAAAGTGGAGAACTAGATTTCTTGCAAACCTATGGATAGAGTGTATATATCTTTGAATGAGCATAAATTTGATTAAAATTATCTTGAGTGTTGAGTATTTTATTGGTGAGGTAAATCATCAAGTGGATTGCTTATTTTTGAAAGGTTGAAACATGTGTTAAAAGAGGATGAAAGTAGTTAATTGAATTATATACGAGGAATGATTATAATATTTCCTGAATTGAAACTGTTTTGTATTCTTTTTAAAATTTTCTCCTGTAACTTATTATTTACATTTATGATTAACTGAATTCCTTCCTTATAATATAAACACTTTTAATTAGATGTTGAGATTTTCTTGAGGGTAAGAAAATGACTAAGTATGGGGGAGTTTGATGCACCCGATTTGTGTATTCATTTTCATATACTCTATTGAAAAATAAGAACAAGTTTTCAGAAATTAACTTCTTCTTAGGGAAAAAATACTTTGATTTTGGTGATCTTGTTCATTTCTAGGAGGTTTATGGACAAATACAAAAAACAGGGAAGAAATGAGCAAAAATTTACAACTACACGACATGTACTTATATACACACCATGTAAATTCAAGTTCAGACACGGGTTGACCAGGACAAGTACATGCCCAAGTAACTAGAAGGCGGTACATGTCATATGAACAATATACACGCTATGTATAACATTCTAGAAGAAGTTGGTGGACGAGAAGATTCTACATGTCGTGTGGAAGGATGAAGGGGACATGCCGTGTTCCATTAATACTCACTATGTATACCATTCTAGAAGTGATTAGTGGCCGAAAAATAAGACTACACGTTGTGTATGGAGGCGCTACACGCCGTGTACATTCACCTACCAGGCAGTGCCGTGTTCCAAGTCAAAGATGGCATGTTATGCTGCCTACCAGTGGAGAAAATGGAGGCAAAAAGGTGTTGAAAAAAGTACATGGTGTGTACTTTTTCCAAACACCGTGTATTTATTTTTTATATGAAATGAGGCCTTGGCCTCCGGACTAAGGGGGTGGTGTGGAGAGAAATTATAGAGGAAAGGTTGAAGGCCCAAAGGATTGACGATCTGCCATCATACTACCATCATTCTTCCGTCTACCAAAGAATCATTCCTTTTTCAAAGTTCTAAGCATGATTTCATTAGGTATCAATAGTTTTGTGTTTATCATTTTCAATATGTGTAACTAAAAACCCAGTGTGTTGGGGTTGTGGAAGCTGATGAGTTGTAATTTGAATTAAGTTTCTCTGAATGTGTTAGTTTTTATAATCTATTCTTATTATTCTTAAATCACTTCATATTATCACTGGAAATTCTATACCGGACTAAGGGAATAATTTTTAGGGATTCAAAAGAAGAAGAATGAAAAATAACTCCATGGCCATTGGAAGTATCCATCAGCTGAAAATAGACTAAGCCAAATAAAGATCTGTTAAACACTAACTACCAGACAAAGGAGTTATTTTCTTCAACTCTAAATATAAAGTTTACCAGACCAAGGAAACTTTATTACAAATTAAACCCAGAGAGTTGGGTTATTATGAACAACACAACCTCATAAGAAATTTGATTTAATAATCAACTTATCACAAATCCCTAACCCCAACACATTTCTATCTTTATTTGCATCAAAATCATATTTTCCCATATTCACTTTCATTCCAGAAATTAATTTGTTAAAAGAAGCTTAAAAACCAATTGTTCTTTTTGTACCCAAACAACCAACAGAAATCGACTATAAATTCAGCAAACTTCACTTAAAACAAAAATAAAAACTAAGTTAAACAAGATAAAATAACATCTTAGTTCTCTGTGGATCGACCCCTTACAGGTGCTATAATTGTTAGGGTAAATATAATTTGGGACACTGAAAACATACCTTCAGTGAAACAACTCGCCACTTGTGCCTATCCTATTTATGTATCTATGATCCTATTGTTATAAAACCTCGACTGAGGTATGTTCTTGGAATTTTTAAATATATTCCATAGTGAAGTCCTCTATTTGTACGCCAGGAGGGTGGTGACAACCATGCTCCAGAGGTGGTGGTCCTTGGGATACCAATAGACTCTACAATAGTGCCTCTAGAGAAACCACCAACTATAAATAATATGGGTGTTGAGTCTTAGTTTCAAGATGTGTTCCTATTCTTTATGCTGCCAGTTCTGTGAGCATAATGACTTGACCTGACTATGGAAGAGTTGATTTGTGAGTTTCATCAGTAGCATCCGCACATGTTTTTAGGGGATAGGATACCATAGGCTACAAATCCATGGATAGAGGCCATGCTATTTATTTTCAAGCATATTGAGACACATCCTGATAGGATAGTGAATCTTTCTATGTATATTCTCTAAGAATCCGCCAAGATATCGTGGGATGCGATTACTCAAACAGATCTCCATCGGGATATGGATTAGAGGGATTTCCAGAAAACCTTCTATGATTATTTCTATCTTGATACATTGAGGGATAATATAGAAAGAGAGTTTATGAATCTAGAGTAAATAATCTTATTATTCATAGACTAATTTTCCATTTTACAATGATACAACATTTCACACTTGTTCTATTAGGCGATGAGTTATCGAAATCTAGGTGATTCAAGGATGGTATCAGGTATGAAATCTGATCAAAAGTGAAAGTATTTTAGCATGCTACAATTTAAAGAATAGTAAATTGGGATATGATTACTAAACATTACCTAAGGGAAGATGGGGGCAGATCAGGGTAGATTAGATTCTCGACCCAATGGTTCTGTGTCAGGTAGCAGGAAGAGACTCTTTGAGGTATCTCATGAGGGGAATACCAAACAAAGCATGAGTTCTAGTAGTTTTGTTCTCTATCATCAATGTGGAAGGTAGGGACACATGAGGATCCAGTGTGATAAAGACCCATTCAAGTTCCGAGCTTGTATAAAAATGGTCCATCTAAATGGTTTTGAGGAACCTTTCCTCTAGAATTCAGTGAGAGAGGGACTATACCGAATCCAAATTCAGGATTGAGGTCAACAACTTCTTTTTAGGTAGGTAGTTTGAGTGTGACTATCTTATCAGTCTGAGGTAGTGGTCATGGATGAGGTAGCTAGACACCAGGCTTACATCACCAGTAGAGTAGACCTGCTTAGGGTAGTCATGTTATATCTTAGGGATTTGTTTCATGCTAGATGTATACAACATAGCTGATACCTAAGGAGAAGAGTTATAGACCTTCTATAGTGAGAGGCACTATTTTGGTAGCCTCTATACTAGTATATGCTCTTTTCAATGCAGGTTATTCATATTATTTCATGTCTATACCTATTTTGGGGAGCCTTGGGATTAATGTTCAATTATTCATTGGTTCATTGACACTTGATATATGAGACACTTGAACGTGTCATTGGGTTTGTACAGGCTATAGTCAGATTATATTTATTATGTCCCAAAATTTACTTACTACTCGGGTGTCGTATAGTATAAGTGCAGGGTCGATCCCATGAGGAGGAAGCTGATTCTTGAAGGTTAATGGCTTGAAAACATTTTTGTATGAGTGATTTATAATTGATTTGGTGTTTGGGAGTTTTACTAAATCTATGGTTTAAATTGACTTCAAATAATTAAGTAGGGTTTGGGATCAATTTCGAGTATCTGGAGAAAGGATGACCTTAAAAATGATCTTTGTAGGGTCCCAAGGCTTAAGCTATGAAGAAAACGATAGTTGCTAGTTGACTTTGGTCAAGTCACCTAGTTATACCTAGGAAGTGACTATTCCATGATCAGGAGATAGTAACAGTCTAAGTTCATTAAGTTTATATTCTAGGGAAGAAAGTTTCCTAGGCTAATGATCATAGTCTAGTCTACTTTAATCAAGATAGGGTCTTCCATTTGAATATCCCATGGTCAGGGAAGTTCACACAAATTGGGAAGAATTTTATTATTTATATTGATTTCTAAACCATTAAGGTTTCTAAAATTAGATTTAAAGATTGATTATGAGTTCAGATACATCTACTCTAGATCCCTACCCCTAAGTGGTTTAGCTACTCATGGTGGGTTGGGATAAAAATAAATGAATAAAGAAAATCATGCTTGACATGCTATTTAAATTTAATTGATTCAAAATCATGAAAGGTTTCATATTTGTACTGATAATAAGTATGCAATTAGATTTTCAAAAGGAAAATTACTACTTTAATAGATTGCTTACTTGAGATTAAAAGTGGAAATGTATCTAACATGTGTCGTTGGAAATTGTCGATGAACGACGGGAATTGATGCAGTGGGAATTTGAAATCATTGAAGAAAACATGATCCACAACTCTTGAATTTAAATAAAATGTAAAACACAAAGAAATTTTGAGTTTAAAGGAGAGTGGGGTGAAGGAAAATTGTTGGGAATGAGAAACATAGAGAAATCCCATCCTAGAATGCTGTAAAATGCTCTGCTGAGGTGTTGTATATATAGGTGAAATCAGTCACAATGTGTAATAGAGTCACACATCATGTACTGTTGATTTGTTCATATCTTCATGGATTTTGGATATTCCACATGCATCGAGTGTATCTGGTTTGATTTATGAGGTTTTACTACCTGCACATTGTGTATAGAGGACTCATGACATGTACTAATCCTCAGAAATTCCTCCGGTGTGGATTTCTTATTCAACTGCTTTGATTGATGTCATATTGTATACTGAGACTTCATGATGTGTAATGGATCCTTCCTCTAATGACTTCATGACTTGTTTCATGGCTTGGCTCATGACTTGTCACATGTTGTGAACTCCCATTACAGGATGTGTACTGCCAAGTCACGACATGTAATAGGTAAATTCTAAACATTTCCTAAATTTCTTTCTTTGAATCCTATGAAGCCTCATTCCTACAAAAATAAGCATATATCAAGAGAATTATTGAATAAATCAATAAAAATCCACAAGTAAATGATAGAAAAAAGTATATATGAATTCGGCTTATCAAATCCCCCACACTTGAACAATTTCTTGTCCTTAAGAAAATAAGGTCTCAATAATTATTTCAAAAATAGATAAGCAATATTTTAAAACAATAAATATTAATTATGTCTTGTTAATTAAATTAAGTGTAACAAAAAAAGGTTAGATTCCAGAATTATCCCTGCATAAAAAATTTGTCATTCCTTGTAGTTCAGTTCTTTAAAAAAATTCTAATCTTTTAATTACAATCTTTTAATTTTTCCTTGAATTATACACCCATTTTTAATTTACCTCACAATGAATTTTCTCACATCACTCAGGCTAAAATGAAATTGAAGTTATACTCATTCCTTGAGTACATGTTTCTAACCATAAACTTTCATTAGTTCTATCATCTCTACTTCTTAAAGACAAGTACAAAAATAATCATAAGGGCTTTAGTAGTAAGGTTCTTATGACTCTGAGGCTATGGGTAGGTGGGTAAAAAATGAAAATAAAGCTCAAAATGAGGGTAAGCTCTGAAGTATAATGCATGAATTTCAAGATAAGTTCAATATAATTCCTCCTTCTAGATAATCAAGTCCACACTCTAGCAGCTCTGGTTGGATCCATATATATCAAGTAAGTATACAATGAGTATTATGTTCCTTTAATTTTTCTTTTATATTTCTATTTTTCAAAATTTATGTCCAGGATTGATCTCACATCCATCCCCTAACCACATATGATTCTTCAAGGGATTCATCGGTTTGGAAATAGTGATTTTTGATATTCCTAGTACACAACCCATGTCTTTTTTTATTTTATTTTGTATTTTTCAAAGTAACAGAAAAAAGTGAAATGATATAAAGTAGATATGGATCACAAAACAATAGTATAATGAGTACACAATACATCTCTATAAATAGGATCATCCCATGATGTCTGAATGTCTCCCCCACACTTCTTCAAAAGTAGAATCATGCATTATACAAGGAACATGGTAGGAAGGAAAAATTGGCTTGGAATATCTTCATCTTATAATTCTATTCCTGGAAACAATGGGATAAATAAAGTAAATATGTAATGCGAGTCTTAGAAAAAATGGCTAACAAAGATTACCTCAATAATTTTAAATCTGTACTTGTTCAGTCATTGATTAAATAAGATCTTCAATGCAAGTTCTGTTAGGTTTACATGTCCCAGGTATATCTCAAGAAATATTCTTAGAAAAGAATATTTAATTATAGGATTAGATTCCTCTCAGGTAATGAGAATAAAATGGAAACTAGAAATTATAATGGGTATAAAACTAAGGTAATGGGAAAATTAATCACAATTTCCAAAATGTTGAATTTGAATCAAATTTATACTCTCAACAATCATTCTAAAAATTATAAATAGAGACAAAACATGGATTCTAACAATTTCCAACTTAAATTTTTCTTTAATTTACATGGGAATAATGTTTTTTAACTTTAAACCATGATTATAATTTCAAAAAATGTCTCTTAGACAAGTGAGAACAAAAAATAATTCAAGTGAATTATCAATGAAAATCATGAGACCCCCCCCCACACACACTTAGAGAGAGATAGTGTCTTCACTGTCCATGAAATGATTGTGGGAGTGTTATGGCAAGTAAAGATCAGAAAAATTGAAATGGCATTGCACAATTGTAAAAATGTGGGAATCAAGAGCTCCATGAATAGTGTCATGCCATGAGGGAATTTGGCTGTTGGTATGTTAATTCTGGGTCACCTGCAAAATGGGTTAGATAACAATTCCTGCACTAGATAAAACATTATTCCATAGGTTTAAACACTGTAATAGTAGAATAATAGGCAGGTGTATAGGATAACAAGAATAGGTAACCAGTCTTTATTTAATTTTGTGAATTGTTTAAAATGCAGTTCAATCAGAGACTCTAATAAAAATGAAAAGACTCAATAATAAAGACTCCATCTAGAAAAAATATCAACTATGGGTTTCCTCCCATAAAGTACTAATAGGACATCATCAGCCAGACGGATGGACCCAGATATTCTGCAGTGGGTCCATCAGCTCAGGTGCTTCGTTTCTACTTGTAGCTACTAGTTTTTGTGTATTATAGGTCTCCAGGTCACTTGGGTGAGTTTGTGACTTCATGTGCTGCAACATGAGTGTGAATGAGATGAGTTAGGAAAGATATCACAGCTCTGGGCGGCTGCTGTTGTGCATGGATTTCCATGGAAAGGTCCTAAAGTTTTCATGTGATGTTTATGACATGATGGAGTACCCTTTTTTACAAAATATATGGTGGTACTAGACCATTGAGAAACATGAATGAATCATAGGATCTAGAAATTTCTATGTAACAAAATAAAGAAATGACAATCAAGACAAAAAGGAATGCAAAAATCAATCCCCATATATATATAATCAGTACAAAAATAGGTCATAAACAAATGAAAAAATAAACACCCAGCCCTATCATAAAAAATTATTAAAGACCAAAAAGAAATAAAATGGAAAGATCAGGCGTCCGGGCCAAATATCTCCTTCAGCGTCATCCTACCATCAGGCGGTGAAACAAGTTATCCAACCAGGTCAGCGTCTGCAGTAGCAACAGGAGTAGGTGGAGGGGTGGATATAGTGGATGATGGGGTCCTGGAGGTAGGTAGATGGGTTGGGGTAGGTAGTGGAGAGGTACCGGTCTATAGAGAGGCCATGGATCTAGCATTTGAATTGACACAGGGTGCCTCTAGGGTGAAGTTGGTGGCTATCCCCTTTCTCCTTCGAGCCTTCTCTACTAAATTCTCCCGCTGGGCAGCGGGGTTAGTAAGGTCCATGGGTAGATCTGGCTAGGCGATGGGTGATGTGGGTATGGTAGAAGAGGAGGGGCCAACAGGGGTGGGTAGTGGTGGTGTGAACTCTGTAGGCACTATGAAGGTGAGATGGAGGTGAGTTGAAATCTGGTGTAGGTTCGCCAGGATACCCTGCTGGGTGGCCCATAAATTACTTAGGGAGTAAAGGGTGGGTGTATGTAGGATGGAGTATGTGGTGGTAGATTTTGGAGGAGGGATGGGTGGTATAGGTGCAGGGGGGGGGGGCTCAATAGGTGGGCCCACTACTGCTACTGGTGGGGGTGGTGGCTCCTGTGGTGCTGCCTCCTGGATGCCTTATGCCAAAAAGTAAGCATCATCCTCCCTCACTAACATCTTCATCTTGTAAAGTATCACAAGATCTATAATCTCAATAGGTCCTAATAATTTTAGGGGAAGTGAAGCATCGAACACGCTAAGGTGTCTCTCCAGATGCGTAATGAAAGATTCTCCCATCAAAGTATCACGCTACATCTAGGCATGTGTCTTGTAATACTGGGTGAATCAAACAACCATGTTGATGGTTGGGCCACCCATGGATATGGAAAGGATGAGTATGTACATCTATATGAAACTACCATGAGACTCATCCCAAGAAATCCATCCATGATCCATGGCTCTGTGAATTATACAGAGTGTATGGCCTTGCAGTTGAGTGGATTTTTTGATCCATGGCTCATTGAGTAAGAGGGGGTCGTGGGTAATAAACTCCCACAACCACTGAGGATCCTATAAAGGTGGATCTAACTAAATCATAGGATAAATGTATAAAGTGACAAACTCCTCTATGTAAACATCAATACCTACCCTAAACTCTGCGAAAGATAACTCATGCAGTCGTCCACCGAGACAGAACCGAAGGATATCAATGGCCATCTCTAAAGTGGATAAAAACTCCAGAAACAACTCCTAAAAGGTCTCCTCACAAACTTCGAGAATGTTATCAATGTGCAACATTTCCATAAGGTCAAGGAAAGCATTAACGATGTTCATCTGGTCCAGGATGCACATGTTTAGAGTCTTGTTTGTATGCATGGGTTTCACTTGTAACCAGAGAAGATTGACCCAATGATGTGGGTTGGTGAAACTGAGGATGGGGTGTAGGTATAGGTCCTCATCAGTGGATGATGAGGTTGTCTTAGCCTGAGTATTAGGTGAAGGTTGAGGTGCAGGAGGTTTGGTAGGTGAAGCATGGGGGTTCTTGGCTGGAGGCAGTTCTTCAGAGGTGGAGGATGAGGAGTTGGTGGAGGAGGATGGTTGGGGTATTTTTATTTGAGCCATGAAGGAAGGGGGTGCGTTTTGGTGAAACTAGAGAGGAAAGGGGAGTTTTGGTTTGATGGGTCACTTGGCGGTGGAAGAGAGGAGGGAAGGGATATGTTTGGGTGGTAGAGAGGATAGAAGGGAGATGAAGGGTCGGGGGGTTCATGGGGTGCGGGTTGGAGAGGTTAGAAGGGACAGAGGTTAGGTGTAGAGTCTTTTGAGGGGTGTGGTTCGTGAACCTAGGGTTCACAACCTACATATTTAAAAGCATACCCGAAAAATTACATGACATGTACTGGTGGTTTACGTTGTGTACAGGTAAATTAAAACGGATTTTTGAGTGAAAGAGTACACATCGTGAACCACTAGTACATGCCGTGTACTAAAGTTTTTGAGCTCAAATTTTGTTCCTCCATTGCCTTTAGTTCCTGGCCTACCTAAAACTCTCCTACGTTGATCCTAATATATCCTAGTCTAATATTTCCTACCTTGGGTTTCCTCCTTGTTAGTGATTCTTTTTAAGTTTAGAGCTTGAATCCATTAAAGATTAAGTAAATTTAAGGCTGATGACATAGCCTTCCTGGAAGGGTGCTTGAAAAATTGTCAGTCTTTGACCATTGACTTTAAATGGTGGTCCACCTTCTCTCTGGATATCAATGGTTCCATAAGGAATTATTTGAGTCACTTCGAATGGGCCTGACCATCGAGACTTCAGCTTACCTGGGAATAGTTTCAATCTCCAGTTGAACAACAAGACCTTATTCTCAGGTACAAATGTACGCCTAACAATGTTCTAGTCATTCCATTTCTTTTTATTTTTCTTATAGATCTTCACATTATCATATTAATCTCTCCCAATTTCCTCCAAAATGGTTAATTGCAACATTCTTGCTTCTCCAGCCTTCTTAGAATCCACATTCAGTTTCTTGATCATCCAAAATTAATGATTCTCCAGATCAACCAGGAGATGACATGGTTTCCCATAAACTAGTCTAAATAGTGTGGTGCTTATGGATGTCTTGTAGGTAGTTCGATATTCCCATAGTGCATCATCCAATTTGAGGCTCTAATCACTTTAGTTGGTATTCACAATTTTTTCCAAAATTTTATTTACCTCCCTATTTGATAGTTCTACTTGCCCACTCATTTGTGGGTGGTAGGGAGTTCCCATATTATATCAGATTCTATACTTTTATAGCAATCATCTAACAACTCATATTGTGAATTGTGTTCCTTGATCACTGATGAGTAATCTTGGAAATCCAAATATTGTGAACACATTCTTCCTTAGAAATTTCACAACTACTTTTTCTATGTCATGTGAGGTTGCTTCAGATTCAACCCATTTTGAGACATAGTCAACACCGACCAAAATATAGGATTTTACATGTGATATGGGAAATGTTCCCATTAATTCTATGCCCCAAACGTCAAATATTTCAACTTCTATGATAAGATTTTGTGGCATCTCATTCCTCTTGCCTATATTTCTAGTCTGGTGGCATCTATCACATATTTGTAAAAATTCTCTCACGTCTTGGTGCAGTGTGGGATAGAAAAATCTAATTTTTAGAATTTTGACTATTTTATGCTCACGTCCATGATGTATTCCAGTTGGTGATGTGATTCTCTCTCAAATTTACCCAAGAGAAGAAGGTAGAACAGTCCTTGTAGTTTAGCTTGGGTTATCGAATCCTCAGAGACCTAAGAAGTAACCTAAAGACACCTACATTATATAGATTATTTTTGGCTATGAAGTGGACAAATTGGGTTGATTTAAGATGGTTTTTAAAGGATATCTAACAGATTTAAGTGAATTCAATTTAAAATAATGAGTTTATCCTAGGTTATCACTTGGGGTGGATTGGATGAATTCCTTTTTTAATGATTTCAATTTCTTATAATTGAGATGGGTTCATTTAAGAAGATCAAACATAATCAGCACTTACTGGTTTAATTCCTACACAACCTAATACTAATCCCCCATACACTTGAAGGATAAAATCATTGATCACTCCAAGTTAAAGGTTCGTATTAGCACTTGAGATGTGTGACCTTAAATTCAATAAGGATGAAGATGTTTTGAAATCATCAAATAAAAATCTCATTTAAAAGAAGTGATTAGCCATTAATGGAGTGAGAAATAACATCCAATACATCCCCTTGATACTCCCTTCGATCAAACCATAAAATAGTTATCCCTACATTGATGACATGTCTTCAACGGAAGCAGGAAGTAGACTTACGAGGGTGGAATTGAAGAAGTAAAAAAACAACAACAAAAATCGATCACTCCACCGTTGTGTGATAAATATCACAAAGTATGGTGTGAATAAATTCACACCTTGAACCAAAAGTATCAACGTGATATGTAGAACAACAGAATAATAGTAGAAGAAGAACTTTTATTAAGAAACCAGGATGAATTAAAACAACTTACATGTGAAGGAAGAACGTTACAAAGAGAAATTGGCAGCATACCATTAAAATGAAAACAAAACTCAAAGATGAAAAACTCCTTCACCACCACTACCTTAAATAGGAATTTTGGGAGCCTTGGTTCGAGCATAAAATAGTAAAAAATATCTCACTTGAGTATGGTAGGCCTAGGGTGGTGGAAAGTAAGGGAGAGGATACTTTTCCACCCTTGACCCGAGGTGGCATCCAGCTTGCTTCCACCGAACAGACGCGCTTGTAAGTCCTTCTAGATGGCCAAATAAGAGTGGGAAATAAAAGAATACAATTTATCCCAGGATTTCTCCTACCCATATTTAAAATTTGGGCCCATTTTTAGTTTTGGATTTGGAGATATGATTATATTAGTAGACTGTTTTTCTTGGCCGCAAAATCTGGCCCAGAATTTTATCTCTAACTTAGGCCGCCTAAATGGACACCATGGATGACGAATTAGCATTTGATCCTGAAGAGTGATTTGTTCCTATACATTTATTATAGAATCCCAAGAAATTTGGGATTAATTGGGTCTGTATGTTGGGCCCCACAGTCTCATCAGTGGGCTGGTGTCCAATCTGACTTCTCCAGAATTGTTTCCTTTCATCACAAAATATCCCCATCTTCTTCCATGAATTCTCCATTGATCCCTGAATCAAACATGTTTATATTTAAGTGTAGATAAATTTCCCAAAATATAAAATTAAAATATGTATAATTAGATTCCTTAATATCAGATTAATCATTGGGTAATTTAAATGATGTTAAAAAATGTACCACATAATAGTGGATTTTAAGAAGGTATTACAATCATAATGTGAAATGATGTTCAAAGTGTAAAATGAACTAAAATGGTGTTTATGAATAATAAAGCACACGAATAATAAATATTAAAAATAAATATTAGCCTCATTTAGTGGCTAATCACACCCCCCAACTTGAGTTTTTCGAGTCCCGAGCAAAATATATCTCATCAAAAATGAAATTTGAATTCCCTTTTCCAAAAACATTTTAATACACAATGATCACCAGAAATCCTTATACCAAACAATCATGAAACCCATAAAATATTTTAATATAATATAGTTTCATAAGAAAATCCCAATCTCAAGCTCATTCCTTTGTTCAAATTCATTGTCATATTTCATCCAATATCAATTAAGTATGAGAATGTGTTGTGCATCACAATAGACATGGAGGTTCATCTTTATTCAAGGGGAAAATGACGGAAGTGCTAGGTGGAATCACATTTCAATATTAAGATGAGTATTCAAAAAAAAATATTGTATTATATTTTTTTGTTTTTTTTTGTTTTTTTTGCAATTTTTCCATGGTAATTGAAATTGCACTCAAAAGAGTCAACCCCTGTAGCGAGACTTTGCCGATGACTCCCAAACTCAAAGTCCTTAAGGAACCAAGTGAAGCCCACATACTCGGGAATAATCACGAGTTAACTCAATCAAAAACAAATTCGAATTACCAAAAATAGAGATAAAATTACTAACTCTGGGCCAGACAACTATGGAGTCACGATCCCCAAGTGCCGAAAGCCACTCATTACGTCATTTCATTGCTCTACACGCAAATTTATTATTATTTTTATTATTTTATTATTTTATTGAATAATCATATTAAAACTAAAATGATCACCAAACCTATGCTATTTATTTGGGGGACCCCATGAATTCAAACTAATACCCCACTATCCAAAGGACGTTCATTGTGATCTTTTTTTTTGGATGAAAATATAAACGATAAAATATCACATTGAACAGCCACACTTTCCAAAATCTATGCTCATGAAATTATACATGGATTAAAATCAGAATCAGGGCATGCTAAATTATTTGATATTTAGTTTAAAAGTGTGCAATGTGTATTACCATGTTCATAGTTAAAGGAATTTTTCCTTCCATTTACAATTTTTTTTCAAATCATTCATTTTTTTGACACGAAAGCATTTTTTATTTTATATCCCCCCCGAACTTAAAATAAAACTATCCCCAGTGCTTAAAGAAAAGAAAATTTAGAAGGGGTTAGAGGTATAGAATGAAATTTCAAAAAGGAAATTGAAAATAAGGATCATGGAATGAAGTCACCTGGTGGTTGAAGTTGAAATTCTTGCTTCTCCAAATTAGTCCTTTGATCTCTTGGGGGATGTACGCACCTCCTTGATTGAACATGTATCACCCAAAATAGTAATTGAACCATAAAAAGAAGAATAAACCAGACAAAACAAACAACACAATGACTTATTTAATTCCAAGTATCATCATTTTTATGGTTTTTCCTGTTTTTCTGTTTTTTTTAAATCAAACTAATGATACACTATCTTCTTTTAATTTTCTGGGTAAGGTATTACTCAGGGATCACACCGCGTGACACAGATGAATACGGTGATCCCCTTTTATACCCATCCATACTCATAATAGAAGAACAGGTCAACAGTCTTTTTTTTAAATATAAAAATGATTAATTAATCCTATTTAAAATTTAAATTTTATTAAAACAACAAAATGATAGGAAACTTGAAATCCATGGTTTGCCTCCCATGCAGCGCTTTGTTTAATGTCGTTAGCCCAACATGGATCCTAAATCTATCAATTTTTTCCTGGTTCATAGGTTGGCTCAGTTAACCCAACCTCTATTTTCTGTTTATTGAATGATTCAATGAATGGTTTTAACCTTTTACCATTGACCTTGAAAATGTAACCACTTGTGGGATCTTTAATCTCTACTACCCCATGGGGGTACACATGATGCACTATGAAAGGTCCTGACCATATAGACCTTAACTTTCCAGGGTGTAAATGAAGTTTTGATCTATACAAAAGCAAAAGTTTTCCTGGTTCAAAATGTTTGACCATGATATCCATATATTGGTAGGTTTGAACTCTAGATTTATTGATCCTTGAATTTTCATAATCCTCCATCCTTAGTTCCTTCAGTTCATTGAGATCTAATTTCCTTTTTGTTCCGGCCAAAGAGAGGTCATAATCCATTTTCTTAATTTCCCAAAAGGCCTTATGCTCAATTTCAACAGGTAAATGGCATGCTTTTCCATAAACCAAACTATATGGGTACATTCCTAAAATGGTTTTATATGCGGTTCAATAGGCCCAAAGAGAATCTAAGAGTTTATCAGACCAATCTTTCCTAGAGGGGTTGACAGTTTTTTCAAGAATTTGCTTAATCTCCCTATTTGGTAACTCAGCCTGACCATTGGTTTGAGGATGGTATGCAGTGGACACATTATGAGAAATTCCATACTTATACATGAGTGAAGAGAATGGGCAGTTGCAGAAATGGGTTCCCCGATCACTGATTATAGCCCTAGGAATTCCAAATCGAGAAAATAAGTTCTCTTTCAGAAATCGAATCACAACTTGATGATCTTTGGACTTAGTGGGAATGGCCTCAACCCATTTTGATACATAATCAATATCTAAGAGTATATAGAGGTATCCCCTAGAGTTTTGTAAGGGAACCATGAAATCAATTCCCCAACAGTCAAATATTTCAACCACTAAGATGGGAGTGAGTGGCATTTGATTCCTTTTTGTGATGGACCCTACTTGTTGACCCCTAGGACAGCTTTGATAAAATGTGTAGGAGTCCCATGAGAGGGTGGGCCAGAAGAGACTACATTGAAGAATCTTAACAGATGTTTTCTTAGAGGAAAAGTGACCTCCACATGCCTCACTATGACAGAATTTAAGGATGGACTCTTAATCAGATTTTGGAACACACCTCCTAATGACTTGGTTAGGGCAGAACTTATAGAGGTATGGATCATAAAACACATAGTGTCTAACATCATAAAGAAATTTCCTTCGAGCTTGAGTCCTTAAGAATTTTGGAATGACTCCTGTAACTAAGAAATTGGCTATGTCGGCATACCAAGGGCAGTCACTCACAGAGTATTAGTGTTCATCAAGAAATGAATCAGACACAGAAAGGTGATTTGAGTTGTCTTTGAATTATATCCTAGAGAGGTGATCAACTACAAAATTTTCAAAGCCCATTTTATCCTTGATTGTGAGGTCAAATTCTTGTAAGAGAAGGACCCACCTAATCAGTCTAGCCTTAGCATCTTGTTTTTGAAAGAGGTATTTTAGTGCATAATGGTCAGTGAACACAGTGATGGGGGATCCTAATAGGTAGGACCTAAACTTCTCTAAGGCAAAAAAAATATAAATTAACTCCTTTTCAGTAGTGGTTTAGTTGATTTGGGCATCATTTAAGGATTTTCTTGCATAATCAATGCCATAAGGAGTTTTATCACAATGTTGTCCTAACACATCTACTACAACAAAGTCTCTGGCATCACACATAAGTTCGAAAGGAAGGTTCCAATTTGCAGATTTCATAATGAGAGGAGAGGTGAGAGAGGATTTGAGGGTTGA
Organism: Viscum album; assembly: GCA_963277665.1. Taxonomy (NCBI): domain Eukaryota; kingdom Viridiplantae; phylum Streptophyta; class Magnoliopsida; order Santalales; family Viscaceae; genus Viscum; species Viscum album. The sequence goes on along the minus strand of OY728135.1, from coordinate 64,990,598 downwards.
GAATGAACCCTCAAAGATTTCTGTCCAAACAAATGGAGCATCCTTTACTAGGAGATCACAAAGGGGACGAGAGATTGAACTAAATTCCTTGATTAATCTTCTATAGAAACCAGTATGTCCTAAGAAATACCTCACTTCCTTGACAGTTTTGGGTGATGGAAGGTGAGGAATGATTTCAACCTTGGCTTTATCAACTTCAATCCCCCTACCTGAGACCAGATGGCCTAGAACTAGTCCCTCTTTAACCATGAAATGACATTTTCCCAGTTTAGGACCAGATTATTTTCTTCACATCTTGACAAGACTCTCTCCACATTATGCAGACATCCCTCAAATGTATCCCCAAACACAGAGAAGTCATCCATGAAGACCTCTATAAAAACCCCTACCATGTCTGAGAAGATCCCCATCATGCACCGTTGGAAGGTTCCAGGGGTATTGCATAACCCAAAGGGCATGCGTTTGAAAGAAAACGTTCCGAATGGAAATTTGAATGTAGTATTCCCTTGATCCTCTAGGGAGACCTCAATTTGATTATACCCTGAGTACCAATCTAAGAAACATTAGAACGCATGACCTTCCATGTAGATACCCGAAGCTTGACGTACATGGACATTACATTACTTTTGAGGAATACATAGTACATAACAAAAACACACACACAAGGATCGTAATAGTTTAGTGTCTTTGGAAACTCGGAATATAATCTTCTAATCGTGGTGAAAGATCTTCAACATCTCCCATAAAGATCTTCCCTTTTTTTTACCTAAAAACCTTTCTTTATATCCTGGGGAAAAGAAAACATAAAAGGGTGAGCTCAAATGCTCAGTAAGGGTAACAAAATAAATATCAATCACATCATATTCATAAGAACATAACATTTTGGAAATCTTAACCTGCAAAAGAGAGCATAATTTCATATCATGGGATAAATCATGGTAGTGAAATGTAATCACAATAATCAAAACTTAAAACATGAAGCTTTGTGGAAAACACACATAATCATAGAGAATCATTTCTTGTTAGTCAAGACTCATTTCCAAGACTATCTTAGTGGACAAAGTCCCTTTCTGAACCGAGTCACCCTCGTTTCAGTCCTGTTTCACTGAACCGGTATAACCTACCATTCCAGTCATGTCTATCTCATGAGATATAAAATCTTTACCCAATGCATTGGAGGGAGATATAGGTCCCACCCATCTCATAATGATACCATTCTTATGTGTGCCACAAAATCATAAATCATACATCATTGCATAACCCATGTAATAAAAATGGGAATCTTAAACATCGTGACATCATCAAACAATTCATATAAGATAAAGGAATTCATAAAAATAATTCCATCACAACATAACCAAATCAATGTAATAATAGGGATAGAAACAGAACCCTATGTTATCTTAGATGGAAAATAATTTTGATAAAACACTTGAAATGAATTCTTGAGGAAAACATCCTTTCTTCTTCAAAATCAATTTATTTCCACAAAATGTCATGCAATTTTAAAAGAAAGAGATTTTATTGAAAATAGTCATGAAATCTTTTAGAGGAAGCTTCATGAAAATAAGGCTTTATAAAACCGTAAAAATCCATTCGTGCCGTATAAGTTAAAAAAAACATTCTTCGTACTTTTGTCGAAAAAGTAAAAAAGTACCTCGTACAAAAAATGACAAAAGATTCCTTTCATATCTTTTAATAAAAACTCACCAAAGGGTAAAATTGGATTTAAAATATTGTAAGTGGATGGAAACAATATTACATATTGAGGGAACATGGATGTGGATGATAAAATACACCCCAGTAAATGCCAAAGTAAAAACAATCTCGGATAAAAAGGAGATTGTGATATTTTCCCTTACCTTAGGTCCGATTTGCTTCGTAAGTGTCCGAACCTCCTGTATAATGATTTAAATAATGTCATTGACTTATTACAGAATCATATTCATTGTTATTATATCATATATGGTTCACTTATGACTTTATATTACCCGTTCTTTTGTAAATTCATGTTAAAGTAGCGTTTTGGGTAAAATCGTCTCATTTGTCGTTCGTGTTTTAACTTGTAATTATTCATATGATTACTTAGATAATTATTACTTAATTATAGAATATATAACATGATTTATATATATTCAGAATATACATATATATAATTGATTGATAAATGGAAAGAAATACACCGTTCATGGAGACAGTAGGCCGTGTGTACGCATGAACGCTGTTTTCTTTTCGTTATTGAATTGAGTGGAATTAAGTAGATGACATACATATATATACAAATAAATCCAGTAGCTTTATAATGTTATATATTTCATTATTATTGCTTATATATACTTTATAATCATTCTTAAATGGTTAACATGGAGAATGAATCTCATCGCGTCGTGGAGACGGTAGTCCGTACGTACGCACGAGCGATGATATCATTTCCATAATTATTGAATTGAATTGGAGTGGATGATACGATATATCAGAATCAATATGATGTTCTAATAACTATGTATAGTTATTCTTTACACCATTATACCCATCCATGTATGGTGGTGGCGGCAAATAGATTACACCACGGCGTGGAGACGGTATTCCGTACGTACGCACGTGCGGTGATTTCTTTTTCCGTAGGATGGATAGATGGTGAAATAGAGTTGTTTCATACTTATAATTACATATCAGTATATGAGTGATACTGATGTTATTACTTCATAATGAAACAACCTCAGAATAAGAAGTGGAAGAAGAAATAAAGATGAAAGAATCGGTAACGGACATTACCTCTTCTCTGAAGTGCTTCTTTGAGACCTCCTTTTAGGGCACTAAAATGGGTCTTTGAAGAATACCAGAACCTCTGTGATATTTCTAGGGAAGTGGAGAAGAGAATTTGGCAGGGTTTGGCCGATCTTGAAGGCCCAAAGTTGTGTGAGGAAGAGAGGGAGGAGGTTCCCTTTTATATGGGAGGAGAGGCGCACCTTTGGAAAAACTAAAACTATTATTTTATTATATAGTCAAGTTCGGTTTTAAATAGCTCAAAATTGATTTATTTCGAGGATAATGTGGGTATGGGTCGAAATCCTCTCATCCAATAGAATTTAGACAAGTTTAGGTTCCTATTTTAACCTTATCAATTAGATTTAACTCTAAGTTAAATAATTTAACTTTTACCGTGTCTTTTTGTTTTCTTACACTATATGGTTAATAAACTTACTATATCAAGAAAAACGAACCCCAAGTTGTTTATTATTAATATATATAATCTTATATAAATCATTTGGCCGAAACTTAGATTTTTATGAATAAAATAACAATTAATAATATAATATTTGTTTTAAAAACTAATTTCTGTCAATTTTGACACTATTTGGTACATGATTTTTATGAAATTAATAACAGAATTATAATTTCGAACCAAGTTACTTAAATCAACAATAACATGTAATATTAACCTATAAAATTAGTTTAAGTCATAAAAAGTCTCAAATTACATTTATTTGTGCATTTATAACATCAATTATGTCAATATTTCATTAATAAGACAATTACTGCATCATCTTTGTGTCATAATAAATGATAATTATTTAATCCCTAAAAATTCTAAATAAATTTCTATGATGTAGATAATTGTATTAGCTTTCTGGATACTATTAATGTTCGAAGTTTCATGAAGTTTATCACTATATTAAAATTATTATACTTATAAGATTTAAGAAAGTGACATGTTGTCACATTCTTTGGTTTTAATAATAATTAAATTATTTTCATTGAAAAAATTTAATTAAATTAATATAATCCAACCCTTAGGTGATATGGGTCAACTTTTAGTCATCCAATAGGATTTTGATATTTGTTAGGGTAATTTTAAAATATTATATTTACCCTTAATTACTCGATTTACCTTTAACTATGGTAAATAAAATTTACCGTAGTTACTATTCATAATTCCCAAAAATAAAAAGTAGCTTATTAACATAATTTGGATCCACTTATTCCAAATATGGAATCCATTTTTCCAAATTCAATACACAAAAGTTGCAGAAATTAAATTAAAATTAATCCCGTTGTCGAAAGAAAACGGGTTTTTCTTTAAAACATTGCAAAAGATTGAATTGTTTTAACCTACGAATTCAAGGTAAAATCAATGCTAATGACATACATTATATTAAATGGTAAAAATATATTCTATTTATACTTTAAAACCATTTAATATTATAATTTAACCACATAAGATATTTTGATGAAAAAAGTTGTTTTTAATTAAAATATAGCGTGTTTTTACTATTCATTAAAATATGAAAGTTATCGGAAAAATATCAAAAATTTATCTAATGTAAATTTTTATATCCTGATTCAAAATAAGAATTTTATTTTGTCAAATCAAACATATAAACATGTCAAAAACTAGATTTAAAGTGGGTGCGCCATCAAAAGGCGGCAAAACTGCATTTTTTGAAAAATACTTATTTTACTCTAAAAATTTATTTTGTTCTTATACCATGTTCTAGAAAATGTGTAAGATGAATAATAATGATATAAAATTCAAAATTTAGTTAATACTATTCATAACGGCTAGTTCATGACAATATTATAATAATATATCATTGTTTATTAAAACCCGGTATTGCGTACAACACACGCTATCGAGGAAGGTCGTGATTGCGTGTAATGCAAGCCAAGTCAGGGTTGCGTGTTGTGAAAGAATCCTTCGTTGTTTCGTATAAAATAATCCAACCATATTTCATTTATACATTGAATATATATATATATATATATATATGTACTCAATGTTGCGTAGAATAACTATTATCAAAATTGTGTGTAACACGGTCCAAGAATAGTGTTGCGTATACTGCAAGCTAATACGGTGTTGCGTATAGCGCAAGTTAATATTGGTGTAGAATAGAACACAAGACATTAATGAAATTAAAATAATATTTTTCATAAAATCTCGGGGTGTTACATTCTACCCCCCTTAAAATGAATTTCGCCCTCGAAATTCGTCGGGGTTATAAATGGTTTACTATTCGAAAGTTTCTTTAATAGAAACCCACATCATAAAAAGGAATACCAAAACCAATCTTTAAAAACAAAAGTATGAAACGTAAAGGTTACCCAAATAAACTAATCACTGGGTTTCCACATAGGTGAAAATATGGATATGGAAGAGAAATCTAACCATCATGTTCTGATGGAGAGTGGTAGAGAACATGACTATGGAAAAGCTAGCAATCACAAAGCCATAAATTTGTGACGATCTAAGGTACCATCTGATTCATCATATATAAGATCACTAAGACAACATTTTTGGTTTTCAAGATCATTTCCCTAAAGTTGATGAAATTGGAATTAGAAGAAATACTTTCGTGATTTTGGTATAGTCTCACCGTTTGTCGTTCTTTGGACAATTTCCACTTCATCTCTTAAAGAAATGAAGTTGAATTTATCATTCGTGATGTGTTAGTAGATCATGTGATAGAATGATGGGTCACTCCATCTCTTTCAAACAAAAGGTTAGCCAAAGTTATAAGTCCATCTTATGGTTAATCGTATATGGTTCAAAAAATGAACTTATACTTCATATATCATACTTCTTAATATAATAAAACTAGTTTCTACTAAACATGGACTTCCTGTAGGCCAGTGGTAGGCGATAAAGGCCAGTCGCACTTCGGTTGTGGGTTCGATTCCCACAGCCTTGTCTGACGCGATGGGTTGTCTCCTGTCCTGCAGGTTTTCCTTTTTCTAAAGCTATATTACTATAACATCCCATCAATAATATCGAAAAACGTTTTATCCTAACTTATGTCCAACATAATCCATTCTAATCTTTAGGCTTATCTAAAATACTTCGGTCCAAGCTCATAGTATAAAGAAAATGATTACTTGAAATGTTACAGAACAATCACGTGAATGCCATCATTTATCCCCCATATATCATAAGATATATCTTGTTGGTCAAATTACAAACATGTGAATACCTTAATCATGTATTCTCTTGAAGAATGAATACCCATTGAACCTTAGTGAAATCATGAATGCAGTTAAAAGTTAACACCTTCCACATACCAAAATCCTCAAAATTCTATATACTCAAACCATGATATCACTTAGTCCTTATATCAATCATGAGCTCATGAATACAATCAAACATCTCATTATCGTCTTATCCCTTCATTATGCGCATATCATCTACATTCCAAAAATGTCTGAATAACCTTTCATGGATACTGGTACCATTAATCATACACTTTCAAAACTCAAGGAAAGACAACAGTGTAACAATCCTTAGATGTATCTTTATTCCATAGTACCATGAGATTACTTATACAACATTACACATGATAAACATGTAGTCATTCCACTACATTCTTAAACCATTGACCGAGCTTCAAAAATTACTTTCATCTCACATATCATTTGTAGTCTCTTCATCATCATCCACATAAATACTACCCATACGACCATACTGATTCTCTTCATGAGACTTTCCCTTAGGGCATCGGTTTGGATAATGCCCGTACATTCCACATTTAAAACATTTAACCATTGTTGATGTCGTAGTAATACCATTATCCTCATCCCTGGTGTTAACTGAACCTTTTCCTTTGCACTTACTGGCTTTGTGTCCTTCTTTTCCACACCCAAAGCATCTTCCAGTTCCTTTGAAACATTCTCCTTGATGCCTCTTCCCACATGATTTACATAGGGGAAATTGAACTTTCTTTCCTCTATGATCATCATGAAACTCCATCTTTCCCTTATTAGCCGAGTCAGGAAACTTACCAAATTTTAATTTATTGATCATATTATGAGATTTCTGATTCGGCATAATAATGATAGTTGGACTTCCAAATCCCATTTCAGTTGGTTTCTCATGAAGAATATCATTCCATTGTCCATCATATCCTCCAATATCGTGAATCATCTAGTTTCCAGCCATTTTCTAAAACCCAAAAAGAATAGTGTGAGAGGCAAAAATAATGCTAGAGAAAACAACATAGTAAAGGGGGAGTACCTTCAATATCTAACATCTTAGGTTTAATTCTAATATCGTTAGTGAAATTCTAGGACTATAACCTATACTTATACTTATCCTTAGGGACATCCCTATACATACCTTATAAATATCTCTAGGGATCTCACTAACGTTTTTGCATCCTAGTTTCCAAAGGTTGACTAAACCTTTCCTCTGATACCAACTGTAGAGACCCGAATCTTGACGTACATGGACATTACATTACTTTTGAGGAATACTTAGTACATAACAAAAACACACACACAAGGATCGTAATAGTTTAGTGTCTTTGGAAACTCGGAATATAATCTTCTAAACGTGGTGAAAGATCTTCAACATCTCCCATAAATATCTTCCCTTTTTTTTACCTAAAAACCTTTCTTTATATCCCGGGGAAAAGAAAACATAAAAGGGTGAGCTCAAATGCTCAGTAAGGGTAACAAAATAAATATCAATCACATCATATTCATAAGAACATAACATTTTGGAAATCTTAACCTGCAAAAGAGAGAATAATTTCATATCATGGGATAAATCATGGTAGTGAAATGTAATCACAATAATCAAAACTTAAAACATGAAGCTTTGTGGCAAACACACATAATCATAGAGAATCATTTCTTGTTAGTCAAGACTCATTTCCAAGACTATCTTAGTGGACAAAGTCCCTTTCTGAACCGAGTCACCCTCGTTTCAGTCCTGTTTCACTGAACCGGTATAACCTACCATTCCGGTCATGTCTATCTCATGAGATATAAAATATTTACCCAATGAATTGGAGGGAGATATAGGTCCCACCCATCTCATAATGATACCATTCTTATGTGTGCCACAAAATCATAAATCATACATCATTGCATAACCCATGTAATAAAAATGGGAATCTTAAACATCGTGACATCATCAAACAATTCATATAAGATAAAGGAATTCATAAAAATAATTCCATCACAACATAACCAAATCAATTTAATAATAGGGATAGAAACAGAACCCTATGTTATCTTAGATGGAAAATAATTTTGATAAAACACTTGAAATGAATTCTTGAGGAAAATATCCTTTCTTCTTCAAAATCAATTTCTTTTCACAAAATGTCATGAAATTTTAAAAGAAATATATTTTATTGAAAATAGTCATGAAATATTTTAGAGGAAGATTCATGAAAATAAGGCTTTATAAAACCGTAAAAATCCATTCGTGCCGTATAAGTTAAAAAAACATTCTTCGTACTTTTGTCGAAAAAGTAAAAAAGTACCTCGTACGAAAAATGACAAAAGATTCCTTTCATATCTTTTAATAAAAACTCACCAAAGGGTAAAATTGGATTTAAACTATTGTAAGTGGATGGAAACAATATTAAATATTGAGGGAACATGGATGTGGATGATAAAATACACCCCAGTAAATGCCAAAGTAAAAACAATCTCGGATAAAAAGGAGATTGTGATATTTTCCCTTACCTTAGGTCCGATTTGCTTCGTAAGTGTCCGAACCTCCTGTATAATGATTTAAATAATGTCATTGACTTATTACAGAATCATATTCATTGTTATTATATCATATATGGTTCACTTATGACTTTATATTATCCGTTCTTTTGTAAATTCATGTTAAAGTAGCGTTTTGGGTAAAATCGTCTCATTTGTCATTCGTGTTTTAACTTGTAATTATTCATATGATTAATTAGATAATTATTACTTAATTATAGAATATATAACATGATTTATATATATTCAGAATATACATATATATAATTGATTGATAAATGGAAAGAAATACACCGTTCATGGAGACGGTAGGCCGTGCGTACGCATGAACGCTGTTTTCTTTTCGTTATTGAATTGAGTGGAATTAAGTAGATGACATAGATATATATACACATAAATCCAGTAGCTTTATAATGTTATATATTTAATTATTATTTCTTATATATACTTTATAATCATTCTTAAATGGTTAACATGGAGAATGAATCTCATCGCGTCGTGGAGACGGTAGTCCGTACGTACGCACGAGCGATGATATCATTTCCATAATTATTGAATTGAATTGGAGTGGATGATACGATATATCAGAATCAATATGATGTTCTAATAACTATGTATAGTTATTCATTACACCATTATACCCATCCATGTAAGGTGGTGGTGGAAAATAGATTACACCACGGCGTGGAGACGGTCTTCCGTACGTACGCATGCGCGGTAATTTCTTTTTCCGTAGGATGGATAGATGGTGAAATAGGGTTGTTTCATACTTATAATAACATATAAGTATATGAGTGATACTGATGTTATTAATTCATAATGAAACAACCTAAGAAGAAGAAGTGGAAGAAGAAATAAAGATGAAAGAATCGGTAACGGACATTACCTCTTCTTTGAAGTGCTTCTTTGAGACCTCCTTTAGGGCACTAAAATGGGTCTTTAAAGAAGACAATAACCTCTAGGATGTTTATAGGGAAGTGTAGAAGAGAATTTGGCAGGGGTTGGCGGAGCTTGAAGGCTCAAAGTTATGTGAGGAAGAGAGGGAGGAGGTGCCCTTTTATAAGGGAGGATAGGGGCACCTTTGGAAAAACTAAAACTATTATTTTATTATATAGTCAAGTTCGGTTTTAAATAGCTCCAAATTGATTTATTTCTAGGATAAGGTGGGGATGGGTCGAAATCCTCTCATCCAATAGAATTTAGACAAGTTTAGGTTCCTATTTTAACCTTATCAATTAGATTTAACTCTAAGTTAAATAATTTAACTTTTACCGTGTCTTTTTGTTTTCTTACACTATATGGTTAATAAACTTACTATATCAAGCCAAAAGAACCCCAAGTTGTTTATTATTAATATATATAATCTTATCTAAATCATTTGGCCGAACCTTAGATTTTTAGGAATAAAATAACAATTAATAATATAATATTTGTTTTAAAAACTAATTTATGTCAATTTTGACACTATTTAGTACATGATTTTTATGAAATTAATAACAGAATAATAAGTTCAAACCAAGTTACGTAAATCAACAATAACATGTAATATTAACCTAGAAAATTAGTTTAAGTCATAAAAAGTCTCAAATTACATTTATTTGGGAATTTATAACATCAATTATGTCAATATTTCATTAATAAGACAATTACTGCATCATCTTTGTGTCATAATAAATGATAATTATTTAATCCCTAAAAATTATAAATAAATTTCTATTATGTAGATAATTGTATTAGATTTCTGGAGACTATTCATGTTCTAAGTTTCATGAATTTTATCACTAGATTAAAATTATTATACTTATATGATTTAAGAAAGTGACATGTTGTCACATTCTTTGGTTTTAATAATAATTAAATTATTTTCATTGAAAAAATTTAATTAAATGAATAGAATCCAACCCTTAGGTGATATGGGTCAACTTTTAGTAATCCAATAGGATTTTGACATTTGTTAGAGTAATTTTAAAATATTATATTTACCCTTAATTACCCGATTTACCTTTAACTATGGTAAATAAAATTTACCGTAGTTACTATTCATAATTCCCAAAAATAAAAAGTAGCTTATTAACATAATTTTTATCCACTTATTCCAAATATGGAATCCATTTTTCCAAATTCAATACACAAAAGTTGCAGAAATTAAATTAAAATTAATCCCGTTGTCGAAAGAAAACGGGTTTTTCTTTAAAACATTGCAAAAGATTGAATTGTTTTAACCTACGAATTCAAGGTAAAATCAATGCTAATGACATAAATTATATTAAATGGTAAACATATATTCTATTTATAATTTAAAACCATTCAATATTATAATTTAACCACATAAGATATTATGATGAAAAAAGTTGTTTTTAATTAAAATATAGCGTGTTTTTACTATTCATTAAAATATGAAAGTTATCGGAAAAATATCAAAACTTTATCTAATGTAAATTTTTATATCCTGATTCAAAAGAAGAATTTTATTTTGTCAAATCGAACATATAATCATGTCAAAAACTATATTTAAAGTGGGTGCGCCATTAAAAGGTGGCAAAACTGCATTTTTTGAAAAATACTTATTTTACCCGAAAAAATTTATTTTGTTCTTATACCATGTTCTAGAAAATGTGTAAGATGAATAATAATGATATAAAATTCAAAATTTAGTTAATACTATTCATAAAGGCTATTTCATGACAATATTATAATAATATATCATTGTTTATTAAAACCCGGTATTGCGTACAACACACGCTATCGAGGAAGGTCGCGATTGCGTGTAATGCAAGCCAAGCCAGGGTTGCGTGTTGTGAAATAATCCTTCGTTGTTTCATATAACAGAATCCAACCATATTTCATTTATACATTGAATATATATATATATATATATATATACTCAATGTTTCGTAGAATAACTATTATCAAAATTGTGTGTAACACGGTCCAAGAATAGTGTTGCGTATACTGCAAGCTAATACGATGTTGCGTATAGCGCAAGGTAATCTTGGTGTAGAATACAAAACAAGACATTAATGAAATTAAAATAATATTTTTCATAAAATCTCAGGGTGTTACATTCCACTCTCTCAAGTACTTGGTCGATGAATGGTAAGGGGAAATAGTCCTTCTTGGTGAATGAGTTTAGCTTCCTATAGTCAATGCAGACCCTCCATCCACTACTCACCCTTGTTGGAAGAATCTATCCATCCTCATTTGTTATCACTGTGATTCCAGCCTTTTTTGGAACCACTTGGATTGGGATCACCCATTCAATCTCAGCTATGGGATATATGATACCAGCTTTTAACAATTTCAGAAGTTCTTTCCTTACTACCTCCATGAGAATAGGATTGAGTCACCGTTGAGGTTGACGACATGGCTTTGAATCAGATTCCAGAACAATCCTATTAGTCCCGATAAGTGGGATAATCCCAGGAATATCAGAAAGGGTCCAACCAATGGATTTCTTATGCTTCCTAAGGACATCTAGAAGCATCCTCTCATGATTGGCTTCAAGAGAAGAAGAAATGACAATAGTATGTGTTTGATTGTCCCCTAGGAAAGCATAATTGAGTGTAGCAGGAAGTTCCTTCAATTCAAGATCTAGTTGGTTTGGAATTTTAGCAAAAGTTTGGGAAATTGGATCAAGTTCAATTTATTTTTTTAGAGTTTCAGATAGGATTGATTCCCCATATGTAGAAGTTTCAGCTACTAGGTTGGCTTGATCATATTTAGGGAAGGAATTTGGAGTGGTCTCCATGAAAGTGGTTTCTTGGAAGGTTTCACTGATTTTTGGACCTAAGACTTCATCATAAGAGCAATTTGAAAATAATTCAAGCCAAGGAGATAAACTTCCTTCATATGAACAAAGGAAATCAATCTCATCCTGACTTAAACATTCATCAAATATTCCTTGATGTTCCATGGATTCATTATCAATGCTTACTATCATGTTTACTTCATGAATGTCCTCGTCATCCCCTATTTGTGAGCTTGCATTATAGATGTTCAAGTCTAGACTCATGTTCCCAAAGGTGATGGTCATGTTCCCATTTCGGACTCGGATAACAGAGTTGATTGTTGCAAGGAAGGGATGACCAAGGATGATTGGGGTTTGTTACTTATTTAATAAGTTTGGATGGTTGTCAAAGACAATGAAGTCAGCAGGGTAGATGAAGTTTTCAACATTTACCAGAACATACTTTAAAATAACCTTTGGAACCTTAATACTAAGATCAGTAAGTTGAAGTGTGATAGATGTGGGTTGGATTTATTCTAGTCCTAACTAGTAGTACATAGCATAAGGGATGAGATTGACACTAGAACCTAGGTCACACAAGGCCTTGACAACTTTGCTCTCTCCTAGTTCAACATTGATATAATGGCAACCCAGGTCTTTCAACTTAGGAGTAATGGTACCTTGAATGGTGTTACTCACATTAGCAGCCAAAAGGACTTGGTTTTTATGTGAAAATTTTCTTTTAAAAGTTCAAAAGTCCTTAAGGTACTTTGAGTAGGTAGGTATGGTTTGGATTGCATCGAGAAGGGGAATTTTCAACTTGACTTGTGAGAATATTTCCCTCAATGTTTCACTCAATTCAGGCTAGGTTTTCCCCCTCATGCGTTGAGGAAATGGTGCAAGTTGTGGTGTTGTTTATTGAAGAGTTGATTCTTTGACAATGTTATCATGTTTTTTAGTTTGATCATTTGGTTTATTTTAATTTTCTTCCAAGTTTAAATCTTCAGGTGGGTTCTGAATTAGTTGTTCAGGTTTCTCAATTGATTTCCCACTTCTTAAAATAGTCACAGACTTTAGTTTTTCATGAGTTGTTTGAGTACAGCTTGACTCTCCCCTTGAAGTTGAGGATGGCACCGCCTGAGTAGGCATGGGTGCCTTTCTAGTTTTGATGGTTTGAAGTTATTGTTTTAGGTAAGAGACTTTTGAGTTCATCCTTTCCATTTGTTTTCACAGTTTTTCTAATAGGCTTTGTGGATCAGTTTGGGTTGGTACTTGAGAAGATTGGTTTATCCCGGGGGGATATTTTGTAGGTGGGATGGTTTGTTGAAAATGGACCGGTGGCTGTTGGTATTGGATAGGTTGGGTTTGGAACTGGTTATGGGTTAGGTAGTTCTGATGGGGGTAAGGATTTTGTCCCTATGGTTGGCTAGGTTGTTGGTTATCTTTCCAGCGGAAGCCTGGGTGGTCATTAACCTTAGGTTGAAGTTGTTTTGGTATTGAGGCTTTTGAAAGTTCAAAGCATTTACTTCCACTGGGGGTCCTCCTAAAAGAACATCCTTAATGGATTGAATGGTTGGGAAGTTTTCTATCTTATGTTCATGTTTGTCACAAATTGTGAAAACAGGGTCAACAGTTTGGATTTCATGGACTTTCCTAAGGTCAATCTCTTCAACTTTCCTAGAGAGTGCTGCGAATTTATCCCTAAGGCTTTCCTCTTCTCTAAGTGTATGAATTCCAGTATTTATTTTTGGCTTTTCAGAATAAGGTGAAGTTCTCCATGTTTGTTTTTGTTCAGAAAGGATTTCTAGATACTCGTAAGCATCATTTGAGGCTTTGTTTTTAAAGGTTCCATTACACATCATGTCATTGAATTGTTTGTTCCCCAGACCCAACCCTTAGTATAAAATTCTCAATTGTTTAGGAATATAAAAACCATGGTGTGGAACCATGTTTAGAGTGTCTTTGAACCTCTCACATGTTTCATAGAATGACTCTCCCTCTTTTTCAAAAAAGTTTTGGATACTCTTTTTAAGTGCAATTGTTTTGTGGTAGGGAAAGTATTTTTTGTAGAATTCTCTTTGTAGTTGGTCCCAAGAGTTTATGGATGATGGTATCAAATTATTTATCCAATTTTTAGATTGACCCTTTAAAGAAAAATTAAATAGCCTCATCTTATCAGATTCTAGTTGATGTGGGGGACACATGGTTTCTACAATGTCATTGAATTCCTTAATGTGAAGGTAGGGAATCTCAGACTCCATTCCATGGAATGTGGGAATATGGTTTAGGATATGGGGTTTAAAGATGTAGTTGGCATATACTAGGGAGTTATGTATAATTCATGAGGGGGAATTGGTCCAGGAAGGTGTGAGGTAGTCATTCATGGTTTGATCAATTGCATTCCCCAAGTTTGGGGCTACCTCATTTGGGTTTCCATTTTGGTTTCCACCCGGGTTTATGAGTTGGTTTCTTTGAAGACCTTCCATTGAAATGGGCTCAATTATAGACTCTGGATTATTATGAAGATTATGATCTAATGGAAAGAGTTCCCTTGGTGTACTTGACTCCCCAACCCCATAACTATCCACCCTAACTAGACGGTTTGATTGATCGCGGGTGTAGGCGGACATGCGCCAAAAGAAAAAAAAATGAGAAAGGGACAAGATAAGAGAATTTGGATGAGAAAAGAAGAAATGACGGAGAATAGAATGGGTGTTTAGATGACTTACTTGGGTCCCCGGAAACAGCACCAAAATTTTATTCTCTCTCAAATTTACCCAAGATAAGAAGGTAGAATGGTCCTTGTAGTTTAGCTTGGGTTATCGAATCCTCAGAGACCTAAGAAGTAACCTAAAGACATGTAAATTCTATAGATTGTTTTTGGATATGAAGTGGACAACTTGGCTTGATTTAAGATGGTTTTAAAGGATATCTAACAGATTTAACTGAATTCAATTTAAAATAATGAGTTGATCCTAGGTTATCACTTCGGGCGTATTGGATGAATTCCTTTTTTAATGATTTCAATTTCTTATAATTGAGATGGGTTTATTTAAGAAGATCAAACATAATTATCACTTACTGGTTTAATGCATACACACCCTAATACTAATCCCCCATACACTTGAAGGATCAAAGCATTGATCACTCCAAGGTAAAGGTTCGTATTATCACTTGAGATGTGTGACCTTAAATTCAATAAGGATGAAGATGTTTTAAAATCATCAAATAAAAATCTCATTTAGAAGAAGTGATTAGCCATTAATGGAGTGAGAAATAACATCCAATACAGCCCCTTTCTACTATCTTGGATCAACCCATAAAAGATTTATCCCTCCATTGATGACATGTCTTCAACGTAAGCGGGAAGTAGACTTATGATGGTGGAATTGAAGAAGTAAAAAAAACAACAAAAATTGATCACTCCACCGTTGTGTGATAAATATCACAAAGTATGGTGTGAATAAATTCAAACCTTGAACCAACAGTATCAATGTGATATGTAGAACATTAGAATAAGAGTATAAGAATAACTTTTATTAAGAAACTAGTATGAATTAAAACAACTTACATGTGAAGGAAGAACGTTACAAAGAGAAATTGGCAGCATAACATTAAGATGAAAACAAAGCTCAAAGATGAAAAACTCCTTTACCACCACTACCTTAAATAGGAATTTTGGGAGGCTTGGGTCGATCCTCCAACAGTAAAAAGGATCTCACTTGAGTATGGTAGGCCTAGGGTGGTAGAAAGTAAGGGAGAGGAGACTTTTCCACCCTTGACCTGAGGTGGCAGCCAACTTGCTTCCACCGAACAGATGTGCTTGTAAGTCCTTCTAGATGGCCGAATCAGAGTGGGACATATAAGAATAAAATCGATCCCCGTATTTCTCCTACCTGTAAGTAAAATTTAGGCCCTTTGGAGTTTTGGATTCGGAGATATGATTATATTAGTAGACTGCTTTTCTGGGCCGCAGAATCTGGCCCAGAATTTTATCTATAACTTAGGTTGCCTAAATGGACACCATGGAGGCCAAATTAGCATTGGATCCTGAAGATTGATTTGTTCCTATACACGTCTTCTAGATTTACACTAAATTTGGGATTAATTGGGTCTGTATGTTGGGCCCCTTAATCTTATCAGTGGGATGGTGTCCAATCTGACTTCTCCAGAATTGTTTCCTTTCATCATAAAATGTCCCCATCTTCTTCCATGAATTCTCCATTGATACATGAATCAAACATGTTCATATTTAAGTTTAGATAAATTTCCCAAAATATCAAATTAAAATATGTATAATTAGATTCATTAAAATCAGATGAATCATTGGGTACTTTAAATGATGTTAAAAAATGTACCATATAATAGTGCATTTTAAGAAGGTATTACAATCATAATGTGAAATGATGTTCAAAGTGTAAAATGCACTAAAATGGTGTTTATGAAAAATAAAGCACATGAATAATATATATATTAAAAATAAATATTATCCTCATTTAGTGGCTAATCACACCCCCCAACTTGAGTTTTGCTAGTCCTGAGCAAAATATATCTCATCAAAAATAAAATTTTAATTCCCTTTTAAAAAAACATTTTAATACACAATGATCACCAGAAATCCTTATACCAAACAATCATGAAACCCATCAAATATTTTGATACAAGATAGTTTCATAAGCAGATCCCAATCCCAAGCCCATTCCTTTGTTCAAATTCATTGTCATATTTCATCCAATATCAATTAAGTATGAGGATGTGTTGTGCATCACAATAGACATGGGGGTTCATCTTTATTCAAGGGGAAAATTATGGAAGTGCTAGGTGGAATCACATTTCAATATTAAGATGAGTATTCAACAAAAAATATTGTATTATATTTTTTTGTTTTTTTTTTGCAATTTTTCCATGGTAATTGAAATTGCACTCAAAAGAGTCAACCCCTGTAGCGAGACTTTGCCGATGACTCCCAGGCTCAAAGTCCTTAGGGCATCAAGTAACGCCCACATACTCGGGCATCATCTCGAGTTAACTAAATAAAAAAAAATTCGAATTACAAAAAATAGAGATAAAATTACTAACTCTGGGCCAGACAACTATGGAGTCACGATCCCCAAGTGCCGAAAACCACTCATTAGGTCATTTCATTTCTCTACGTGAAAATTTATTGTTTTTATTATTATTATTTTTTATTTATTGAATACTCATATTAAAACTAAAATGATCACCAAACCTATGCTATTTATTTGGGGGACCCCATGAATTCAAACAAATACCCCACTATCCAAAGGACATGCATTGTGATCTTTTTTTTGGATGAAAATATAAATGATGAAATATCAAATTGGACAGCCACACTTTCCAAAATCTATGCTCATGAAATTATACAAGGATTAAAATCAAAATCAGGTCATGATAAATTATTTGATATTTAGTTTCAACGTGTGCAATGTGTATTACCATGTTCAAAGTTAAAGGAATTTTTCATTCCATTTAATTTTTTTTTCAAATCATTCATTTTTTTGACATGAAAGCATTTTTTATTTTATATCCCCCCCCCGTACTTAAAATAAAATTGCCCTGAGTGATTAAAGAAAATAAAATTTAGAAGGGGGTAGAGGTATAGAATGAAAGTTCAAAAAGGAAATTGAAAATGGGGATCATAGAATGAAGTCACCTGGTGGTTGAAGTTGAAATTCTTGCATCTCCAAATTAGTCCTTTGATCTCTTGGGGGATGTACGCACCTACTTGATTGAACATGTATCACCCAAAATAGTACCTAAACCATAAAAAGAAGAACAAACCAGACAAAACAAACAACAGAACGACTTATTTAATTCCAAGTATCATCATTTTTATGGTTTTTCCTGTTTTTCTATTTTTTTAAATCAAACTAATGATACATTGTCTTATTTTAATTTTCTGGGTAAGGTATTACTCAGGGATCACACCGCGTGACACAGATGAATATGGTGCTCCCCTTTCATACCCATCCATACTCATAATAGAAGAACAAGTCAACAGTCTTTTTTTAAATATAAAAATGATTAATTAATCCTATTTAAAATTTAAATTTTATTAAAACAACAAAATGATAGGAAACTTGAAAACCATGGGTTGCCTCCCATGTAGTGCTTTGTTTAATGTCGTTAGCCCGACATGGATCCTAAATCTATCAATTTTTTCCTGGTTCATAGGTTGTCTCAGTTAACTCAACCTCTATTTCCTGTTTATTGAATGATTCAATGAATGGTTTTAACCTTTGACCATTGACCTTGAAAATTTAACCACTTGTGGGATCTTGAATCTCTACTTCCCCATGGGGGTACACATGATGCACTATGAAAGGTCCTAACCATCTAGACCTTAACTTTCTAGGGTGTAAATGAAGTTTTAATCTATACAAGAGCCCAGGTTTTCCCGGTTCAAAATTTTTGACCATGATATCCATAGATTGGTAGGTTTGAACTCTAGCTTTATTGATCCTTCAATTTTCATAAGCCTTCATCCTTAGTTCCTCCAGTTCATTGAGATCTAATTTCCTTTTTGTTCCGGCCAATGAGAGGTCATAATCCCTTTTCTAAATTGCCCAAAAGGACTTATGCTCAATTTAAATAGGTAAATGGAATGCTTTTCCATAAACCAACCTATATGCGGAAATTACTAAAATGGTTTTATATGCGGTTCGATAGGCCCAAAGAGCATATAAGAGTTTTTTAGACCAATCTTTCCTAGAGGGGTTGACAGGTTTTTCAAGAATTTGCTTAATCTCCCTATTCGCTAACTCAGCCTGACCATTGGTTTGAGGATGGTATGTAGTGGACACATTATGAGAAATACCATACTTATACATGAGTGAAGGGAATGGGAAGTTGCAGAAATGGGTTCCTCGATCCCTGATTATAGCCCTAGTAATTCCAAATTGAGAAAATATGTTCTCTTTCAGAAATCGAATCACAACTTGATGATCGTTGGACTTAGTGGGAATGGCCTTAACCCATTTTGATACATAATCAACAGCTAAGAGTATGTAGAGGTATCCCATAGATTTAGGGAAGGGACCCATGAAATCAATTCCCCAATAGTCAAATATTTCAACCACTAAGTTGGGAGTGAGTGGCATTTGATTCCTTTTTGTGATGGACCCTACTTGCTGACCCCTAGGACAGCTTTGAAAAAACGTGTAGGATTCCCTTGAGAGGGTGGGCCAAAAGATACCACATTGAAGAATCTTAGCAGATGTTTTCTTAGAGGAAAAGTGACCTCCACATGCCTCACTATGACAGAATTTAAGGATGGAATCTTGTTCAGATTCTGGAACACACCACCTAATGACTTGGTCAGGGCAGAACTTATAGAGGTATGGATCATAAAACACATAGTGTCTAACATCAGAAATAAATTTCCTTCAATATTGAGTCCCTAAGAATTTTGGAATGACTCCTGTAACTAAGAAATTGGCTATGTCGGCATACCAAGGGCAGTCACTCATAGAGTATAGGTGTTCATCAATAAATGAATCAGACACAGAAAGGTGATTTGAGTTGTCTTTGAATTCCATCCTAGAGAGGTGATCAGCTAAAAAATTTTCAACACCCTTTTTATCCTTGATTGTGAGGTTAAATTCTTGTAAGAGAAGAACCCACCTAATCAGTCTAGCCTTATAATCTTGTTTTTGAAGAGTTATTTTAGTGCATAATGGTTAGTGAACACAATGATGGGGGATCCTAACAGGTAGAACCTAAAATTATCTAAGGAAAACACAATAGCAAGTAACTCCTTTTCAGTGGTGGTGTAGTTGATTTGGGCATCATTTAAGGATTTTATTTCATAATCAATGACATAAGGAGTTTTATCACAACGTTGTCCTAACACATCTCCTACAGAAAAGTCACTGGAATCACACATAAGTTCGAAAGGAAGGTTCCAATTTGGAGATTTCATAATGGGAGGAGAGTTGAGAGAGGATTTGAGGGTTGAGAATGAACCCTCACATCTTTTTGTCCAAAAAAATGGAGCATCCTTTACTAGGAGAGCACAAAGGGGACGGGATATTGAACTAAATTCCTTGATTAATCTTCTATAGAAACCAGCATTTCCTAAGAAAGACCTTACTTCCTTGACAGTTTTGGGTGATGGAAGGTGACGAATGATGTCAACCTTGACTTTATCAACTTCAATTCCCCTACCTGAGACCAGATGTCCTAGAACTAGTCCCTCTTTAGCCATGAAATGAATTTTTTCCCAGTTTAGGACTAGATTCTTTTCTTCACATCTTGACAAGACTCTCTCCACATTCTGCAGACATCCATCAAATGTATCCCCAAACACAGAGAAGTCATTCATGAAGACCTCTAGAAAATCCCCTACCATGTCTGAGAAGATTCCCATCATGCACCGTTGGAAGGTTCTAGGGGAATTGCATAACCTGAAGGGCATGCGTTTGAAAGAAAATGTTCTGAATGGACATGTGAATGTAGTCTTCCCTTGATCCTCTAGGGAGACCTCAATTTCATTATACCCTGAGTACCCATCTAAGAAATAGTAGAACGCATGACCTTCCACTCTCTCAAGGACTTGGTCGATGAATTTTAAGGGGAAATGGTCCTTCTTGGTGAATGAGTTTATCTTCCTATACTCATTGCAGACCCTCCATCCACTACTCACCCTTGTTGGAAGAATCTCTCCATCCTCATTGGTTATCACTGTGATTCCAGCCTTTTTTGGAACCACTTTTATTGGGCTCACCCATTCAATCTCAGCTATGGGATATATGATACCGGCTTTTAACAATTTCAGAAGTTCTTTCCTTACTACCTCAATGATATTAGGATTGAGTTGCCGTTGAGGTTGACGACATGGATTTGAATCAGATTCCATAACAATCCTATTAGTCCCGATAAGTGGTCCAATCCCAGGAATATCAGAAAGGGTCCAATGAATGGATTTCTTATGCTTCCTAAGGACATCTAGAAGCATCATCTCATGATTGGATTCAAGAGAAGAAGAAACGACAATAGGACATGTTTGATTGTCCCCTAGGAAAGCATAATTGAGTGGAGCGGGAAGTTCCTTCAATTCAAGATCAGGTTGGTTCGTAATTTTAGAAAACGTTTGGGAAATTGGATCAAGTTCAATTTCTTTTTTTAGAGTTTCAGATAGGATTGATTCCCCAAATGTAGAAGTTTCAGCTACTAGGTTGTCTTGATCGGATTTAGGGAAGGAATTTGGAGTGGTCTCCATGAAAGTGGTTTCTTGAAAGGTTTCACTGATTGTTAGACCTAAGACTTCATCATTAGAGCAATTTGAAAATGATTCAAGCCAAGGAGATAAACTTCCTTCATATGAAAAAAGGAAATCAATCTCATACTGAATTAAACATTAATAAAATATTCCTTGATGTTCCATGGATTCATTATCAATGCTTCCTATCAAGTTTACTTCATGAATGTCCTCGTCATCCCCTATTTGTGGGCTTGCATTATATATGTTCAAGTCTAGACTCATGTTCCCAAAGGTGATGGTCATGTTCCCATTTCGGACTCGGATAACAGAGTTGATTGTTTCAAGGAAAGGACGACCAAGGATGATTGGGGTTTGTTCCTTATTTCCTAAGTTTGGATGGTTGTCAAGGACAATGAAGTCAGCAGGGTAGATGAAGTTTTCAACATTTACCAGAACATCCTTTAAAATACCCTTTGGAAGCCTAATGCTACGATCAGTAAGTTGAAGTGTGACAGATGTGGGATGGATTTATTCAAGTCCTAACTGGAAGTACACAACATATGGGATGAGATTGAAACTAGCACCCAGGTCACACAAGGCCTTGACAACTTTGCTCTATCCTAGTTCAAAATTGATATAAGGGCAACCCGGGTCTTTCAACTTAGGCGGAATGGTCCCTTGAATGGTGGTACTCATATTAGAATCCAAAAGGACTTGGTTTTTATGTGAAAATTTTCTTTTAAAAGTCCAAAAGTACTTAAGGTACTTTGAGTAGGTAGGTATGGTTTGGATTGCATCGAGAAGGGGAATGTTCAACTTGACTTGTGAGAAGATTTCCCTCAATGTTTCACTCAATTCAGGATTGGTTTTCCCCCTCATGCATTGAGGAAATGGTGCAAGTTGTGGGGTTTTTTGTTGAAGAGTTGCTTCTTTGACAATGTTATCGTGTTTTTTAGTTTGATCATTTGGTTCATTTAAATTTTCATCCAAGTTTGAATCTTCAGGTGGGTTCTAAATTAGTTTTTCAGGTTTCTCAATTGATTTCCCACTTCTTAAAATAGTCACAGCCTTTAGTTGTTCATGAGTTGTTTGAGTACAACTTGACTCTCCCCTTGAAGTTGAGGATGGCACCACCTGAGTAGGCATGGGTGCCTTTCCAGTTTTGATAGTTTGAATTTCTTGTTTTAGGGAAGAGACTTCTGAGTTCATCCTTTCCATTTGTTTGCACAGTTTTTCTAATAGGATTTGTGGAACAGTTTGGGTTGGTGCTTGAGAAGATTGGTTTATCCCGGGGGGATATTTTGGAGGTGGTATCGTTTGTTGAAAATGGAACGGTGTATATTGGTATTGGATAGGTTGGGTTTGGAACTGGTTATGGGTTTGGTAGTTCTGATGGGGGTAAGGATTTTGTCCCTGTAATTGGATAGGTTATTGGTTATATTTCCAGCGGAAGCCTGGGTGGTCATTATAACTTGGGTTGAAGTTGTTTTGGTATTGAGGCTTTTGAAAGTTCAAAGCATTTACTACCACTGGGGGTCCGCCTAAAAGAACATCCTTGATGGATGGAATGGTTGGGCAGTTGTCTGTCTTATGGTCATGTTTGTCACAAATTGTGAAAATAGGGTCAAAAGTTTGGATTTCATGGACTTTCCTAAGGTCAATCTCTTCAACTTTCCTAGAGAGTGCTGCGAGTTTAGCCCTAAGGCTTTCCTCTTCTCTAAGTGTATAAATTCCAGTATTTATTTTTGAACTTTCAGAATAAGGTGAAGTTCCACATGTTTGGTTTTGTTCAGAAAGGCTTTCTAGATACTCGTAAGCATCATTTGGGGCTTTGTTTTTAAAGGTTCCATTACACATCATGTCAATGAATTGTTTGTTCCCCGGACCCAACCCTTAGTAGAAAATTATCACTTGTTCAGGAATATAAAAACCATGGTGTGGAACCATGTTTAGAGTGTCTTTGAACCTCTCACATGTTTCATAGAATGACTCTCCCTCTTTTTCAAAAAAGTTTTGGATACTCTTTTTAAGTGCAATTTTTTTGTGGTGGGGAAATTCTTTTTTGTAGAATTCTCTTTGTAGTTGGTCCCAAGAGTTTATGGATGATGGTGTCAAATGTTTTAGCCAATTTTTAGCTCGATCCTTTAATGAAAAACGAAATAGCCTCATCTTAGCTGATTCTAGTTGATGTGGGGGACACATGGTTTATACGATGTCATTGAATTCCTTAATGTGAAGGTAGGGAATCTCGGACTCCATTCCATGGAATGTGGGAAGATGGTTTAGGATATGGGGTTTAAAGATGTAGTTGGCATCTCCTAGGGAGTTATGTCTAATACATGAGGGGGAATTTCTCCAGGAAGGTGTGAGGTAGTCATTCATGGCTTGATCAATTGCATTCCCTAAGTTTGGGGCTACCTCATTTGGGTTTCCATTTTGGTTTCCACCCGGGTTTATGAGTTGGTTTCTTTGAAGACCTTCCATTGAAATGGGATCAATTTTGGACTCTGGAGTATTATAAATATTATTATCTAATAGAAATATTTCCCTTGGTGTACTTGACTCTCCAACCCCAGGACTATCCACCCTAACTAGACGGTTTGATTGATCGCGGGTGTAGGCGGACATGCGCGAAAAGAAAAAAAATGAGAAAGGGACAAGATAAGATAATTTGGATGAGAAAATAAGAAATGGGGGATAATATAATGGGTGTTTAGATAACTTACTTGGGTCCCCGTAAACGGCACCAAAATTTGATTCTCGCTCAAATTTACCCAAGAGAAGAAGGTAGAACGGTCCTTGTAGTTTAGCTTGAGTTATCGAATCCTCAGAGACCTAAGAAGTAACCTAAAGACACGTACATTCTATAGATTGTTTTTGGCTATGAAGTGACCAACTTGGGTTGATTTAAGATGGATTTAAAGGATATCTAACAGATTTAAGTGAATTCAATTTAAAATAATGGGTTGATCCTAGGTTATCACTTGGGGTGGATTGGATGAATTCCTTTTTTAATGATTTCAATTTCTTATAATTGAGATGGGTTCATTTAAGAAGATCAAACATAATCATAACTTACTGGTTTAATGACTACACACCCTAGTACTAATCCTCCATACACTTGAAGTATCAAATCATTGATCACTCCAAGGTAAAGGTTCGTATTAGCACTTGAGATGTGTGACCTTAAATTCAATAAGGATGAAGATATTTTAAAATCATCAAATAAAAATCTCATTTAAAAGAAGTGATTATCCATTAATGGAGTGAGAAATAACATCCAATCCAGCCCCTTTCTACCCCCTTTGATCAACCCATAAAATAGTTAGCCCTCCATTGATGACATGTCTTCAACGAAAGCGGGAAGTAGACTTATGAGGGTGGAATTGAAGAAGTAAAAAAAACAACAAAAATCGATCACTCCACCATTGTGTGATAAATATCACAAAGTATGGTGTGAATAAATTCACACCTTGAACCAGAAGTATCAACGTGATATTTATAACAATAGAATAAGATTATAAGAAGATCTTTTATTAAAAAACTATGATGAATTAAAATAACTTACATGTGAAGGAAGAACGTTACAAAGAGAAATTGGCAGCATAACATTAAGATGATAACAAAGCTCAAAGATGAAAAACTCCTTCACCCCCACTGCCTTAAATAGGCATTTTGGGAGCCTTGGGTCGATTTTCCAACAGTAAAAAAGACCTCACTTGAGTATGGTTGGCCCAGGGTGGTGGAATGTAAGGGAGAGGAGACTTTTCCACCCTTGACCCGAGGTGGAAGCCAGCTTACTTCCACCGAACAGATGTGCTTGTAAGTCCTTCTATATGGCCGAATCAGAGTAGTCCATAGAATAATAAAATTTATCCCCGGATGTATCCTACCCGTCTGTAAAATGTGGGCCCATTTGGAGTTTTGGATTCGGAGATATGATTATATTAGTAGAATGTTTTTCTGGGCCTCAGAATCTGGCCCAGAATTTTATCTCTAACTTAGGCCGCCTAAATGGACACCATGGAAGACGAATTAGCATTGGATACTGAAGAGTTAGTTGTTCCTATACATGTCTTATATAATACCACGAAATTTGGGATTAATTGGGTTTGTATGTTGGGACCCACAATCTTATCAGTGAGCTGGTGTCCAATCTAACTTCTCCAGAATTGTTTCCTTTCATCACAAACTATCCCCATATTCTTCCATGAATTATCCATTGATCCCTGAATCAAACATGTTCATATTTAAGTATAGATAAATTTCCCAAAATATAAAATTAAAATATGTATAATTAGATTCCTTAAAATCATATGAATCATTGGGTACTTTAAATGATGTTAAAAAATGTACCACATAATAGTGCATATTAAGAACGTATTACAATCATAATGTGAAATGATGTTCAAAGTGTAAAATGCACTAAAATGGTGTTTATGAATAATAAATAACATGAATAATATATTTATTAACTATAAATATTAGCCTCATTTAGTGGCCAATCAAACCCCAAACTTGAGTTTTTCTAGTCCCGAGCAAAATATATCTCATCAAAAATGAAATTTGAATTCCCTTTTCCAAAAACATTTTAATACACAATGATCACCAGAAATACTTATACCAAAAAATCATGAAACCCATTCGATATTTTAATACAAGATAGTTTCATAAGCAGATCTCAATCCCAATCCCATTCCTTTTTTCAAATTCATTGTCATATTTCATCCAATATCAATTAAGTATGAGGATGTGTTGTGCATCACAATAGACATGGGGGTTCATCTTTATTCAAGGGGAAAATGATGGAAGTGCTAGGTGGAATCACATTTCAATATTAAGATGAGTATTCAAAAAAAATATTGTATTATATTTTTTTGTTTTTTTTCCAATTTTTCCATGGTAATTGAAATTGCACTCAAAATAGTCAACCCCTGTAGCGAGACTTTGCCGATGACTCCCAAGCTCAAAGGCCTTAGGGCACCAAGTGAATCCCACATACTCGGAAATCATCTCGAGTTAACTCAATCAAAAACAAATTTGAATTACCAAAAATAGAGATAAAATTACTAACTATGGGCCAGACAATTATGGAGTCACGATCCCCAAGTGTCGAAAGCCACTCATTAGGTCATTTCATTGCTCTACGCGCAAATTTATTGTTTTTTTATTTTTTTTATTTTTTTATTGAATACTCATATTAAAACTAAAATGATCACCAAACCTATGCTATTTATTTGGGGGAGCCCATGAATTCAAACTAACACCCCACTATCCAAAGGACGTGTATTGTGATCTTTTTTTTTGGATGAAAATATAAACGATGAAATATCACATTGGACAGCCACACTTTCTAAAATCTATGCTCATGAAATTATACAAGGATTAAAATCAGAATCATAGCATTCTAAATTATTTGATATTTAGTTTCAAAGTGTTAAATGTGTATTTTCATGTTCAAAGTTAAAGGAATTTTTCCTTCCATTTACAATTTTTTTTTCAAATCATTCAATTTTTTGACACGAAAGCATTTTTTATTTTATATCCTCCTTGAAATTAAAATAAAACTGTCCCCAGTGTTTAAAGAAAAGAGAATTTAGAAGGGGGTATAGGTATAGAATGAAAGTTCAAAAAGGAAATTGAAAGTGGGGATCATGGAATGAAGTCACGTGGTGCTTGAAGTTGAAATTCTTGCTACTCCAAATTAGTCATTTGATCTCTTGGGGGATGTAAACACCTCCTTGATTGAACATGTATCACCCAAAATAGTACCTGAACCATAAAAAGAAGAACAAACCAGACAAAACAAACAACACAATGACTTATTTAATTCCAAGTATCATCATTTTTATGGGTTTTCCTGTTTTTATGTTTTTTTAAATCAAAATAATTATACATTGTGTTCTTTTAATTTTCTGGGTAAGGTATTACTCAGGGATCACACCGCGTGACACAGATGAATACGGTGCTCCCCTTTCATACCCATCCATACTCATAATAGAAGAACAGATCAACAGTCTTTTTTTTAAATATAAAAATGATTAATTAATCCTATTTAGAATTTAAATTTTATTAAAACAACAAAATGATAGGAAACTTGAAAACCATGGATTGCCTCCCATGCAGCGCTTTGTTTAATTTCGTTAGCCCGACATGGATCCTAAATCTATCAATTTTTTCCTGGTTCATAGGTTGGCTCAGTTAACCCAACCTCTATTTTCTATTTATTGAATGATTCAATGAATGGTTTTAACCTTTGACCATTGACCTTGAAAATTTAACCACTTGTGGGATCTTGAATCTCTACTGCCCCATGGGGGTACACATGATGCACTATGAAAGGTCCTGACCATCTAGACCTTAACTTTCCCGGGTGTAAATGAAGTTTTGATCTATACAAGAGCACAAGTTTTCCCGGTTCAAAATTTTTGACCATGATATTTATAGATTGGTATGTTTGAACTCTAGATTTATTGATCCTTGAATTTTCATAAGCCTCCATCCTTAGTTCCTCCAGTTCATTGAGATCTAATTTCCTTTTTGTTCCGGCCAATGAGAGGTCATAATCCATTTTCTTAATTGCCCAAAAGGCCTTATGCTCAATTTCAACAGGTAAATGGCATGCTTTTCCATAAACCAACCTATATGGGGACATTACTAAAATGGTTTTATATGTGGTTCGATAGGCCCAAAGTGCATCTAATATTTTCTCAGACCAATATTTCCTAGAGGGGTTGACAGTTTTTTCAAGAATTTGCATAATCTCCCTATTCACTAACTCAACCTAACCATTGGTTTGAGGATGGTATATAGTGGACACATTATGAGAAATACCATACTTAGACATGAGTGAAGAGAATGGGAAGTTATAGAAATGGGTTCCTCGATCAATGATTATAGCCCTAGGAATTCCAAATCGAGAAAATATGTTCTCTTTCAAAAATCGAATCACAACTTGATGATCATTGGACTTAGTGGGAATGGCCTCAACCCATTTTGAGACATAATCAATAGATAATAGTATGTAGAGGTATCCACTAGAGTTTGGGAAGTGACCCCTAAAATCAATTCCCCAACAGTCAAATATTTCAACCACTATGATGGGAGTGAGTGGCATTTGATTCCTTTTTGTGATGGACCCTACTTGTTGACCCCTAGGACAGCTTTGACAAAATGTGTAGGAGTCCATTGAGAGGGTGGGCCAGAAGAGACCACATTGAAGAATCTTAGAAGATATTTTCTTAGAGGAAAAGTGACCTCCACATGCCTCACTATGACAGAATTTAAGGATGGACACTTGTTCAGATTCTGGAACACACCTCCTAATGACTTTGTCAGGGTAGAACTTATAGAGGTATGGATCATAAAACACATAGTGTCTAACATCAGAAAGAAATTTCCTTCGAGCTTGAGTCCCTAAGAATTTTGGAATGACTCTTGTAACTAAGAAATTGGCTACGTCGGCATACCAAGGAAATCACTCACAGAGTATAGGTGTTCATCAAGAAATGAATCAGACATAGAAAGGTGATTTGAGTTGTCTTTGAATTCCATCCTAGAGATTTGATCAGCTATAAAATTTTCAATGCCCTTTTTATCCTTGTTTGTGAGGTCAAATTCTTGTAAGAGAAGGACCCAACTAATCAGTCTAGCCTTAGCATCTTGTTTTTGGAAGAGGTATTTTAGTGCATAATGGTTAGTGAACACAGTGATGGGGGATCCTAAGAGGTAGGACCTAATATTATCTAAGTAAAACACAATAGAAAGTAACTCATTTTCAGTGGTGGTGTAGTTGATTTGCGCATCATTTAAGGATTTGCTTGCATAATCAATGACATAAGGAGTTTTATCACAACGTTGTCCTAACACATCTCCTACAGAAAAGTCACTGGCATCACACATAAGTTTGAAAGGAAGGTTCCAATTTGGATATTTCATAATGGGAGGAGAGGTGAGAGAGGATTTTAGGGTTGAGAATGAACCCTCACAGCTTTCTGTCCAAACAAATGGAGCATCCTTTACTAGGAGAGCACAAATGGGACGGGAGATTGAACTAAAGTCCTTGATGAATCTTCTATAGAAACCAGCATGTATTAAGAAATATCACACTTCCTTGACAGTTTTGGGTGATGGAAGGTGATGAATGATGTCAACCTTGGCTTTATCAACTTCAATCCCCCTACCTGAGACCAGATGGCCTAGAACTAGTCCCTCTTTAACCATGAAATGACATTTTTCCCAGTTTAGGACCAGATTATTTTCTTCACATGTTGACAAGACTCTCTCCACATTTTGAAGACATCCCTCAAATGTATCCCCAAACACAGAGAAGTCATCCATGAAGATCTCTAGAAAATCCCTTACCATGTCTGAGAAGATTCCCATCATGCACCGTTGGAAGGTTCCAGGGGCATTGCATAACCCGAAGGGCATGCGTTTGAAAGAAAACGTTCCGAATGGACATGTGAATGTAGTCTTCCTTTGATCCTCTAGGGAGACCTCAATTTGATTATATCCCGAGTACCCATCTAAGAAACAGTAGAACACATGACCTTCCACTCTCTCAAGGACTTGGTCGATGAATGGTAAGGGGAAATGGTCCTTCTTGGTGAATGAGTTTAGCTTCCTATAGTCAATGGAGACCCTCCATCCACTAATCACCCTTGTTGGAAGAATATCTCCATCCTCATTCGTTATCACTGTGATTCCAGCCTTTTTTGGAACCACTTGGATTGGGCTCACCCATTCAATCTCAGCTATGGGATATATGATACCAGCTTTTAACAATTTCATAAGTTCTTTCCTTACTACCTCCATGAGAATAGGATTGAGTCGCCATTGAGGTTGACGACATGACTTTGAATCAGATTCAAGAACAATCCTATTAGCCCCGATAAGTGGGATAATCCCAAGAATATCAGAAAGGGTCCAACCAATGGCTTTATTATGATTCCTAAGGACATATAGAAGCATCCTCTCATGATTGGCTTCAAGAGAAGAAGAAATGACAATAGGATGTGTTTGATTCTCCCCTATGAAAGCATACTTGAGTGTAGCGGGAAGTTCCTTCAATTCAAGATCAGGTTGGTTCGTAATTTTAGAAAAATATTGGGAAATTGGATCAAGTTCAATTTCTTTTTTTAGAGTTTCAGATAGGATTGATTCCCCACATGTAGAAGTTTCAGCTACTAGGTTGGCTTGATCAGATTTAGGGAAGGAATTTGGATTGGTCTCCCTGAAAGTGGTTTCTTGAAAGTTTTCACTGATTGTTGGACCTAATACTTCATCATAAGAGCAATTTGAAAATGATTCAAGACAAGGAGATAAACTTCCTTCATATGAAAAAAGGAAATCAATCTCATCCTGACTTAAACATTCATCAAATATTCCTTGATGTTCCATGGATTCATTATCAATGCTTCCTATCATGTTTACTTCATGAATGTCTTTGTCATCCCCTATTTGTGAGCTTTCGTTATAGATGATCAAGTCTAGACTCATGTTCCCAAAGGTGATGGTCATGTTCCCATTTTAGAATCGGATAACAGAGTTGATTGTTGCAAGGAAGGGACGACCAAGGATGATTGGGGTTTGTTCCTTATTTCCTAAGTTTGGATGGTTGTCAAGGACAATGAAGTCAGCAGGGTAGATGAAGTTTTCAAAATTTACCAGAACATCCTTTAAAATACCCTTTGGAACCCTAATGCTACGATCAATAAGTTGAAGTGTGACAGATGTGGGTTAGAGTTATTCTAGTCCTAACTAGCAGTACACAGAATAAGGTATGAGATTGACACTAGCACCCAGGTCACACAAGGCCTTGACAACTTTTCTCTCTCCTAGTTCACCATTGATATAAGGGAAACCCAGGTCTTTCAACTTAGGAGGAATGGTCCCTTGAATGGTGGTACTCACATTAGCAGCCAAAAGGACTTGGTTTTTATGTGAAAATTTTCTTTTAAAAGTGAAAAGGTCCTTAAGGTACTTTGTGTAGGCAGGTATGGTTTGGATTTCATCGAGAAGGGGAATGTTCAACTTGACTTGTGAGAATATTTCCCTCAATGTTTCACTCAATTCACGCTTGGTCTTACCCCTCATGTGTTGAGGAAATGGTGTATGTTGTGGGGTTGTTTGTTGAAGAGTTGCTTCTTTGACAATGTTATCATGTTTTTTAGTTTTATCATTTGGTTCATTTGAATTTTCATCCAAGTTTGAATCTTCAGGTGGGTTCTAAATTAGTTGTTCAGGTTTCTCAATTGATTTTCCACTTCTTAAAATTGTTAGAACCTTTAGTTGTTCATGAGTTGTTTGAGTACAACTTGACACTCCCCTTGAAGTTGAGGATGGAACCACCTGAGTAGGCATGGGTGCCTTTCCAGTTTTGATGGTTTGAAGTTCTTGTTTTAGGGAAGAGACTTCTGAGTTCATCCTTTCCATTTGTTTTCACAGTTGTTCTAATAGGCTTTGTGGAACAGTTTGGGTTGGTGCTTGAGAAGATTGGTTTATCCAGGGGGGATATTTTGGAGGTGGGATGGTTTGTTGAAAATGGACCAGTGGCTGTTGGTATTGGATAGGTTGGGTTTGGAACTGGTTATGGGTTTGGTAGTTCTAATGGGGGTAAGTATGTTTTCCCTATGGTTGGCTAGGTTGTTGGTTATCTTTCCAGCAGAATCCTGGGTGGTCATTATACCTTGGGTTGAAGTTGTTTTGTTATTGAGGCTTTTGAAAGTTCAAAGCATTTACTTTTGCTGGGGGTCCTCCTAAAAGAACATCCTTGATGGATGGAATGGTAGGTAAGTTGTCTGTCTTATGGTCATGTTTGTCACAAATTGTGAAAAGAGGGTCAACAGTTTGGATTTCATGGACTTTCCTAAGGTCAATCTCTTCAACTTTCCTAGAGAGTGCTACCAGTTTAGCCCTAAGGCTTTCCTCTTATCTAAGTGTATAAATTCCAGTATTTCATTGTAGATTTTCATAATAAGGTGAAGTTCCCCATGTATGGTTTTGTTCATAAAGGCTTTCTAGATACTCATAAGCATCATTTGGGGCTTTGTTTTTAAAGGTTCCATTACACATCATGTCAATGAATTGTTTGTTCCCCGGACCCAAACCTTCGTAGAAAATTATCACTTGTTCAGGAATATAAAAACCATGGCATGGAACCATGTTTAGAGTGTCTTTTAACCTCTCACATGTTTCATATAATGACTCTCCCTCTTTTTCAAAAAAGTTTTGGATACACTTTTTAAGTGCAATTGTTTTATGGTGGGGAAAGTATTTTTTGTAGAATTCTCTTTGTAGTTGGTCCCAAGAGTTTATGGATGATGGTCTCAAATTTTTTAGCCAATTTTTATCTCGATCCTTTAAATAAAAAGGAAATAGCCTCATCTTAGCTGATTCTAGTTGATGTGGGGGACACATGGTTTCTACAATGTCATTGAATTCCTTAATGTGAAGGTAGGGCATCTCGGGATCCATTCCATGGAATGTGGGAAGATGGTTTATGACATGGTTTTAAAGCTGTAGTTGGAATCTCCTAGGGATTTATGTCTAATTCATGAGGGGGAATTGGTCCAGGAAGGTGTGAGGTAGTCATTCATGGTTTGATCAATTGCATTCCCCAAGTTTGGGGCTACCTCATTTGGGTTTCCATTTTGGTTTCCACCCGGGTTTATGAGTTGGTTTCTTTGAAGACCTTACATTGAAATGGGATCAATTTTGGAATCTGGAGTATTATAAAGATTATGATCTAATGGAAAGAGTTCCCTTGGTGTACTTGACTCCCCAACCCTAGGACTATCCACCCTAACTAGACGGTTTGATTGATCGCGGGTGTAGGCGGACATGTGCCAAAAAAACGAGAAAGGGAAAAGATAAGATAATTTGGATGAGAAAAGAAGAAATGGGGGAGAATAGAATGGGTGTTTAGATGAATTACTTGGGTCCCTGGAAACAACACCAAAATTTTATTCTTGCTCAAATTTACCCAAGAGAAGAAGGTAGAACGGTCCTTGTAGTTTAGCTTGGGTTATTGAATCCTCAGAGACCTAAGAAGTAACTTAAAGACATGTACATTCTATAGATTGTTTTTGGCTATGAAGTGGCCAAATTGGGTTGATTTAAGATGGTTTTAAATGATATTTAACAGATTTAAGTGAATTCAATTTAAAAGAATGAGTTGATCCTAGGTTATCACTTGGGGTGGATTGGATGAATTCCTTTTTTAATGATTTCAATTTCTTATAATTAAGATGGGTTCATTTAAGAAGATCAAACATAATCATAACTTACTAGTTTAATCCCTACACACCCTAATACTGACCGCCCATACACTTGAACGATCAAATCATTGATCACTCCAAGGTAAGGGTTCGTATTAGCACTTGAGATGTGTGACCTTAAATTCAATAAGGATGAAGATGTTTTAAAATCATCAAATAAAAATATCATTTAAAAGAAGTGATTAGCCATTAATGGAGTGAGAAATAACATCCAATCCATCCCCTTTCTACTCCATTTGATCAACCCATAAAATATTTATCCCTCCATTGATGACATGTCTTCAACGGAAGTGGGAAGTAGACTTATGAGGGTGGAATTGAAGAAGTAAAAAAAACAGCAAAAATCGATCACTCCACCGTTGTGTGATAAATATCACTAAGTATGGTGTGAATAAATTCACACCTTGAACAAACAGTATCAACGTGATATTTAGAACAATAGAATAAGAGTAGAAGAAGAACTTTTATTAATAAACTAGGATTAATTAAAATAACTTATATGTGAAGGAAGAACGTTACAAAGAGAAAGTGGCACCATAACATTAAGATGAAAACAAAGCTCAAAGATGAAAAACTCCTTTACCACCACTGCCTTAAATAGGAATTTTGGGAGCCTTGGGTCGAGGCTCCAACATTAAAAAATATCTCACTTGAGTATGGTAGGCCTATGGCAGTGGAAAGTAAGGGAGATGAGACTTTTCCACCCTTGACCCGAGGTGGCAGCCAGCTTGCTTCCACCAAACAAAAGAGATTGAAAGTCCTTATATATGTCTGAATCAGAGTGGGACATAGAATAATAAAATTGATCCCCGGATGTCGCCTACCCGTCTATAAAATTTGGGCCCATTTGGAGTTTTGGATTCGGAGATATGATTATATTAGTAGAATGTTTTTCTGGGCCGCAGAATCTGGCCCACAGTCTCATCAGTGGGCTGGTGTCCAATCTGACTTCTCCAGAATTATTTCCTTTCATCACAAAATATCCCCATCTTCTTCCATGAATTCTCCATTGATCCCTGAATCAAACATGTTCATATTTAAGTATAGATAAATTTCCCAAAATATAAAATTAAAATATGTATAATTATATTCCTTAAAATCAGATGAATCATTGGGTACTTTAAATGATGTTAAACAATTTACCACATAATAGTGCATTTTAAGAAGGTATTACAATCATAATGTGAAATGATGTTCAAAGTGTAAAATGCACTAAAATGGTGTTTATGAATAATAAATCATGTGAATAATATATATATATTAACAATGAATATTAGCCTCATTTAGTGGCTAATCATGATGTGTGACACATATCAATCACATTGTGGGTTTCTCATTTAGGGATGCAGCGTATTAATAGTCCATAAACACAATGATTGAAGAATAGTGTCTCATCCCAATAGTAATTCTTGGAATCTGAAAAAAATATATTTCAATGTTGGTAAGAGAGTTCTTGATGTAGGAATTTTGTGGCAAGATAATTAGAAATATCTGAGAACCACAATTGAACCTTGATATTAAACAAGGTTTTATCTAGGAAATCTAATTCAATGTTAGCCTCCTAATATTCCTTGATGATGGGTAGAGGAATTTTGTAAAAATGACGCAGAATTAAGTATCTGGGGGTAGCATGATCAGTGTGAACACTCACCTTATACAAAACCATATGTGAATTAAATTTCTCAAAGGCATATACAATGACTAATATTTCTTTCTTTGTATTCATGTAATTGACTTGAGCTTCACTTATCACATGTCTTTTATAATAAATGGGATAAAAGATGTTTCCAGTCTGTTTTCCTAACACAACACCAAAAGAAAGGTTGTTGGCATCATACATTAAGTCAAATGTTTTGTCCCAATTAGGTGCAATGATAACTGGTGATGCTATCAGAATTTTCTTTAACATATTGAAAACTTTCTTGTAGTCCTAAGTGAATTATAAAGAAATATATTTTGACAACATATGTTTCAATGGATGGGACACTTTAGAAAAATCCTTCCCGAATCGTCTATAAAATCCAACATGGCCCAGAAAACTTTTGATACCCTTTATATATGAGGGTTCTGGTAGATCTTTGATGATTTTGATTTTTGTTTTATCAACTTATATGGATTCTTAGAGATTTTATGACCAATTACTATTCCTCATCGCACCATGAAATGGCATTTCTCCCAATTCAAGACCAAAATTTTTTCTTCACAATGATAGAGAACTAATTACAGATTGCTTAAACAAACTTCAAATGATCTCCCATAGACTAAGAAATCATCCATGAAGAATTCTAGGAACTCTTCAGTCATGTCATAGAAGATATGTGTCATGCATATATGAAATTTTTCTGGAGCATTGCACATTCCAAATGACATTATTCTATAAAAGAGGTACCAACTGGGCATGTGAATGTGTTCTTTGGGTAATCAGTGGGTTCAACTGTAATTTGGTTGTATCCTAAATATCCATTTGGGAAGCATTAGAATTCATTCCCCGCTAGTCTTTCTAGTATTTGATCCATGAAAGTTAAGGGAAAATGATCCTTTTTGGTTGCTAAATTTAGGCATCTATAATCCACACAAAGTCTCTATCCAGTGATGGGGTGTGTTGAAATCAATTCAATTTCATCATTTCTTTCTACCAAGAGTCCTCCTTTATTAGGCACAACTTTGAGGGGGCTCACTCATTAACTATCTGATATAGTAAAAATGATTCCTGCATCCAAGAGTTTTAGCACTTCCTTTTTTATGACTTCCTTCACCGAGGGTGTGAGCTGCCTTTGAGGTTTTTGTTTCATCCTTTCACTTTTTTAAGTAGGATTATATGAGTGAACTCAATGAGATTGATTCCTTTGATGTATTACACTCCCCAGTAAATTGATTACTTGTGTATTTTCAAAACATCAACAAATTTCTCTTCTTGTTCCTGAGACAGTTCATAATTGATAATGATTACTAGAGATGAAGAAAATCCTAAAAATGAGTACTTCAGTGTACTGGGTAGAGGTTTAAGTTCTAGTTGGGGTAGTTGAATGATGGAGGGGATAAAAGGTGGAAAGGTATCCCTTGTTAGTGGTACAATGAAGCTTAATTCCTCAAAATAGTACTCTTATTCCTTCTCTGAGAGTGAATATTACTTTATTCTTCAATGGCCATGTACTCATCTTCCTTTTGGGCAAGAGATATGGTATTAAAATCCACAACATCGTCTAATTGTTGGGAAGATTTAACCAGGTTGAACACTACCTATTCTTATCCCACTCTGAAGATTAGACATCCTTTATTTACGTATATCAAAGCCTTTCCTG
Source organism: Viscum album (assembly GCA_963277665.1). Lineage (NCBI taxonomy): Eukaryota > Viridiplantae > Streptophyta > Magnoliopsida > Santalales > Viscaceae > Viscum > Viscum album. The sequence continues at coordinate 64,953,566 of OY728135.1, read as the reverse complement.
TGGCTAGGGATGACCTTCCAAGAATTATAGGGACATCACCTTTTTATTCCATATCCATAACTAGAATGTCTACTAGAAAGATAAATTTTCTAATTTTAACCAATACATCTTTGAGAATGCCTCTCGGATATTTTACTAATCAGTCAACAAGCTGTTGTGCCACTCTTGTTGCTTTGAGTTATTGGAGTCTGATCTTGTGGTAAAAACTCATTAGAATTAAGTTAATACTGGCTCCAAGATCACATAGTGCTCTTCTAAACTTTCATTCTCCTATAGCACAGGGAATTGAAAAACATCCAAGATATCTCATTTTTAGGGGAATTTTCTTCAGCACAATAGAAGAGCATTCCTCTTTCAAAGATATGAATATAAGATCTTCTATTTTACTTTTATTTTATATCATATCTTTGAGAAATTTTTCATATACTAGCATATGGGAAATGGATTCTACAAATGGTATGTTGATGTGCAGTTTCTTGAACATATCAAGGAACTTCTTGTATTTTTCCTCCTATCTACCTTGTCTTGATCTCTCCAATAAAGGAATAGGTGGCTTGTATGGAGGTTGGGAAATAAAAAATTGTTCCTTTGTCTCTTCAGGTGTTTGGTTATTCTTAGCTGTTACTTCTTTTTAAGGTGTTGTGGATATGGTTTTATCAACTTATTTGTCTTCTTCTGATTTCTTATTAGGCTCTTCCTATTTCCTTTAATATTTAACAATTGGTTGTTGAAAGTCCAAAATTTTCCCACTTCTCAGTATTGCTACCTTAGATTCCTCCCTTAGGTACATCTTAGTGTTTCTAGGTAGGGTTTCTGGTAATCTTTAAGATAGGTTCTTCAAGATTTGACCCATTTGAATATAAAGATTCCTCAAATAAGATCTTTGGTTTTTCATGTATGTCTCTTGGGTAGTCATTCTATGATATAACTTTTGGATGAAAGTATCCATGAGGTTTTCTAGGTTTCTTTGAGGTGGTGGAGGTGGTTGTAGTGGTCTTGGATGGGCGGGTTGTAATTGTTTCTGAAGTCCTCGTTGGAAGGTTCATTATTTCATTTGTTGCTTAGGTCTTGTAAATGGGTTCATCGTTGGATACCCTAGTGATCCTTGATTAAAGAATTGTGGTTGACCACTTCATTGTTGAAAATAACCTTGACTACTCTGAGGTTACTGCTGAGGAAACCTCTGCTGGTAATATTGTTGATATTGTTGAAACAGTTGGTTCTGTGGATTATAATTGACATAATTTCAATCCTTCTATTATTAAAATCTTATTTTACAATCTTGGTAAATATGTGGGACACCATACATCTTTCATGATTGAATTTCCATTACAGGAGCGGGAGGGGGTTGAGGTTGAGTTTGTGTAGCTGTAATTTGAAATGATTCTATATTTTTTGTGAGTGCTTCAACTTGCACTTCTAATCTAGGGATCTCATCTATCTGGTGGATACCACACTGTGGTGGTCCATGATCACTTTTCTATAGGCTGGATTTATGAGAAACTTCATCGAGAATTGCTCGTTTGGTTTCAGGGATTATAAACATCAATCCTCCATCAGCTGAAACATCGACAACAGTTTGTGCAGTTAGCTGGAGTCCTTGGTAAAATGTCTGAAACTAAATCCACATATCCAATCTATGGTGTAGAAACTTCTTCATGAGATCTTTGAACTGGTCCCATGATTCCCATTCTGATTCTCCATTATCTTGAGAAAAGTTTTTGATGTTTTTTCTAGATCTTCTAGGTCCGGATCGGTGGAAAGTATTTGTCAATTTTTTTGGAAAGATCATCCCAAGTCATGATTTACTTGAGAGATTCACTTTTGAGCTAGTCCCTAGCTCTATCTTGTAAGGAGAATGGGAATATGTGAAGTTTGATCACACATAAATAGACTCCCTGGTTGCAAAAGGTATCACAGACTTCCAGGAAGTTGACAATGTGCTCATGTGGGTCTTCTCTCTAGAGACCTCTAAATTGTCCCATATTCTAGATCATGTGAATGAGTCCAGGTTTAATCTTGAATGTTTGAGCATGGATGGAGGTACGTATGATTCTTTGGGTTGTACCATGGATTGATGGTAATCCATAATCCATGATGGTATTTTCTTGATGCATCGGTAATTCCCCTAGAATTACTTGATGAGGGTTTGGTGGGTTGGGTCCCACTTGATTATTTTTCTCAATCATTACTGATCAGCGGTGGGTAAAAAGATACCTTTTGATCTCGAGATCTAAGGTTAGAGGTTTTTCCAACTCAAGGTTCCTAAAACGAGTCAAGGGACCTTGGTATATGCAATATTTTGTAGAAAAACAGGGACGCAAAAGAATCTTGAAAGAAAGGTGTAGAGTAAAGGTAATACTAGGTCTTATGCCAAAGTTCTTGAAAAGAAAAATGTTACTCCCTGGAAACGGCACCAAAAATTTATACACCCTCATGCATCATTGGGTTCGTATGGGCTGCGACCAGATTAAATTTATTGTTTCCTAAACTTTACTTACTACTCAGGTGTAGTATAGTAGAAGTTTGGGGTTGATACCATGAGGAGGAAGATGGTTCTTGAAGGTTACTAGTTTGAAACCCATTTTTTTAGAGTCCTATCAAGTTTTTTTGGTGTTTAGGAGTTTTACCAAATCTATGGTTGAAAGTGACTTCAAATAATTAAAGATATTTTGGGATCAATTTTGAGTATCTAGAGAATGGATGACCTTAAAACTGATCTTGGAAGGGTCCCAAGGCTTAGGCTGCAAAGAAAATGACAGTTGCTAGTTGACTTTGGTCAAGTCACCTAGGTATATCTAGGAAGTGACTATTATATGATCAAGAGATAATAACATCCTAAGTGCATTAATTTTATCTTATAAGGTAGAAAGTTTCCTAGGCTAGTGATCGTAGCCTAGTCTACTTTAATTAGGATAGGGTCTTCCATTTGAATATCCCGTGGTCAAGGAAGTTCGCACGAATTGGGTATACTTTTATTATTTATCCTGATTACTAAACCATTAAGGTTTCCAAAATTAGATTTAAATATTGATTATGAGTTCAGATACATCTACTCTTGATCCCTACCCCTAAGTGGTTTAGCTACTCCTGGTGAGTTGGGATGGAAATAAATTAATAAACAAAATCATGCTTGACATGCTATTTGAATTTAATTGATTCAAAATCATTCAAGGGTTTATATTTTTACTAAGAATAATCATGTAATCAGATTTTCAAAAAGATAAATCACTAATTTAATAGATCGCTTACTTGAGATTAAAAATAGAAATAAATCCAACATGTGTCGTTTGAAATTGATGATGAATGATGGGAATCGATGAAGTTGGAATTTGAAAGAATCTAAGAAAACATGATCCATGACTATTTAATTAAAATAATATTTAAAACACAAAGAAATTTTGAGTTTGAAGGAGAGAGTGGTGAAGGAAACTCATAGGGAACAAAAAATAGAGAGAAATATCATCCTGGAATGTTGTGAAATGCTCTACTGTGGCATTTTATATATAGGCGAAATTGGTCATGGTGTGTACTAGAGTTACACATCATGTATTTTTTATCCGTGTAGTTCTCCATGTATTTTGGATCTTTCGTGTGCCTTGTGCATATATGGTATGATTTATGAGGCTTGACTTCCTACACATCATGTACAAAGGACTCACAACATGTATTAATCCTCAGAAATTCCTATGGCATGGATTTCTCACTCAAATGCTTTGACTAATGTCACGTCATGTACTGAGACTTCATGACATGTAATGGCTACTTCCTCTACTATCTTCATGACTTGGTTCATGTCTTGGCTCACGACTTGTCGCATGATGTGAACTCCCATTATACGACATGTACTGCCAAGTCACTATGTGTTATAGGTAAATTATACACTTTTCCTGTATTTCTTTCTTTTAATCCTATGAAGCCTCATTCCTAAAAAATGAAGCATATACCAAGCGCATTATCGAATAAATCAATGAAAATCCATAAGTAAATGATATAAAAAAGTATATATTAATTTGTCTTATCAATACTCCATTAGGAATTCAATCAGAGAGTGTACGCCAGTTTAGGGAGTTCCCCCTTGAGGCAGGTGGGTGCCACTTTATATGAGACCACATTTTCCTCAACATGATAGGGTTTAACATCATTATAGGGATGGAATGGTTATTTACCTATCATTATTACATTTATTACTATCATCGGAGTGTGACTTTCACATCACCAAAGAGTGGGTTTTTATTCACAAGGGTGAATGGGATGTCCAAGTGAGCAGAGATGGGCCAAAGCATCATGTGCTAGGTGAGATGATAGACCAGATTGCTAACTTATATATTGATAATCAAGGAATGCTTTAGGTAGAATTCCCTCCAATGGTTGATCGTTTCAGGGAAGTTTTCCCAGATGACTTTCAAGACTACCTCATTAGATATAGGTAAAGTTTTCCACCGAGCTAGTGCTTCGATCTACATCAATATCCATTACTCCTTACAGGATGGTTATTATGGAGTTACAAGATCTCAAGAGATAGCTATAAGATTGGGAAGAAAAGGGGTTTATATGACTTGATACTTATTCATGGGGTTCACCGGTCTTTTTTCACCAAGAAGGAAGATGGAACCTTCATTTATTTTTGGATTACTGGAAGTTAAACTAGTTGATAGTTAAGAAATAGTATCCCTTTCCACAGATATATGATCTCTTCAAAAAGCTTCGAGGATATCAAGTTTTCTCAAATATTGATCTGAGATTGGGTTATCATCAGGTGTGTGTTCAACCTTCAAACATACCTCATACAAATTTTCATAGAAAGTATGGTCTATATGATTATTTATTTATGATGTCTGGTCTTACGAACGCACTAACAATTTTCATGGCACTGATGAATTTGGTTTTACATCATTATCTGGATTCATTTGTGGTGGTATTGGTGAAAAATATCTTAGTGTATTCACACACTCGATATGACCATACCAAACATCTTTATATCGTATTGAATAAACTGATATCACATCAGTTATATGTTAATATCACAAAGTTCCACTTTTGGATGGATAAGATTCACTTCCTGGATCATATTATCTTAGAGAAAAGAGTATCAGTTGACCCATAGAAAGTGATAGTTGTAGTTTAGTGGGAGAATCTCATTAATGACTTTGACATATGGATTTTCTTGGGGATAACTAGATATTATAGGTTCTTCATACATGAATTCTCACATATAGAATAACCTCTTATGGGATTGACTAAAAAAGGTGTAAAGTTCTCATGATAATATGCCTACGAGACTGCCTTTTAGGAGCTGGAAGGGAGACCAACTTCAATACCAGTCTTAATTCTGCTAGAGCCGGTCAGGAGCTATATAGTATATTGTGATGCATCAGGTGTCAAGCTAGGAGCAGTTCTATTATAGGAGGAGTCATTCATGGAATATGGGTCTCATTAGTTGAGGTTGCATGAGAGTAAATATCCAATGCATGATCTCGAGTTACTTTCTATTGTAAATTCCATATGCTATTTGATGCATTATTTATTGGGAGTGTATTTTTTAGTGTACAAAAACCAAAAAAGTCTCAAGTACATATTTATATAGTGTGAATTGAATATGGGGAAATAAAGGTGGGTTGAATACCTATAGTATTTTGACTTGGAGTTTTCCTATATGACAGGAAAGGGTAATGTAGTTACCGATGCACTAAGTAGGTGGAATCAAATATAGACAGTTCAAGAGGCCAATAGTGAGTGGGAACTTATGGCCTTGTTTTCAGAGATACACTTAGAGGTGTAGGATGGTCATGGGTATAATTATCTCTCATCTTTAGTGGTGAATTCCACTATTCTAGATAGGGTGAGGATGATAAAGCTGTCGGATTATTAGGTCTTGGTTCTATGGGAAAGTGTGGTAGGTGAGAACCTTCCACCTATCTTGACCATTGGGGAGTATGAGATCTTGCACATACATGGACATGTATGGGTTCTAGAAGAAATCCAGGAGGATTTGATATGAGATTCCCATGCCTTTATATGGGCTATGTTTCTTGGTATTACCAAGATGTATCGATACCTTCACCATAAATAATAGTGGTTGGGGATAAAGCGAGAGATAGTTGGGTTTGTTACTCAGTGTTCCATCTGTTAGTAGATGAAGGTAGAGCACTAGTGACTAGTGTATATTTTACATCCATTACCTATTCTTGAGTGGAAATGGGATGATTTCACCATTGATTTCATGATGGGATAGACTAGATCACCTTGGGGAAGTAATGTCGTATGGGTGATCATAGAAAGGTTGACAAAGTTTGTCCATTTTTTTCTATTAGGGAGACTATTTCATTGGATGATCTTGGGAAGCTCTACATTTATTAGATCATATTCCTCCATGAGGTTCTATATTCTATCATATTGTATAGATATTCTCATTTCATGTCACGGTTCTATCAGGGTTTGTAGAGGGCACTGGGTTCATAGGTATTGCTAAGTAAAACCTATCATCCATAGACCGACATTCAATTTGAGTGTATGATACAAGTTTTGGAGGACATGCTATGAGAATGTGCCCTTAATTTTGGAGGTTCTTAGGAGAAACACTTACCTATCCTTAAGTTCTCTTATAATAACAGCTTCTAGGTGACCATACAGATGGATCCTTATGAGACCCTATATAGTAGGTCATGTTGTTCACGTCTATGCTAGTTAGATTTAGGAGAGGTAGCGCTACTAGGTCATTATCTCATTTCGGATACTTTAGAGCAGTTTTAGCTTAGCAGGAAGCAAATGTCTACAGCTGAGTTTAGATAGAAGTCATATGTTGATCATCACTATCGACTACTAGAGTTTGAGGTGGGGAGTCAGGTTTTCTTGAAATTTTTACCTAGACTAGGGAATAAATGGATTTAGAAATAAGGGAATCTATTGCCTCATTATGTTGGTCCCTTTGAGATTTTGGAGTGATTTGGGATGATAGCCTACCAGTTTCAGTTACCTCAGAGGTATTGATCCATGAATGACGTCTTCCACATATCTTAGATTTGATGATATCATTATGATCCATCACATATTCTTCATCCTAAGGAGGTTGAGTTGGAGGTATATGTGTCCTTTGAGGATATTCCTATCTGTATTGTTGATCATGACATGAAGGTTCTCTAAGGCTGGTCAGTTCCTCTGGTATGGGTGTTATGGAAGCATGACCGTTTATAGGATGAGACTTGGTAGCAGGAGGCCAACGTATGTTCCCAATGGCCAGAGTTATTCTCATACGATGGTTAACCACCCTTGTAAGGTCAATTTAGGGAAAAATTTCTTTAATGGGGAAGGTTGTAATGACCCAACTTTTTTATGAGGTAAGAAACCTTTTATTTTTAGTTTAATTACTTGGTTTTGACCAAATATGAATATCTAGTGGGGAAACAGAGGAAATGGGGGTGTCTGGGAATTTTTTAGATCCCAGAGCCTAAGATTTTGGAGGAGGGAGTTGGTCCACATGGTTATTAGAAACCCTATAGCCCAAGCCACACGATTTCGATTAACTGTGTGGGGTGGTCCAGACCCTTGTACAGGGCTGCATGGTTTGATAAAACTATGCAATTGGGGTCGCATGCCTGTGCAAGTGTTGTAGAGTTTTTCACACAGGAAAAATTCACGATCAGCTCATAGTTCATATAACTATGCACCATGATCGTATGAGTGGGGTATTGAGATATAGATGGGTACACGATTGACGCATGGTTTGGAAAACTATATAACCAAACCGTGTGACCCAGTATTAATAGGGAAATAACCATTTCCCGTAATGCTTTAAATTTTTAAACCCTTTACTCCTTTTCTATTTTCCTCCAACGGTAAACCTTTCCCTCACATTGAGATCACCCTTAGAATCCTAGCCTATTATTTTCCATAACTTTACAGTACAGAATCTGATTCTTCCTTCATCAGTCTTATTGGATTCATACTGGTGATTTATCTATTCCCTTTGCACATTTTTTTTATTTTCCTTACTATCAGTGATATTATTTTGGTTCGGGCTCTTATGCCCTATTTTCAAGGTGTTCATCCATTATTCTATTTTCTTTTGATCTGGAATTAATCATTGGGTAATACTGGATGATTGTTCATCTATGAGCTTAAGGTATGTGGTTTATACATTTTCCCTAATATTCTAGTTGTTTATAGATTGTTTTTTTGTGTTCCACACTAGAATTTCTAGGTGATGCTTCCTGAATTAATTGAACCATGAGTTATTTGATAAAAAAATGTTTGAGACATGACATGAAATGTTTTTTCAAGGTTGGAAGTTTTTTACCTCAACCAGAACCTCTCATGGGGTGGGTTCTACCTTTTTACCACATTTATTCCACCCTTGGGGTGCATCAAACTTTCTTTGTATTAATGAGAAATGAATGTGGTATTAAAGATAATTGTTATAGGTTTTAAGTACCTTTTAGCACCTTATCATTTGTATATAAAAGTTATAAAATGTTAAATCCCTTGGATTGTATATGATTATGAAGTGATGTATAAATTTTTGAATGAATTGGTTAGGATTCCTTGGAAATTTCTACTCCATGGATGCCATTTAATTAGTTTATTAGGATTATATGGACATTTCTACTCCTGGGATCTAATTACATGATTTATATGATGTTCTAGGATTCCTTGAACATTTATAATCCTTGTATACGATAACCTATTAAGATCCCTTGGACATTTCTACTCCTTAGATCCTGGTTACATGACCCATTTGGATGCCTTGGACATTTTTACTCCTTGAATACTATTTACTCAAATTACTTGGATTCCTTAGAAATTTATACTCCAATGATCTGGATTTCTTGGATTCTTTAAACATTTATACTCCAAGGATCTAGTTTGACTAGTTTACTTGGTATGCTAGGGTGCCTTGTACATTTCCAATCCTTGGATCTGACCCTTTAGGATGACTTGGACATTTCTACTCCTTGGATATTATTTACTTGTTTACTTAGCTTACTCATTTTCCTTGGACATTACTACTCCATGGACCCTAGCCCATATAGTCCTGATACATGATTATAGGGAATATTCCATTTTCTATTCTTTCTATGCTTTACAGATAGCCTTTTATTTTAGTTGCTTGATCATAGTGAGAATTGATAGAATGGATAACATCACTTATACTATTTTACATGTACACCTATTATATATGTACACACTTCAGCTTATATGCACAGACTAGAATTGTTATATACACCATTGGTGGTGGCCTACTGAGTGTTATCTCACACCCTATTCAGGCCATCATTGAGTACTCGAACAAACTTCATGGATGACTGTAGGGATGGGGGAAAGTTCCTGCTTGTTGATACTTGATTGATTGTTTCATAGGAGTAGTGGACACATGATCGGGCTATAGATTGTGATGTTATCTAGGAATAGTTTATTTTTGGTCTTTTTTTACTTTTGATATATGTATTATGCTGGATTTCTGTTGTCATGTATTACCTGTATTTTGTATAACATGCCATGATCATCATTTGTATATGACACTTCTAGTTGAGATTACTTGTTTATTTATATGATGGGTGTTTATTATTACATGTTCAGTTATTTTATATGCTTACACTATTGATTGATCTAATTATACCATTGTGTTATGCTCTGACCATGATGGTATAGTCTCCCTACTGTTCCACCATGGACCCTCATTTCTAGTTGGAAGCCTCTAGCATATGGGGAGGCACACTTGAGGCCATGTGGCCAACCGAGTTTGGTTACTATTGAGTGAACTAGGTATTGGATGTCACAATTTAACTAGTAAAACCCATTTTCTTTATATCAAATGGAAAATTTCCCCACTAAATAAGAAATTAAATAATCCATAATAATTCTTCAATATTTTCCACAAATCCTCCACAAAAGATACTCTTCTAGACACATATTACATATTTCTTTTCTTCACAGCCCGGGGAAATGAAAACATAATTAGGGGTGAGCTCATATGCTCAGTAAGGGTAAATATAAGTAATACCAATCAAAGATCATAAGAGAGAATCTGATTAGAATAAAAGTATAATCAAGTTAAATTATAAAATTATACCCAAAAAATAATAGACTGTAAATCATGGAATAAGGATTGGCATAACATAATACATAAATCAAAATATTTTGGAATAATGAGTCAATAAACATGATCAATGAGAGCATAACAGAGTAATGAGAATAAGAATAAAACTAAAACATATTTTAACTATGGCACACACATTATCATAGGGAAACATTACTTTTATTATCCACACCATATTTTCCCACACTTATAAGCAAATACAATTTAGTCATGAATACTTATATCATGATGTGTAAAATTTTAACCAATGCATTATAGGAAAATATCAGACCCCACCCATCATTTATCCATACATATGAGTGAAACTTGAAAAATCATTCAATTATCACATATTAAAGAACCCATGAAAATAAAGCAAGTTTCATAAAACTTTAAAATGAGAATCATTCATTTTTTATAGCATAAATAATCCATGGAATGAAAATGGGTTTTATTCAACATGTCATAAAGAACCCATGGAAATATATTGGGTTTCATATCTATTTCAAATATATTCATATAAGTAAATAATTTATAATTCCATCAATAATCATAACATGATAAACCCATTGAAAATAAATGAGTATCCAATAATATCAAGTAACATTGTAGGTAAATAGTGTAACACCCCGAGCTTCCACGATACGCTTCTCATTCAATAATGCAATAGCTTGCATTGTACGCAACTTCGAGTTCTAAAACACCGCGACTAATAAAAGTAGCCGTTATGAATAGTAATAACCACTTTTTAAAATTATAGAAATTTTATATTTCAAAATGGACTTCATTTTTGGATTCGTAATATCGAAATTAGCCTATGTTGAATTTTTGGTATTTTTCTGAGAACTTCTAATTTTTTATGAATAGTGAAAATCACTTAAAACAACTTTTTTAATCAAAATAATTTGTAATGATAAGTTATACTATTGAGTGGTTTTAAAGTATAATTAGAATATATTTTTACCATTTTATCCAATTGTGGTCATTAGAATTAATTTAACATTGAAATTGGACATAAACAATTGCCAATCTTTTGATATAAATTGTTTCTTAAAAACACGCTATTTGTTGTGACAGCGGGAATTAATTATAAAATTAATTAATGCAACTTATATGTTTGTAATTTTTTAAAATAGACATCATTTTTGAATTCGGAATATCAATTATAGCTTAGGGTGAAATTTTGGCTTTGTTCTGAAAAACTTCAATTTTTGATGAATAGTGAAACCACTAAGTGGTAGTTAAATAACTGATTTTTCGTTTAAATGAAATATTACCACTTCTGTGTTTTGATTTTCAAAAATCCGGCATACATGGTTGTCATTGAGAAGTAAAATGTGGTTCAATGAGATTAAAATAATTTTTTGGTGAATAGTAACTTTTAAGTTCTTAATCGTGATTAGAGGTAATTAGTGTAGTTTAAGGTACAAATAATGTTTTAATAATATGAGATGAGAATGACACTTGTCTTACTCCTATTGGATGAGTCATGGCCGACCAAGAAAACCCATGGGTCAACTTGGGGACCCCATGGAGCCACTTTAGTTGGAAAATGACATTAATATATATTTATTTAATGTTAAAATTAAATTGACACAAACATGAGTTATTTTACTACAACAGTTTTTAAGTGGGGTTAAACAAGTCCAAATTTTGACTATAAATATTAATTAGAAAGCTAAAAATATTTCCTACATCATAGTATTTTTTTTATAATTTTTAGAGATTAAATAAATTAAATTATTTATGACATCATTATGATGCAGCGATGACCTCATTATTTAACGATTTAAATAAAATTAGAAGATAGTGCAAAATCCAAGGCTTACACTTGTCCAAAGCCTATTGAATGAGGATATTTCGAAACATTATCACCTTATCCTCGAATTATATAAGTGTGGGACCTTTAGAATCCGAAAATCATTGTGAAATAATGTAACATTTCAATCTTTCCAAAAGTGCCCCTCCTCTCCACTTATCAAAGGCCCCCACCTCTCCCACCACATTTACACTTTCAAGCCATTTGGCTCGGCCAAACTCTGCCCAAATACTCTCCCAACTTCCCTCCCTTACTCCTAGAAGCCTTAATTTGGGCAGAACTCTTCCCAAGGAAGCCTTTGGCTCAAATCAAAAAGAGTTACCCGATTTTGAGGTAATGTCTTTTCTAATGTTGTTTTGTTTTATTTTTCTTCTCCAACCCCCTAAACTATTTTTATTCATTTCTTTTGTAACAACACCAGTATCCTCAATATACTAGGATGTTTTTATAAGAAGTATTCGAGCTACACTTACACACACCTACATCTAATGGCTAAAGAACATACGGTTTCTGTGGATGGCGAATTTCTGCCTCACGAAACGATGATTGTTCAACACTCATATAACACCTTCAAAGGTGGCCATTAAGATGTCAATATTTTTATATATGATATATAATATGTTTATGTTTTACTTATGCTTCTGTATTTCTCATTTATGGCATACTTTATGATTTCCATTATGGGTAAAACGCGATAATTTCATTTTAGGAAGTGCGGACTACCGCCCCCTCAAAGTGATTTGAATCGTTAATGCCATATGTGGGATGTATAAAGGATGAAGAAAATGGTATTATACACTATATTACACTGGAATTATATTATACATTTATATCATTATGATTTAGTTCCATTAAATATGAAATTGAAATGAAAGTAGCGTTCATGCGTACGTACGGCTTACCGTCTCCATGAACGGTGCATTTCATTTCTTACCTCTAAATGTTACGTAATATTATAAATGAATGTATATACTGGATATATAAGATATATATGACATCTAAATCATGAGTATAATTCTGGATATAATGGATATTCTACCACATGAACAACTTGTAATTATAAGAAGTTTATTGTTGACTCAAGTTACCAAAGATCGACAAAACGACCGTTATTAACTTAAATAATTACATAATGTTCATAACATTGTAATAAGTGATATAAAAAGGATAATGAAATTTAAAATGGTTCTTAATAAGGTAGATATTAACTCTAGTTTATTATTCAGGAGGTTAAAGAACGGTTGAGTCAAGTCGGACACAAGGTAAGGGAACTTCTTAACCCAACTTCCATTCTTTGGGTTAATCTCCTACTTTCAAATTATGTCATGATATTATTATGTCGTATATTGTATTTATACTTTCTTTATGTGTACATATAGTGAATACACATAATAGATATATTTTATTTAAAAATTATCTTTTTAAGGGACTTCGTCTCAATCTCCATTCATTGAGGCATATTTTGTTTTATACACAAATTTCTTTTGTACAATGTATAAACCCCTTTGACTTTTACGTTTATTCAAAAGAAATCTTTTTTATACGAAGAGTTTACTAAACGACAAAAGGGAATGTTTTTGTCGTACGTATGCGGCGACAACGACTTCTCCGCCGCCGTGACCACTATTTGAGTTTCGGCTTCCTCTACAAGCCATCATTTTTTTAATGAAAAATAAATACCATGTTTTACTTTTCTTTTATTTTGGTATTGAAAATGGTTTTGAAAGCATTTTTTATTATATCAATGTGTTGTATTGATATCTTGTGATTGAAATGTGGAAATGTTATGTTTCCTTTATGCATGTTTTATGTGATACGATTATGTTATGGTTTATGATATGTTTAAACCTATTCATATGAGGAATGCATTGGACTTAATAAGTGACGGGTGGAGCCCGCTATAGCTCCTCGATGCATCGGCAGGTCTCATGAGACAAACTAGTGTCTTGGCACGAGGCCTTGACAAAATCTTATTTGTGGTTTTGGCACGAGGCCTTGACTACGTGGTTATGATAGTCTGGCATTATGCATTCCATCATTATGAAAGTGGTTATTGATTTTGCATGTGATTATTCGACCAGTAGAATATCCATGTGAAGAAGTGAATGTCATTATCTCATTTTACTTTTGCCATATTATGTTGATGTTCAAGTTTAAAAGGCTTTTGTTTTAGTTATACATTGCCTTAAATTTTTATGTTTATTTATGAAAGCTTCTGCAATATTGTTATCCTTACTGAGCATCTGAGCTCACCCCTTTCAATGTTTTAATATTTTCCAGGATGTGAAGAAGTATTTTATGAATGACCTGCAGGGATTGTCAGAAGAGGATATGAGTGTGGTCTATGAAGACTTTGTTATTGTAGTTTTTCACTTTGTGATGTAATGTAACATTTATGAATGTATCTAGTGTTTCCAAGGCTACTAAACTAATCGGTCTTTCGAGACTTGATCTTTTGTGATCATGCCAATGTTACGAAGTAATGCACCGACTCTGGGTAGCTGGGGTCGGGGCGTTACAGTTGGTATCAGAGGCAGTTTAGTACTAACCTTGGAAGCTAGATTTAGACAAACTCTGATTAGAGCACGTAGACCTAAGATGAACTTTGAGGATTAGTATAGAAGAGCATCCTAGAATTTTGGTATTATAGAGATGTTGTGAGTTTTCCGAGCAATACATCCCTGTCTGGATACGAGCAGGTAGAGGCGGCTCTGACACAGATGTACCTAGGGGTAAAACCCGAAAACACCGCTTTGAGCTAGACTCGAACGGGAACTGGTGCACGACAATGGGCCTTGCTGCACTCTTGGTTACGACACTCCCGGGGGATATTCTTAGGATAATTCACATTTTCTTTACAAACCACTATGAAGGGTTATGAGTATATAATTCCTAAAAGAAAACATTTTTATGATTATGGATTATATCCATAAATAGTTCAATTTATTATAAGTGTTTTCAAGTTTTTTATTATGTATTTTGATTAATAAACTAACCTAGTTTATGGTATTATATAGAAATGGCGCCCAGTAGAAGGAATGTGAACTCCAGCAATACGTATGATCCAAAGAGTAAGAAGGATCGTATCTTTCATGGTATTAAGCCAACATTTCGAAGGGAAATAGTCTCCCATGTGTTCTCAACATATGAAGAAATAGTATCATGTGTTAATAAGATAAGTAAAGAATTCTCTGAGTCCTATGGCTTTGAAGCGAAGCAAGAGACGAAAGGGATGGAAGAGAGAATGATGGATAAAGGGATGAGGGGAAAGAAGAATTTTCCAATATGTGGTAATTGTGGGAAGAAACATCATGGAACTTGCCTAAAGGGAATGGGAGTTTGTTATAAGTGTAGAGAAAAAGGACACAAAGTGCGTGACTGCAAGGGTAAGAAAATGGTTTCAAATGTACAATGCTTCTTCTGCAAGGATTGGGGACACTACACAAACCAATGTCCAAATCATCAGAGTATGCCCCAAATGATGTTATTGGATAATAATTAAGTTATGATACTACCACAGATGAGGAGTAATGATTAGAGTTCTTATGTTGTTATTAAAGAATTTTGTAATTTGAGTGTTGCATCAATGATGTACTGGTTACAATAATTATGGAGTATATAAGGATTGTACTGCAGTACTATTTCATCAAGGACTTGAGATTGTGTGGAACCAAGAAAAGTGACTCCACAGTAGGTTAAATTTTTGGAAAATATATGGTTGAGAGAAAGATAAACCATAATATGGTTCTGATACTGAGATTGTGATTTTGGAATAGGACGAGATTGATTTGGATAAATTATATTGGATATACTTAACTTCCTTGAAACTGATTGATGTTTTGTATACATTTTTGGATAGAAGGATTATATCTAGTATTCTATAAGGAATAAGGGATCATGGTAATTCAGTATGTTTAAAAAGAATACATGATGAAGGTGTTCACATGTTGTACGTGGGAAAAAGGATCTTCATTATGTTTACCTTCCTTATAAAATTTGGACTGTGAGTTGGACAAAAGTATTTTGGATAACTATAAAGGTTGGAATGGATTAAGTTGATCTTTGGATAGTATTGTTTAAGGTTAAAGAATTTTTGAATATTATTTTTGGAATATTATAATACTATAGTTTTAGGAAAAGGACAACCTGAAGGGTGGGGCATAACCCGTCGCGTCGGACAAAGCTGCAGGAATCGAACCCACAACCATAGTGCGACAAGCCTTTATTTCCTACCACTAGCCTACAGGAAGTCCCTGGTTATTACAAAATAATTTTACTAATCTAAATGGTATGTGTTAATATTTGGAACCTTATACAATTAGGATAAGTATAATATTTTTGAGTTCTATATCTTTTTGAGTGAAAGATGAGTTGAAGGTTGAAACTCTAATTGTCAAGCATAAATATATATATATATACCTATCTCTTATTCAATGAATAAATTAATTCTTAAACTTTAGTAAAGGGATATTAAAACAAAAAAAAATGTGTTATCCTAATACCTTATGTATTTTTGAACTGATGATATTTTAAATCAACATAGATTGAAGGATTTGAGGCCCTCAATTTGACAGTTGATTGTGATTGATGACCTCAATCACTCCCTACAAATATTTACGTTTTTCCTCCAATTATATGTCTCTAATTTCCACCAATGTTCTCCTTATCGAGATCATAATTTGGTGGTGACTTTCTTATTTCCATTTCCCTCTTATTAAGGCTAAATTTTATTAACCTTATTTCCGATGTGGGTTTTCCACAAAGGTATTTTCTATTTTCAACCTTTTATTTTCAAAGAAAAATTTCAAAATTGCGAGGACGCAATTTATTGAAGGAGGGGATAATGTAACACCCCGAGCTTCCACGATACCCTTCTCATTCAATAATGCAATAGCTTGCATTGTACGCAACTTCGAGTTCTAAAACACCGCGACTAATAAAAGTAGCCGTTATGAATAGTAATAACCACTTTTTAAAATTATAGAAATTTTATATTTCAAAATGGACTTCATTTTTGGATTCGGAATATCGAAATTAGCCTATGTTGAATTTTTGGTATTTTTCTGAGAACTTCTAATTTTTTATGAATAGTGAAAATCACTTAAAACAACTTTTTTAATAAAAATAATTTGTAATGATAAGTTATAATATTGAGTGGTTTTAAAGTATAATTAGAATATATTTTTACCATTTTATCCAATTGTGGTCATTAGAATTAATTTAACATTGAAATTGGACATAAACAATTGCCAATCTTTTGATATAAATTGTTTCTTAAAAACACGCTATTTGTTGTGACAGCGGGAATTAATTATAAAATTAATTAATGCAACTTATATGTTTGCAATTTTTTAAAATAGACATCATTTTTTAATTCGGAATATCAATTATAGCTTAGGGTGAAATTTTGGCTTTGTTCTGAAAAACTTCAATTTTTGATGAATAGTGAAACCACTAAGTGGTAGTTAAATAACTGATTTTTTGTTTAAATGAAATATTACCACTTCTGTGATTTGATTTTCAAAAATCCGACATACATGGTTTTCATTGAGAAGTAAAATGTGGTTCAATGAGATTAAAATAATTTTTTGGTGAATAGTAACTTTTAAGTTCTTAATCGTGATTAGAGGTAATTAGTGTAGTTTAAGGTACAAATAATGTTTTAATAATATGAGATGAGCATGACACTTGTCCTACTACTATTGGATGAGTCATGGCCGACCAAGACAACCCATGGGTCAACTTGGGGACCCCATGGAGCCACTTTAGTTGGAAAATGACATTAATATATATTTATTTAATGTTAAAATTAAATTGACACAAACATGAGTTATTTTACTACAACAGTTTTTAAGTGGGGTTACACAAGTACAAATTTTGACTATAAATATTCATTACAAATCTAAAAAGATTTCCTACATCATAGGATTTTTTTATAATTTTTAGACATTAAATAAATTAAATTATTTATGACATCATTATGATGCAGCGATGACCTCATTATTTAACGATTTAAATAAAATTAGAAGATAGTGCAAAATACAAGGCTTACACTTGTCCAAAGCCTATTGGATGAGGAGATTTCAAAACCTTATCACCTTATCCTCGAATTATATAAGTTTTGGACCTTTAGAATCCGAAAATCATTGTGAAATAATGTAACATTTCAATCTTTCCAAAAGTGCCCCTCCTCTCCACTTATAAAAGGCCCCCACCTCTCCCACCACATTTACACTTTAAAGCCATTTGGCTCGGCCAACCTCTGCCCAAATACTCTCCCAAATTCCATCCCTTACTCCTAGATGCCTTACTTTGGGAAGAACTCTTCCCAAGGAAGCCTTTGGCTCAAATCAAAAAGAGTTACCCGATTTTGAGGTAATGTCTTTTCTAATGTTGTTTTGTTTTATTTTTCTTCTCCAACCCCCTAAACTCTTTTTATTCATTTCTTTTGTAACAACACCAGTATCTTCAATATACTAGGATGTTTTTATAAGAATTATTAGAGCTACACTTACACACACCTACATCTAATGGTTAAAGAACATACGGTTTCTGTGGATGGAGAATTTCTGCCTCACGAAACGATGATTGTTCAACACTCATATAACACCTTCAAAGGTGGCCATTAAGATGTCACTATTTTTATATATGATATATAATATGTTTATGTTTTACTTATGCTTCTGTATTTCTCATTTATGGCATACTTTATGATTTCCATTATGGGTAAAACGCGATAATTTCATTTTAGGAAGTGCGGACTACCGCCCCCTCAAAGTGATTTGAATCGTTAATGCCATATGTGGGATGTATAAAGGATGAAGAAAATGGTATTATACAATATATTATACTGGAATTATATTATACATTTATATCATTATGATTTAGTTCCATTAAATATGAAATTGAAATGAAAGTAGCGTTCATGCGTACGTACGGCTTACCGTCTCCATGAACGGTGCATTTCATTTCTTACCTCTAAATGTTACATAATATTATAAATGAATGTATATACTGGATATATAAGATATATATGACATCTAAATCATGAGTATAATTCTGGATATAATGGATATTCTACCACATGAACAACTTGTAATTATAAGAAGTTTATTGTTGACTCAAGTTACCAAAGATCGATAAAACGACCGTTATTAACTTAAATAATTACATAATGTTCATAACATTGTAATAAGTGATATAAAAAGGATAATGAAATTTAAAATGGTTCTTAATAAGGTAGATATTAACTCTAGTTTATTATTCAGGAGGTTAAAGAACGGTTGAGTCAAGTCGGACACAAGGTAAGGGAACTTCTTAACCCAACTTCTATTCTTTGGGTTAATCTCCTACTTTCAAATTATGTCATGATATTATTATGTCGTATATTGTATTTATACTTTGTTTATGTGTACATATAGTGAATACACATAATAGATATATTTTATTTAAAAATGATCTTTTTAAGGTACTTCGTCTCAATCTCCATTCATTGAGGCATATTTTGTTTTATACACAAATTTCTTTTGTACAGTTTATAAACCCCTTTGACTTTTACGTTTATTCAAAAGGAATCTTTTTTATACGAAGAGTTTAATAAACGACAAAAGGGAATGTTTTTGTCGTACGTATGCGGCGACAACGACTTCTCCACCGCCGTGACCACTATTTGAGTTTCGGCTTCCTCTACAAGCCATCATTTTTTTAATGAAAAATAAATACCATGTTTTACTTTTCTTTTATTTTGGTATTGAAAATGGTTTTGAAAGCATTTTTTATTATATCAATGTGTTGTATTGATATCTTGTGATTGAAATGTGGAAATGTTATGTTTCCTTTATGCATGTTTTATGTGATACGATTATGTTATGGTTTATGATATGTTTAAACCTATTCATATGAGGAATGCATTGGACTTAATAAGTGACGGGTGGAGCCCGCTATAGCTCCTCGATGCATCGGCAGGTCTCATGAGACAAACTAGTGTCTTGGAACGAGGCCTTGACAAAATCTTATTTGTGGTCTTGGCACGAGGCCTTGACTACGTGGTTATGATAGTCTGACATTATGTATTCCATCATTATGAAAGTGGTTATTGATTTTGCATGTGATTATTCGACCAGTAGAATATCCATGTGAATAAGTGAATGGCATTATCTCATTTTACTTTTGCCATATTATGTTGATGTTCAAGTTTAAAAGGCTTTTGTTTTAGTTATACATTGCCTTAAATTTTTATGTTTATTTATGAAAGCTTCCACAATATTGTTATCCTTACTGAGCATCTGAGCTCACCCCTTTCAATGTTTTAATATTTTCCAGGATGTGAAGAAATATTTTATGAATGACCTGCAGGGATTGTCAGAAGAGGATATGAGTGTGGTCTATGGAGACTTTGTTATTGTAGTTTTTCACTTTGTGATGTAATGTAACATTTATGAATATATCTAGTGTTTCCAAGGCTACTAAACTAATCGGTCTTTCGAGACTTGATCTTTTGTGATCATGCCAATGTTACGAAGTAATGCACCGACTCTAGGTAGCTGGGGTCGGGGCGTTACAAATAGAATTTAGTCAAGATAATAAATCATATGGTATTTAAACCATATATATAAAGGGTATATGGTTAAGATAATAATTTCTACAATCAATCAATATATGACATATAGGTTAACAACCTTTAATCAATGGAATAAAAAATATGATATTCATAGAGGAGAGGCATTGGAAGAAAAATCATAGTTATACACATAAAAGATTAGGAAAGACAAATGAAGTGATGGATTATTTATCCAAAATATAAGTACATTACATAATCCATCCAAATAAATATGGTAGATGGTTATATTTGAAGAATATCCTTAATCAAGTATTGGATATTCCAAAGGAAAATGACTTAGATGAAAAATACTTTTTATGAGTTTTAGAAAAATCACTTTAGAAATAAGAAACAACCTTGATCTTTTGAAATAATTTTAAAATAGATATCTTATAAATCTAGGTGAAAAATAATTTCTTTTAAAAACCATGAAAATGTAGAGATAAATATTTATATAAAATGAAAAATCCAACAGAATGACGTATTCACATGTAAACATTAAAAAGAGAAGCATTTCACATTTTGATGAAAATGAACCATACAGAAGGTGTTAAAAATTTATTTAAAACTTTTAAAAGAAGTTCAAGTAGTGTAAAATTAACTTATCAATTATTAATGGATAAATATGGAAACTTGAAAATGTATCCAATGAATACAAATATGGAAAAGGTAGGTTCTTGACTGAAAAGAAAAGGTGGGTTTGATTTCCTTACAATGGAAAAATAATGACCCAAGGGGGAAAATTAAATAGGTAAAAGACAAGTAAAACCCCAATAATGACAATAGGAGAATAAAATGATAGGTATTTTAGAGATAAACAAATAAAAATTCCCTAGATGTATTATCTTTAAAAATAAATAACTATATGAAAATGAGATTGGTGATAAAACCCTTATAGTATGGGTAACATAAGAATCAAAGGATACTGAGAGGATGATTATGAAATGGATATTAAAATCTCATGAAA
This sequence comes from Viscum album, assembly GCA_963277665.1. Classification (NCBI taxonomy): domain Eukaryota; kingdom Viridiplantae; phylum Streptophyta; class Magnoliopsida; order Santalales; family Viscaceae; genus Viscum; species Viscum album. The sequence goes on along the minus strand of OY728135.1, from coordinate 64,932,106 downwards.
TGGAATATATTTAATACTTGAAAGAAATAGGTCATGGAATACACTATATAAAATAAATAATGGTGTGTAATTTCCAACATGTCTCATGAAATTAAATTTGAGACAAGAACCCCTTACAATCATATAAACTTTTGAGTCAAAACCCCTTAAATGACATGATTTCAAATGCGATATTAAATAGCATAATAATGTGAGGATTGTGATAAAAAAATATTATAGGGTTAATAGATGCAATAATCAAAATAAAACTTGGTGTATAATAAGAAATATGTCTCAAAGGGTGAAAATTTGAGACAAGAAACCCTTAACTTGTTTCCCCGCTTAGTTGAACACACTCTAAGATCCTGTATAAAAAACATAAATATATCAAAAACCTATTTTAGTACCATTTTAATATAAATAACCCTTTATAAACTTAATTTTTAATTATTATTATATATTAATATTAGTTAGTTATTATATATTTGCAATATTGGGTGTAAGTAATCATGATCATTTTGAACTAGTTTTAGAATAATGGTGTTTTTATTCATTATTATATGAAATTACATCATCCCTATATCATAAAAGGTACCGTAATTGATGATTTTTAATTATTTATAATGATATAATTTCATTTTATAAGTATTTTAGTTTTTATCCATTATGAAGAAGCTGATGATGAGTTTGTTTTGGTAATTTATAATGAATGAATGGTGTTGTTTTAATCAATGAGTTAAGTGTTTATATTACCATTCTAGAACAAAAAAAACATTATATAATTATTAATATCTAGTATTAACTTTTCAAATCCATACTTTATATAAATTTATAGTGTTGTTCATGCAGGCGGTTAAACCAAACCAATAAGAACATGCTATAATCTATGTGTTAGTATGCCCATAAAATAGATTCTATTATTATAATTGTTTCCAATGAATTTTACTCCAGCACTAATTTTGAGTTGGTGAAGACCTGATTTCCAAAAGTAACTAGTCACTGAGACTTTTTGAGTGACATCTTAGAAAACACATTGTCCGAGAGAATGGGAGTTCAGGCTCATGACACCCTTTTGGGGGGAATCATTGCCTACTCTGAGACTCTCTCATAGATTTAAAATGAATTCATGAATCCTTCCAAAAAAATAGCATGGGAATAGTTAAACCTGTGCTAATTATCTTATCAATAACATGTTTTTTATGTAAACCCCTATATGCGTTAGAGGTTCCCCATCTTCTCTTATTAATTAATGATGCCTTGGTTTAAAGACAACTAATTAGGATCTTTTGAGTTTATTTCCATATAGGGAGGTGATTAGTGTTTTGATGTCAGGATAAGGACCATGATATGGGATTCCTATATATCCTTTTGAAATGAATCAAACCCATGTAGTTTTTTTCCACTTAATGGGAAACATCTTACCCTTTAAGGTCACGTCACAAGGACCAAACTGTGGAGTTTAACGTCATGAAACAAGGATGTCTAGGCAGAAGGTACCTAATCAAGGGTGGTGTAAGACTTATATTGAAGTATCCTAGGTGACTTGGAGGGGATGTTTCCTCCTGGGTTAAATATGAATCTTTTAATAAGGTCCATAAAATATTAGGGTGAGTTTATGGTGAAAGGTTTGGACCTTAGGGAGGCTTCCTACTTATCTCATTTGGCCGAGAATCAAAGCCCACATAGTTTGGAAGGTTGGGGATTACACCTGATAGGAGGACCATAATGGAGTCACTTTCATAATATAGATGGTATGATCATCATAGACCTCTAATACCACATTAGTCATACTTTGTGTGAGAAAAAATATATAGTATAAGATCAGTCACATCACGTGAGACCGTACCATGTGATTTGAAGGTTTGGTTGGGGATTACACCTAAGCGTATACCCATGATTATGGAACCATTAGAATAATCTCAAATCATGGTAATTTGTAGGTTTGTTTGGGGCTTATACCTAGGAGGATGAACATGTTTTGGGAACTATGAGGATAATCTCAACTCATGGTAATTTAGGTTTGGTTGGGTCTTACACCTTGGAAGATGCTCATATTCCGAGAACCATGAGGAGAATCTCAATTCATGGAAGTTTTAATGTTTGGTTGGAGATTAAACCTAGGAGGATTCCCATGTTTCTAGAACCATGAGGATAATCTCAACTCATGGTAATTTAGGTTTGGTTGGGGATTACACCTAGGAGGATGACCATGTTTCTAGAACCTTGAGGAGAATCTCAACTCATGGTAATTTATGTTTGGTTGGGGCTTACACCTAGGAGGATTCCCATGTTTCTGTAACCGTGAGAATAATCTCAACTCATGGTGATTTAGTTTTTTTGGGGGCTTACACATGGAAGGATTACTGCGTTTCTGGAAACATGAGGGTAATATCAACTCACGGTGATTTAGGTTTTGTTGGGGCTTACACCTAGGAGGATGCCCACATTTTTGGAACCATTAGGAGAATCTCGACTCATTATAATTCAAAGGTTTTGTTGGGCATTACACCTAGGAGTATTCCCATATTTTGGGAACCAGGAGGAGAATCTCAACTCATGGAAATTTAGGTTTGGTTTAGACTTAAACCTAGGAAGATTTCCATATTTTGGGAACCATGATAAGAATCTAGACACATGGTAATTTAGAGGTTTGGTTGGAGATTACACCTAGGAGGGTTCACATGTTTATGGGACCATGAGGAGAATCTCAACTCATGGTAATTTAGGTTTGGTTAGGGATTATACCTAGGAGGATGCCCATGTTTTTGGAACCATGAAGAGAATATCAACTCATGGTAATTTAGGTTTGGTTGGGGCTTACACCTAGGAGGATTCCCATGTTTCTGGAAATATGAAGAGAATCTCAACTCACGGTAAATTGAGGTTGATATTAGGGATGAATTGACCATAATTGAAAATTTCCTCGACCTGGCTTGAAAAATGCATGGTCTGACTCTCCATTTGTCATGGGGTCAGTGATGGTAGCGAAGGGAGTCGCTCGGAGGGTCGAGACCATAATATTTCACTGATTTGAAGCTGGGTGTGGGGGGGGGGGATCCCCCATGGTTGGATCGGTGACCTCATAAAATTTTACTCATAGGGATGGTCTCATAGAATTTCCATTATAAGAGCCTCACATAGGTGTTTCTTCATAGGGGGTTCATAAAGGGGATTCTTCATAAGACTTGCCACATAGGACATTGCGAAGTGATTTCTTCACTATGTGGGAAAGCATTAAATGACACATCATACCATAAATGATAAGGGTGACCATATATCATTTGGAATAGCATGATTCGTGAGGTGATTACTTTGATGAGGGACTTTATGGGATTGCTTCACAGAGTCCCTCTCTAATTTGGAATTCAGTAATTTTAACTGAGTGATCCAAGAGATTCCTTCACATATTCTCCACCCTTGCACCAATGTTTCACCCCCCACACTTTTAGAAGTGGGTGTTGATATTTATAGGAAATGGTGAATAAACACTTTTATAGAACTTCCAGTCACATAGAAAAAGGGGTGTCCATGTAGGGGATCTATGAAGGGGCTCCGTGAAGGGGCTCTGCAAAGGGGCTCTATGAAAGGGTTATGCGAAGGGGGCTCCATGAAGGGGGATCTGCAAAGGGGCCTCCACGAAGAGGAATCTGCAAGGGGCCTCCACAAAGGGCTTCCATGAAGGGGCTCCATGAAGCAACTTCCACAAAGGGGCTCTGCAAAGGGGCTGCCGTAAAGGGGTCTCCACAAAGGGGCCTCCACAAAGGGGCTTCACAAATGATTCAGCTTGTGGGAGGCCAAATTTCACCACCTTGTACTGAAAAAGACTTCATTTTGTGGGATAAGTGTTTCTCTATCGGAGTGAAGTGCTATGCAACATTATTGCCTTTGTCAATTTTTACTCAGGATAAAATGAAACCTGATTTCAAAGGACCATAAATTTTGATATTTAAGTCTATTTGGGAATTGAGAGAAGTTAAATTGAAGCCTATTAAGTGTAATATTCCCCTAGTTATCCATGTGAGGATGGTATCACATGTCATGTGAAAAAGTGCATGGCATGGATTTTTTGATGCAAAAAATAATATCATTATCACAAAAAGTATAATAACATTATTTAGATTTTATTAAGTAAATGAATCATATTTGGAAATATTTATAATAATAATGTAAATTAAAAATAATTTTTCACTTACAAATAAAAACTTTTTCCTCTTGGTATGTTCATTTTAGGCAGTTAGTTTTAAAATGTTTGCTTATTGATAATATTACTTATAGAATGCCTAATTTATATTTACAAAATATAAATTATGAAATAAAGAATATATCTATTCACTAAAACCATTTATATAACCAACCTTGAATGGTGGTGATGAAAAATGAAATGTGTCATTCATGGAGGTGGTAGTCTGCACATACGCATGAGAAACGTTCATTTTTTCGATTGAATGGGAGGGGAATAGATAATGGTTATAAAATAAATATAATATGTTTTTAATATATTATTTATACTGATTTAATTATATAAATATGGTTAGAATGAGTTTGAAGAAGGGTGAATGATAGTGATAAAGAAATGAAGTTAAAGGATAAGTAATACTTACGTTGACAATTTGGAACTTCTCTTGAAGTATCTTTTGGAAATGAAGGACTTGAGGAACTATGTTGAGGCTATAGTCTTCAAAACATATAGAGGGGATATATAATAAGTATTTTGGTCATATTTTCAAGATAATTTTTAACTAGGGGTATGGATTGAAATTGATGAAAGTGAGATCCTTTTATAGGTGAAAAAGATGGAAAAGTCTTTGAAAAATAATGTTAGGTAAGGGATAAGAATGGAATTATATGAGATTTAGGTGAGTTAGGTGGGGATAATGTTAGTAATATATATAGGTATGGATTTAAAACCTAAAAAATTATTCTATAAGGTCTAAGTGTCAAATTGATTTAGTAGAATTTGAGCCACATTAGATTGCCTATTTTAACACTTATTAATCCTGATTAAAATTTATCCATGGTAATTATTTTATTAATAAAAATATAAGATAACCATTATTATGAAATTTAGACATTATAAATTTTATTTTGGACTCCATTGAATCTAATTAAATTTCTAAATATGAGAAAATTAGATTTTAAATTAAATCATATAATTTGTTAAAAACTGTTTTTTGTAGAAAAAGTCATTCTAATCATTAAGTGTTCTTAATATTATTGAATATTTATTACCAATTAAATTAGTGTTAATTTAGTTTTATATATGTTTAAAAATAATATTAGAGTATTTATTTTAAAATATATCAATTTAATTTCAAATCACAATATTTAGAAAAATATAATTCCTTAAAAAATAACTATTTTACCGTGGTAACTAATTTTTACTTAAGTTATTTATCTTTTGTACCTAAAAATAAAGCAGTCCTTATTAAAAATATGGAACTGATGATTTAAAATATGAAATCAATTTTATTAGATAAAATTTATATGTGTAAGAAAAATCAATTTTGACATTAACTCATGTAATGCGTAAAAATCCATTTTTTAAAAAAGTGTATTTTTAATCTTAAAATTTATGTGTAGGGTAAAATTGTCAATATCTTTGATTTTTATGATAAACTGGTTTATTATAAAAAATAAAATTTATTTTTATTTTAAATCAATCTAAAGCTAAATTTTACAAAAAAAAAATATTAAATTAAAAAAGATCAAAAATAATTTTTATTGTAAAATATTACTTAAGTTCCTAAAATGTTAATCATAGGTTTTCTAAATTCAACATATTATTTTTAAAATGTGTATTTTACTTATTAAATACATATTTTACTAATTAAATGGTTTTATAAAATTCTAGTCCTTGCTTGTAAATTCATAAAACTCACAGTTTAGGTAAAAATAATATTTTTCACTATTCACCTAAAAATCCAATTATTTAAGAAAATATTAAAAATTTATCTTAAGATAATATTGTTATTATAAGCCAAAAAATGACTTTCATTTTTTAAATTGAAATATAAAATTATAAAATTTATCTTTTAAATAAAAATAAAATATATAAAAGAAAAATTACTTTTGTCGAAAAATGCCCTTTTAAAATATTAAGTATTTTAATCCTATTTTGTATGCATTTATAACTGATTACAATCTTTTTTTTACCATAGGTTTTAATATTGTTATAATTTTATTATCTAATATGTCTTAGATATTTTTATTTTAGTGTTGTGTGTGGAACAAGCTATCAAACATAATGTTTATTTAAAGGAAAAAGTTATATACTAAAATCTTGGGTCATTGCATTAAACCATCCATGTAAGGCAGTTATGAAAAATGGATCACATTGCTTATAGAGGTGATAGTATAGACATAGAATAAGAGACATTTTTGTTTTTCAAATGGTTGAAAAGAATGTAGAAAATAATTATCCCATAAACATAAAAAAAAATCAGTATACTTATGATATTGATGTGGCTGTGTCCAAATGGATAAATTAGATTTAGTGGAGGTAGAAGAATAAAGAAAGGAAAAGTAATGGAAATGAGTAATTGATAATTTTACCTTACTCCTTATAATAACTCATTTTTCAAATTGAATTAAGAATTTAAGAGGTGGACTTTTGAGAAAAATAGATCCTCTAGGAATTTTTAATGCCAGTTGGGAAGTTATTTGGGTAGATTTTGGTCAAATCAAAGTGGCTTAGGGCGTGAGGAGAAGTGAGGTGGTGAGGAATCCTTTTATAAGGGCGATGAGTGAAATTTTTGTAATAATATAAAATGTAAAGTCACTATTCAAAGGTCAAGTGGTTCCAATAATGGAAAATAATGGAGTCAGGTATGGGTTAAGGTTTAGAAAGCCTCAACCATACATGTTTTCACGTGTTTTTAACATCTTTTAAGTATTTTTCTCTTAAAATTTTCACTTTTACCATTTTTTGTTTTTAGCGTGGTAACTAATTTTTACCTAAATAATTTACTTTTAATGCCTAAGAAACAGAATTTGAACCTAATTATTCCAAATATAAAATCCATTTTTTGAAATAGAATTTTAAGGGTGATAATTTTCTAATATTAGAGCACATAATGTGTAAAAACCATTTTTAGAAAAAATATATTTTTATGCTTAAAAAATTATGATTATGATAAAATTTTCAATGTTATTGATTTCTATGAAATTAATTAGTTTATTATTGAACAAATAAGAGTTATGTGGATTTCAAGACAATCCAAAACCAAATTCCACCTAGCTATACTTAGTTAAAATAAACATACCAAAAATAGTTTTTGTTAGAGTAAAATATTACTTAAATTTCTAAAATGTTCAACATGGATTTTATAAATTTAAAATTATATTTTTAAATTATTTATTTTAATATATATATATATATTATATATAAAAAATCTTTCCTAAACTTATAAATCATTCTTATATTATGAAAATTTCATAAAAGTGACAGTATTTTCAAAATCGATATTTTTCACCATTTACCCCACAATTGAAGAATTTCAAAAAAAAATCTCAAAAAAACATCCCAGCCAATTTTGACATGATGAATTCAAAAATGACGTTCATTTTATAAAATTAAAATTATAAAATTTATAAATTTAGTTTTGAAATTAAAATAAATAATATAAAGGAAAAACTATCTTTTATTGCAAAATGATGTTTTTAGAGTTCTTAATATCATTTCATATCAATTTATAATTCTAAGAATGTTAATATATTAGTTCATATATAATAATATTTTAAAAGTGGTTAATTTAATTTATTAAGATAAAATATACAATAGTTACAAAAATAGTTATTCGAGAAAGAATAATAATCTTTAATATTAAATCACATTAATTATTTATCCTTTAAATATAAGCTTTTTTGATTGATTAATATATTTTATTTACAAGAGGTTTTCTTCTTCTTATAATTTTCTTAATAATTTTCATCTAATATTTCATGACTTGTTTTAGTTTTATGTTGCATGAGTCATAAGCTATAATATTAATTTAGAGAATAATATATTCTAAAATCTCAAGGTGTTACATTCTCCCCTCAAATAAATTACATCCTCATAATTTTAACTATCTCCACTAATAAAAATAGCTAAGGGTATCGATAAAGTAGATGTGACTTGAGATATAACTTCTAATGAGACATCCATATCATTATCCTTGATAAGACAATGAAACTATTTATCTCAAATATGCTTCTTTAGGAGTTTCTAAGGACATACCTTTCACAAGTTCATTTTCATGATCTCGTTTCCAACCAAATATAGAAACCAAAATGGTTATGATCATATCCAATAAAATCAGAGTAAATGATTGTATGAATATAAAAACTCAATCCTAATATGTCTCCTCTTATAACATCATCATTTCAACCTATGAAAGTTAAACTAGGATATAGTTGGATCAACTTATCACTCCTTTAGTTTAATGATGGTTGGCCATGGACATATTACTATTAGGTTATATAACCTAAATAGTTATATATTACATCATAATCCTCCATTTAAATCCATCATAATGGTTTTCAAAGAGCACATGAATCAATCAAAGCATATCCACCGAGAGTGTCAAACTGGGTGTGCTGTTAGACCACTTTTCCATGCACTGAGTACTGATTGAGTTAATACTCAATACACTCCTTTTAGGTTTATCATCCCTAGTTACATATGTATGAGAGACAACATTCACTTTTGGTATCCAGATAGGGATGTCATTTTTAGGAAAACCACACAATCTCCACTTTACAAAAATTTCTGGATGTTATCCTATACTTAGACTTATCCCCAGGATTTTCACTAAAGTTATCTCATCCCAATCCCAAAAAATAACCAAACTAACCCTAAAAATAACTAAACTAATCCTAAAAAATATCCAAACCTTGCTCTCATACAAACTAAGGCATCTCTGACCTTCACTCCCAAGTCCAATGTAAAAAACACATACTTTACACATAGTCTTTGATACTAAGTGATATGACCCAAGCTAACCATACACATATTTCAATAATTTAAACATTACATCACACAATAATCACACAATCACAAGAACGAAAGTTTTAGTGTATTTGAGGATCACCAATATAAGCAACTTATTTTATGATACATGTAAACATTTCTTTATAATCGAACCACACAAGATTCCCTTCTAGACTCCTTATTGGTTGTAATAATCTTTATAACCTAAAGAATGTGATGCACGACCTGTCATGGGGCCGCTCACAAATGAATTTTCAACCCATGTTTTAAATGTAGTTATAGTGGGACTCGAGTTGTCTCTAGAGAGGATAGTGTTATGGGTGTGTTTTTCTCTTCTTGTGTGGGTTTGGGGTGTGAGTGAAAATAGTGGTTGAATTGAGTTAGTTTTAAATTCAATAATAAAAATAGTTTTCTAGCGTTAGATCATTACCTTGTCCTCTTGTTGAATCATTATTCAAGTTGTTCCCATATTATTTCTCTAATAAAATGAAATTTCATTGATTAGAAACACCTGAATTTTTCATCTTGAATAAGGTATTACAATGATCATGTATCCCCCAAAATTTCTTAGCCCAGTGACCAGATATTTGCAATCACTCTCAAACCAACCCAATGACCACAATTGTAAACAATGGAGTGAATCTAAGTGGCGTGTGTGAAATTATGAGGATGAGATAAGAAGCAATTAAAAGAAAAAGAAAGAAAAACCTCCTATTGATTATTAAATTAAAAACAAACAGAGAAGTAGGAGAGTTAAGCATTAATGAGTATAATTCAACAACAAGGGAATGAGGGAATTATCTTTAGCATGACAACAAATGGCCTAGTGTGCAATCATTAGAGTATTACAGTAGAATGAAATAAAAGAAAGAGAAGCAACAACGAAGACTTGATCGATCCAATAGTCCAAGCCCCCCCTCCTATTGAATAGTTGTTCCTCTTATGAAAATACTTAGGGTTTTTAAATCATTCACTCCCCACCACGTGATGAGCATGATATTCCACCCCAAGAATTCTGAATTATTCCTCAAATTCCAAGCCAAGTTCTCTTTCTTCAAATTGTCTCCATGTGCACAGTTTGATGGTTGGGAGATTTCTTCTTGCGATCATCATTCAAAATTTTATTGTTAAATCATTCCCCTCCTATTATTGAGCTTCATACTCCTTTTAGAAGTATCATAGGGTGAAATGCTTTGGTGCGCCGTGACCATAGTGGAAACCAGATCTGCTAGAGATTCTATTGTGAGGAAGATGATGCACGTGCCTCTAGTGTGGGCCTATTTGATAGGTGGGCCCTTGTTTTGATGGATTTGGGATTGACATGAGCATTGGGCCTGAACTTCACTATATTTGGGCTTTAATAATGGCAAGCCTAGCCTGAAGTCTAGTTTGGAACATCAATCGGGCATGTGATCAGTTGGAGAGGAGCTAGGCAGGGCTTGGAGCATGCTAAGACCGAGACATTGAGAACCAACATGAGTGTCTTTGATCAAGGCTGGTGTAAGCCCACATTGGCCTTGGAGTGTGGTTGGGGCTTTGGTGATGCTTTTTGGGAGGTTGGATCATTTAGGATTAGGAACTTGGGCGGTAGGGGAGAGGTGCTTGGGCGTCACTGCATTTCTTCTAACACATTTTTTTTATAGTTTCTTGGATTAGGTGTGTGGGCTTTGAGAATACTTAGCTTGAACTCTCTTGAATTATTCAGTGGAAATCAGTCGATTAGGGTGAATGCGTGCATTATTTTCATCACAACCACAACACTCTTAATGGAAACGGTTCATCAAGCCTGGGATAAACTCATCTTCTTTCAAAATTTATGTCACTTTATTCTCTATCTAAAATACCTCACTCATCTTTAGCTTCGAGTATGGATATCATGATCTTCCTTCGAGCTTAGCAAGAGGTTTCATCGAACTCCATTCTTGAAAACACTGGCCTCATTTGATTGTCATCAACCTCAGTTCATACAAGGCTCAGACGTGTTCAATCTCAACAATCTTGGATTTAAGTAGATGGGTTTTCTTGGGTCTTCAAGCTCAGATGAATTGGCAAGGGGTGCTAGTGTGCATGACAAGAGATTGAGCTCATGATTTGGGGATGCTTCATTGATTGAACGATCTATAATCAGGAATGGTGGAACATTTTGTGTGGGTTGCACACTATGATGATCAAGGGATACTTGATGTGGCGGCTTTGAGTGCAGATTAGGCTAGTTTGTGTTGGGGCGCCTCCTCATCTAGCCCCGATAAATATTTTTTTTATATCCGATATCTTTAAAAAAAGATATTGTGATATCTTTGACAAGATATATCTGATATCTTTGACAAGATATATATGATATCTTTGAGAAGATATATTTTATATCTTTGATGAGATATATTTAATATCTTTAATCATATATGAGATATCTTTTAGGAGATACATGAGATTTCATCTCTATTTATATGAGATGTGCGGCTCCTCTCTCGGCAGTGGTTGGAGGAAGTGCAGTTGTGTTTTTCAAGGAGCGATTTTCAGATCTGCAACCGGTGGAACTACTCTGATTTGATCGGATTTCATCTACGATGGTTTTTTGATCCGATCCCGGTGTTTTTCATCTGCACTTTTGTTCGGAAATCAATCTTCTGCTTTCACGGTCAGATCTATTTGGGTTTCTTTAGCAGGATGCTTTCTTCTTTTCAGGATTCATTCAGACTGCATCTATTCTCCGACTTTGATCCACTATTTTTCTAAGTATTAATTTTGAGATCCCTTTCACTTTTGGGGAGTCTCTACTATGTAATTATATATTTTTAGTGGATCCCTCTTTCTGGACTAGGTCCCGTGGTTTTTCCCTTTTGGGTTTTCCACGTAAAAATTCTGGTGTCAATTTTATTTTCTGCACCTGTTTTTGTCGCTACGCATCCGCTGTTTGAGGGAAATATTTCTCCGCTGCGCGTTCGTGTTTTTTGTTATTTGCGCGTTCATCGTTTTCCATCTTTCCCAACAGTTTGAACTCATTGGATTTTCGTCGAGCACCTGGTGCGCATCCGCCTTAAAAATTACAGCCGACGCGTAGGGATGATGCGAGGTCCCACCTTCTTCGTTCTCATCATCAACCTGCATAGATAATCCAGCCAACAAACTCAATCATTTAAAATTGGTTCTTCAAATTCACAGCCACAATCCGACTTCATCTCAATCGGAAAACTACCTCGGTTGCGCTTGATCATCATCAATGGGTCAATCTTAATTGTCCCCTATTCCAAAAATTTCTGACATTGGTTCTTCAGCATCGAAGATCTTCCATGGTCAGCATCGCACGAGACTCCTCCTCTTGACCTTGGTTCATATTTGTCCTCCCGATTTGGTGTACATCAAGTTAAAACCAGGTCACGCTGAAGACCTCTTCAGTTCATCGTAATTACTAGAAAACATGGGTCTCGATCTCGAAACCTCATTCAACTCCTTCAAACAGTCGATATCGAACAACAAATCTTATTTTTCTTTAGATTTCAAAAATGCTTCCACTGCTTCGGTTCAGGATGGTGTGATTCCTCCATAAGGGCTGCCGCGGGTGAAGTCAGGGGAAGGGTGCTACTGTGTGTGTTCGGTGACTGAAAGGAGTTTAGCTCAGTAGGAAAGTGGGTTTTATGTGTGGAAAAGGCGATGCGATCAGTTCCAGCAATGCTAAACCGGCGGGGCGGGGCGGGGCGGGGCGGGGCTCGCGTGGGACAAACCCGTAAAATATCACATAAAAAATAGGTGGATTTATCAACCTCGGATGCGGACAAACCCGTGGTCAACCCACATTCAATATTGTTTTTTATAACTTTTTTACATTTTAATAGGATTGTAAAATCCCCATGAAAAATGAGTCGAATTATAGTCAGAAAATATATGAAAATGAGAATATAAACTTTAATATGTATATTTAAATAATTTCACAAATGATTATATGACTATTCAAAATTCCATCTAATTATAAAATTGTCCATGATTAGTATAAAAAGTCAAAAGTTTCAAAATAAAAGTTACAAATATAAAGTATACAACACTCAACAAAAAATATAGAATGAGACAAATCTATTTCACATATTTCTCCAATATTTCATGCACCCTTGTCTCCTTTAATGCTTCCTCCAAATACATCAAAACATAATTAAATATAGATTTCTAAACAAATATAAAATAAAAAATATAGTAAAAAATAAAAGTATTGATGCATTTGATTTTAATAAAAAATCTTATGAAAATATATTAACAAAAGTAACGTATCTTTATTGATTATTAGGAAGACATACATTTAAGAAATTGAATGATTACTTGTGGTTTCTACATATATACTTTCAGAATTAGAATCTTCCTTCAAGCCAAATTCCATTTTTGCATCCTCCAATACTGAGTTACTATCATTAATGCCATGAATTTCTTCCAATTGAACGTCATTTTGAAGTCCATACATGTTTAAGATAACCTAAAATAACAAAATTATATATCTCTACTAGAAAAATAATTTATATAAAGTTTTTAAATACAATTATTGGTGATTAAAAAAATACACTAAACATTAAAAGAATTATATTTTTACAATAAAAAATGTTAATCAATAAAAATTAATAATTAATAATTCAAATATAAATTCATAAATGATAAAATGTGATAATCCAATGAAATCTTATAAAATTAAAAATTAAAAAATGAATGATTTCATTTTAAACGAAATTATGAAAAAAATCATAATTTCAAAAAATAACAAATAATATTAAGAGTTAATAACTATATAAATAACAAAATAATATATATATATATATATACAAATTACAAAAATAATTACATTTTAAATTAACAAATAAGGGTTTGATATAATATTTATTGATGTTATAAGTTATTTTTTAAACTTACATTAAATTGTTACGAGATATACAATAAAAATATGAAAAATATTAAAAATTAAAACTAAAAAATAAATTACTTTTATGAAATAACGCAAATCAAAAAATCAAAAAATAAAAATAACATGATTACCTTGGTCCTCCACGTTGTTTCAGTACCGGAGGAGGAGGCTGGCTATGACACCAGGGCATGGCAGAGGAGCTGGGGGGGTGAGGTGGGCGGTAACGGGAGAAGGATGGGGACGGGCGGGCGACGACGACGGAGGCTGGGGTGGAGAAGGAGGTGGGGGTCGTGGAGGAGGAGGTGACGAAGTTAGGGGTCGCAGAGGAGGCGCCAGAGGTGGGGGTCATGTGGCGGAGGAGGCGGGGGAGGGATTGGGGCCGGGCGGGGGTGGCAGAGGAGGTCGGGGCCAGGCGGGGGTAGTGGAGGTGGCAGAGGAGGCGCAAGAGTGGGGTGGGGGTCGGGCGGGGGTCGCGGAGGAGGTCGGGCCGGGGTGGCGGAGTCGAGAAGAGGGGAGGGGGATGAGACAAGCGATGAGCGACTCGGGCAGGGCGGGGGACGACGACAGAGTCATGAAGAATGGGGGGGGGGGTGGACAAACGACAAGCGACCGACGGGAAAGTCAAATGGGGGGAAGTCTGTGCGGGCTAGACCCGCAAAATCCCGCATAAAAAATGGATGAATTTATCAAGTCTGCCCCGCTCCATAGAGGATGCAGGCAACCCGCATTCAATATTGTTTTTTTATAATTTTTTTACATTTTAATAGGCTTGTAAAAGACCTCATGAAAAATGAGTTGAATTATGGTCAAAAAGTATACGAGAATGAGAATGTAAGCTTAAAAATAAAAAAAAATTAAAAATGATTGTAATGGCTATTCAAAATTCCACCTAATTATAAAATTCTCCATGATTAGCATAAAAATTTCAAAGTTTCAAAATCAAAGTTACAAATATAAAGTATACAACACTCAACAACAAATATAGAATGAGGCCGATCTTTTTAACATGTTTCTCTAATATTCCACACACCCTTGTCTCCTTTAATGCTTCCTCCAAATCCTACATCAAAACACAATTAAAAATATATTTTTAAAGAAATATAAAATAAAAAATATAGTAAAAAATAAAAGTATTGATGCATTTTATTTTGATAAAAAATCTTATGAAAATATATTAATAAAAGTAATGTATCTTTATTAATTATTAGGAAGACATACATTTAAGAAATTGAAAGAGTACTTATGCTTTCCACACATATACTTTTAGAACTAGAATCTTCCTCCAAGCCAAATTCCACTTTTTCATCCTCCAGTCCCGAGTTACTATCATTAATGCCATGAATTTCTTTTAATTGAACACCATTTTGAAGTTGATACATGTTTAAGATAACCTACAATAACAAAATGGTATATCTATATTAGACGAATAATTTATATAAAGTTTTTTAATACAATTATTGGTGATTTAAAAAAATACACTAAACATTAAAAAAATTATATTTTTACAATCATAAATGTTAATCAATAAAAATTAATAATTAATAATTCAAATATAAATACATAAATGGTAAAATGTGATAATCCAATGAAATCTTATAAAATTAAAAATTAAAAAATGAATGATTTCATTTTAAATGAAATTATGAAAAAAAATCATAATTTCAAAAAAGAACAAATTATATTAAGAGTTAATAACTAAATAAATAACAATATATATATATATATATATATATATTACAATAATAATTACATTTTAAATTAACAAATTAGGGTGTGATATAATATTTATTGATGTGATAAGTTATTTTTTAAACTTACATTAAATTGTTATGAGATACACAATAAAAACATGAAAAATATTAAAAATTAAAACTAAAAAATAAAATACTTTTATGAAATAATGTAAATAAAAAAATAAAAAAATAAAAATAACATGATTACCTCGGTCCTCCACATTGTTGCAGTACCAGAGAAGGAGGCTGGCGTGACACCAGGGCGTGGCGGAGGAGCTGGGGGGGGAGGTGGGTGGTAGCAGGAGAAGGATGGGGGGGTGTCGACGGTGGAGGATGGGGTGGAAGAGGAGGCAATGGGTCGCGGAGGAGGAGGCAACAAAGTCAGGGGTTGCGGAGGAGGCGCTGGAGGCGGGGGTCGTGCTGTAGAGGAGGCGGGGGAGGGATCGAGGTCGGGCGGGGGTGGCGGAGTAGACAAGGGGTGGTGGAGGAGGTTGGGGCAAGCGAGGGTAGTGGAGGCGACAGAGGAGGCACAAGATTGGGCTGGAGGTCGGGAGAGGGTCACAGAGGAGGCCGAGCCGGGGGGGGGGGGGGGTGGAGTCAGGAAGACAAAAGAGGGGGGGGGGATGAGACGAGTGACAAGCGACTCGGGTGGGGCAGGGGACGACGATGAAGTCAGAAAGAATGGGGGGGGGGACGAGCGACGAGCGACCAATGGGCAAGTCACCTAGGGGTGGGGGACAACACCCAAGGGGCGGGCGGGGGAGGACGAAATGAAGGATCAAGGGTACCGATGGGACTATATGTAGTCATTGCAGTTCTTGCGGTTCAAAGGAGGGTAGGGTAGTAGAGTTTGGAACTATGGTTGGATAAATAAAATAGAGGAGAAGATGTTGGGAATACGAGGAGGCAGCGCAACATGCTTGTTTCGAGGCATTATGGGAGTAGGAGATGTTGGGAAAAGGAGGAGGCAGTCTTCCTCCACACGCGGGTCTCCCTCATAAAATAAAATGAGATTTGAAAATTTAATATTATGATAATTTTTATAAAAAAAATTAAAATAACCCGCGGGCCAGCTCATATCTATGCAGGTAAACCCACACGGGTTGGCTGCCCGTACGGGCTGTCGATATAAACCCCCATAAAATGTGAGTTATTTTTAATAAACCCACTCTGCCCCAAACCCACCCCAAGCCCGCTTAGCCCATAGGCCCGAAAACCATTTTGCATCTCTAATCAGTGCCATAGTTGAGCATGGGATGGTGGTGCAGTAGGAGAAGGCACAGAAGAATGGTGACTCAAAGGAGAAGAGAACAAAGGATCCTTATTTCATGGGCAAAGAAGCATGGTCATGGAAGGATGGTAAGTTGAAGTCCCTAGATAATTATTCAATTGTCGTAAAATAATTGTGAGAATATCCCACAAAAATAGAGTGTATAAATAAGAGAAAAAAATAAACGGGGACACATAAATTTAACGTGCAAAACCCCCCAATGCAGAGGGTTAAAAAATCACAGGGCAACTTTGAGAAAATCCACTATGAACAAGTGAGTATGTAGAATCCAAACAGAAGTCTAAACTTGAATTACAAAAATTAGCGTAAAAACCTATGTGAAATTCACACCCGAATACTTCTCCACCACCTCTCTGAAAATTGTCTTGTGACAAGACGTTACTCTTCAAAGATCAAAACTAAACACGCAGCGTCATTTCTCGATTGGCCCTAAGGCCTTCATTTATATTGATTTTTGATAAACCCCTTTTAAGGGATGAGGGGGAACCCTTACAAGGCTCGTAGGCTCAGATATTACAAGGCCCGTAGGCTTAAGAGATTACATGACCCAAAGGTCTTAGGGAATTCAACCAGACTATAACTACAAGGAACTACCCCTCCCCAACATCTGCATCATGATGGTAGCTCTCCACCTTCACATGACCATTTGGCTAGGCTTCTCGTGCAAGCACAGACTGGTCCCAATGTCATAGACATACCCTCTCATTCTTCCAATTCCATTTGGTTCTACTCTGGCGAGTGCACTTTCTCTAAATCCTCCTATGGGGTTGCTCCTTTTTTGTAGAGTCTGTCTGGAGCAACTGCACTGATCATGTGGCCTGAAGGCCTTGAGGTGGCCCGAAGGCCTTAAAGGTGGCCTGAAATCCTTACTGACCCGAAGGCCTAGGTGGCCCAAAGGCCTTAAGGACTCCAATCCCAAACTGGTGGCCCAAGATGAATAGTTCCAGCTGCTACAGTACAGAAACTTAGCTACTACAATACCTGTTATAGTACCTGCATAGTACTACTACAATACCTTCTACAGTACTGCTCCAATTCCCAAAATTATGCCTCTACCTGGTTTTGAACCCGGGTCTCGTGGATGCACTTAAGGAGTCCTCACCAACTAGGCTGAGGCTTATGTACGCGGCATTATTTCATAACCCGATTTGTCACTTTTTGTTGCTTCTCACACCCAAAAAACCATCACCCTCGTATCTTCTGCACACCACTTGATTTTTTTTCACTCTTCTACGTCACTGTGCACCACAAATCATCAGAAATTTGAGTCACTTCCTCTTGCCTTTCAATATAGATACAAAAAACCTCTCTCATGCGTGCAAAAAAAAAAAAAGACACGGAAGGCCTCCTTTTGAATTTTGAAAAGAAACATTATCTTTACAAAACAAAAGAAGTGGGATAAACCCCATTAATCCCCCCCTTCATCCTATCAAAGAAGGAGATGAAATTATAACGAACTTAGTTGGATTATACACCGATTGGTATCGCATCAACCATCATGCTCTATAGAAAATATGACATCCCTTTTTGTATCTCTGACAGAAACCTGAAATCTTCCCATGAAAAAGAAATCCAAATGCTGAAGTATTTTTTTATACCTATGTATGCATTGCCTGTAACAACCCAAGATTTTATGAGAATTATTCTTATTAATTTCATTGATGTCTTGTGTTATACACAACACCAAATGTATCTTTCACTACACGCATCCCTGATTTGGCTTGCATTACACGCAATCACGACCTTCCTCTATAGCATGTGTAGTACGCAATACCAGGTTTCACTAAACAATGATATATTATTATAATATTATGAACTAGCCGTTATGAATAGTATTAAATACATTTTGAATTTTATAACATTATAATTCATCTTACATATTTTATAGAACATGGTATGAGAACAAAATAAAATTTTCAGGTAAAATAAGAATTTTAAAAAAAATGCAGTTTTGCCACCTTTTGATGGCACACCCACATTAAATTTAGTTTTTGACATGTTTATAAGTTCAATTTCACAAAATAAAATTCTTATTTGGAATCAGGATATAAAAATTTACTTTGGATAAATTTTTCATATTATTCTGATAACTTTCATATTTTAATGAATAGTAAAAACACGCTATATTTTAATTAAAGACAACTTTTTTCATTGTAATAATTTATATGGTTAAATTATAATATTTAATGGTTTTAAATTATAAATAGAATATATTTTTACCATTTAATATAATTTATGTCATTAACATTGCTTTTACATTGAATTCATAGGTAAAATCATTTCAATCTTTTGCAATGTTTTAACTTTTAAAACTCGTTTTCTTAACAACGAGATTAATTTTAAATTAATTTCTGAAACTTCTGTGATTTGAATTTGGAAAAATGGATTCCATATTTGGAATCAGTAGGTTAAAATTATGTTAATAAGCTACTTTTTATTTTCAGTAATTATGAATAGTAACTATGGTAAATTTTATTTACCATAGTTAAAGGTAAATCGAGGTAATCAAGGGTAAATATAATATTATAAAATTACCATAACACTTTTACTAATATAATTGGATGATTATATTTTACCCTAAATCATACTTTTGTCGAAATGAAATCTAATGGATCCCACTTGTATTTGATTAAGACCTTTTATTTAGTTTATTTAAAGGAAAGTGAAATGTCTCACTCAAACTTTAATAATTAGATTATTTTTAATATATAGTTATACAGAATATAAATTCAATTATAAATAATCATTTTAAATATAAAATGTTTTTATTTATCATGGTAATTTATTTGTAATTTTTAATAAATATTTTATTACCTTAAAATCTTATACATTAATGATGTAGAAATTATTTTTTTAGTGAAAAATCAATAATATAGTTTTTATTAAAATAATAATACCTATCAAAAGGACCAAAAACTTGACCAAACATTATTGGTCGAGTATATCTATACCCTAATCATCCAAGGGTCGATATTTGGACCATTTGGATCCTTATAAAACCGATTAGGACATTTACATTATTTTATTTTAAATGATGTCAAAGATGTCACCTTCATAATTTAATAAATATAACAATTTAAATATTGTGATTTTAAGATGATAAATTCACGTAAAAATATTATTATGAAATTTATTGTATTTATATTTATCATAGTATTTTATTTTTAATTTTTATTCAAATAATAAGTATATTAAATGATTATACAAAAATGATGTAGTAATTGTTTTATTAAGGGAAATATCAAATAAATGGTTTTATAAATATTAAAATAAACATTATATGAACTAATTAATGTTCTACAGAAATTTTCTAGATGAATATGACATGTTAGGAATCTATTAAACATTTTGGTTTGAATATATTCTCTCTGTGTATTTTATTTAAATTCAAATAAATGAATAGTGTCAAAATTAACACTATCTTTATTTTATAAAAATAACATATTATTAAATTGTTTAAAAATCACATATGTAACGTCCTGAGTCCGGAGCCCCTCCACTGGTGCCCCGTACCCGGTTCGCCACATGACCTCAAGCGCGTTTCCCCGAACGCCAGAGGCTGCCGACTAGCAGCGAGGGCCTTGGTGAATTTGGTGGGAAACTATGCCCTCATTCGGTAAGGTATACAAGGTAAGAAAACAACAACAAACAGCGGAAGCAGTAAACAACATGCATACCAATAGAAACCAACATCGGAAGAAATGTAAATATATAGCTATGATGATAATGATGCAGTAGGTACAGGTATCTAAGGAAAACAACAAACACAGCAGCGTGCTGAAATACAACTGAAACCAAGTGCAAAAGAAAACAAAGTAGGCTCCTCAGCATCGCGAGCCATGGCTCGGTCCCATGCTCCCCAGCTCCTGGCACAGTCAAGATCCTGAAGTAGAAGGGCGCTTGCCCTTATCTATACCTGCAACAACATAGTCTTCTTGGGCCCAAAAGCATGGCCCAAACAGGGTGCGAGATACAATCCCAGTAGGCAATCACCCAAAGATCTGTGCCTAACAGTCAATGAATACATGGCAGTAATAAAACAAGAAGCAGTAAACAGAAAAGCACAAGCAGCTACAATCCACAGTTCTAACAAAAGAAGTGCACAAGTAAATAACCAGTAACAAGGAAAAAGGCAACCCTCTGGGTAGCTCTCACAACCTAACCCCTATGGTTCAACCTATAAATACTAGCAACCCTCCAGGTGGCACACATAGTCTCACCCCTCTGGTTCAGTTACATAATTAAGCAGACTCTCTGGGGAAGCACCCACCGTCAATTCCCCCTGTAGTCTCGTATCGTGCTAAAGGCTCTCTGGGGAAGCACTCAACGTCAATTCCCCCTATGGCCCGTGTCGTGCTAATGGCTCTCTGGGGAAGAACTCGACGTCAATTCCCCATATAGCCCACGTATCGTAATTAAAAGACACTCTGGAGAAGCCCTTCCATCAATTCTCCCTTTGGTCTACTACTCTAGGTTCTTATAGTCCTGAGTATAACTAAACAAGCTCAGCGCGTGTATATCGTCCAAGTAAACCTCAAGAACTACTTGGATATCAACTAAGGCTCAACAATAATAATAAAACAACAGTCCACAATCCCACAACTAAGAATGGAAAAGAAAAAGAGAACAAACAAATACTCTAATCACAAGCAATAACCTTTACTAAAGCAATCAAGCAAAGTAGGCAAGCAGCAAGGGAAAAACAGGAAACACATAATACCCCGTTCACGGGTGTTGGTGGAATTTGGACATAATACTCATCGACTTTCAACAGAAAGGCACAAACCACCTACCTCGATCCTAGGAGATCAATATACGTGAACCTCGACGACAGATTCCCCTTGGAATGACGTAGATCTGAGAAAACGCACAAAACGATCAACCTACGATAACTTGGAAATGAGGAGGAATCAAGAAACAAGGCTAAAGCAGAAGGAAGAACTCACCGCTGCGCTTCCAACGCAACTGACCGTACTCGAATCGGAGAACAGATGGTGAGGCGGGAGTTCGTCGAAGATTCGGCCGTATGGGTCGCTTCGGACGGGCGAAAACTGAAGAAGAAGACGAATATGGGGGTTAGACGCGACCCCGGTTCGTTTCATGAAAAAAAAAAGAAAGTACACAGCGTGTACTTCGAATTTTCCGTACTCCGAAATAACCGGCCTCCACCTCAGCCTTACACATCGTGTGTGTGGCCCGGACATGACCAGCACACGGCTTCGAGCTGGGGAAAGAGTACATGGTGTGTACTCAGAAAGTACACGGCGTGTACTTCTGAAATTTCCAGAAAATTCATTTTTCTCTCAAAAACTCCAGATACAGGAAAAACATACCTGAAAAGAGATACAGATTCTTACAACATAAATATTTAAAAATTATAAATTTAAATTTATATGGTCTAAAATGTCATAAAGTACCCAATTATGGATAATTCACAACACATAAGTAATTATTTATAACAATTTAAAATTTAGAATATTATTACCACGAATAAGATTAAATAAATTAAATAAGGATAAATCAAATTGATAAGGTTTAAAATAAATTTACAACATGTATAAATTCTATTGGTTGATGATATTACAACCCTATATCATCTAATATTCGAATATGAGTCATTTTTGGAGGTTTTTAAGGGGGGTTTTATTTATTATAAATTAATATTTTTGAGGTTTCCAAAGGTGCCCCTCTCCTCCCTTATAAAAGGGAACCTCCTCCCTCTTATCTTTACAAAACCTTGAGCCTTCAAGCTCGTCCAAACCCTGAAAATTTCTCTTCTACACTTCCCTAGAAACATTCTGGAGGTTCTGGTCTCCTCAAAATACCAACTCTAGTGCTTTAAGAGGAAGCTTAAAAGGGGTGCGTTGAAGAAGAGGTAATCTCTTCTACCGATTCTTTCAAGTTTAGTTCTTCTTCAAATTATTATTCTTTATTTGTTTCATCATAAATTAATAACATAAATATCAATCATATACTGATATGTTATTATAAATATGAAACAACCCTATTTCACCTTCTATCCATCCTACGAAAAATGAAATCACCGCGCGTGCGTACGTACGAAATACCGTCTCCACGCCGTGGTGTAATCTGTTTTTCCACCACCACCTTAATTGGATGGGTATAATGGTTTAAAGAATAAATATATATAGTTATTATAACATCATACTAATTATGAGATATTATATCATCCACTCCAATTCAATTCAATAATTATGGGAACGATATCATCGCTCATGCGTACGTACGGATTACCGTCTCCATGACGCGATGAGATTCATTCTCCATGTTAACCACTCAAGAATGATTATAAAGTATATATAATGAATAATAATGAAATATATGAAATGATAAATATAATGGATTTATGTGTATATATATATATATGTCATCTACTTTCTTCCATTCAAGTCAATAAGGAAAAGAAAACAGCATTCATGCGTATGTACGGCCTACCGTCTCCATGAACAGTGTATTTCATTTCATTTATCTATCTATTATATATATATATACTGAATATATATGATATATAAATCATGATTTACATTATGGAAGTAATTAAATCATGATATAAGTAATAATAATATCAATAACAACAAGTCCAAACACGTACGATAGATAAAATGATTTTACCCAAAACGCTGCTTTAACATGGAATTTACAAAAGAATGGCTAATATAAAGTCATAAGTGAACCATATATGATATCATAACAATGAATATTATTTTTTAATAAGTCAATGACTTTATTTAAATCATTATACAGGAGTTTCAGATACGTACGAAGCATATCAGACCTAAGGCAAGGGATAACTTTTCCAATCTCGTTTTTATCCGAGATTGTTTATTCGTAAGTATTTACCGGGGTTATATTTTTCATCCATGTATGTAAAAATGTTTTTCATAAAGTGTTTAATATTCTTCCATGTATGTTTAAAGTCATTTTTACCCCTCTTTGACTTTTACTTTGTGTTATGGAAGGAATCTTTCTTTTGTTTACCATACATGCTACTTTTTGACTTTTCAGTTAAAAGTACGAGGAGAATGTTTTTTTAACTTATATGGGTTGAACGGATTTTTACGGTTTTATAACACCTTATTTTCATGAATCTTACTCTACAAGATTTCATGACTATTTTCAAAAAAATCCTCTTCTTTTAAAATTTCATGGCATTTTGTTAAAAGAAAATGATTTTGAATAAGAAAGGATATTTTCCTCAAGAATTTATTTCAAGTGTTTTATAAAAACCATTTTTCCATATAAGATGACATTATTTAATATGTGTATGTTTAAAGTATAATGTCTCTATGATTTACATGGTTTCACTTCTCTTATGATGAAATGATATCCATTTGTTTTATATGGACTATGTTATGATGAGATGATGTTTATGAAACCCATTTTATTCTTTGGGTTATGATGAATGATTTATGTTTATGTTGTTGCACACGTAATAATGATTTCATTATGATATGGGTGGGACCTATATATCCCTCCAATGCATTTTTGAAAGATTTATATCTCATGATATAGACATGGCTGGAACGGTAAGTTAATCCGGTTCAGTGTTACAAGACTGGAACAAGGAGTGAACTCGATTCAGAAAGGGACTTTGTCCACTAAGATGGTCTTGGATGCAATGCCTTGGCTACTATGGAAATCATATCATGTACTTAATGGGTTTCCACAATTACACATTTTATTACCATTCTATTTTATCATGATTTATGATCCATTATTATCTATGCCTTACATACTTCCATGTTTTATGTCATTGCTCAAGATTTTGAAGTTTAAACATTATGTTCATGTTTTTTAAATTCAAATGTATATGATTCATTTTATTTTCCCCATTCTTACCCTTACTGAGCATTTGAGCTCACCCTTTATATGTTTTCTTTTCCCCAAGATTTAAATAAAGGTTTTAGGTAAAAAAACAAAAGGGGAAGATCTTTATGGGAGATGTTGAAGATCTTTCACCACGATTAGAAGATTATATTCCGATTTTCCAGACACTAAACTATTACGGTCCTTGTGTGTCTGTTTTTGTTATGTATTAAGTATTCTGCAAAATTAATGTAATGTCAATGTACGTAAATTTTTGGGTCTCTACAGTTGGTATCAGAGGAAAGTTTTAGTCCACCTTTGGAAACTAGGATGTGAAAACTTTAATGAAATCCCTAGAGATATTTCTAAGGTATGTCTAGGGATGTCTCTAAGGTTAATTATAAGTATAGGTTATAGTCCAAGAATTATGGTAACGATATTATAATTAAACCTAAGATGTTAGATATTGAAGTTACTCCCCCTTGATTGTGATTTTTTCCGCTCACACTATTTTTTTTGGGTTTTAGAAAATGGATGGAAATAGGAAGATTCACGATAATGGAGGATATGATGGACAATGGAATGATATTCTTCACAAGAAAACAAATTAAATTTGATATGGAGGTACACATATCCTTATTATTCCTAATAAAAAATCTCATAATATGATCAATAATATCAACTTTGGTAAGTTTCCTGACTCAGTTAATAAGAGAAAGATGGAGTTTCATGATGATCATAGAGGAAAGAAAGTTCAGTTTCCCCCATGTAAATCTTGTGGGAAGAGACATCAGGGATAATGTTTCAAAGGAACTAGAAGATGTTTTGGGTGTGGAAATGAAGGACACAAAGCCATCAATTGCAAAGGAAAAGGTTCAGTTAACACTATGGACAAGGATAATTGTATTGCTAAGACATCAACAACGGTTAAATGTTTTAAATGTGGAATGTACGGGCATTATGCAAACCAATGCCCTAATGGAAAATCTCATGAAGAGAATCAGCATGGTTGTATGGGTAATATTTATATTGATGATGATGAAGATACTACAAATGATATGTGAGATGAAAGAATTGTTCAAGCTAAGTCAATGGTTTAAGAAGGTAGTGGAATGATTACATGTTTATCAAGAGTAATGTTGTATAAGTAATCTCATGGTACTATGGAATAAAGAGACATCTAAGGATTGTTACACAATTTGTTTTCCTTATGTTTTTGAAATTATATGTTGAATGGTACCGATAACCATGAAAGGTTATTTAGATATTTTTGGAAAGCACCTAATATGCACATAAAGAAGGGATACAGAGATAATGAAATGTTTGATAGTATTAATGAGCTCATGACTGATATAAGGACAAAATGATATCATGGTTTGAGTATATAGAATTTTTGGGATTTTGGTATGTGGAAAGAGTTACCTTTTGAAAGCATTTATGTTTTCACTATGGTTCTATGTTAATTTATGAGAATACTTGATTAAGGTATTCACATGTTTGGAATGCGATCAACAAGATATATCTTATTATATATGGGGGATAAATGATGGTATTCACTTGCTTATTATGTGACCTTTCCAGTAATTGTTTTATTTATACTATGAGATTGGAAAGATTTATTTTGGATAAGTCTAAATATTGGAATGAATTAAGTTAGACATAAGATAATATTGTTTAAGGCTAGAACTTTTTTTTGATATTATTGTAGGAATTTTATTATAATGTAGTTTTAAAAAAAGGGATAACTGATCGTACCACGATTCACTGTTTCATTTTCACCCTTACACCGCTGTGCTAAACATATTTTGTATTAAAAATTATAAAAATATTATCAAATTGTACTTCATGTTTGATTCAATAATTTAGTGTTTATCACTATTAAATAGGGCAATGATACTTGTTTTGAAAATTACAATGTAGGTGGAGGTGATTTGGAGGGCTCTTGATGAAGTGAAAGAAAACTGGGCCAAAATTGCATGGATCCATGGACATCTGTCCACTGTTTTGAATAGTACACAAAATCCGTGCATCCAAATGGGCTGAAATTTTGTGGGCCTGTCCAAACTTCAATATTCTACATTTCCTATTAAGGAACCCAATCCTGATTCGGATTTCATGGGGCCCATACGAACTGATCTGTCCGAGCCACCGAATTTGGACCAAGTCAAATTCGGTGTTCTGTATTTTATCAATATCTCGAGAATTATTTGTCCAAACGGTGCCAAACTTTCGGTGGAGACAGTCAAGAGGTAGGGCTACAACTTTTCTATTTTCTCCAAAGCGAGATAAGACTGTATGAATGCCGAAACGCGTCCTGCAAGTGGATTGATGAAATCTGTGTTCCCAAAACCACCTCCCACATTTCCTATAAAAGGGCACCTTGGGCTCCTCATTTGCAAGTTCGGCCAAGGAGTGAAGTGCTGCCAATTTGGAGTCCTATAAGAGTCTCCTAATCACCTTGGAGGTTCTGGAGGCCCCTATCCTCATAGGGAGATCAACAATGAAGAAGGAGTTCCACCCGAGCTTCCTCCTCCTCCCGATGTCGAGCTAAAAGTTGGGTGTTCGTTGTGAGGGAGCTACACACATGTCAAGGGAGTTCCGATGCATAAATTAGCTACTGGTTTGGATTAATTTGGGTGTTTAAACATTTCATTCCATGTATCTTATTTTATTTCAGATTTGAATTCTTGATTTGATGCATGTGAGTGTTATGCTCTTAATTTCTAACCGATCGGTGTGAGGTTTTGAGTGCGTGACTTGTGTTGTTCCGATTGGACATCACAAGAATCCTTTTCATACCCACCTTATTGAGATTTCAATATGCTTTGGAAGCTCTTATTCTATGCATAAGTATTGGACCTTGACAATACGATTGTTACGTCAAGGTTTGGTCCGTAAAGTATTGAAATAAAAGCTTAGGAATTAATCGGGATTCCAATTAACTCCAACCAAAGGATTACTCTAAACCCAAGATGAATCTCTATGAACAATGAACTTGATATGTGTGTAGTGAAATCACATCGACCCTTTTATCTCATATTTCTCAAAATCCATTTGGTCACTCATCTTTTAAGCTATTTCAATTAAGTCATTGTTTTAAGCTGTTTTCAAAACCACCCCTCTCTTAGACATTTTTATCAAAAATACACACTCTAAACCTACCAACGCTCCTTGAGAGACGACCTAGGGTTTACCCTAGACTATAAATCAATCTTAAAAATATAATCAATTTGACGTGTCACGACAACACGGTCAAATTTTGGCGCCGTTGCCGGGGAGCGCTTTGGTTTTTTGTGCGTGTTTTTGATAATTTTTTTTTTTTTTTTGTAATTTTTGTGAATATTTGTTTGTTTTATCTTCTACCTTTGAATTTGTTTTTGTGTTCTAATTTATTTATTGTGTAGGTTCTTTGTATGACGCGTTCTACTCCGGGAGACCTACAAACTTTTGAACCCGAACCGGAGAGGATCCTACATCAACGAAACCGAGACATACAAGACCACACTTTGAAGGAGGAGACATCAAATCTTAAAATTCTTCTTGATCCTTCTTCTTCTTCTGAAACCAAAGTTAAAATTGAACATAACTTGTATAACATGGCTGAAAATAATAGAACACTAAAAGAACTAACCTCACCTGATGTTGATATCCAACCCACTTACATTCAATTACAAGGTGAGGCACCCAATTTTGAACTAAAATCTGGTTTAATTCATTTATTACCAAGATTTCATGGACTGCCAGGAGAAGATCCACATAAGCATTTAAAAGAATTTCATACTGTGTGTTCAACCTTAAAACCTGCTAATGTGGATGAAGAACAAGTGAAGCTTAGGGCATTCCCATTTTCATTAGAAGACACTGCAAAAGATTGGTTATACTATGTCAATTCACCAATTAGGGGCTGGGCAGACATGAAACGCCTTTTTCTTGAAAAATACTTCCCAGCCTCTCGAACTGCAACTATAAGGAAAGAAATATGTGGTATAAGACAATCTCAGGGGGAAACATTACATGAATATTGGGAACGCTTTAAAAGGTTATGTTCAAGTTGCCCACACCACCAAATAAGTGATCAACTTTTAATTCAATATTTTTATGAAGGTTTGATTCCTATTGATCGAAATATGATTGATGCTGCTGCAGGTGGTGCATTGGTAGATAAGACCCCAATCGCTGCAAGAACCCTCATTGAGAACATGGCACAGAACACTCAACAATTCGGTACACGGTCCAGTGTTCCCATTCGAGGTGTCCATGAGGTGCAAAGTACTGAGTTTGAGAAGAAGGTGGACACGAAGTTCGAAGAGGTAAGTACCCTTCTGCGACAACTAGCTCTCTCCCAAGGGAAATATCAATCTCCTCCTCCCATCCATTGTGGAATCTGCTCTTCTGACACCCACTATTCTGACCAATGCCCCCAATTGAGAGAAACTTCTGAAAGTTGTGAGGCAATATTTCCAGGACGCCCCTTTAACCAACCCTTTAGGCAAGAACCATACTATCCATCCAACCAAGGTTGGAAGGACAACCAAGCCTATAGGCAAGGGGGGTATTCAAACCAACCTCAACAGCAATGGAACCAACAAGGTCAGAGTAGTCATCCACCACCACCCAGAAATCCTCAACCACCTCAAAGGCCATTCCAACCACCCCCTCCAAAAACCGATCCTAGCCTAGAAGATATGATGAAACAAATGGCTGCCAATAATCTCCAATTCCAACAAACCACCCAAGCAGCCATACAAGACCTAAAGACCCAACTAGGACAACTTGCCAACTCGGTGGGGGAAATCCAAAGTCATGGGTCGGGTAAACTACCATCTCAACCAGTAGTAAACCCTAGGGATAAAGGAAATGTTAGTGCAATCACCCTTAGGAGTGGGACACAACTCAAAAGCCAAATGACCCCTCCATTAGAGTCCTCCCATCCAAAGGAAACCACCATCCCAACTGCTGAAAATGGTCCAAGAGAAGAAAACCCTTTTCCTGAGAGAAGCCCTTCCAAAGGAAAGACTGTGGTTGTTGATGAACCACCTATCCCAACCATTCCTCTTCCATTTCCTCAAAGGGCTGCCCAACCTAGAAAACAAAAAGAAACCGAACTTGATAAAGAAATCTTGGAAACTTTCAAGAAAGTACAGGTTAACATTCCTTTGATTGATGCTGTGAAGCAAATTCCAAGATATGCCAAGTTTCTGAAGGAGATGTGTACACACCGAAGGAGGCTTCGTGGTGATGAGAAGGTGAGCCTGGGGAGGAATGTTTCAGCATTGATAGAGTCATCACTTCCTACCAAGTGCAATGATCCTGGGACATTCTCGATTCCATGCACCATAGGGGAGTATTCGTGTTCCAATGCTATGCTTGATTTGGGTGCTTCTATTAATGTGATGCCTCACTCTATTTACTCTTCATTGCAGGTCGGTGAACTGAAGCCCACTGGTATTGTCGTTCAGCTAGCAAATCGGAGTACGGCGCACCCCTCTGGTGTGCTAGAGGATGTTCTTGTGAGGGTGCAAAATTTAATTTTTCCTGCTGATTTTTACGTGCTTAAAATGGAAGATGATAGGATGAATGGACATGCCCCAATTATATTGGGGAGACCTTTCTTGAAAACCGCCAAAACCATAATTAATGTCCATAATGGTACATTATCTATGGAGTTTGGTGGTAATATTGTCCACTTCAATATCCTTGATGCCATGAAGCACCCCTCAGAAGAACACTCCTCTCTCTTTGTCAATTCAATTGATGTTCTCCCTTCCCCTGAAACAACTTATTTTCATTCACCTGATCCCCTTTCTGAGTTTTCTTCATTGATTGAAATGTTAGGTAATGAATCATGCATTGATTGTTGTAGCGGTTTAGAGAAATGTCATGCATGTTTGTTAATTGATGATTTCTTGAACACAGAGGATCACATGACCATCGATAATACTGCTAAGCTTGTAAAAGCTCATTCCTCATCTGAGGATGTTACCATTGAGCAGTTAGATGAGATCAGTGACTTCTCACTTTCACACACACTTCTGTCAATCCAAAATCCCCCAGAATTGGAACTAAAACAACTGCCTCAAGATTTAAAATACTCATATCTTGAGAATGGAAACAAGTTGCCCGTCATCATTGCTAGTTCACTCCCTCCTGAGCATGAATTGCGACTGCTTGATCTTTTGAGGAAGTATAAACAAGCTTTGGGATGGACACTTGCTGACATTCCTGGCATTAGCCCATCAATTTGTACACATCATATTTTATTAAATGATGATGCTAAACCAGTGAGGCAGTCACAACGACGACTGAACCCAAACCTACTTGATGTTGTTAAAAAAGAAGTAACAAAATTGTTGGCTGCTGGAATCATTTACCCTATCTCTGACAGCCAATGGGTCAGTCCTGTTCAAGTAGTTCCTAAAAAAACTGGCCTTACTGTAGTTAAAAATGAAAATAATGAATTGGTTCCAACTCGTGTGCAGAATAGTTGGCGTGTCTGTATAGACTATCGCCGACTAAACCAACACACTAGGAAGGACCATTTCCCATTGCCATTCATTGACCAGATGCTAGAGAGGCTAGCAGGGAAGTCCCATTACTGTTTCCTTGATGGGTATTCTGGATACTTTCAGATCCATATTGCCCCTGAGGATCAGGAAAAGACAACCTTTACTTGCCCCTTTGGTACATTTGCTTATAGAAGGATGCCATTTGGTCTGTGCAATGCTCCAGGTACTTTCCAACGATGTATGGTTAGTATTTTTTCGGATTACCTGGAGAATTGCATGGAGGTTTTTATGGATGATTTTACTGTTTATGGATCCTCTTTTGATGAATGTTTAAGTAGTCTTGGTTCTGTCCTACATCGCTGTATTGAAAAGAATCTTGTATTAAATTATGAGAAATGCCATTTCATGGTGCGACAAGGCATAGTTTTGGGACATGTCATTTCTGGGGAAGGAATCCAAGTGGACAAATCAAAAGTAGATATCATTTCCTCCCTACCATTCCCTAAAAATGTTCGGGATGTGCGGTCTTTCCTGGGTCATGCTGGATTTTATCGTCGTTTCATTCGTGACTTTAGTAAAATTGCACTCCCCCTCTCCCGATTACTCCAAAAAGAAAAAGAATTTGATTTTGATAAAAAATGTGAGGAAGCTTTCAATAAGTTAAAATGGAGTCTCACGTCACCCCCGGTAATCCAACCACCTCGGTGGGATTTACCATTTGAGCTAATGTGTGACGCCTCTAACTATGCAGTTGGGGCAGTCTTGTCACAGAGGGTCGATCGAGCTCCACATGTCATTGCCTATGCCTCACGTACTTTGGACCCTGCCCAAGCAAACTACACCACCACTGAAAAAGAATTTCTTTCCATTGTGTTTGCCTTGGGTAAATTCAGGCCATACCTTATAGGGTCCAAAGTCGTTGTGTTCTCAGACCATGCAGCCCTCCGATATCTCCTAAAGAAACCAGAAGCCAAACCACGTCTCATTCGCTGGATGCTCCTCCTTCAAGAATTTGATCTAGAAATTAGGGATAAAAAAGGAGCAGAGAATGTGGTTGCTGACCATATCAGTAGGATTCTCCCACCCTCAGACATTGACTCATCCCCCTGTATTCCCATAAATGAATTGTTTCCTGATGAGAAATTGTACCGAGTGCAAGATGTTATTCCTTGGTATGCCGAAATTGTAAATTATTTGGTAGCGTCTTGCATTCCTGCCGATTTCACCAAAAACCAGGCCGACCGTCTAAAACATGAGTCTCGTTGGTACATTTGGGATGACCCCTACCTCTGGCGCACATGTAGTGATCAAGTTATTAGGCGTTGTGTTCCCGATAGTGAGTTTCAATCTGTCCTTAGGTTCTGCCACACACTTGCTTGTGGGGGCCACTTTGGTCCCCAACGGACCGCTCGCAAGGTCTTAGATTCTGGTCTCTTTTGGCCCACATTGTTTAGGGATGCCCACGAATTCTGTAAATCTTGTCCTCGCTGTCAAAGAATGGGGAATGTCTCTAAAAGAAATGAGATGCCCCAACAACCCTTACTCTTCCATGACATTTTTGATGTTTGGGGCATTGACTTTATGGGACCATTCCCCAATTCATTTGGGAACCTTTACATTCTTCTGGCAGTGGATTATGTTTCAAAGTGGGTAGAGGCACGAGCCACGAGGACAGATGATTCCAAGACAGTTGTGGAATTTTTGAGAACCCAAATATTCTGTAGGTTTGGATTACCTAGGTTTATCATCAGTGATCAGGGTTCTCATTTCTGCAACCGCACAATGCAATCTCTTTTGCGCAGGTACGGGGTTGGGCATCGAGTGTCTACTGCTTATCACCCACAAACAAATGGTCAAGCTGAAGTATCAAATAGAGAGGTAAAACAGATTCTTGAGAAAACGGTTCAGCCAAACAGAAAAGACTGGAGTCTTAGACTCGATGATTCATTATGGGCTTACCGTACTGCATTCAAAACTCCAATTGGCATGTCACCATATCGGCTAGTTTTTGGGAAGAGTTGTCACCTCCCTGTTGAGGTAGAGCACCGGGCCTACTGGGCCATTAAACAATGCAATTCTAATCTTTCTGGTGCAGGTATTCAAAGGAAGTTACAGATTCAGGAGTTGGAGGAAATGAGAAGAGATTCATATGAGAACTCCCGAATTTATAAAGAGCGAACCAAGGCTGCCCACGACCGTCTCATCCTTCATCGTCAATTCCAAATTGGGCAGAAGGTCCTCCTCTACAATGCAAGGCTGAAGTTGTACCCTGGTAAGCTTCGTTCCCGTTGGTTTGGACCTTACATTGTTACTAATGTCTCTCCATTTGGTGTTGTCCAGGTTCAAAATGAAGACACCAAGCAAACCTTCACTGTCAATGGGCAGCGGCTGAAGCACTTCCATGAAGCCATTCCGGAGTCCCCAATAGAGGAACTCCATGTTCAAGAAGCGGTCTATGAATAACACTCACCAGGTTTTATCCTTCCTTCACACAGTCTCTTTTATTGCAGTGAGGACACTGCATTCTCTAGGTGTGGGGGGTGGATACATTCCTGGGTTAGTTAGGATTTTTCACCATTTTCTCCTTTTGTTTTCTCTTTTTGGCCTTCTTTATGGTATTTTTATTTTTCCCCATCAACAATTTCGAAATTCCATGATGTGGCGACCATAAAATGGGGAATGTAAAAATACCATAACGAAGGCTAAAAAGAATATTTGTATGAATTTAACATCAGGGAGTGATTTTTAGTGAATTGGTTTTCTGTCAATGATATAAATGGTCGTATCTATGTGAAACCTTTGAGATGATTGATGCCTATTGTGTGAGTAGTTTTTGAGAAAACTATGTCGCTAATATCTTCAAAAAAAATATTGCACCAAACCACAAAGTGTGATTATTTCTTACTTAATATAAGGTAAATATATGTTGGGTTAATATTTTTCAGCTTTAAATGATATTTCCATACGTTCGTTCCTTATCCGATCTGTTTCATTACTGTACCAGATTGACCTATGCGTGTGTACCTAATGTCCGACTGTTGTACGCCCTCAAAAAAAAAAAAATTGTTGTGTCTTGGGCAGGTCAAAAACCACTCCTCCTCAACCTTTGATCTTGTTATAACTATTGCAATTAGTGTCGTGAGGAGATCAAACAAGGGTTGAGAGATGAGTGTGAGATTTGTTCCAATTGCAACTTCAAAAAAAAAATGAGGGGAGTGATGAAATGTGCAACATATGGGGATATCTAGGTCGGGAGCTTATGGTTTGACTTCTGGGAATGCTTAAATGAGTGGGTCTTGAAATATGATTGCAAAGGATGTAGGACAGGTTCGGTGAGAAAATCATTTAAGCTGAAAAATGTTAAAATAACATATATTTATTAGATATCAAGTGGAAAGAATAGCATGGAATGGTTTTCACACACACACATGGATATTTAGTGTCATGGTTTACTTCTGAATTCCTTTCTCAATTGGGTATCATGAATCTTTTTGAATTTCACTATGATATGATTTATGAGACATCTTTTTCTATTTTCACTAGGAAGAACTCCTTGGTGTGGTTCGTGCATTGATCACTTTACTTTAAATAAAATTTACTCAAATGATAAATCTTTATGATGTTGGATATATATATATATATATGAATCATTGTATTTGAATATGTGACTTTGCCCAGGAGTGCAAATGTTTAGGTGTGGGGGTGTGATCGTACCACGATTCACTGTTTCATTTTCACCCTTACACCGCTGTGCTAAACATATTTTGTATTAAAAATTATAAAAATATTATCAAATTGTACTTCATGTTTGATTCAATAATTTAGTGTTTATCACTATTAAATAGGGCAATGATACTTGTTTTGAAAATTACAATGTAGGTGGAGGTGATTTGGAGGGCTCTTGATGAAGTGAAAGAAAACTGGGCCAAAATTGCATGGATCCATGGACATCTGTCCACTGTTTTGAATAGTACACAAAATCCGTGCATCCAAATGGGCTGACATTTTGTGGGCCTGTCCAAAATTCAATATTCTACATTTCCTATTAAGGAACCCAATCCTGATTCGGATTTCATGGGGCCCATACGAACTGATCTGTCCGAGCCACCGAATTTGGACCAAGTCAAATTCGGTGTTCTGTATTTTATCAATATCTCGAGAATTATTTGTCCAAACGGTGCCAAACTTTCGGTGGAGACAGTCAAGAGGTAGGGCTACAACTTTTCTATTTTCTCCAAAGCGAGATAAGACTGTATGAATGCCGAAACGCGTCCTGCAAGTGGATTGATGAAATCTGTGTTCCCAAAACCACCTCCCACATTTCCTATAAAAGGGCACCTTGGGCTCCTCATTTGCAAGTTCGGCCAAGGAGTGAAGTGCTGCCAATTTGGAGTCCTATAAGAGTCTCCTAATCACCTTGGAGGTTCTGGAGGCCCCTATCCTCATAGGGAGATCAACAATGAAGAAGGAGTTCCACCCGAGCTTCCTCCTCCTCCCGATGTCGAGCTAAAAGTTGGGTGTTCGTTGTGAGGGAGCTACACACATGTCAAGGGAGTTCCGATGCATAAATTAGCTACTGGTTTGGATTAATTTGGGTGTTTAAACATTTCATTCCATGTATCTTATTTTATTTCAGATTTGAATTCTTGATTTGATGCATGTGAGTGTTATGCTCTTAATTTCTAACCGATCGGTGTGAGGTTTTGAGTGCGTGACTTGTGTTGTTCCGATTGGACATCACAAGAATCCTTTTCATACCCACCTTATTGAGATTTCAATATGCTTTGGAAGCTCTTATTCTATGCATAAGTATTGGACCTTGACAATACGATTGTTACGTCAAGGTTTGGTCCGTAAAGTATTGAAATAAAAGCTTAGGAATTAATCGGGATTCCAATTAACTCCAACCAAAGGATTACTCTAAACCCAAGATGAATCTCTATGAACAATGAACTTGATATGTGTGTAGTGAAATCACATCGACCCTTTTATCTCATATTTCTCAAAATCCATTTGGTCACTCATCTTTTAAGCTATTTCAATTAAGTCATTGTTTTAAGCTGTTTTCAAAACCACCCCTCTCTTAGACATTTTTATCAAAAATACACACTCTAAACCTACCAACGCTCCTTGAGAGACGACCTAGGGTTTACCCTAGACTATAAATCAATCTTAAAAATATAATCAATTTGACGTGTCACGACAACACGGTCAATAACCTGCAGGACGGGTGACAACCCATCGCGTCGGACAAGGCTGTGAGAATCGAACCCACAACTGAAGTGTGACAGGACTTTATTGCCTACCACTGGCCTACAGGAAGTCCCTGGTTAGTATAAATTAGTTTTAATTTATTAAGTGGTATGATATATGAAGTATAAGTCCATTTTAGGCACCATATACGATTAATCCCACTATAGATGGACTTATGTATATTTAATAACTTTTTCTAACCTTTTGTTTGAGACAAACGGAATGACCTAACATTCTATATCATGATCAGTTAACACTTCATGGAAGACAAATTCAACTTTATTTTTTTAATAGATGAAGTGGAAATTGTACAAGGTACGAACAATAGTGAGATTGTACCAAAATAAAGTAAGTATTTTTTTAATTCAAAAAATTCTTCAACATTAGGGAAATGATCTTGAAAACCAAAAATGTTGTCCTAGTGCTCTCATATATGATGAATCAGATGGTACCTTAGATCATCACAAAATTATGGCTTTGTGACTGTTGGATTTATCATATCCATGTCCTCTACCACTCTCCATCAGAACTTGATGGTTATATTTTTCTTCCATATCCATATTTTCACGTATGTTATCCTATGTGGAAACCCAGTGATGAGTTAATTTGGGTAACCGTTATTTTTCTTACTTTACTTTTTAAAATTAAGTTTTAGTATTCCTTTTTACAATGTTGGTTTCTATGAAATAATCTTTCAAGTAGTAAATCTTTTATCACCACGATGAATTTCGATGGCGAAATTCATTTTAAGGGGGGTAGAATATAAAAACCCAAGATTTTATGAGAATTATTCTTTTTAATTCCATTGATGTCTTGTGTTATTCTCAACACTAAAGGGAGCTTGCACTACATGCATCCCTGACTTGGCTTGCATTACACACAATCACGACCTTCCTCTATAGCGTGTGTAGTACGCAATACCGGGTTTCACTAAACAATGATATATTATTATAATATTATGAACTAGCCTTTATGAATAGTATTAAATACATTTTGAATTTTATAACATTATAATTAATCTTACATATTTTATAGAACATGGTATGAGAACAAAATAAATTTTTCGGGTAAAATAAGTATTTTTCAAAAAATGCAGTTTTGCCACCTTTTGATGGCGCACCCACATTAAATTTAGTTTTTTACATGTTTATAAGTTCAATTTGACAAAATAAAATTCTTATTTGGAATCAGGATATAAAAATTTACTTTGGATAAATTTTTCATATTATTTTGATAACTTTCATATTTTAATGAATAGTAAAAACACGCTATATTTTAATTAAAAACAAATTTTTTCATCGTAATAATTTATATGGTTAAATTATAATATTGAATAGTTTTAAATTATAAATAGAATATATTTTTACCATTTAATATAATTTATGTCATTATCATTGATTTTACATTGAATTCATAGGTAAAATCATTTTAATCTTTTGCAATGTTTTAACTTTTAAAACTCGTTTTCTTAACAACGAGATTAATTTTAAATTAATTTCTGCAACTTCTGTGATTTGATTTTTGAAAAATGGATTCCATATTTGGAATCAGTAGGTTAAAATTATGTTAATAAGATACTTTTTATTTTTAGTAATTATGAATAGTAACTATGGTAAATTTTATTTACCATAGTTAAAGGTAAATCGCGGTAATTAAGGGTAAATATAATATTATAAAATTACCCTAACACTTTTCCTAATATAATTGGATGATTATATTTTACCCTAAATCATACTTGGGTCTAAATGGAATCTAATGGATCCCACTTTTATTTGATTAAGACCTTTTATTTAGTTTATTTAAAGGAAAGTGAAATGTCTCACTCAAACTTTAATAATTAGATTATTTTTAATATATAGTTATACAGAATATAAATTCGATTATAAATAATCATTTTATTTATCATGGTAATTTAGTTGTAATTTTTAATAAATATTTTATTACCGTAAAATCTTATACATTAATGATGTAGAAATTATTTATTTAGTGAAAAATCAATAATATAGTTTTTATTAAAATAATAATACCTATCAAAAGGACCAGAAACTTGACCAAACATTATTGGTTGAGTATATCTATACCCTAATCATCCAAGGGTCGATATTTGGACCATTTGGAGCCTTATAAAACCGATTAGGACATTTACATTATTTTATTTTAAATGATGTCAAAGATGTCACCTTCATAATTTAATAAATATAAAAATTTAAATATTGTGATTTTAAGATGATAAATTAGAGTAAAGGTATTGTACTTATATTCATCATAGAATTTTATTTTTAATTTTTATGCAAATAATAAGTATATTAAATGATTATACAAAAATGATGTAGTAATTGTTTTATTAAAGGAAATATCAAATAAATGGTTTTATAAATATTAAAATAAACATTATTTGAACTAATTAATGTTATCCACAAATTTTATAGATGAATATGACATGTTAAAAATCTATTAAAATTTTTGGTTCAAATTTATCCTCTCTGTGGATTTTATTTAAATTCAAATAAATGAATAAAGTCAAAATTAACACTATTGTTATTTTATAAAAATAACATATTATTAAATTGTTTAAAAATCACATAAATATTTAAAAATTATAAATTGAAATTTATATGGTCTAACATTTAATAAAGTACCCAATTATGGATAATTCACAACACATAAGTAATTATTTATAATAATTTAAAATTTAGAATATTATTACCACAAATTAGATTAAATAAATTAAATAAGGATAAATCAAATTGATAAGGTTTAAAATAAATTTACAACATGTCTAAATTTTATTGGTTGATGAGATTACAACCCTATCTCATCTAATATTTTAATATGAGTCATTTTTGGATGTTTTTAAGTGGGGTTTGATTTATTATAAATTAATATTTTTGAGGTTTCCAAAGGTGACCCTCTCCACCCTTATAAAAGGGCACCTAATCCCTCTTCTATTTACAAAACCTTGATCCTTCAAGCTCAGAAACAACCTGCCCATTTCTCTTCTCCACTTCCCTAGAAACATTATGGAGGTTCTGGTCTCTTGAAAAGACCAACTCTAGTGCCTTAAGAGGAAGCTTAAAAGGGGTGCGTCGAAGAAGAGGTAATCTCTTCTACCGATTCTTTCAAGTTTCTTTCTTCTTAAACTTATTATTCTTTATTTGTTTCATCATAAATTAATAACATCAGTATCAATAATATACTGATATGTTATTATAAATATGAAACAACCCTATTTCACCTTCTATCCATCCTACGAAAAAAGAAATCACCGCACGTGCGTACGTACAGAATACCGTCTCCACGCCGTGGTGTAATATGTTTTTCCACCACCACCTTAATTGGATGGGTATAATGGTGTAAATAATAACTATATATAGTTATTATAACATCATACTGATTCTGAGATATTATATCATCCACTCCAATTCAATTCAATAATTATGAGAACCATATCATCCCTCGTGCGTACGTACGGATTACCGTCTCCACAACGCGATGAGATTCATTCTCCATGTTAACCACTCAAGAATGATTATAAAGTATATATAATGAATAATAATGAAATATATGGCATGATAAATCTACTGTATTTATGTATATATATATATATGTCATCTAATTACTTCTATTCAAGTCAATAAGGAAAAGAAAACAATGTTCATGCGTACGTACAACCTACCGTCTCCATGAACGGTGTATTTCATTTCATTTATCTATCTATTATATATATATATACTGAATATATATGATATATAAATCATGATTTAAATTCTGGAAGTAATTAAATCATGATATAAGTAATAATAATATTAAGAACAACAAGTCGAAACACGTACGATAAATAAAACGATTTTACCCAAAACGCTGATTTAACATGGAATTTACAAAAGAAAGGCTAATATAAAGTCATAAGTGAACCATATATGGTATCATAAAAATGAATATGATTATTTAATAAGTCAATGACTTTATTTAAATCATTATACAGGAGGTTCAGATACGTACGAAGCATATCAGACCTAAGGTAAGGGATAACTTTTCCAATCTCGTTTTTATCCGAGATTGTTTATTCTTAAATATTTACTGGGGTTATATTTTTCATCCATGCCAATAAAAATGTTTTTCATAAAGTGTTTAATATTCTTCTATGTATGTTTAAATTCATTTTTACCCCTCTTTTACTTTTACTTTGTGTTATGGAAGGAATCTTTCTTTTGTTTACCATACGTTCTACTTTTTGACTTTTCCGTTAAAAGTATGAGGAGAATGTTTTTTTAACTTATATGGGTTGAACAGATTTTTACGGTTTCATAACACCTTCTTTTCATGAAGATTACTCTACAAGATTTCATGACTATTTTCACAAAAATCCTCTTCTTTTAAAATTGCATGGCATTTTGTTAAAAGAAAATGATTTTGAATAAGAAAGGATATTTTTCTCAAGAATTTATTTCAAGTGTTTTATAAAAACCATTTTTCTATATAAGATGACATTATTTCATATGTGTATGTTTAAAGTATAATGTCTCTATGATTTATATGGTTTCACTTCTCTTATGATGAAATGATATCCATTTGTTTTATATGGACTTTGTTATGATGGGATGATGTTTATGAGACACATTTTATTATTTGGGTTATGATGAATGATTTATGTTTATGTTGTGGCACACGTAATAATGATTTCATTATGAGATGGGTGGGACCTATATCTCCCTCCAATGCATTGGGTAAAGATTTATATCTCATGAGATA
Source organism: Viscum album (assembly GCA_963277665.1). Taxonomy (NCBI): domain Eukaryota; kingdom Viridiplantae; phylum Streptophyta; class Magnoliopsida; order Santalales; family Viscaceae; genus Viscum; species Viscum album. Next base: position 64,890,918 of record OY728135.1, on the reverse strand, counting down.
GACATTGCTGGAATGGTAAGTTAATCCGGTTCAGTGTTATAGGACTGGAACGAGGAGTGAACTCGATTCAGAAAGGGACTTTGTCCACTAATATGGTCTTGGCAGCAATGCCTTGACTAATATGGAAATCATATCATGTGATTAATGGTTTTACACAATTACAAGTTTTATTACCATGCTATTTTATCATGATTGATGATCCATTATTATCTATGCCTTACATACTGCCTTGTTTTATGTCATTGATCAAGATTTTGAAGTTTAAACATTATGTTCATGTTTTTTTAAGTTAAAATGTATATGATTTGTTTTATTTTCCCCATGCTTAACCTTAATGAGAATTTGAGATCACCCTTTATATGTTTTCTTTTCCCCAGGATTTAAAGAAAGGTTTTAGGTAAGAAAACAAAAAAGGAAGATATTTATGGGAGATGTTGAAGATCTTTCACCATGATTAGAAGATTATATTCCGAGTTTCCAAAGACACTAAACTATTACGGTCCTTGTGTGTATGTTTTTGTTATGTATTAAGTATTCCGCAAAAGTAATTTAATGTCCATGTACATCAAGTTTTGGGTCTCTACATTGCCAATACTAGAATCAATAATATTTGGCTCCCCTATAATTGTGATCGGCATATAATCTAGAGCACCTTCAGGCATTAATTGCTCTCTCCGCTCAACATACTTCAAGCAGTCTAAAACTATCAGTGTATCATCTTGATATTTGATTTTAATTCTTTCTTCACTAGTATCACTCTACGAAGAAGAATAATTAGGTGTAATACTTGAAACACCTGACGCGACATGCTTCATCTTAGAAACCTTTTTCATATTAGTCGATGGTCTTCAACCCATCCATGATGATTGTCTGTGCCAAAAAATCTAATGAAGTCCTCTCCATAGCTAGATTCATCACATCACTGCATGCCTTTACATCCATCCAGTAAAGTGTGCCATCCATTTTGACTCACACATATATCATCAATCCTCTAGATAATGTCAATCTTCCATTTCCAAATAAACTCTTGAACCCATCATTATCAAGTACACAAGCAGATGACAAATTATGGCGTATACCTAACACACACTGCACATCCCTCAATATCAGTGCACAAACTGCATTCGTAGTGATACAAATATCACCAACACTAATGACATAAGTAGAATATATGTTTCCCATATTCAATCTACCAAAGTCACCTTCTTCGTATGAAGAAAATAATTCACTATTTGGTGAAATATGGTACGATGATGCTGAATCAACCACTCATTCGATGTACAAATATGACATGCGACAATCAACGCCAAATGAAAGTAAACCACCCTCACCCTGAATATGATTTATGCTGGTATCCTTATAATTGGTGTCATGCACCTTTTTTTCTTCCTTAATCATTTTCAATTCATAGCAGTTTCTCTTCACATGAACCTCCTTATCGCAAAAGAAGTACTTGAACCTCTTTCTTGCCTTCGACTGACCTATTGGATTACCGTGCCCATATTTCATAGATAGAGTACCACTATTACCTGAAGATTCACCATCATTGGTCTTTTTTTGAGTCTTGTTCATCAACAACGATGAAACCACATCATCCAAATTCAGTGTGTCTTTCCTGAACAACAATGTGGTGATGATATTATCATATGAATCAGACAATGAACCTAAAAGAAGCAATACTTTGTCTTCTTATTCCATTTCAACAGGTACTATATTACCTTTATCATCAATCTTGACCACCACCAAAGACAAATACATCATAATTTTGGTGAACTCATCCATATGGTTACCTAAAAATTCATTTGATGGCATTCACAAACGATACAATCGTTTTTCAGATATAAAAAATTTGTGAGGAATTTTGATTGATACCTACTTTCAAGGTTCATCCAGATGTCCTATAGATTTGTTTGATTCATCACTTCCCCCAGTGTATTATCACCCAAATACATTTGTATTGTACTTGTTTCTAACTATCTAATATCCTGGAAATCACCAACTCTCATCATCTCTGGTTTCTCTGATTTTTTATTCAATGCCTTTGTTGTCTTTTCATGGATCAAAATATTTTTAACTCATTTCTATCATAGAGAAAAATCATTTTTCCAATTAAACAGTTCAATATGGGTAGAAATCCCATGGTGTGAATCACCCATGTCTAATAAGCAAGAAACATGGATAACCACCTCTGATACCAGTTGTTGGGTTCGAAGCAGACCAGTCTCAGGATAATTATTCAATTGTGATAAAAGAATTGTGAGAATCACCAATGAAAATGGATCATAGAAATAAGTGCATAAAAATAAATGAGGACACTGAAATTTAACATGGAGAAAACCTCCAATACAGAGGATTAAAAAACCATGGTGCAAATATGAGAAAATATACTATGAATTAGAGAGTACACAAAATCCAAGTAAAAGTCCAAACTTGAATTAAAACAATTAGTGTAGAAAACCTGTGTGAAAGTCACACCTTGATACATCTCCATTTCCTCTATGATTATCTTCTCATGACAAGACATCACCCTTCAGAGATCAAAACGGAACATGTGACATTGTTACAACACCTCATTGCACAACCTTATTTTCCACTACTCGCTGCTTCCCATGCCCAAAAACCAGCACCCATGTATCTTCTATACACCACCAGATTTATTTATCACTCTGTTGCATCATTACACACCAAAAATCATCTCATATTTATCTCACTTCCTATTTCCTTTTTATAGGCTCCCATTTTTATCCCATCCCATTAAAAATAGATACAAAAAATTCTCTCCACTTTTTACAAAATATATATATGGAAGGCCTCCTTTTGAATTTTTAAATTAAATACTCCCAAAAAAAAAGTAGGATGAACCCCATCAATCACAGTAGTAGGGGCACACATAGTGGATGTGTGGTTTGGAATGATAGGAGGGAGAGTGCATGGAATAATTCCCCTTTGTAAAATTTTGGGAGACATGGAAGAAGGGGCACAAAAGGATGGTCAGGGAAGAAGGGTAGAGTGGTCTCATAGAATCAGTTAGTATAGATCAATGCCTTAAAAAGTAATAACTTTCCTTTGCACAAAAGATTATGAAATAAATCTATTTTTTAATCTAATGGAGGGAAAAACATTAGTGGATTTTCATAGAAGTATGCATACCTCTTCTCAGAATCAGATCCATAGAAAATGGAAGCACCACAACTTACCTTTGCCAACACATAATAATATTATTTTTAAATATAGATTTTATTCTAAAATAATTTCAATTGAGTTTAAACAATAAATTTCAAATTTATTTTTCTTTTCAACTACATTTTAAAAATTTAAATTTAATTCAAATTTTTTGAACAAAATTAATTTCTAATTCATCATTTAAAATAAAATTAAATTTCAAAGCGAGGTTTCACTATTCATAATTTTTTTAAACCAAATTAATCAAAAGTTCATATATCCTGATTAATGTCAATTTTTATAAGGCATTAAAATTTAGAATTATATGAATTTAAAAATGTTTTCCTATAATTCTTAATCAAAGTATGACTACTTTAGTTAAATCTAAAAAATGAATAAATTAATAAAAATCCATATTTAAATCCATTAAAAAAATAAAGTTCAAAATTATCCAATGTAACAAAAATCAATGAATTAGTACAATTTTAACCTAATTAGAAGTTATAAAAAATGAAATAAGTTTAAAAATTATGAACTTTTGATCTCTCATCACTCTCTCACACTTGAACTATTGCACTCCCTATAAATTTAGTGAAGTATATTTATTTTAAAATATAGCCCCACATAAACATAAGTACACAAGATAGAGAATAATTTTTTTACAGAATCCTATATTTTTTGAATTATCATGCCTCTTCCATGATTTCAATTTACCCTCTTACTTTAGTTCAAGCAAAGTTCTCATTCAAGGAGTGAAAATAAATCAGATTTAAGTGAAATCAAAATTTTAACAAGTGAAACTTACATTTATCCATCCCTCCTAAGTTTCTTAAACTAGAGTTCCAATTTCCACTTCCTTGATACAACTCAATTTAATTTTTTATAACTCAATTTCTCCTTTTTCATCTGGATTCAATATTTCCCTCACCTAAAATAATTCATTTTTTACTATTAGACACTTATTAATTATTATTTTTTGATTTTTTTCCATCCATGAATGTGAAAAGCACTATTAAAATTCACTTATTATATATTAACAAATGGATTTTACTCACAAACCCAATTCCTAGTGTCTCATATAATCATTGTGGGATCTCATTTTACCAATTTAATCCAATTTCAAAGGACTTAGATTAATTTATTTTGAGTTTGATTACTGATGTTTTATTTTTCAAAGAGGCTAAGTTACCTCATATAAATTTAAAAAAAATCAATTGACCTCATGTTATAATTTTTATGCCACAAAAATATTTCCACTCACACTCATTTTCCCAATTATAAGAACAAATTTCCTTAAAATTAGTAGAAAATTCACTTAATAATCATTTAATTATCACAATTTTAGAACCAATGAACTCCCTATACTCTATTATGATATTTAAAATAGGAATAACAAAATGAAAGCACAAGTGTTTTTTTACACTCAAAAAATATAAAAAAATATGTAGAAACTTTGTACAGATCATAAAAATAGATTATGGCACTATTTAATTTATTTTATTTAAGTCTAATAATACTTAAAATTAGAAAGAAGAAAACAAAAAAAGTATTTACATCCTAAGATATTTTTCCTATACCCCCACACTTAGTTTGGAGACACTTCTATTTAAATCCAACATACATTTATCAAGGAACATAAATTAAAATTAAAAAACCATCTAAACTAGTGAGAAGGAAAGGGATAACCCAAGGTTCTTTATTCAATGATATCAAGAAGGATTTTGGATTCCTCCACCATATCTTTCCAAAATTCCTCATGGCAATGCTCAATTGTTGTCGATTCAATTTAAGGGGTTCTATAATTTTCATCCCTTAATCTAAAATACATTGAATGTAAAAGAGTTAGTCACTATGTATGGTCCATTCTATTTGCAATGAAATTTACCTAGAATGAGTGTCATCCTTTAGGAGAATAGTAACACTTTATATCCAATTTGAAAGTCTCTTTTTTGGATGAGTCTGTCATGGATAGTTCTATATTTTTCCTTATAAAGTAGAGAATTATCATAATATTCTCTTCTCAGAACTTCAAGTTCCATCATATATAGTTTCCTTTGCTTAAATATTTTCCAAACTCTTAGTTTACTATCTTAATATCCTAGTAGTTTTTGTGTTGTATCTTAATAGGAAAGTGACAATGTTTTCCATAAACAATTCTATAAGGGAAATACCCAACGAAGTTTTTTAGGTAGTTTTTTAATCCACAATGCATCTTCAAGATTCTTACTCCAATGTTTATCACTGGGTTGCACTCTCTTCTCTAGAATCCTTTTTATATCCCAATTTGAGACCTCAACCATACCATTTGTTTGTGGGTGGTATATAGTTTAGGTTTTGTGATACACTCTATATTTACTTATAAGAGATTCTATGTTATTTTTGAAAAAGTGCATACATAGTTCACTAATTATTTCTCAAGGAATTCCAAACCTACAAAAAATATTTGATTTTATAAATTCAATTAAAATTTTGGAATAATAAACTTGATTAAAATTTTATTTAATCTACTTAGAAACATAGTTCACTTATAAAAAAATATAGGAAAATCTAAATGAAATAGGAAATGGGACTATGAAATCCAATCCCCATTGTTGACACTAACTTTTTCACTTGAGGTTGAAAATTTTCAAAGAAAAATATCCTGAGTATAGGTAGGAGGAAGAGGTATGAAATGTGAACAAAAAACCCTTTTCCCATACGTTCTCCTAAATAAATCTTGCAAAAGTATAACTTGTGTGACCCAACCTACATGACAAACTCCTCGTGTTGGTCAAACCTATGTGAGGGACCTACGCAAGTGACTTTTGAAAATTGCCTCCTTCACCTAGGATCCTAATATTTCCCATAAATAGGACTATTGGGATCCTCATTTGACACGACTGGAATATGAGAAGATGGTTTGAAGCTCTGCTTTCCTTAGTCCATCTCCCAAGTCCTAAAAACTCTCTAGGTATCTCTCAAAGCGTCAAAAGAAGGGGGAATTAATGAGATTCCATGGAATAGAGTTCCTATAGTGTCTAAAAGACCTAAAAACCTACATGAGGAGGCACTTACCCTAGTTTAGTAGCACTAGGGAGAATGACTCTTCCCAAGCTTTGGACTTGAAAAGACCCATCCAGGAGCACCTGAGGAGAACTTTGGAGGTTCGAGTAAGGTATCTCCCAAGTTTGCTTGCCTATATTTATCTTCATACATGTTCTCCAAAGTAATACTTGCATGAGGTGTCTCTAAATTATCCCAAGTAACTCTTGGGTGAATAAGAGGCATCCAAGATCACCTAGGTATCACCTAGGCAAAGCCAAATCCAGATTTCACAGGTATTTCTTGGGTGAGGTATCCTCCAACTCACCCAGGTATCACCTAGGTGAAGAACCCTTAGGGCCCTATTTTCACATATCCAATGATAGGGACCTCCCCTTTGGACTCCCATTTGAAGGAAACCAAGTAAAAACTCCACCAAGGCCCCCATATTTTCATGATTAGAGCACTAGACACTTCAGCATGTCTCCCATTCGATTGTACATTCCCTCAGTAAATTTTTTCCCACACTCATCTTACCTAATAGGTATGTTCTTTGGGGTGTTTACAATTTCTCATTACCTCCTTAATAAAGACCCTAACCTTAGAGGTAGTTCTAGAGACCTCCCCATTTCAACCAGTGAGGGGAACCACCTAATTTTCCCTTTGATGATGTATAGTGTTGTATCCTTCTCTCATCCTCTTTGAAGCTAGGAATATGGAATACCCCTTTAAGCAAGCCACTAATATTTCTTGAGTTCTATGTATTTCCTTCCACATTCTTACCCTTTTGCAACAGCAGAAAAAGGAGATGGTGTGGATTTCTAGATATTCCACTTCCTCTTGTTCCTCATACCGAGCATGACTCACATTGACTTAGAGGTTAGTGTCAATTATGTCATCAACATGATTAAATATCTACCATATGGTCCTCCTACTCAGTATAATCCCCAATCATGTTATCACCCCCTCAAAGGGCTATATTCTTTTCAAGAAAAACCTTCAAAGAACCATATTCCTAATGAAACAACTACATGGGACTCCTCCATAGGTGTAAGACCCAATATTTCTAAACTATGTGGGCTTTGATTCCCATCCAAACAAGATAGATAGTAAGCCTCCCTGAGGTTCAAACACAACAACACAAACCCACCTTAATCTTTTTTGGTCCATATTACCAGTAGGGTCATATCCAACCTGGAGGGCTATATTACATCCATGTCCCTCCATCGCCATCCTTATTAGGCCATATTCATAGTAAGATCATACCTCTAACCCGAGAGTCTATATCCCTTCCACGTCCCTCAAGTCGTTTCAGGATAAGTCCCACACCAATATTTTCTAGGCATATTTTCCCTATACTTCCTCACTATTTGAAGTTAAACTACATGGTTTGGTCCTTATCACATGACCTTAAAATGTATGATGTGCCCTGTTAAGTGGCACTGAACTATGTGGGTTTTGATTACTCTCATGATGATACATAAGAAGCCCCTATCATGGGCCCAATATCAATATTGAAGCAAATCCTATCTCCCTAGATTATGATAAATCCCTGAGTACCTAACTGTGTGGATTAGAACCAGTAACAAGAAATAATAAACGCAACCAATATGAAGAAAATATGATATATACAAATGGTTTCCCATCAACGCATGTCTCTAGTTGATTGTTAATACACAGGGTTGACCAGTTCCATATTTTTAATTTAAAATGGATTCCTGAATACGTCTTAAATCTATAAGATAGTCCCAAAGTAGGTGATAATTCCCCCTAAAAGGGTGTGATGAGCCTGACCTCCCATCCTCTCGACCAATGTGATTTATTAAGAGTTTTTGGATAAGATCCTCAAAAACTAAATTCCTTTGGAAACCAGCTTCATGAGCTATCATGGATATGAGAGCTTTTGGGTGTTTCTAATTCCATGAATAAACCCCGTTAGAAACTAAACCACCATTAAAATGGGTGATTTTTTTTATGAACCCAATATGAATCCATTCATTTACCAAAATAAATGTGTCACCCACATGTCAAGACCTTTCATACTCTCACAAAATGAAAAGTGTCCAAACATAGATCTTTTAGACAATCAATTTCACACATTATAATTTATTATAATGATGATTTAATGAGTTTTATTGTTTTTTTAATGTATACCTCCTTTAACTTTCACCAGAACCCCCTTAAATCCAATGGAATCCTACCAACTAACACAAATGTATGCTTCAAATGCTGCACAAACTAGATCCTCATCTAACAAGAGGACACCGTTTCTAACTCAGTATCTTCAATGCTGGGTTTCGAATGCACTTTCTTGGGAGTACCATCTCAATAGTATTGTTCCGAACATGGATGATGCATGTGGAACCCTAAAAAATATGACTCCCCACCAACCATATACTCAATGATGAATGGTCTCCAAAAAGTAAACAAAACCCAATGTCGTATCAAACCATTTTAGGAGCCTTTCCCCAGAACAAAACAATTAGTTACTCTATTACCTTAAAGATGTGGACTAAGAGGTAAATGATGTTCTCATATCAGCAACACTAGAGTAGCTGAAAAGGGATCCTACAACAACTTCCATGACCAAAACTGCATTGTTCCAAGTCCTTAACATGATGAGGATATCGTGCTGTAGGCTTTGGCTCTGGTCACTTAGACCCAGGCACCTAGGAATCCCACTGGGGGAGGAGATCAAATAACAAGGAGGAGGATTGAATTCCTATTCCTACCATAGAATCCCACCTTCAAGATGTGAATATAACCTATGATCAGACCTATATACCCATTTTTGTAAATCAATCCTTCCAACACAGTTTGGCATCAATCAATGAAACCTTTTGGCATGCCCTAATAGAAAATAGAAGGCAGACCCATATCTCTACCTCCACACATAATGATTTTTGGTATATCCTAGAAAGAAATGGAGGATAGGAGAAGGGTCACATTCCTTCTTCTACCATGGAATGGGAATATATTCCTTTTCTAGCTACATAAGTCACCCCTTACATCATAGAAATAATGGAAGGACATACATCAATTCCTGTCCATATTTTACAAGTTTGTTATGATATAATGATTGCATCAGCAATGATGAAGAGTCAGGAACACAACCCCACATCCATATTTAAAGTTAACTATTAACACGATAATATGGTCCCTCAAGAGCAGATGCACATTGCTTCTCCCATCCAGGAGGGTCGTTGGAAAAATCCCATGATAAATGGACAACATGATCAGACACACACATCCATTCCAATTGAAGATCATTGTATCCCTTCAATAATCAATCTAGGGTAGACATATATCACTTAAAAAACTCCAGAATACAGTAGGAATATTATGGTAGTAACACAAGTGTATCTTAGGAAAGATCCCATACATAAAATACACTTTCCATAGCATGCGACTCTAGCAACCCAAAGGAGAGAACCTAAAAATGAGTCTCACCAAATATAAATTGAAAACAAAGAGTATATCAATAGTCCTACTCTACTTAAGGTTGGAATTTTTGAGGCCGTAAAACATCTATCAATGGTGGACCAAGATTCTATTAATCCATTACCAAAGTATGGAAACATCTTCCATAGTTATGAAGAACCTCCTCATAACATTGATACCAGAAACTTTGGAGGTCCTACCCAGAATATCTATCATAAATTTCTCTTTCATGGTCATCAAATTATTGATCATGGGAATCATTCTCCTAATGAGTACCATGGAAACCCTCTTCATGGTTAGAAGATCAAATGGAAATAAGGTCCTCCCATTCCCATCGTCTATCCAGAAGGTCCTCCCTAGGATATACATTGTATAAATTATCATTATAATCAGACATTGAACCATGATAGTAGTCCTCCCCATCATGGAATTTACTACAAAGGTCCTTACTATGGCAATATTTCATTTTAACATGAAGGTCCTCCCCTTTCCAAAATTAATTATGACAAAGCCCTCATATCATGAGGTTCTTGAGAAGATGAGGCCAATCATGCCTGATTCCTTATCATTGATAATTGATATCATTTTTAAACTGAAATATAGTCCAAGGAAACATTCAATCTCTGAACCACCCTTGGATCATCTACCCCCAACATGGTAGAGGAAATTCCTTATAACCCCACCACTTATAGTAAAGAATTTGGGAAACACCCTCTTTGGTTTGATCAGATGGGGGAATATTTTATAGAAGATAATGCAGATGCATTGATTATGAGGAAATAATTAGTTGAAGACAATATACCAGTCATGTTTTGGCCCTTATCCAATCCTCAATATGGCATTCCAGAAACATTGTCATAAGAATGGGTGTATGCCATTCACCTGAACATATGGATGACTCTTCATCATTTGATGTATAATTTTATATCTTATTATGGATATGAAGGTCATGTCAAGGAATCAAAGAACTGTTTCACCAAATTAACTTATCTTCCCTTTCAGCTATATGACACCCTAAATTGGGGAAACAATGGGAGGGTCTCCAACACACATGTCTTAATGCATTAAGAAAGATACACTAGTTGATATCCAATTCCCAAGATGGTTCCAGAAAAGGGGATGGGGTAAGAACACATCATTTCATTTTACCTCACTCCTTGATAAGTAAGCCCTACCAGAAGTGATTTCATGCAACATATTTTCTTTTGATGGATATTAGAAGAAAAATATGATCATGAAAGATGTCACACTTGATAGGAATCGGCCCTAAAAAAACCTTAGAACCATCAAACCTGAAGAGAGCTATCCATTGAAAGACTCTTATATGAGTCATCAGAGAAGGTAGAGCAGGATTCTCATTTAAGGAAGGATAATCCACAAACAACAATAATTCCTTTAAAAGTAATAATCTCACGTATAAATCATATGATGCACCCAGATCACACTTGAACAAATATATTCAAGATCAAGAGATAAGTTGTGTTAGATATAGCCATAGAAATATAGGAGAATCAATAACCATAGGGTTGGAGGAATTTTTAACACAACCCATCCCTACGAGGTCGATGAATCTGGTTTGAAATGTTTCAGTAGTGGAGTAGGAACAACCCCAACCCATAGAGCTGGGGGAATTTTTACCTCAACCTCCCCCATAATAAAGGTCAGTATTTTTTTGATTAGGAGGAGTTCTAAAAGAAGAACCCTCTTAATTTGTTCTATTTTAGGACCCAACTTACTCGATCAGAACATGAATGATAAAACTATCAAGAGATTCCATTTAAGTCACCCTTCACCAAACGTCTCCAAGGTGAACTTTGAAGGAAAAGGTGATGCCTTCTAGAGGGTGCAAAAAAGAGAGATAAATCAAGGGTACAACCCCTCATGAAGATCATAGTTCTTTCAATAGGTATTATTAGGGAAATCAGGCCTTCTATCATTCCAATATTAATGTGACACCTGTAATTCATTATACATCGGTGAACATCATTGGAACCATAACTATAGATGATACAAAACATGAAGTTGATATAGAGGAAAATGAGGAGGATGTTTCTGTCTGAAATAAATACTATATGGAAATTATTGAAGGTGTTTTTACTTGGAAAAAAAGTATTTATAAAAATTTAGGGACTTCTCAAATGCTCCACTACCACCTCCTCAGCAAACATCTATCAAGGAGAAGGTTAAAGGTGTGGTTTTATCTCACCTACCGTCCGAAGAGGTTAAACCTCTCATACTTGAGGAAATATTTTACCAGTATAAGGAAGAGAAGAAAGTATTGAGAAATCTCAATGTAGAACTTCTTTGAGTTAATATCCCTACTAGATATGATCTTTAGGTAGAGAATCATATCGTATATCCATTTGATGTACCTCAAAAAGGAGGATTCATCACAATAACCAAAGTAGAGTTAGAACATTAGTTCAATGTGGGATACCAAAAACCAATATACTTGGACCCCATGATGGAGAGATATCAAGATTTCCCTCCATTAGGGATGCAACCAAAGTTAGGTCAAACACATCTTCATAAGCCATCCCATGTAGGTTACCCACTGTGAGTACATGAAAAACCATTGTACTTGAACAACCTATTGTTCCCTGTATTTATGATCCATCCCATTCGGTCATTCCTCCCCAGTTCATCGACACTATTGAGTCACTATCATCTTGATTGGAATCTAAGTAAGTATGAAATGAACTAGTACAACCATAAAGGAATCCATACCATAAATGGGTGGATGCAACTCTTCCCCCACCAAACTTTGGGAATCCTACATTTCCAATATTCAAAGGCTCAGGGGATCCGAAACAACATCTGAAACACTTTATGTATTAGTGTGTTCCCATGAAGGGAACCCTCAAAAAGTAATAGGCATCCAAACTCAGGTGTTTCATGCAAAATTTGGAGTGGACAGCCTTCGTCTGGTACACCAGTTTACTAGATGGATCGATCAATGGGTGGGAATATATTCTATGAAAATTCATCTATCAATACATCTCTACACTGTAGAAAATGATATTCATAGACCTCTCAAAATGGAAATAAATTATAGAATGAGAGTGTATAAGATTTTATTGCTAGGTGGAAGGGTTTTAATTACTCCCTAAACCTATAACTCCCTCAGGAGGATTTTTTGAGTCTTTGAATTGAGAACCTTCATGATGAGATGTGAGCAATGATTATCCTAGTAAAGTACCTAGGTGGGTTTTGGGATCTTTCCAAAGTTTCAAAAAGGTTGGAAGATTCAATTTTGTAAACCATATCCAAATCCATACCAATTCCAATAGCTTAGGGAAAGAGAATAGGTAGAGTCTAAATTGTATTCATCACTTAAAAAAAAGGCCTCTATGTTGGATCCAACTCTAAAGTATGCTCCTCCTCACACAACACTATCTTATGAATAGAAAATTCAGAAATAATACCCCTTTAATATGATAAAATTTAACCTAAATTCTCTAAATTCAAATATCAAAAGAATAAAGTCTATTTCTTTTAATATGAGAAAGTTCTAAGATACATTATAGTAGCTATGGAAAATAACCTATTGAAATTAACTGAGCCTAAGATGCATGAACAAGTTGGTCTTAATGATTTCCCAAATTATTTCTATTTTCATCGAATATTGGCCCACACCATCTGAGATTTTTTTTGTTTTTAAATACATTGGGAAAATATGGTTGAATGCGAACAAGTGAAGCTAGGTAAACTACCAACACAAGTGGGGTGAGTTTCCACCGCCACTCTCTAAGAATAAGGTGAATGGAAAGAATTTAAGATTAATTTCATAAAAAAGTTTAATGATGGATGGCTAGGAAAAAAATAAACCTCATTGATGCTATCCTCAGGGCATAGTAAAATAAACCAACTACACCATTAGTTTCATCTGCCATTACAACCAACTATGTCAGCACGACAGTACTCAAAAACTCCATCTTCTAGGAAATGACATAGCTAGAAGAATAAAAATTAGGTACAAGAGTATGATCCTATACAAATTCCAAATATAGTTTTGTCTCTCTTAGATTTCATGCCTCTACACCAGAGAGCACAAAAACCATCCCACCAAATGATACCTTGGGAATTTTCCCTCCAATTAGAATCCTTATTAGACGAAGAATTAATCTTTAGTTCCATTAACATCATTCACTTAATGGATCCCTTATCCGATGATGAGAAGGACCATGAACTCAAGTTCCATACACTAGATCAAGGAAGCACAAGTAGAGGCCATATAATCTGAGGAGGTAGGGGAAGACGTAGTTATGGATGAACCTAATATTTTGTCCATATCCTTTCCAGAGTCATTTATACTATCAAGACTCATGGAATATCCCTTCATTGAGCACAAGAAGAATAGTTAATCACACCCACATTATCTAAGTATCTTCCAAACATAATTATTTTAGATAATTGACTAGAAGAGGTGAAACAATCCTGTCAGCCCAAATAGGCAGGCAGGCCAAGCCGACCTAATCTAGTAGCATTGAAAATTCCCTTGAAATCTGTAATGTCCTGATCCAAGATCCACTAAAATGGTTCCGTGAGCCAATGGTTAATATGGACTCAAGCATGCCTCCCCGTATGGTAGAGGATACCAAATAGAAATGAGGTTCTAAGGTGGTACAGTTGGGAGACTATACCCTCACATCCAAGTGACATTGTGGTAAGGATAAATAACAAGAAATATTATAAGCATGATATAAATATCAAAAAAATATAAAATTAAAACATATAAAAGTTAAAGTTAAATAAACAATCAGTAATAATATTCGAAATCCATAGCCTACATCATATATAAAATGATGTAATGGCATGATGATTTAAAAAAATGGGATACAAGGGATACAAGGAACATATGTATACAACATGCTATACAAAAAAAAAAACAAAAGAAAGATCCACTAGAATCAAAAGAATATTATTATTCCTCTACTACCACTCTCTATTCGATAAGTAAACAGATCAAACATCCATGATAGGGTTATTTCCCTCATCCACACCTGAAATCATGATGTTTATTCAGGTACTAAGGGTAGCTTGAGTAGGGTGTGAGATAAAATCTATAGGACAAAAACAACCGTATCTAGAATAATCTAGTTAGTGTGTGTATAATAGTAGTGTTTAGGTATAATAAATAATAAACAATGATAGAAAATAAAATCTAGTCGGATTAGGTTCTGATGGGATACCTGGATGACTCTACCTACTTTGATATAGGATGGAATGAGTCTGATCAATTTACCATATATATATAGTAATCATATATATATATATATATATAATATGTATACATGTATATACACTCTATATGTATAGACATCTATAGGAATATACATGGATGCTAGCTGTTAGATGTACGTGAGGAATAACTTAGGTGTCCATGACTAGTCTAATGAGCCAATGGATCCAGCAGGGGTACTAGCCCTGAATCTCATATAAATGAGAGATTTCATGCTCATTAATCGAGATAGTGGGGTGAGTCATCATTCCCAACACTAGATGCAAAGTAAAATTTAATGTTGTTCCTATCATCCAAGTAAGATAAATGGCGTGAGACATCATTCCCATCATCCAATATAAGGGAGTATGAAACTCCTGCTCAAAAGAACCCTTAACAGTTGTTCACTGGCCATTATCCAAGGTATAAAATAATAATCATGAGATATTACCTCTAAAAATTTATAATCATATAACCCATTCTAGTTATGGGTGTCAAAATTCATATAATTCATGTTTAAAAATATATAATAGATGGTGTGGCCTTGCCACCCACTTCCAATCAATTAAATTAAGTCCTTTAATGTTTTAAGCAAGGAAAATCCATTTTAGAGTCGATCCAAACACTTAGATGATGTTTTGGTCATTCAACATTTTCATAAAAGATGGAATTCAATTTATCCCACCCAAATGGGTGGCAATCAATGAGGTCAGCATAATCTAATAATTAAAAAAGTTTCTAAGAGCATATTATAAATGGTTCAATTAATTTTAGAAGGAATTTTTTTTAAGGCATTGCATAGAAATTTCTGACATGCAGCATAAAAATGAAGCTATAAAAACACCTAAAATTTTAAGGAAAATTACTAGACTACCTACCTTAGGTCCGTGGATGACCACTCATCCAGTATTATCCTCTGAATAAAATAAGAACAAAAGAAAATGAAAGCGTAGACCAATTCCCTGAAAATAGGGCATATTATCTTGCACCAAAATAGCCCAAATAATAGTGATATAAACCATAATATAAAGTAATATGAGTGGAGATATTACTGTTGTGGAAAAAAAATGACCGAAGGTTGAGAAAACAGAGCTCAGACAGAGGAAAGATCAAAGAACCTAGGTTGTAGTGTAGGGGGAGGTCCCGTGTGCGGCTCCTGCTGTGCGAGGGAGTAGAAAATGTTTTTTTAGAAAATTAAGAGGTTCTTCCTCTTTTTAAAAAAACTTCCCATTAACCTTTACATGGCGTGTAAATTTTACATGCCGTGCAAAGATCGATCTTCTCCTCTCCAGGGAAAAACCAAATTCATGGTGTGAAAAAGGGGTCTAGTAGATACATTTCATGTAATTGAATAAATATTGTGTATTCATTATACTATGTGTAATGAATACACATAGTGTATTCCCTCTATAGATAGAATCCATCCCCTATTTCTTCTCTCCCTTCCTTCCAAACACAAACCAACCCACCCCTAAGAAGAGGTCTTTGGGTTTTAGTAAAAAAGACAAACTGAATGAGGGTTTGAACGAATTTAAAAGGATTCATACTTCTCTTGAAAGTCGGTTCATTACAACCTTACCTCCTTAAAGAAAATTTTCCCTGAGTTGGAATTATAAGGGAAAATAGGGATAATATGAGAAAATATCCGGCCACTGAGCATATACCTTAGCTTACTTTTCCCAAGTCTCATCTTGTACTCATCCATGCTACCATAGCACCCATACTAAAATAACTAACCTGCCTCAGAGATTCTTCACACTCTGATCCATGATACGAAATGTGTACCACTCAAAAGAAGAATCTAGGTCTAAATCCACCTCATTTGACTGGAGAACATGTGATGGGTATAGATAATACCGGTGGAGATAGGACACATGAAAAACATCATGCATATAATAGTATCTCTAATGAGTTTTATACAGTAATCCATTAGTATGATTCACTCCAAAACCTCAAAGGTTCCAATGAATCAAGGTGACAACCTACCCTACCTCAAAATTTGTTGATGGCCTAACCTGAGTGATACACTTAAGAAAACCCAATATCCAACCTCAAACTCGAGATTTCATTGGAAGTGGTTGGAATATGAATTATATTTGTACTGAGATGACAACATGTGCTTCTTGATCAACTAGAATTACTCTGAATTCTCCTAAACAAGTTGTGGTATAAGAAAATATTCCTTCCCTACATCTAAATATCACAAAGGTGATCCGAATGTCTTACCATATAAGTCTTCATAAGGAGACATATATATGGTAGACTGAAAGTTGTTATTGTAAGAGAAATCAGCTAGGGGTATGTAATTCTCCCAAGAACCCTGAAAGTCAAGGAAACATACACAGAGCATGTACTTTAACACATGAATCATGCACTCTATCTATACATTGGTCTGAGTGTGATATTATATGCTTAGAAGCACTTTTGTACCCAATTCATTTTTTAACCCTTTCCAAAACCAAGACGTGAAGTGATCATCCCTATAAAATACAATAGAACAAGGATCTATATAAATATATACAACCTCACTCACATATAGCCTCCCTAGATCTTCTACTGAGAAGGTATCTCAAATAGTTAAGAAGTGAGTGACCTTCATCAACTGATCAATGATAACCCAAACTATGTCATTTCCATGAGGGGATCTAGGAAAACCTGTCATAAAGTTCATAGAGACATCATCCCATCACCACTAAGGAATGGACACTAGTTGTAAAATTCCTACCAGTCGTTGATGTTCCACCTTAATTTGATGACAGGTGGAACAACGAGTGATAAAGTTGGATATCTCCTATTTCATACCAGGCCACCAATAATGGCAATTTAAGTCTCAATACATATTGGTGACATCAGGATGTACTGCCCAAGATAAGACATGAGATTACTGCATCAGTTATTCCAAGATGTTTGCTAGAACCCAGACATTACCATGTATGAGTAAGGTATCATCCTCATCCATGGTCCAACCAGAAGATAAATCATCATCTGAGATACTTTTCCTCATGAATAAGCCATTGGGATCTGAGAGTTGCATAATTATCACTCCTTTCAGAATAGTAAAGTTCACTACTAAAGTTGATAGGACTATCTGACCATGATCCTCCTAAACCTCATCATTAATCTATAAAAAAAATTCCATAAGATTCTACTCACAACTAGACTCCTAAACTTCCTATTTCTGAGTCTTCTGGCTCATATCATCGACTACAACATTGCCTTTTCCATACATATAGGAAATCTAAAAATTGAAGGACTATAGATATTCGACCCATATACACCACCTAAGATTTAGATCACACTATGTAATGATGTACATGAGGATTTTGTGATTAGTGAATACCAAAAAATGTTCCCAAAGAAAATAATGCCTCCAATAATGTAAAACATGCACAATAAAATCTAGATTAAGGCCGTACATTAGGTAATTATGCTCACGAGGCCTTAAATGATGAGACCCATATTCTATGACTCCCTCATCCTACATCAGTATTTCTACCATACCAATACCTGATACATCACAATACACCATGTAGATCCTTTATGGATTTGGAAGAATCAGGATCAACAATAAAGTCAACCTTCCTTTCAACTCCTAAAAGGAACTTTCACAAGATTTTGACCATATGAATTTCACACCATTATTAGCCAATCCCATAATAGGTGCTGCTAGGTGTAAAAAATAATGGATGAAGTGTCTGTAATACCCAAATAGACTTAAGAAACTATGTATATCAAATAAATTCTTAGGATTCTCCCAATAAACTATATCTCTCACCTTCTATGGGTATACTTATACTCTTGACTTTGAGATGATATAAACTGGGAAGTGTAATTTTTCAATCAAAAAGTTGAATTTGGTGAGATTTTAATAAATATGGTGTTCTCTCAATGTATTTAGCATGATATTAACATGTTGGGAATGGTCATGTCGAGATTGAGAATACACTAATATTTCATCCAAAAAAACAACCACAAATAAATATAGATATGGGAGGAAACCTGATTCATCAGATCCACAAAAATAGTAGGCATGTTAGTGAGAATGAATGAAATACTAATTACTCATAAATACCACACATACTCTAGAAATATGTGTGAGGTATTTCTAAAGATCTAAAATGCACCTAATGATATCCCAACTTCAAATCAATCTTTGAAAATACCCTCGCTCTTCAGATCTGATCTAATAGTTGATCTATTCAAGGTAGTGGATACCGATTCTTAACCATAAGATGTTTCAACCATCAATAATCTATTAAAATATTGAGGATACCATCCACATTTTTGAAAAAAAAGACTGGTGAACTCCATGTAATAATGCTAGGTCATATAAAACCTTTAGCTTCCAGGTCCCCCAATCGATTCTTGAGTTCAAAAAATTTCTTAGGTGCCATCCTATAAGAAGGAATATACACCTGTGCCACTCCTAGAACTAGATAAATGGTTAATTATACCTCTATTATTGGAGGTAGACTAAAAAATTCATCAGGAAATACTTCCTTGAAATGATCCACTACAAGAGGGAAAACCGCAGGTCGTATCCCCATATCACCCAAGAAAAAACTAGAAATCTGAGTTTTCACTCTTCCCATCCCCTGATGTTCAGGTCCATCTCAAGATTCATGGACATACCATTCTCTCTTATGTACATTTCCATCACCCTATGGTGATGTAAACATCACCCTTCGGTGATAACAGTCACTATGAGATCGATAGGGAACTAACCAGTCTATTCCAAGAATTACATAAAACCCGATCATGTCATGGATGAAAAGGTTATACATGAAAATATATCCACCTATCTCAATGGGAAATTCCCTAAATTTATGAAAACTCTCTAATTGGATACCCAATAAGGTATAAAGTTTCATCACACCAAATAAGTATTCTATATCGATGCCCAAACTCTCCATAATTTCTATAGATATAAAAGAGTGTGACATTCCTATGTCAAATAAAGCAGACACTAAAGTAGAGGATACTAGAATAGTAACTTGAACAATAGAATGTATAGTTATATTCTCTTATATCATAGGTTTAACTGCATGTAACTAGACCATACTGCGACCCCGACTAACAACTTGGATGCTCTGGGTAGGCCCAATCTACTGGTGATGTAAGTCCTAAGTCCAATTAGTTCTACATCGACCACCACCTCGGTATGAGTAGATAATGGTATTCTAGCTGCCTGCCTAGAGAGATACTACTAGTCCCGCTCTAGAGCATGGATTTGGTGTAGAACCTATCTCACTAGGTACTGGTGGAAAAGTCCTGCATAAACACTTGATATTCCCCATATCGCCACAACCTCTGCACTACACTGGATCTCACATACATTGGGGTTTCGTATGTCCAAGATTCTTGCACTGGTGACATATAAGAAAGCTGTCAGTGTGAGTTTCTTGACTGCCACTACCCCTATGAGCAACCTTGAAACACCACTTCCTTCTACTAGAAGAACCACTAGCAGGTCTGGGTGCTAAATCGACCTGGCTCACACCATCATCTTATCTTAATTTTTCCCAGTAATGAGGGATTGGTTCACTATATCATAAATATTGGTCATCAAAAAGATGTTAACCTATGATCGGATGGCGTATACTATACCATCCTTGAATCACCTTTCATTCATGAGCTTATCACCCACTAGAGTCAGTGTGAACCCCTATAGTTCAGTAAAAAGAGAAGAATACTTCATTAGAGACATGAATCCCTATTGCAAGTTCATGAACTCTCTTTCTCAGTCATCCATAAATGTATGTAGAAATAAGTAGTCATATAATACCATCTATAAATCCCTCTAGATCATATGTTAATGTCGGCCTTCCTGGGTAATGTCATCCCACCATTGCTTGGAAGAATCGTGTTACATATTGGCGGTGAGAATGCACCTCCACTCCAAAGGCATCTCTAGATGCTCGAATATAAAAATCATAGCCTCCAGGAACGACTCGATGATATATGGTCTACCACCCCAAAAGTTAGGAGTTTTCTATTGTTGTAACTCCCAAGTCAACTTTTCCATAGTCAGGGCAGGTCGAGCAACTCCTTGCATATACTGCATCATATAGAGAAAACCCTCTCATAACTGGGTGTCAGTGCCCATACCAGGAATATCAAGTAGTTCCTCTAGTGGAACTATTGGAGGTAATAACAGTGGCCATACGAAGATAAGAGACAACCCCAAATACCCACTACTAAGGCTAGGTTTGGGTCTAGGTCTCAAATATCACAATAGAGGTTTCGATATATGGAGTGCCAATTGCAAGGTATAGAGAAAAACACCCTTTAATTTGCAATTGACATCCCCATTTAGCGGTAACCATTTAATTTGAAAGTTTAAATTTCATTTTAGTTCATAATATTATATATATGTATATATATCATGGTCTAGTTAGATGCATCACCATTTCCAATTTATAAAATTCATACTCTTTATAAATTGCAATTGGTATGTTATTTAACTGCAACCTAAACTTTATATCTGGTATCAGGATGTAATAGGTCATATCAAATGATTTTATTAAATGAATCACCATCCAGGATTTATAGAAGTACTCTATTTATAAATTACCATTATAATTCAAGTAATACTAATGTTGTTTTGGTCCATGGAACTAGTAGGTCCATAACCCACAATATGGTATAATTGTCCAATTAAGGTTTCATAACCAATATTTGGAGGAAAACACCATTTATATTGATGTAGGAACTTCAATTAATCTAATTATATTATCCTTGTAATAAATTTTAGGAAATTTCAATATATAACAATCAAGTCACTAAACTATATATAGTAATAAAATGTATGTAGAAAGTAGATGTGGAATAGAAAAATGCATGGAATATTAGTCCTAGGGTTCCTGTAATGATGCCATGAGATGATAACTCCTTTCCTTAAAAATACAAGGAAAAAGGAAATCTATAATAATAAAAATATCAATATTAATTACATCACAAAACATGTGTGTCACCCAATGGGGAAATTCAGGCAGTTGTAATGGGAAAACCCAGAATAACAATAAACCATACTAGCTAATTTAGGTTTCCCCTATATGTGGATTAGAAACTACTAGGAACAAGCTCATTTCCATATTCCATTACATCACAATGTCTAGTCTAATACCAAAATAGTAAGAAAAAAAGGAAAAAAAATCCTATGATACTACTTTGTAACATCCCGACCTAAGAGACACTAAAAAGTGCCCTGAGTCGGTGGGTCACATGGCCTCAAGCACACCTCCTCAAACACTAGAGGCTGATGAATAACAATGAGGGTATAAGGTGGTGCAGTAGGGAGACTTTAGCCTCATATTATAGAGTAACACAATAGTAAGGATAAATAATGAGAAATAGTGAAAGCATGATATAACTATCAATACAACAGAAAGGTCAAACATCTTCTCGAGAAATTTAAACAACCAAGAATTAATAATAATCAAAATCCATAGGCTTCTTCATATAAAAAATGATGTCATGGAATGATGATATACAAAAAGAGGATATAAGAGATACATAGAACAAATGTATACAACATTCTATATAAAAATACAAAAAAAAACCAAAGATAGATCCACTAAAATCATGAATATACACTCAGTTCTCTACTCCCATATTCCATGATATAAGTAAACAAATCAAACATCCATGATAGGGTGCTCTACCTTGTCCACACATGCAGTCATCAAGTATACTTGGGTACCAAGGGTGACCCAAGTAGGGTGCAAGATAAACTTAGTAGACCACCACCAACAATTTCTATAATAATTCAGATAGTGTTTATAAAATAGTAGTGTACAGGTATAATGAATAATAAACAATGATGGAAAATAAACACTAGTTGGATCAGGTTCTGGTCGGACACCTGGCTGACTCTACATGCTTTGGAATAGGCTGGAACGAGTCTGATCAGTTTACCACATATATATATATATAGTAATCATATATATATAATATATACATGTATATACACTCTATATGTACAAACATCTAGAGGAATATGCATGGATACTAGGTGCCAGATGAACTAGGGGAATAACTCAAGCATTCATGACTAGTCTAACGATCCAATGGCTCCAGCAAGGGAAATTTCCCTGAATCTAATGTGAATGTGATACATCATGCTTGTCACTCAAGACAGTGGGTTGAGTCTTCATGCCCAACACCTGATGCAAATAAATGTGGAATTCCATGCCCATCATCCAAGTAATATAAATAGTGTGATATGTCATGCACATCACCCAACATAAGGGAGCGTGAAATTCCATGATCAATAGAACCATTAACCATTGTTCACCGACCATTATCGATGGTATAATAATAATATCATGAGGGATTACCTCAAAAAATTTATAATCATTTAACCCATTCTAGATATGGATTTCACAATTCATATAATTCATGTTTATAAATATATAACATATAGTGTGGCCTTTCCATACACTTCCAATAAATTTAATTAAGTCCTTTTAATTTATTAAGGAAAATATATTTCAGAGTCAAGACAAACACTTAGATGGTGTTTTGGTCATTTAACATTTTCATAAAAGAGGTCATTTAATTTAGCACACCCAAAGGGGTGGAAATCAATGATGTTGACATTATCTAATAATCAGACAAGGCTCTAAGGGTGTATTATAACATGGTTCAATTAACTTAAGAAGGAAAATCACATTTAAGGCACTACACAAAAATATATGGCATGGAGAACAATATAGAAGCTATAAAAACACCTAAAATTTTAGGGAAAATTATTATACCACTTACCTTAGGTCTATGGATAAAAAATCATCCGGTATTATCCTCTGAATTGAAGAAGAATGAAAGAAAATGAAATAATAGACCAATTCCATGAAAATAGGGCATATTAGCTTGCACCAAAATAATGCGAAGAATAGTGAGATAAACCACGCTAGGAAGGAATAAGAGTGGAGATCTTACCTTTGCAGATCCAATGTGATTGATGGTAGAGAAAACAAATCTTAGATAGAAGAAATATCAAAGAACCTAAGTTGAGGAAGATGGGGAGCTCCTATGTGCGGCTCCTACTGTGTGAGGGAGGAGAAAAGGTTCTGTAAAAAAACACAGGTTCTACCTCTTTTTTTAAATAATTCCACTGGAAATTTATATGAAGTGTAAAGTTTACATGCTATATAAATCTCAGGTTTCTCCCCTCCCAGGAAAACCAAATTCATGACATGAAAAAAGGGGTTTGGTAGATACAATCCATGTATCCATTACATGCTATGTAGTCCCTTTACAGACAGAATCCAGCCCCCTTACTGAACTCCCTTCCTTCCAAACACAAAACCAACCCACCCTAAGGGGAGGTCTCCATGTTTTAGTCCAAAAGACAAACTGAATGAGGGTTTGATTGAATTTAAAAGGATTATTACTTCTCTGGAAATCTAGGTCATTACAAATCTGTTCAACAACCTGAATCGTCTTCCCTAAGCACTACAACCTCTAAAGATCCTACTAGGGAATAGTTTACCATAGGAATACACAAAAATTTGACTAAAACATATGACACCCTAAAGCAGTTTTCCATAGTTCCAGTGAAACTTTCAATACCAGATGCTATTAACTTATCAAATGATCTCTGAGAGGTGCTTGTAGAGGTCCTATAAATCTCTTAGGAGTTCAATGCTAAGGTCACTGTTGCTGAGGAATATTATACAAAGATAGACCCTATGTAATTTCATGTGATTATATATTCTACAAAAGAGGGCAAGGATATTGTGATACAAGGAAACATCAGGCCCTTATATGTGTCTTTCAATCTAGTTAACATCTATATCTATCAATATTTCACCGAAAATGGATCAGGATTTAATCTTATTCTGACCTGAACACTTCACTGGTTCGGTTGAATCAAGGTCAAAACTCAATTTGGGGTCCTAATGTCTATATCTTAATTCCTAGTCATCCCATAGCATACAACCTTGAATGTCCCTATAGGAAGTCCTTGGTTGCACCATCACATGACAATCCATTCATTATATCACCAATGTATCAAGTAATATGTTAATGGTCAATGTGGAACATTATATGATGATAAATATCCATTTGAATATTATTGATCTCGATACATTGATGCATGATTTTATCGAAGAGAAGGAAAGAAACCCATAAATGATGATGTTGCCTAGTTTATTGCAAAAAATGGTCTGGAAATGACCTCGACCAACCTATTCAAGGAGCTCACTAATGAATATGTGTTACCCATCAACCATATTAAAGATTCCATTTCAGAATTGGGAATGTATTCATATATCCTCATGATATTAGTCATGTCAGATGAACCGTGCATCTATGAAAAGCCTTCTAATACTTCCGTTAGTGGAAATGCTCCAGGTGAAAATGAAATTTCTCTATCCCCATGAATTTAGCTAACCCTAACATCATCAGCAGAATCTAAAGGAATTGTGACATCACTGTTGGGTAATAGAGATATATTTACCTTTGAATATTAGAATATCAATATTTCTGCTAACTCTAAAGATTACCCTTCACCACTCATCTGTCCCAATGTAGGAATGAAAGAAGGAAGCGAAGAAGAGGAAGATGAAGAGGAAGAGGAAGAGGAAGAGGAAGAGGAAGAGGAAGAGTAAGAGGAAGAGGAATATGAAGAGGAGGATGAACACAAAGACACTCCTCCAACATTTGAAAAAGGTGCATCTACTACTGTCAATAAACTCTGATAGGTAAATTTGGGCACAAAAGAAGATCTATGACCTATGATTATCAACACATCGATAACCATTTAGGAACAAGGTATATACCTATTTCTTAAATCAATATCAAGATGTATTCACTTGGAATTGCACAGAAATGCCAGAACTCGATCCTGATGTGGTTGCCCACCATCTAGGTCTTCTAGAAGGTCATTGTGGCTACAAACATGCAACCAAGAGAAAACATATGACCCATGATACCAAAGTCAAAGCCAAATACAACAAGATCATCAAAGAAAAATTCATTCTAGAAGTTCAATACCCAAAATGGATCACCAATATTGTCCCAGTCAAGAAGAATGATGGGAAAATTAGAGTGTGCATCGACTTTAGATATCTTAAGCAAAACTATCCAAAAGATGACTTCTCAATTCCAATTATATAACATCCGATTGATGTGATGGATAACTACCAATCCCTATAATTCATGGATAACTACTTATGATATAACGAAATTCGAATGGACTATGAAGATAAATAATCCACTACCACCAGGTAAACCCAAAGAGTATATTTCTATCAGGCGATGTCAGTGCTACATATCATCATACCATGAACCGCATGTTCAAACCCTTTTTGGATTTTTTTGAGTTCCATGTCAATGATCTAGTGGTGAAATCCTGGTAACATTTTGACAATATTTCTAACCTTGATATGATTTTCAAAAAACCGTGACATCACAACTTGAAAATGAACCCCCTGAAATGTGCTTTTGGTGTAACCTCATAAAATTCTCTTGGCTTCGTAGTACACCATTGGGACATCAAGGTGGATTTGAAGAAGAAAAAGGCTATGCTTGTCATGTTACCTCCTCTAAAACTCAAATAGTTGATAGGTCTACAAGTATGCCTTGCCTATATTAAATATTTTATAGATTATCTTTCTCGAATGTGATTTTACTTCACCAAGTTGATTAAAAAGGGGCCAGGTATCAGTGGAATGATGACTGTTAAGAAGCATTTGATAGTATTAAGAAATATTTTCTGGGTCCACCAGTGTTGATGCTATCTATTGAAGGAAATACACTCATCTTATATGTGATAGTCTTATAGAAATCACTAGGTGATTTACTTACACAAAATAATGACACAGAAAATAAAAATAATCTCTATTATCTCACCTGGACCATGCTTGTTATTGAGACTCATTATTTAGATATCGATAAGAATCGTCTGTTATTAATATTTGTAGTTTAGAAATTGAGGCACTACTTACAACATCATGAGGTCTATTTTTTCTCTCGAACTCACCCGCTCAAGTACATACTCAACCACCCTATGTTTACTATACATTTTTCATGGTGGGAGGTCATCCCGCAGTATTTTTAAATCTACTTCATACCAAATTAGGCAATAAAGGGAAAATATTAGGTAGAATTACTTATAAAGTATCCTTCTTTGGAATAAATTCCTATGAATATTGAACATAATGAAATTGAAATATTCTTTTTCCAAGACTCCCTCAGAACATGGGATATGTAATTTAATGGTGTGACTAGAAGTCTAATAAAAAAACGATAGAAGACCCCATGTTAGATAAAGGAGGGTTGGGAGTCATCCTTATCTCTCTAGCAAAGGTAGTTCTTCCTAAAAGGTTTCACTAATAATAAGGTAGAATACTAGGACCTTATTTCAAGTTTAGAACTCACGTTGCAAATACCAGTGCCCCATATGAACATCAAAGCTTCCCCAAAGTTGGTAATCAAGATATTAAATGATGATTATGCTATCAAAAAAGAATAACTAATCCCCTTAATTGATTATTTCTAATGATTGATGGAAAAATTTCCCTTAGATAAAACATTGTATAATATACCATGCTCATAGAATGATCAGGAAGATGTATTAGAAAATGTGTCTATAACTTTGGTAGATCTAGAGAGAGACAAAATAGTTATCAACATTGTACATCATAGAATGGAATCACCATTTTTTAGAGCAATATGGAATAGACCAATTAGGCCAATTCTACCCCTAAACCAGATAATCTTGTAAATGGTTGGATAAATTCCGTCCTGGACTACCTCCAAAGTGGGATTCTTCTATTAGATAGAGGTAAGAAAGAGAAAATCTGATGAAAAATAGTTAAATTCATCATATATTATAGTCTGGATCATTAAAAGGTCCTCTATAAACGAGACTTTTATGGAGTTATTCTCAGATGTATTGATGGAGAGGATACTATCACTATTATGTGATAATTCCATGCCGATGCTTATGGCTTCCATCAGTCAGGAATCGAAATTTCTCACCAAATCAAAAGGCTTATATATATATTCCTATACTTCAATTATGTAGGATTGTATGCAATTAAAAAAAAGTTTCATCCTTTCCCAATGGATGTTAATTTTTTTAATCAACCCTCAGAGTTGTTTCATACTACCAAATAATCCTAGCCATTCTCCATATATGGGGAATGGATATTGCAGAACCATAACCTCCCACTTTATCCAAGCAATTTAAATGTATCCTCACTACTACCGATTTCTTCTCCAAATAGGCCAAATCAATATCCCTCAAAGAAGTTGGGACAAAAAGAATCATCAATTTCATGAAGTCTAACATTATTAATAGGTTTGGTGTCTATCATACAATTATAAAATATAATGATGCTAAATTAGATTCTTATGAATTGAAGATGATTTACTAGGAATATAACATTGAGTCCAACTATTCATTCCTCTATCATATAGTGAAAAATCTATAGATAAAGGATTTCAACAAAACCCTATTGAAGATACTACAAAAAATGGATGAAAAGGACTATAAATTTTAGCCTAAAAATATTTTACATGACTTTTGGGTCTACTATAACGCAACCCATACTGATATATATGCGACCTCGTATTCAAAAGTATATGGGGAAGAAGCAGTTTTTCCCATCAATGTCCAATTACCTTCACTTTTCATTTCTATTTGTGATCAGTTTTCCAAGGATGAGAAGTCACAGAGGCATTTGGACAAATTGGAATAGCTCAATGAAAAGAGACTATGAACCCTACATAATTTAGTGGTTCACAAAAACTGAATATATTTGTATTTCAACAAGAATTTTTTTCCTTCATTCATTCTTGTAAGGGGAACTAGTTTTGGTCCTTAGGAATGCGATGATACCTGGGAAGAAGCCTCCAAATATTGAACCAAAATGGGAATGACCTATTTCTATCCATAAAGTATATTCTAATGAAGCATATTCATTGATCACCATGGATAAAGAGCATACAACACCATATACCAATACAAAATTTCTCAATAAACATTTCATATGATCAATGACATATAGTCCTAGTCATATGACCAAAAACTACAAGACACCATTCATCCTCACCACATGATACTAAATTGAACGGAGAAGTCCTTGTCACACAACCCTAAAAGGAATGACCCATATTGTTATAGTCATAATACATTAAATTGTATGAAAACATATTGAATACATGATGTTAAAATGTAGTCTTACCCTATTCACCAAGCATAGGATACCATGGGAGATATGACTAGGAAGCCTCGTGTGATGATCATGGGATGTCTCTTATGAGATGATTTTCTAAATGCATGGGTAAATATTCTTATGAGATGATTTACCAAACTCCTGGTAAAACTTTCTTATGAGATGATTTCCCAAACTCCTATGACAATCTTCTTATGAGATGATTTATGGAAGTCCTAGGCAACTCTTCTTATGAGACGATGTCCTGAATTCCAGGGCATATTTTAATGTATAATACCCACATATTTTATTATCAATTCATCCATGGAACAATGTGTCCTTACTATATGATGTTAAACTACATGGAATATTGAGAACTATGTCTGTATTGATTCTTATTTTGATAGGATACATAATAACGCCTAGGTCCGTCATCCTAAGCCTAGCTGCAAAACAAAATAAATACTGCCCTATTCCCCATATACAAGTTAGATCAGTGTAGGTAATATTTAATTAGAGAAATGTACAACTTGATTCCTATTTTTGCTGGATACATAGTATTTCCTAGACCTTCTATCGTAGTCTCATCCAAAAATTTCAAACCTAGGTATGATTTTCATCACTAGCATTAGACTCCATGTCATTCATTCACATCATATTCCTCCTTACCAGTTAAAGAATCCACTCCATACCCACTGGTGCTAATAAATCTCTTCACCATATTTCTTTGAATCCCCACATGTGATAAGGGAAACCATCACCATTCCTTGTTTCTCATACCAAGAATAGATCATGTGAGCTTATAAATCTTGGTAAGGGCCTCCTCACATTCACTTCACAGTCCAAGAACCATGAACTTAAACTGTGTGTAATTATTTCCAAAGGAATTTGTGCAATTAAAAAATTTATACCTCCTCTTTATGTTAGTTTACCTATGTTCTTACTGCATGATGAAAATATAAATGGTTAACATCCCTTTCATAAAACATTAAAATTTTCATTGTTTTTCCCCTCACCTAAGAGAATCACCATTACCGGTGTTGGTCTCCTACCACACCTATATCTTAGAACTATGTGTAGCTTGATTCTCATCCAAATGAGGTACACTGTGATGCCAAAATTATATATCCTATCCCAGCCATAATATGATAAAATGGACCCTCCCCACACAAGAACTCGATCAATGTTGGGAATCTATCATAGAACTATGTGTGCCTTGATTATCATCTTGATGAGATATGTAGTGACATAAAGATTCTAAATCATATCCCATCCAAAAAAAAAAACAAAAAAGGATCCCCCACTCTACTATGTATGATTTAGATTCGCACGAGAGAGTCTGGGGTGGGTTCTCATTTAATTTTCAAACTCATATTTAAAAAAATCCCCCTCCCTGCATATGGACCACACCTGTGTTTATAAATTTCCCTAGAACTATGCATGGATTTATTCCTATTATCATAGGATATTTAGTGATGCATGGATCTCAAATCCTAGGTATAGTCACAAATTTTCACTTTATTACATATGAATCAGACCCGTGTATGGAACACTCTACCCATTCCTGGTCAATTTTAGTATAAATCCATCCTTCATACTCATACACATTCCTTTCAAAAAATATACTCCATACCTTAGGAAAATCAGATCCCCATAATATTTCTTTGGCTATCAATAGCAAGAGAATACAAATCCAAAGGATACCTTTGTTTTGAATATGCATAATACAACTCAAACATGACTTTTCATAATATGCCTATAAATATGGTATATCAATCAAAGGCAATTTCATCCCTAGGAGAAAATAATCTTATATTTATACTATTTGAATACATTGTAATGGAAACCAATTTTATAATATGGTCTATGGTCATCCCTTACATGCCTGTCCCATACCACATCTTTGGATCCAAGAACCCCAAGGCCATGACTTACAACCTTCCCCCTTCACAACTAGAGAATGATAGATCATTCTTAGCCGGATCACCATGAAATGGATGGTCCTGGATGCAAGACCTTAAGAGGACCCTTTCACACATACATCCCTATTTCATGAAGTTAAACTAAAAGGAAACTTCTTCACCATAATATATTAAATTGCATGGTTTACATCCCCCACTGTGTAACATAAAACTATGATTTTTTTTTGTCCCTCGCCTGAGAGGGCCATCATTCATGGTGTTGGTTTTTCTACCAAACCTCTATGACAGAACTACACATGGATCGATTATTATCCTAATGAGATATGTAGTGATGATTGAATCCTTTATCCCATTACCAAACAAGAATGAAACACCAATCCCCTTATCCTAAATATGATCTAGGTATAACATTCTCTTCTTGATTACAACCAACATTAGTTTAAATGCCTCTAATTTAATCTAGACACCTTTATTTCACAAATAAAACTTCATGTCTTGGGAATTTCAGATCCCCATAAGCTTTATTGGGCCATCAACAATGAGAGAATCTAAATCCAAAGGAATCCTTTTTCTTGACTATTCATAATACACCTCAAACATGTATTTTCATAATATGACTCTAAATATGGCCTGTCAATCAAAGGAATTTTCATCCCTAGGGTAAATTCCTCTAATATATATATGCTTTGATGACATCATAATTAAA